>OZ018375.1:26458370-27069307 GCA_963969555.1 Polydrusus pterygomalis
TTTACACCTTGTATTATATTTGCCATTATACTATGTTACATGGAATCAGTGTAGAATTTCCCGTAAAACACAAAAATGTTTAAAAAATTGTGGTATTTCATTTGAAAAAACGAAGATGTCGTGTCCCAAGCTTTTGTGGGACAACCTGTATAGAAACAAATATTTTTGAAATCTGTAAAAAATAAAAATAAAATTGACGTGTCCGAGCGTTTTTATGGCAATGCATTGATTAAGGAGATATTTGCGATATTCCATTCTTTTGAGACACCCTGTATACAGTGATTATTTAAATAGCAATAAACCATTTTATGGTAGCATTAACTCCTATTTCTCATTGGATGAATTACCATATGATATTATCACTACACAATGGTCTAGCAATTTTCGTTGTCCTACAGTAGGAAAGCGAGTCGTTGTCACATATAGTATTAAACAGTAGTATAAGGAGTATGTGAATTCTTATAAGGAATAGTTAGACGGTTTTTTTTCTCAGTGTATCACCTATTTCTGGCCACATTTCTTAAATACAGACATTTTAAAGACAACAGTTCCATTCAGCGTATAAAGTTTACCAAAATATCTAATTTTAAATTTGTAAATATAAAGGTTTCGAAAATAATTAGAAAAAACCATCTTCAGAGTAGGTACCTCCTTTAGGGGGTTCTTGCTTTATAGTAAGTGGACATAGGACGCAATTTTATTAACCAATCTACTTAATCTCAAATTATGGTCCACACCTTTTAAGTCACCCTACCCTGTATACTGATAAGAAAATAAAATAGCGAATATGTCACCAGTGTATGCTCCTAAAGAGCTCTGAAGATCCAGCATATCAATTGAAAACTGACTCACTAAAGGAGGCATAAATTTAAGTTAATTACATAAATATTTCACTTGACAGCATGTTTACGCACTACATATTTCGTGTCTAATTTACCAATTTAAATAACATTGACATTGTGAGTAACATTTCATTTAGGAAATTATTGACCTTCTTCTTTCAAGTCAGTTATTTTAAGCTGCTTTATAAATTGCTAATTGAGTCGTAAATCCTTTATATTCTTTTGTCGGAATGCAGACTAGCGCCAGCAAACAAATTACAAGAAACACTTATATGGAAATAAGCAAAGAAAAGAAAATATATACAACATATATATTGCTTTAAAAGGTAGGTCATGGATAACAATGCATAAGTTCACATTAATAAAAGATATCAGATATCTCAACCAGGGTTACAGATGTATGCAGTTTGAAAAACAATAAAATAAATATGTTGAATAATGGCCAAGTTGACCTATAAACGACGACATGTGAAGAGAAATTAATATTAAGTAACCAATAATAAAGGTCTTTTTAAATTATTCATCTACACGGACTATATTTTTTAAATCCCCACAATGATATCATCGCTAATGTGACACATTTTAATTCGGATAACCAATGCAGGATTAAAGCATAGGATACTCAAGTCAGGCCACAGGCTGCAGTCTATGGGCAAGCACCACAAAGGTTCCTGAGACCAGTACGACCACTGTCAAGGTTCCAGGTAGAAAAGAACACGTAATTTTTTTTAAACCAGGTATTTTGTGTTTTAAATAGAAAGATGGCTGTATAAACTATATAATCTTAGAAAAAACCGTTAATAGTACATGGTTTTCTTTAAAACTTTAAATATAAAAGTTTTAAGATTTTTACTGAATCATCAAAATCTTAGCAAAAATTATGAAAATACTATTACAATGCCGAAAAATAAGCAAATTATTGTTTTTAAATTGAATCTATCTATGTATCTATTTTAATAAAATTATAGATATTTTTTTCCTCATTCCAAACATACAAAGTTTGTCTATATTAACTGCAACCGTTTTTTAGATATAAACGATTAAAATTTTAAAAAGGTGCACATGATTAATTTCTAGTCTAGGGCTATTGCACTGGACATCTCTAAAGCCTTTGACCGTGTCTGGCACGAGGGGCTCCTAAGTAAACTGCGTTCTTATGGTATGCCCGGTCGATTTTGTTCATGGTTGTCTAGCTTCCTCAAGGAGCGTTCTCTGCAAGTGGCGATTGACGGGTTTCTCTCAGACACCTTCACCATCAATGCTGGTGTTCCTCAAGGGTCCATATTATCCCACTCTCTTCTTACTCTCGGTATACTTTTCCGTACCAAAAAGTTGTATACACCTCAACAACTTTTGACACTCTATAAAGCCCAGATTCGACCATCACTGGAATACTGCTCTCATATCTGGAGTTCTGCACCGAAGCATACCCTTCGGTTGTTGGATTCCATCCAAAGGAGAGCCGTTCGTCTAATCGGCGACCACGAGCTGACTAAGAACCTCGACAGCTTAGAACATCGAAGACAGGTTGGTGATTTGACTCTCTTCTACAGATATTTCCATAGCAAGTGTTCGACAGATATTGCCCGCTCGATTCCACCTAGAGCAATGCATATCAGAAACACACGACGAACCACTGCCGCCCATCCCTATGTGGTTCAACTTAGTACACCCCGAACATCATTGTTTTAGAACTCTTTCATTTGGAGGACGTCATCTTTGTGGAACGGCCTTTCTGAGACCGTGTTTCCAACCGAATATAACCTCCAACGATTCAAGAAAAACGTGAATCGCTTTCTTCGCACACGCACCGCTCCCAGAGCGCCTTAAAGGATTTCTCCTATAGTGCTTGTGCTGGACCATAAAAATAAAAAAAAATAAAAAAGTCTTAAATCTTTTGGAAATCAAATGATAAAGTCTGTTGCCATTAAAAAAAGTTTTTATTATGATATTCTTGTCATTGATTGCTTGTATTAAACGAATAAAATAATAAAAATAACATGGGATATAGCAGAAAAATTCGATATTATCCATTTACCTATATTGTTCCAATAATAGAAAACGGAGGACAGTAATGAGAGATGAGGAATTAGACCTAACAGGACATGCTGCTCTTTGAAGGTAACCACTTCAATTTTATACTAACTTTTAATTATACAATAATTACTTATGTTATATAACAGAAAATCCTGAATATTCCGTATTATCAACCAGTCCAAAATTTAACAAAAGATCACAAGAGACAGCGGCTAGAGTCTTGTTTGAATATTTTAAGAAGGCATGAAATTGATAGGAATCTTTTAAACAAAAGTTTATTCACCGACGACGCAAATTCTAGCACAGCTGGTATGTTTAGTCGAAAAAAGAAATATTCTTGTGCAACTTCTAATCCCCACAAAATCCAGCCTGTTAGAATTCAGGGTCGTAGGTCTATAAATGTGTGGTTTAGCATTATAGAAAATAGGGTCATTGGTTCAGTAATTTATAAGGGGAGTTTAACTGGACCAAGATATTTAGAATTTCTTAAAAATGACATTGAAAACATTTTAGAAGAGCCTCCTCTCAAACAACACGCTACACTAATTGGTGCGCCACCCCATAATGATGCCCCTCTTACAAGATATCTGAATGAAAATATAATACGTGGATTGAAAGAAACGGACCAATAATGTGGCCAGCAAACAGCCTTGATTTGACGGTGCTGGATATTTCTCTTTGGACTATTTAAAAAACAAAATTTATTACAATAGGCTAGAGGGTATTCAAGTTTTGGAACAAAGAATTCAAGAAGAATTGTGGTGCTAAATATGGACTATTCAGAGTTCATTATGAGGTAGGTACTGCCGGACATTGATTTAGTAATGGGGCGGTACTCCATCTTGCTGAAACCATATCAAATTCGCTGGAAGTTGTGGGTTTGCTGGATCAGGATATAAGTTTGTCAAAGTTGGCAAGACATTAATTTGGAGCAGTGCTAAATAATAATTATCGCCATTCAAATTGCCATTAATGAAAAAGGGACCTATGATATGATCTCCAATTATTCCTGCCCAAACATTAACCTTTTCAGGATATTGCGCATGTTCTTCTTCAATCGAGTGAGGATTTTTCCTAGACTAATAATAACAGCAATTCTGACGATTCTGACGACCGTGAAGTGTAAAGGTGCACTCATCAGAAAACAAATCATGTTCTAACTGGATCACATTGTTATCTAACATTGCCATCATTTGTTTACAAAAATACGTTCTCCTATCAAAATCGTCTTCCATGAGCTCATGAGTAGGTATTATTTTACAGGGATACATTTTATTTTCTTGTAATGTTCGAATAATCGATGAATGGCTAACATCGAACATTGGGGCTGTTTTTCGACTAGAAGTATGTGGGTTTTCCTCAAACTCAAGCATAATATCTAATTTGGTATCATCACTTATTGCATTGGCAGCTACTTTTTTTATCTGCTTTACATGTCCAAGCTGGCGAAACTGCTTTTATATTTTACTAATTGTCCCTTGAGTTATAGATGCAAATTTGGAAATTTTTCAAGAAATAAGCGAGCAACTTCCATTGGTGTTTGTGTTTTATCTCCATAATCAATCATCTGTAGAATTGGTATTTTGTGCATTTTTGTTAAATAAACCATTTTTCTGATATGCAGTTGACGAAATTCAAACGTCTATAACACTGACAACTACTTTCATGCAGACAGACAACAATTTGCTAAGGTCAGGAGTTTTAAACAAAAGTAAACAAAACTATTTATACCTGTTTATTTCACATCAGTAAAAAGAAACGCTAAAATTCAATAAATCTGAAAACACTTAATATTTCCGAATCAGTTAAAGATATGTATAGGATATCGTACATTAAATATGCCTAAAATTATCCGAAGAATCCAAAAATTGAATAATATACAGGGTGTTGCATTTAAAATAAGAAAATTGGTATTGGCCACTGTTACATGACACACCCTGTATAAAAAGTTTTTATTGAAAAAAATGCGCAACTAGAAATACCAATCGACGTGTCCGAGCGTCTTTTCGGATACGCCCCCATGTATTTATTATCGAATTTATTCCATTTGGTTGATACACACTAGTGTATATTCTGGCTTCAATACCTTCTTTAGTCTTGAAAGCCGCCTGTAAATAATCCAAACATCACCACCTACACAGTGCCTTCTTTCTAAAGTCAGCCAGTAAACCTGCAAGATGGCCGACAAATCATATGACAAAAGTCATATTCCAGCTATTTAATTTTTAGTAAGAATAATATTGGCAGCAATAGGTCATAAATGTCTAAAAATACTTAGTGGCAACACAATAAAGTTTCAAGGCACATAAATGGATAAAAACGAATTAAAACGACAAATCAAAACACCAAAATTGAACAATGTCAACTAAAACCTTAAACATTAACTCGAATATTACTTTATAATTATATCTCTCTCTAACACGTTATATTCCGTTTAAGACGTATTGCGTGTTGCTACTCCTGGAACCCCCGGAAACGTTTCGCTTTACAAAAGTAATGCCTGGCCTGCCCTGTGATCATATAACGGTTCGTGTTGGTTAGCACCGGTATGTGTCTCTCTCTATCATGCATTTAACTCGATACGAAGAAACAAGAAAGATATATGATTTAGGGACTTAATAATAGTTGCTGTTACTTATGTTTGGAATTGAATTTTAATAATTTCTGGTGTGAAATCCTAGTAACTTTTTGCCTTAATTTATTTGTGATTGGAGAGCGCTGACATGGATTATCCGCCGCCATCTTGCAGGTTTACTAGCTGAATCGACTTTATTCTTACTATTATTGACCCATTCTTTCCTACTTGGATGGATGAACATAATGAACAACATATACAGCAATGTTTCCAATATTTAAATAAGCAATTTTATGTCAAACTGTGTTTTATTAACAGGGACATTGCTATAATATAGTAAAGTGACATTTCTATGTGCTAAAGTGCCACTTAAATTTAGTAAAATTGCACATTATTAGTCGAAATGCGAAAATAGTACATTACGTATCAAGTTTAGAAAAGTGGAATTTTACTTGACGAGTATGGTTAGTATACATCCGAGCGAAGCGAGGATTTAATTTCCATACGAGTCAAGTAAAATCACTTTTCTGACGAGGTGCGAATACTATTTTTTTGCATTTTGTAAGTAATTAATTATTTTGCATTTCATATTAAAATCTAAAAAGAATAGTTACTGAAGAAAATTTCATAAATTTATTTTCAACAAATTAGAAGGCTCCTTTTTGTTTGCGTTGCTTATAGCGACGGGAGACGATAGTCTATTAGGGAATCCAAACCACGTGACTTTAAATGACAGTGGAGGGCAACTAGGGATGCGCCATACGATACGATATTTTTGAGTATCGATATTTTACCTTCCGATGTTTTGTATCGATATTTTTTATTCGATATATAATGAGTATCGAAATATTTTACTCAGTATCGTTCAGATAGTATCGATAGATCCCAAAATTCCAAAACCCACGCGTCGTTCGTGCTGCATTTGCTGCTCTTCTCCCTCAATCCGCGCGCACACAAAGCTTTGGCTATCCCTTGGTATACAGAATGCCAGTATTGCCTATATTCTATATACCTATATATATTTGTATCGATCTGGATCGATACAAAAGATCGATACTTTCAGCGTATCGGAACATCTCTAAGGGCAAAAAGCATTAAGCCACTTGCACCAATTATAAAGCAGTATTTGCCAACCACTGTCATTTTTGACACATCGTTGGATTGCCTAATAGCCTATTAACCTAATAAAATTAATAGGTGATAATTTTTCTGTCAAAAATGAAGTGCTTTATTTTTTGTGGCAAACGTCACTCAGAATAAAATCAAAATATATTTTGCTGCTAACTTATAATTTTTATTGAGAATAGGTCGTAGGTCTCATCATCTCATCATATTAAAAGAAACTCCAATTTATGAAATTTTCTTACCGAATCTCCCACGCAGCAGAATTAATTCCCGATAATTTTTTCTCGGTTTCACTCCTGTTTTTGTTAATAGAAAATTTTCCTCGTCTTCAACTCGGAATAATTTTCGATCAACAAAACCATTCGTGACCTTAAAAAAAATTATTGGTAATAATTCTGCTGCTAGGGAGATTATAAGTGAAAATCTACAAAAACTTAGTAGTATGACTTCTCGGTAACTTAGCAATATAAACAAGATGTTTTTTTGTGTTTGACGACTATTGACAGCATCCAAATTAAATCATATTTTTTTGAAGAGTGAATTTCACAAGAATTATGGAAATGGCTAATGAAAACGACTTGGAGGATATCCTGAATGCGGCCCGCGAAGCTTCTTCAAGATTGCTTCCAGTAAAATTCAAGAAAAGATACGAGAAAGCATATAATATTTAAAATTGTGTTTTGAATGACATTGACGTTTTATGTAGTAATGGTTGCTATGCTGTAAAGTGACCCATTACTGTACGATTTTGAGGTCATTAATCTAGTGCATTACTGTATAAAATGCGAAAACAGCTATTTATACAATAAGTTGCGAACTGAGTGTCTTTTAGGCACGCGACGTGAAAATTGTCCAACTCGGCTTTGCCTCGTTGGACAACACGTCTAGTGGCTAAAAGACATCGTTTCGTAACGAATTATATACAAGATTTTTTGTGAAAGCGGAGAATTTGATAATTTAAGCTTTTATTAGTATTTAAAACATTTTGAAAAGTAGGCAGGCAATCTGTTTCTAAGGCATTGTTTATGCATTATTTAATGTCAAGTGTGTTGTCAAGTTCGAACGTCGCGTTTTGCCTTTTTTCCCGCAAAGTTTTTCGAAAAAATTACTTCAAATGAGTGATATTGACGAGTCTTTGGATATTGAACAAGCTGCTGAAGCTGCTCTATCCACGTTAGTACCCGAAAAATCGAAACATTTATACGAGAAAACCTACGACAACTTTGAAACCTGGGCCAAAGAAAAACATATTGAGAACTTTACAGAAAAGATATTACTAGCTTTTTTCCTCAAGCTATCCACAACCTTAAGGCCGTCAACTTTGTGGAGCAAATATTCGATGCTCCGCACCATGATTTATCTGAAAAAAACATAGATATTGGCAAATTTACAAACCTTATTGCATTTTTAAAAAGGAAAGCTACCGGATATCAGCCAAAGAAATCAAAAATATTTAGAAAGCTGGAAATAGAACGCTTTATAAAACAAGCTGATGATAAAGAATTCCTGTTAGCCAAAGTTGTTTTAATCGTTGGAGTATTTGGAGCATGTAGGAGGGAAGAAATCACATTTTTGAAATTAGATGCTATCAAAGATTGTCAGTCGTTTATCAGTGTCAAAATTCATATATAATAAATAGATATTTTCATTGATTTTAATGCTTCATTTTTACTTTTAGGCACTAGTGCCTAAAACTGTCACATTTAGACACTAGTGCCTAAAAGAGTCATTTCGAAATTCTAATCAATATCGAAATATGTCTATTTCGAAACGCTTTCACAAAAAGATTGTTTCCTAATATTAAGATTTCCTTAAGAATACACCTGTCACTTATGGTCACAAGAAGCAGTGGAGAAATGTCATTTTTAAAATTAACATTGATCAAAAATTGGGTTCGAACCTCCTCCATATTAAAAGAAAAAAAATTATTAAATGACAAACTACGCCTTTCCGAGCTTCTAAACTATTAAAAAAAAATTTGTTACAATACGCCATATACGGTCGGAATGAGGGACCGAGGTATCAGAAGCGAACAGGTCACAAAAATTTATAATTACAGTTTTTGGGAAAGTTTAAAATAAATGTTCAAGAAAGAGATTTACTTCTAATGTAATTTATTAGATGTAATGATAGTTCTGGCACACGACTAATTATATGACGTTATTAGCACCATTAATCTTAATAAATGTGCAGTTGTACAAAATACATTGTGGATAAACATGTTATTTTAATTTATATTAGACAATTTGCGTGAAATATGCCAAGGTTTATATCTATACTATTATATAAAATTATTGTAAAGTGACTGACTGACTGACTAATTCGTCATCGCCAGCCCAAACCACTAATCCTAGAATCATGAAATTTTCAGGATGTCTTCTCCTTATAACGTAGGCGTCCACTAAGAAGGGATTTTTTGAAAATCAACCCCTAAGGGGGTAAAAACTGGGTTTGAAATTTGTATTGGAATTTCTGTATCTCAGAAAATAAAACTGGTGGAGGTCTAAAAATTGGAACATAAGTTTCATTAATAAAATAATTTTGTCATTTTCTTAAAATCACATAAAGAACTATGCCAAATAGTTAATAGAAGTGATAATTTTTTTGAAGAATTCAATGAAATTTCATTAAATAAATTAAAACTAGTAATTTCAAAATTACATTCAAATAACAACTATGAAATACTATTGAATAAAAAGGTGTTGAAAGAAACATTTAGCAGCATTGGTTACCCATTATTAAATTTTGTAAATTCTTGTTTAAATTATGAAAATATGCCTGATAACTTAAAATGTTCTTACATTACACCAGTGCCAAGAGTAAAAAACACTAAAAGATGGGATGAGGCCAGTAAATGTTTTTTGATGCCAACAAAATTTTAGTTTCTTTTCAAGCTGGTTTTCGAAAAGGGTACTTTACAGAGACAGCCATTCAATGTGTGATTGAGACGTGGAAGAGAACCATTGATTGAGGGGAAAATGTCATATAGTCGGATCTGGTCTTATCGTGCGGGTCATACGATTCAAGAAAGACATACTCTCAGTTTTTGTTTTCTTTACTTGCGTTTAATTTTACCCTCTAAATAAAATACGTAAGATAAATGAGACAGACTTATTCCATTTTGACATGAAAAAAAAGGATAGGTATTTACTTTCCAGCGATTCTAAAAAGCTTATACTTAATAGCACCAGCTACGTTTTATTTTAAATATGCCAGTTTTGTGACTTTGACAGTTTGTGACAAAATGAAACAATTTTCTGGGTTTTTGCATCCCCAATCAAAAAAAATGGTACTTAATCTGATAAACTATTTCGAAAATGAAAGAAAAAGTGGAAATTCGCCAACCAATATTCAGGAAACAGTAGCCAAAGCACTGGGAATTAGTTTAAGGACTGTGCAGAAAATTGTGCATGAAACAAAACATAACATAATACCCAAGAATACTAAAAAGTGTAAACGAAGAAAGCCAAAGACTGAGGATTTAAGCGAAAATATTAAAATGTGATTTACGATTTATACAAATCAAAAACCAATGTAACTCTTCCAGTTTTACAAAAAACATTAAAAATTCGGGGTGTTTTGGAAATTGGACTTGAAGCGTTATCAAAATTAATAAAAAATTTAGGTTTTCGCTATAAAAAAGACTGTAACCGAAGATTTTTATGTGAGCAGCCACAGATAGTGAGTCAGTGCGTTCAGTTTTTAAAAAAATATACGGACAATTACAAATCGAAATTTAGAAAAGTGGTATTTTTAGACGAAACGTGGATATTTTCGAATGGAAGTGGTTCAAAATCTTGGCAAGATGAGCCTGTAAAACGTGTTAAAAGGAAAAAGGGGTGCGGTACGGGAAAGCGTTTTATTATTTTGCATGCCGGTTCTGCAACAGGATATGTTGCAGATGCGAGTTTAATTTTTTCTTCAACATCAAAAAGTGCTGACTATCATGATAATATGAATTGCGAAATGTTTGAAAAATGGTTAAAAGTTCAATTGATACCAAATTTGGATGCTCCGTCTTTAATTGTATTAGATAATGCATCATATCATTCAAGAATTTTAAATAAACAGCCTACTTCATCTTGGAGGAAAAGTGATATTTATGAGTGGCTGGAAAAACACAACCAAAATCCTTTACCAAATATGCGTAAATCGGAACTCCTATCAATAGCAAAGTCTCTTAAAAAACCCAAAATATACGCGGTAGATGAAATACTGCGTGAATTTGGTCATGAGGTTCTACGACTGCCGCCATATCATTGCCAGTTTAACGCAATAGAATTAATATGGGCTAGTGCAGTCTTATTATGAAAAACATGTAGGTGATGGTCTTAAATCCGACCAAGTACAAATAGTTTGGCAAGATTAGATCATATTACACAAGAGTACTGGAAGAAATCGGTAGAACATACAGAAATATTAATAAGGGATTGGTGGGATCGAGAACAAGTACTAGATGTCGAAGTAGCGCCAATGATAATTGCTCCATTCGAAGACGACTCAGACGACGAGGACTTTTAATTTTATAAGTGACGATGAGAGTTTTTAGGCTATAAATTATAAACGGTGTTTTTCGTTTACATTTTTTAGTATTCTTGGGTATTATATTATGCTTTTTTTCATGCACATTATTCTGCATAGTCCTTAAACTAATTCCCAGTGTTTTCATTACGGTTTCCTGCATATTGGTTTGCGAATTTCCACTTTTTCTTTCATTATCGAACTAGTTCACTCCTACTAAATGCCATTGTATTTTTAGGTTTTAGTAGTAAAATTGTTAAAATAAATTGCACTGTTTATTATTGTCGTTTTTAATTAAAGGGTACAGTAGGTATATAATTAACAAATATATAATTTTTTTGTAACTTTTTCAACTCCCCTGTACATAATTTTTACAAAACTAATAATATTAGGTATATGTGGCTATCTTCGCGATAGCTAAAATAATGAAACTATTTTTCCTTCCTTCGGTATATTTGTAAATAATCTCACAACATTTTGATAGCCTCTGTGTTGTCTGATTTGACGCATATGATCAGTGACCTTTGGACCCGCACGTTAAGACCAGATCTGACTATAGCTGTATTTTGGGATTTTAAGCGTGCATTCGAAACAATTGACAGGGCTATATTATTAAGTAAATTGTATCAGTATGGTATTCGCGGAAACGTTTATAAATGGTTTAAAAATTATTTAAGTAACAGGGCATAAAAATCAAAAAAATCAAAAACATAATATTCAAATAAAAAAATAAAGAATATAGGAGTTCATCAAGGAAGTGGGTATACTTGGTCCAATATTATTTATTTTCTAGATCAACGATATGCCTTTAGTTTTAAAAATGTGTAAGTTACAAATGTTTGCTTATGACACTTTAATTTACATTAATGTTTTAAATATTTTTGATGGTCTAAATCTAAATACTCTAAATTCTGAGATAAATGTATTATTAAATTGACTAAAAGTCAATATGTATGTAAATTCAGTGGCGAATTTACAAATTTGCCGCTAGTAGGCTATTCAATTTTTGCCGCCCCTATACCAGTGACGGCTCGTGAGTTGTGAAACAGGTGAAGTGGTCGGGAAAGAAAAAGCCCGCTGCTGGCGAAATGCGCCGCAGGCGAAAAATGTTTAAGACCACGCCCAAATTTGGTCAATAATTTTTAGTAAATATTTTAAAAATTTATGATTACCTACTTATTTTATTGAAAATGAAATTTCTTTCTGCAAAGCCAGTAAAGTTCCAACTACCTTTTTTTATCCCCATTAACAGACACGGCCAACAATAAAGTTTATTTAAAAAAATACTACCCGTCGACCATGAATAAAGATTGTACCATTTATTACTGTAAGATAAAAAAAAAAATTTGGGCCAAATTTGCCGCCCCCTAAAATCTGCCGCCCTAGGCTCCAGCCTACTCAGTCTAATGGTAAATCCAGCACTGTGTAAAGTGAAATTAAATACTTCAAAATGTATGGTTATGCGCAATAATTTAAATTGTCAAAATATAAATGTTGTAATTGATAGTGAAAAATTGGAATTCGTAAACAGTTTTAAATATTTAGGGATAATTATTGATTCAAAATTAATTTTTTTAAAATTATTTTGAAAGTATCATATCGAATATTGCCGAAAATCTAGGTTATTTTAACAGAATCAGTTCTATCTAATTTAAGTTTGTTTTCTAAAAAAAAAAATATATTTAGTTAATACCATTATATTACCACATTTTCTTTATTGTTCTTCCATTTTATATTGTGCTAGTGAGGAAATATTAGAAAAATTACAAATTTTACAATATAAGGCAATGCCAATTATTTCGAATTGTGAAAAATATACAGGGTGTCCGGTAACTTATGGGCCATAGAGCAACTGGAGATAGTAGATATAAAAATATGTCTTTTGAGCCAAATTTGTCCAAGTAAAATGTTAGAGGTTAAGGAGATACAGGGTGTTGAAAATGAAAATTAATTTTCGAAAAATGATGATAATTTCGAAACGGTTTCAGATATCGAATTCAAAATCGGTATAACTAGGTTTTCGAGAGTGAGAAATTCGAATTTGGTGTTAATTTCAAGATACTCCCTCTAGAGGGCGCTTGCTACGTGCTTCATGTTGAACTAATTTATCCATATTTTTTTTAACCGTGCAGTTACTAGTATTTATACTTTAAACTATAAAAGAACCTATGTTCCATTGCACATTCTGTTGATTGCTGAGAAATATTTAATTCACAAAGGGTGCCTTGCATTTTGACAAAATTTGTTGCGGTGAAAACTGTCATTATTTTCTACTTTTTCCCGTCAAAGGTACGTAAATAAAAAGTTTTTGCAATATCCAAGTACTGTAATCTTTTCAAATAAAAATGCCCAGGCTTAATGGGTTTTCTAACCGTGATTTACGTGATATGGTCTGCGTTTATGCACAAGAGAATTATAATAGTCGTGCTGCACTTAGAAGGTATGTAGAACTCTACCCAACCAGAATCATTCCAGACCGAAAAATATTTCAAAGAATATTCAATCAGAAACAGGTTCGTTTTATGTCAAAAATCCTGGTGGACGACCGAAAACTATAACGGTCGAACAAGAAGAAGAGATCTTGGTTCGTATCGCGGAAAATCCTGAATTAAGCACTAGGCGTTTGGAAGCTTCTACAGGAATAGGTAAATCGACCGTCTCAGAAGTCATCAATGCAGAAAATTTATTTCCTTACCATTTCACGCCCGTTCAAAATTTACTGCTAGGAGATTTGCCAGTCAGATCAGAATTCTGTCAAAATCTACTAAATAAGAATAACAAAGATCCCATGTTCCTGAGAAAAATATTATTTACTGACGAGGCAACTTTTACAAGACGCGGAATTTTTAACTGGAAAAATAATCATCACTATGCTTTGGAAAATCCACGACTACCCAAAGAAAGACATTTTCAGCACGAGTTTTCGATAAATATTTGGTGCCGCATTATCGACAATTTCTTGATCGGCCCATATCAGCTTCCGCAGAGACTTAATGGAGAACAATATTTGCAGTTTTTAGAAAACGATTTACTTTACCTTCTGGATGATATACCTCTGAACATAAGACACAATATGTGGTACATGCAAGATGGTGCCCCAGCACACTTTGCAGTTCCTGTTCAAAATCATTTAAATCAGCGTTTTCCACATCGGTGGATTGGTCGCGGTAGCGAATTTCCTTGGCCACCGCGTAGCCCAGATATTAACCCGTTAGATTTGTATCTGTGGGGTCACATGAAGGATTTGGTATATGGTGTTGAATCCAATACACGGGAAGAACTTGAACAAAAAATTCAAGAAGCCGCCATTGTTATAGGAGATAATCAAAATATCTTCCTGAATGTGAGACGTCATTTGTTAAAAAGCTTAAGAAAATGTATTGAAGTAAACGGTGGACACTTTCAACATTTACTAAAGTGAATTAAAACACATTTTTAATAGTTTCCAATATTTTCATTTTGTTTTTTTTCTGCCTTTTTATCATCAAGTCCTAGAATCTGGGTAACGGCTTGAGATATCGAGATCGACCAAGAGTACCTTTTTTACGTAAAAAGGGTAGGTTCTTTTATAGTTTAAAGTATAAATACTAGTAACTGCACGGTTAAAAAAAATATGGATGAATTAGTTCAACATGAAGCACGTAGCAAACGCCCTTTAGGGAGTATCTTGAAATTAACACTAAATTCGAATTTCTCACTCTCGAAAACCTAGTTATACCGATTTTGAATTCGATATCTTAAACCGTTTCAAAATTATCATCATTTTTCGAAAATTAATTTTCACTTTCAACACCCTGTATCTCTTTAACCTCTAACATTTTACTTGGGCAAATTTGGCTCAAAAGACATATTTTTATATCTACAATCTCCAGTTGCTCTATGGCCCATAAGTTACCGGACACCCTGTATAAAAATAAATTTTATGTTAAAAAATTTAGATCGGTTGTATGTCAGAAATTATTTTTTTTTATTTAGTAACTATCTTTATACATAAAATTAAAAATAATTGTTTAAAAAATTTTCGTTCTTTTAATTATGACCATCATAATTATAAAACAAGAACTAATCAAAATTTTTATGTGGACTGAGTGTCTGAAACATTAGCTTATAAAGGTTTGATAGAATATAATAATATGGAAAATTTTATTAAATCTCAAACATCATTAAAACTATTTAAAAAAACTTTAAAATTACATTTAAATAATAAACAAAATGATGCGTACTATTTGATACAATTTGCAAAATCTTTAACTTTTCTGTCTGTTTTTGTTAAAAGAAGGTTGCGTTTTAAAATTTAAAAATAAATCTATTATAAAAATGTGTTACAAAAATGTATTAAAAAATATTTAATTGTAGCTCTTTGCTAAATAAAACATGTTACTACTACTACTACACATAAAATAAAGGAAGGATCAAAGTAAAATTTAACACACATCCAGAAAATACTTGTCACCACCTCAGAGAAAAATATGTCACCACTGAATTTAACGAATGCAATGTACAGTTAATTGTGTCTGTGATGGTGAGCTAGATATTTTTCTAGACCAAATTGTGGTTAAAGTATCGAACTTTACCTACCCCAGAAACATTTAAAAAAATTTAAATTGGTGAATGCAGTGAATGGGGATAATATAAACACTTAATTATTTCTTTATGTTTAAAAGTGTTATTTTTACTTTCAATTAAATACATATGTTGGGCCAGATGTTTAAATAAATAAAAACAAACCGGCCAGACTGAAATTTACAAACATTTAATTGTATGTGGATAAGAGCTAAAATTAGAATAAAAACGTCATATTTTTTAACACATTTGTTTAAAAACTAACGAAGGAACCAATAAATTTTCGAATGTCAAGGATGGCATCGTCTCACACATGATATTTGTTATTAATGATATGGAAACTTGTCGGTGTATTAATGAAGTTAAAGTCCCATTTTATAGGCATTAACCAAGGCCTTATCAGTTATTTTATTTTATTTTCATACTGAGTAAAAAGCGCTCTAAACTCCCATACTCCCAATAATAGATACAGTGAGAGTTTGTAACTTGGAATTAATTCAGTAAATGCAGTGCAGTTTTTCATCCAGTACAAATTTCAATTTGTTATTCCTTGTTAAATATTGAGGATTTTCAAGCACGAATAAAATATGAGTATAATATGAGTGTAGGTTAATTTCTCCCGAAGTAATTAAAAATGTTTAAGACGAGTTTTACTTGCGTTTAGGATATTGAGCCTAATGAATAAAAATTAAGCAATTACTTGAAGCAATTACTTTTTAGTAAATGCAATTGCTTGACTAGCAAATGCTATAAGTAAAAGCAATTGCTAGATCTGGATATGAATAAAATTTTGAAGCAATCGCTGTTTTTCTTACACCTCTGTAGAAATGCTATTCGACACAAGTTCAGACGTGGCTTATCCACTTGTTAAGATTATAGATTTCATGTTCAGTTTGGTGCCTAATTTGCAAAAGAGTTGACGTAAATACAACAACGTTGGTCTATTTATTTAGTACAATAGTTTTCCGTTACGTTTTTGTGGAAAATAGGAAACTTATATTTGTGATATAGCAGATTTCAGTGAAAATGTGGAAAGTGATAGTAGTGATGACTGATGAAGAAATTAAAGACAAGAAATTGATATTCGTATTCGTTCACAAATTAAATGAACATAAATAACTCTCTCTGTCCACAACCGTTTAACTTCCACAACAGCTTCGGCACTTGTAGGAAATTTAATAAAAATATTGGCCTTCTCCAAAACTGCATTCATAACAGAAGTGTATGTGTGAAGTGAAAATGCGGAAAGTGATAGTAGTGATGACTGATGAAGAAATTAAAGACAATAAATTGATATTCGTATTCGTTCACAAATTAAATAAACATAAATCTCTCTGACCACAACCGTTTAACTTCAACAACAGCTTCAGCACTTGTAGGAAATTTAATAAAAATATTGGCCTTCTCCAAAACTGCATTCATAACAGAAGTGTATGTCTTACAGACAGTAGTTTGGTGAACACCGAGTTTTTCACCTACAGAATTTTGAAAGCCCGGATCCGACAATTTCCGCAAAAATACTTTAATCTTATTTAAAGGCGACAGTGCACCCCCTCGCCTTTTACCAGTATCAGTCAAAAAATAATTTGCCAACCACTCAACATTTTCGCAGTCAAATCGATATAACTTTCTGAAATCATCATATCTGCAATGTTTTCGTACACTGTAGATTTTTCTTTCACGGACGTTCATATATTCAGCCATAATTAAAGACACAAATAAAAGCAACGCACGTGTATGCCGCGGAGAACTAAAGTTGACTGTTACCAAGCAAATGATGTAGGGGTCGACCTACCTTAAAAAGTTGAAAGCGATCGCTACACTAGAAACAGCAATTCCTTAATTTATTCATTACATTTTAAGCAAACGATGGCGATTGCTTCTATTTTTTAAGAAAAAGCATTGACTAGAAGCAATTCCTGCACTTTTAAGCGATCGCTGGACGCAAAAGCAATTACTTTAGTTTTTATTCATTGGCTTTTAAAAAATTACTTCGATTTTATAAGAAAAAGCAATCGCTACATTTTTATTCATTAGGCTCATTATTGCCAAATAGTGAATGGACAACATTTTACTCCAAAATAAAAAGTGATATTATTTTTTATAAAATATACCATATACAGGGTGACCGGCAAAAGGAGGTATATCCGTAAACTATATATTCCTTGAGCAAAAAAATATGACTTATGCTATTTTTCATTTTAGACCCTCATTTTCGATATACCTACGTGGCGTCAAAGTTTGAAATTACAAATTTTTTTGAATAATTCCAGTATTTAATAAGATATTAATTTCAAATTTAGTACATTGCTTCACCATAGAGAGTTACATCATTTGAGAAAACAAAATATAAAACAATTGTCAAATATTCAAAATAGGGGGGTCCAGTACCCGCTGACCTACCCTATTTTTTAGTACGTGCGCCAGTGGCTTCCGAACTGTATTTTTTCAGGTACATAATCATTTGTTTTTGATTATTTTTTGTCTTTTATAAAATTTCTATGAAATTATGCGTTTTGAAGATAATTTGAGTACATTATATGCAAAACTCGGTTTTTGACCATTTGTAAAAAATACCATTTTAGTAGGTCGTATAGCATACTCCAGAAAACTAAATGCAGAAGTCGGTCTTTTATAGAATAAAATACATTCAATCATTCAAACACATAACGTAGATGCAAAACGCAGTTTTTGTTTAGACCTGTCAGATGCAAAATTCGGTATTTGCCGTTAACCAACCAATCATTATATATTATACTCATCACGTGACAATCACCTGTTGATTATACCTGCTGCATTATAGGTCAGATTTTTGTTTTGATGGTATAGTAAATACAAGGAAACAACTTTCAGGACTAAACCCTACAAAATTTATAACGTGTGTTATTGTTATTGTATTGTTGTTTTAAGGTGGAATTCTCAACGTCGTTCAGTTTATTGCCAACCTATAACCTATTTCGTGGATGTCACACACGAGTTATAGTTCTTGACGTCACGACCCGTTTTTACCCGCTTGGGATAATTTGGATTTTGGGGCATTTTTAAATCTTGCTAGCGGTCTTTTGGGACGAAATATGTTATTTTTTTTGCTGCCATAATATATGTTTTATTTATGACAAAATATACTTATGATTTATAGAATTTTTTCCCCATTTAAAATTTTTGTCAAGTTCCCTATTACGTCTGCGACTGTAATGGTGACACTTTAACTCCCAAAAATACCCCCATTTTTTATGATTATCTGTGGTCTGCGACCACACTCTGGTTTTAATTGGTTCCACGTAAATTTGCAATTTATTTTGTTACATATCGCCCCATTTTCGTGTACGTATTATTGTTAAAATTATTTGTAATTTTAGTTATAGAATAGTTTCACAGGTACATGTTTGGTTTAAAGGTACTACGTAGTTTGGTGAAACTAGAAAAAATCCAATAATGTGTAATAAAGAATAGATTACCGACACCAAAGAACAAAGTGGCAGCGTAACGACCTTAACTTGTAATTGGGAAATATCGAGTATTTTTCTGAGCGTAGTTTTGACCGCCTTTATATGTTCACCCCTGCCTTCAGGACTGGTGCGGCGTCGCGTGGCCATGTGTTTTTCTAAAACTAAAGAAATTGACCTGTTCGCACAGTTTTGCTGATAAAAGGGGAAAATTTTACACTTTTTGTGGCTTTTAAGCTCATTTAAAACGAGGGTTCCTCTGCACACATTATTGATCGCAAAAATATTAGTTATTTTATTTCACCTCTAAGAAATTTTGTGAAAATTTGATATGCAAAAAATAGCCCTGGGTGTGGGGCGTTTCAATAGAAAACTTTATTTTTTCTTCCTCTATGCGATAGGGTTGGGTAACGACGCGTAGAAAATTAATTTTCTACATAGGTGTAGAAAATAGCGTAGAAAATGTAGGAAATTATGTAGAAAATGTAGAAAAAAGAATACCATAGAATTATTTTAAAAGGGTGATCTTAGCTGGTGAAACACGTTGTTCTTTTCGCGACTCATTGGTTAGTTATTTGGAGAACTTAAAGACAATGCGAACAATAATTGCTGAAGCCACAGTATTTAAAGCCAACATAACAAAACTGGTATTTGACGAAAATCTAAAAAAGCAAATTGAAGACAGTATTAAACTGTTTTTAAAATCCAGTTTGCAAAATTATTAATTCATTACAAAGTACTCAGGCTTTCATTGCAGATGCAGCTGAAGAATGGATGAACTTGCAATTGCCAAAAGGGTTTAAAGAGTACATCCCCTATGTAAAAAAACGCCAAAAGAACGCTTTAAATATCTTTTCCCTGGCCGCTAACTCCTTACATCCTGTTTATCGTGGCAGAATGTTAAGCGAAGATCAAATAAGAGATGTTGAGGATTTCTTAATAGAAAATGTATGTAGCCATGGGGCTAGACAATTTTCAAGATTTTAAGCGTAATCGCAATATATTTCAAAAACTCTGAGATGAAAAGATTACAAAGGTGCAAACTTTTTGGGAATTAGCTGAAAAGCATTGTCCTTCCTTGTTCCACCTGGTCATTAAACTAAACACAATTCCTGCGTCTTCAGCTCAGCTAGAAAGGCTATTTTCAAATTGGTCATTTGTTATTTGTTCATTCACCTATCCGCAACCGACTTACTTCAGAAAATTCAAAGATGTTGACTTACATCTATTATCACTTGAAGATGAGGAACCATAACAAATCTGACGAGTATTAGCTTGTTAAACTGAACTATAATATTTATAACCTAATAAATGTTCTTAATGTGTTCGTATTATTTTTATTTTAACAGTTACTTAATTAAAAATTAATTTTTAATTCGTTACTTCAGTTTTGTTACCTGATCTGTAATATTATTTTAATGTAGGGGAGACCGGGGCTAGTTGGCTACAGGGGCAAGTTGACACGGTGCCTATATCTTCGAATGGTGTGCATGTGTAAATGCAAATACCATTGAAATAGATGATCGACATCTCGCGGCAACCTTGTAAAACGTCGCGCGCCAAAAGTCAGGCGTTAAACAGTTGTTAGTTGTGTTTGTTTGTTTTCAATACCGGTAAGTAAATTTGTGTCCTCTTCGAAATATATGAATAACCTGTTTAAATTAACGTATTTAATTTGACTTTTTTACCACAATTTGTTGCTAGACGGCTAGTTGACATACTATGCCAGGCAAAGATATCGAATAATTGTTTGTTTTTTGTAAAAAATATATTTTATTGTAAAACCTCTGTCGGGGCAGGTTGGCACGTTAGTTTCGGGGCACGATGACAGGATGACACAGTGTGCCAACTAACCCAGAATGCTTCTAAAAAGAAAAAAGAAGCTGCAGCCGAAAAGGCAAAGAACAAAGTATTTGGAAAAAAAGAAAAATAAAGCCAAAAAAGATAACACATGTTTGTGCAGAATATTTAACTTCTGATGAAGAGGAGGAAACTTTCTGTTTGGTCTGCATGGACAGTTTGGCGAACAGTAAACCAGGGGAAAAGTGGGTTCAATGTGTGGCATGCCATATTATGTGGTCTCATGAGGCATGTACAAACAAAATTGTGACTCGGATGATTCTGACTAATTAATTTTTGAAGTTTATATATAACTGTAAGCTTTATTCTACTTTCTGTTTTAGCTTTTCGAGGTTTTTTATTCTTTTTTATATTGTATCCTTTTAGTAGCTAATAAACGTTAAAAACTATAAAAATACTTGTTTTTGTCTATATAACTTACATATGCCAACTAACCCCAAATAGTGTGCCAACCGGCCCCCGAGTTGGGGTAAGTTGGTACACTAACACTGATGTTTTTAAAAAATTGTTTGCCTGGTTTCCTAGCCTCGGCTGCGCCTCGTCTATGAAACACCAGCCGCGGCATTAAATCTTGTGCTTTTCTGCCTAGTGAAACAAATAACTATTCTACATCTCGAGATGTACAAAATGAAAAATAATTTTCTACGCGTAGAATATACAGTAGAATATGTATAATTTTCTACCTACCCATCCCTGGATAGGGTGAGAATCAAAATTTAGTGGGAAAGCCAATTTTCCATTTTTGTACCCGAAATCGCTTTTGGCCGCACTTTTGCATTGACTCACATCTAAATTAAAATTTCGAAAAAATGTGCATAAAAACAAATTTAAAAACATATTATTACATTCCCACATTCCCACATAAAATTGATTATTTCTTTATTTTCGCATGGATCGAAGCCAAAATTTCAATCGAATTTTTAAACGAGTACGTGCACTTGGCTAAAGAATGTTATAACCTACCCCAATGTTTATTCATAACTTAATTATAGAATCATGGGTTTTAAAAAAATCTGTTTTGTTATCCAATGTAAACATATTAAATTAACATAGCTTTATTGCTGATGTGATGTGCTTATGTTTAGACGCATATGATTTAAGAAATTGATGAATTTACTTACCAAAAAAATGCCGTACTGGTGAAATGGTATAACACACGATGAATGATCGGGGAATTCCAGCATTCTATTAAAACGTTTAACGTCTCGATTTATTTATTATACATATAAATTTAGTTGGGCATCAATCGACCCCAAGACATCATAATCGACATTGGAGGAATTGCTTTGCTCGCTAAAAAGCAAGTGCAAGCCAATTTAGAGATTAGAGTATTACAATAAAACACGCTAAGGAGGTTTTATTTTTTAGCAAAGAGATGCAAGAAAACGCCCGATTTTAATACAAAACTACAAACTTAGAACTAAAACACAATATATTTTATATAACAACCATCGACCTTTCTGTCGATATATCGCAGGTAGGCCAATGCATTACTATAGTTTTTTTTTCTTTTTTTTTAGGGGGGGGGGAGGTTAAAAAATCTTCGAAAAGACTGCCGACCGATAGTTATTTTGTGGCCGGGTGTGTCGAATTCCTACCGACTAAAAAACTTCCTCCCCCGGGACACTATTGATTTCCCCCTTTGGGACTGCCTTTCGGTATTACTTCAACGAGGGGTGTCCTTAATCTGTTGTTATTTCATTGGTCTTGGTCCTTCAATGTTTCTATTCCGTTGTTCCTGAATTATCTTCCTCTTTCTTCCTCCTCTTTGGCTTTTAGGATTTGGGTTATTACTCGTTCTGTAATTGTCCAATTGGTCTCGTTCTTAAGCATTTGTCGAATAATATTGTCGGGTGTTATGTGTTCTTCGAAATGGTCTATTAGTTCTTGCCTTATGTCTGTCCATCTTGGACATACTAATATGGTGTGTTCAGGAGTATCTTGTTCATTGCAATACGACTAGGGCAATATCATCCGCATAGCATATCGTTGTTGTTTCTTCCGGTACCTCTTCCCTGAGCACTCCGTCATAGTAAATGTTCCATAACGTTGGTCCCAGTACAGACCCCTGTGGAACGCCACATGTCATGTCCATGCTTTCGTTTTCGCCAACTTGTATGTTTCTGTTCTCTAGGTAACTGCATATTAATTTTATCAGGTATGGTGCTATCCTTCGTCTTTTTAGCTCTTCGATTATTCCACCCCAGAGAGCATTACTATAGTAAACGGCACGAATTCTCTGGAGTTAAAACAGATGACAGCAGAAATTTGGCATCGATCAACTGATATTGGGACATAATAATATCCTCAGATTAGTAGTGGACCGTAATGAGCCCAAACACCGAGTTATGAATTGCGTTTTTGTGCTTTTTGTTACATTTAATTACGTTTTCGAAATATTAAGTGGTTATGGTGCCTTTTATTTTTACTTTCATAGAATTTTAATTACTTTTGTGCGGCCGGAAATTACCTACAATTATTATTTATTTGACCAAAAATTTACAGACTGAAATTTTTAAATTCTTTTTCAATAGGGATTATAATTATTATTATTGTGTGCCTTGCACGTTAGTTGGTTTCATCGATAAGTAATAAGTTTCATTTGATCTAAACGCCGTTTTTGTCGAAAAGTTAGTTTGTGAAATTTTTGTTCTTAAAATGTTTGTTCGCAGTGGCGCAACCAGGGGGGGGGGGGCTGCCGGGCTGCAGCCCCCCCCCCCCCCGAGCTTAGAAACTTAGCCTATTCTTTTAATTGCAAACCAATTTTTCATGTCACTAACTACTAATATTTTATATTCAGCCACATAATTTACATCAATCATGTTATCAATAGTGAAATTATACTACGTCTGACTGAAGGGACCGACCGAAATACTTCCACTGAGGCATCTGGATTACTGGCCAGCATTATAAGTCCCAAATTTGTGATCGCACTAATGTGTACAGAAAGAATATATGACTACACACTGCCTTTAAGCAAGATTCTACAAACAGTCGATTTAAACCTTTGTAAAGCATTACAGTTAGCTAATGACGTAACAGATCAAGTTAAAGAAATAAGAGGCCTGACAGATGATAATTTTCAAAATATTTTTAAGGAAGCTCAAGATCTACTTTCGGAATACGATATTGAAATCAGAGTACCTAAACTACCGCCAAGACAAACACAAAGATTGGTTATAAAATCCGATTCCGCTGCTGAGTATTTTAAAATAACAATTTTTATTCCGTTTTTAGATGGCCTCATGGCAAATCTCGAGGATCGATTTTTAAAACATCGAGAAACCATTCAAAATTTTGAATGCCTCTTTCCATAAGATAATCAAGATTTTAATAGTCAATTTAAATGTTTTTTGAAACTTCACAGCTTCTACAAGAATAAGTTCCTTGAAGAGTTTTCCAATAAAACGATGTTAAAAGCTGAACTTAGCTGTGGTATAAAAAATGCAAAAACAAAAACTGAAGGCAGATTTGGACAAAGTGTATTACGAATGTGATGCCAATATATTTCCTAATATAAAAAGGCTTTTACAAATTTTTTTAACTTTGCTTATTATAACCGCCACATTTGAAAGGTCCTTTTCAAATTTAAAATATTTAAATACATATCTGCGTAGCACCACGGAAGAGGACAGATTAAATGGTTTTACAGTTCTTTATGCGAACCACGATATTGATATTACCGTGGAAGAAATTCTGGACGAAAAGGCAAAAACAAAACGAAGAATTTTACTTTAATATTAGTATTATTAGTGATTACTTACAACTTATTGTATAAGGTTTTTGTTTTGTTTTAGTATAAGTATGATTAATATATGCGTTACTTATTTTAAATACATTTTTACTAATTAAAATGAAATCTCTAATTTTTTTTTCATAAATATTTAGTTAGGGCCAGCGGCGTATTATTGCAGAGGTTTTAAGGGGCTGTCGCTCTCGTCAATCATACGTATTTTACCCAAAAAAAGGCGTGGCACCCAAAAAAATTTTTCGCCTGCGGCGCAAGAAGTTAAAGCCCCCCGAACTACATTTCTGGTTGCGCCATTGTTTGATCGTAAAGGTTAGGTTTCTAATGTATAATTTTTGCATTTCGCATTATCTAGGTATCCCTTTCTGATTCAAGAAAAATAAGTAAATATTATTTCTCTAACTTAGGTAGGTAGGGAAGAGTTGGACAAAACCGGGTAGGTAGGTTGATAAAATCGGGTGCAGCCTAGTTCTGCCAAATATCTATTGCCATCTATATGTACCTTACATAAGTGAAATTATTATTAGATATTACTATTATTATTGTTTGTATGGCAATAAAATAAAGTTTTTAACATTAAGTTAGCCTTCATACAAGTTTAGAAATGTAACCGTGCCGTATCAATAAATTGCATTTTAACGAACAAATTCTATAAACACCATTTTTGGGTCTACGTACCTTACGTAAGTCAAAAATTGTTAAAGTTGGATTTCCATTGACAGAAAAATTAAATCCCTGGCTAAATTGAAGCTTTAAACTTTATGTTAGCCCACATACAAGTTTAGGAATGTAACTGTATCATAACCAACATGGTGTTATCGCAGTGTTCTTTTTTTAATTTATTAGTATCTACATACAATACAAAAGTGGACCTCTAGGTATAAGTTATTTTCTGGATAGGTTAGGTTAAGTTAGGTTAGAGTGGCAGACCTCTGGCATTGTCCAAACAGTCACACGTATTCCTATAAGGACCGTTGTGGTACCACACATATTCCGCGAAACCTATTTGCATCAGCTTCCTGATGGTTAACGCGATCGTAGAAGAATCTTGACAGCTCATTCAAACCAGCCACTGCTGTTAACAAACTTAGTAAGTCGACCCAGTTGCAGGCTGCTCACTTCCTCCAGATCATTAAAAAATGGTTCGCCCAGTGCATTGAATCTTCTTCTCGCGAGGCCGGGGCATTCACACAAGAAATGCTGAATACTTTCCTCCTCTTCTTCATCTCTGTAACTTCTACAGAAGTTGTTAGTTGGTATTTGCTTATGTTCAGCGTGTCTACCAAACAGACAATGTCCGGTGACTACGGTGGAGTGATGTTTCTTAGGTCCTTCCGACTGTGCTGTAATAGCGCTGCGGTTTTCCTGTTATCAAGTAAGGGCCACAATTGCCTGGAGATGCTACAAGTTGTAAGCCCTGTCCATCTGCTTTGCGCAAGTTGTTTAGCTATTCGATCTATCTCTTCTTTGACTGATTCCAGTGGTCTAGCCACAGTATTCTCTGCTAGTTCGACAGACATGCTTGCGCCCTCCCTGGCGAGCGCATCAGCAGTCTCATTGCCATATATGTTGCTGTGTCCAGGAACCCAACACAAGGTAATTCGATGTTGAGCACCAAGTGTGCAGAGATTGTTGCGACAGCGCCTTACTAATTTTGACTTAGTACTGCTGGAGCAAATTGCCTTTATAGCTGCTTGACTGTCTATATAGATAGCTATATAGACGCAGGTCCTCTCAAGCCAGGGTGATCCAGCAGGGTGTTGACTGCTTTATCCACTGCAAAAATTTCTGACTGAAAAATGCTGCAGTAGTCAGGGAGTCTGGATAATGCTTAGGCAGGTTAAAATCACTGATAAGTAAGCAGTTGTTGCTATATAAATATGTAAGTGTTTTAAGTGATTCAAAAAATAATAAAATCTTATTTGCAGAAGTGCTAGGTAGATGACAAATAAGTAAAGTGATTTATAGTTTACCATACTTTTGCTTCCAACGACATTAATCTTAGGATTATGTTCCCGAATATTACTTAGGTTAAGCTGAGAGGCTCACAGCTCCATTAGTAATGTCTCTAACACATGTATAAAATCTTAAAATTCAAAAAGTATTTCTAAAGTCTGAGTGAAGCGCCCAAAGTATAATTTCTTTTTGCAAAATTTACTCAATATATTATTATCCTGGTGATAAAATTCGAAAATTTAGACGAAAACTAAAACGATAATTACAATGGGTAATATGCCAGCTTCATTGTAATGGAGCTTCCACCCTAGAAACATTAGATGAAAAAACATCTGGTCCCCATGAATTTTTGGGCTCACTAGGTAAAAATTTGGCAAACTGCCACAAACTAGATCCGGTTAATTTTGAACATATTGAATGTGAACTTAATGGTCTATTTCCGGACACAATAACGGATTTAAGTGCGAATCAATAATACCTCCTAGACATTTGTAAAGTTATTTCTAGCAGTGTGTCCAACTGCACTTGCGAGTAGAAGTCCAGGTAAATTGTCGCATACATGGTGGCTGACAATAGCTAACCGAATTCTACGTTTGTACATAAGTACCAGGTTGCCTGCTGAGAATTTGCAGGAATAAGCCAAATTTGCAATTAAGTTTAGACCAACAATTAAAGATGGTGCACCTAATTTCTGGAAAATGGTATCTACCTCGTCCTATTTAACTTTCAAAATGTCTTTATTCCAAACTAACTTTTACAGTTCATTACATGGAAAGTGACAACATAATATAGAAAATAATAACCATTAAAAAAAATGGAAGTTAATACAATTTAATTCATTAATAAAATCAATTTAAAAAAAAATAGTATTAATAATAATTTTATTTAGTAAATATATCTTTAATTGTTTTTTAAAAGTTGCCAATTTTTTAATTTTTCTGATATATTGAGATTGTTATATTTTATTATTCCGTCATATAAAAGCGATTTTTTTCCGAAATTACTTTTTACTGATATACCTAGTTTGATAATTTATAAAACGTCTGGTGTTATGATCATGTAATGTCTTATTCTCCTGAAGTGTTATGTTTATTTTTTTTCTTTTAAAATAATAGAGCGAATTAGAATACAAATTTTTAATTTATAAATGTTTTGAACGTGTAAATGTAAATACCCTTTTGGTCTATATAGATGAACAATTTAACGAATGGTTCTAAATGTGGTAAGTTGTGTATACATTTAATAACTTTATTTTGCAATTTTTGTAATGGTTTTAAGTTTGATAAACAAGCAGATCCCCATGCAGAAGCTAAGTATTGTAATTTTGGATATATTAATGAAAAATATATATTTTTAAAGTATTTCAAAGGAATGAAATATCTAGCTCTGTACAAAACAGATACCAAAGGAGATATCGAGTTGATAATATACTGGATATGGCATTACCAATTTAAATTTTCGTCTAAAACTAATCCTAAAAATTTTGTCGTTTTTAAATATTGAATATTTTCATTATTAAATGTGAAGGGGTTAATGATGGAATTTATTTTATTTTTAGTTATAAAAGAAGATTTTGTAAAATTGAACGTAAGTTTATTTGATTAAAGCCAAGAAAGAAGTATTTTTAAATCATTATTAATATCAAAATACATTTCTGCAAGAGTTTCAGCAAAATAAATAAGTATTGTTGTATCATACGTACGGCTCGCGGAAAAAAATATTCATTACAAAAATGACTAAGAGAAATTGCTGGAAATTATCTTTAAGTTTCTAGATTGGCCGCTAGGGGGCGTAACTGTAATGGCCAATTAAAAAGCGGGATTTTCTCAAATATTCTCATAGTAAACATGTACCAAAGGTAGTATTTTTTCAATCTAATAAAAATTCTGAATAACTTTTGTTTTTAAGTTTTTTCTCTACCATATTATTTAAGGGGTGAAAGAGGGGTGGGGGGACAGATATTGCTATACAAAAATAAGCACAACTCTGGTTTGGCTTATCGGAATTGGACAAATTTGAACTCGCTAAATAGGAATTCGTTTGTTTTGTCAATTTTATAAAACATACAGGCTTTAAGACCTTTTTATTGACCCATGATAAAGTTTTAATATAAAACGAAACGTTGGGATAAATACAATTGTGTCATTTCTTTGCCTGCCCTCATTCGCGCTATACTTATTCGAATCTACTATAAGGGCGCTATACTTACCTAACTTTAAACATTATTTTCTTCAGAAGAAAAGTCTAAATAAAAAATCGGTTACAAGAAAAACAACGTTTGAACGAAAGAAAAACTAAAAGTCTTCCTCCACAATTTTATTAGGAAAAAAAATAATATTCAAATTTATGATCTCGCGCATGTAAACAAAGCAACACCGGATTAGGCATGCGCACTGCAACATTATCATTTGACGAATGGAAAAATAAATACACAAGTTCTTGCTCAAGAAATTTTTAAAAGTTGACCTTCGAGTTATTTTTACGTGTATACAGTTAAAATTTGCCCCAAATTTTTGCCAAAAAATTGGAATTTCTTCTCAATTTTTGATCAAGTTGGGACATAAGGTAGTTATTTCTGGCATTTTTAGTAGTTGCAAACCTATCACATTTTGAGGATAGAAAATTGTGTTTAAAGGTTTGTTTCTAAAATTTGTTTAAAAATGATTCGTCGTCATGGTTTTAGTTTAAAAAGAAAGAGAACAAGTCAATTAAACTATAAAACTTATAAAATCGAATATAAAAAGTAAAGAAAACCAACAAAATAACCAATCTTAGGTGTTATCGCGTACCGCGTACTTAACCTCAAGTCAAATTTTATTTGGTATATAACTTGTATTGATTTTTACAATTTGGCAAAAACTTGGGTTCGTGTAAAACATTTTTAAGCACAATTTCTGGTTCAAGAATTTGAAGAGTTTTTGCCAAAGAACGAGCAGTGGCGTAGCGCTACTACCGCGAACCCCCGCAATTGCGGGGGGGGCCCAAGGGTCCGAGGCCCGAAAAAGCTTATTGCTATGGCCCCGAAGGGGCCGAAGTCCTGGGCGAGGGGGCCCTAACACAGTTTTCGTGGGGGGGGGGGCATAATTTGTCGCTACGCCACTGAGAACGAGGCCCGTGGAATACTTTCACCCTTGGATTAATATAAACATACCTAGGTATTTACTTTTTTCTTATTATATATTATAAGTAGGTAAAGAGAAAAGTGTCTTTTAAACTTTTTGAAGCAATATAATGCCCGAAAAATAGGCGTACCTAATTAGATTGCAGGGCTGCATGCAAATAAAATATACCAAAACATGCATCGGGATAATCTGTCTTGGTGTGTGTTTCTATTTATTTTTATACCTTATTATATAATAAAATAAAGTTATTTATCAAGATGCATCACTACTCCAAACTTACTGAAAATACGAAATACCCGGCATTTTACCCCTATTTGGGCATAATAAAATATGATTGATGATTGCTGTTACTAGTCATTGTTTATATTCCAATTAGACTATCCCAGTAACTAAAAGCACACACACAATTCACTAAACTACACATGCCTAGTGCATCACCTCCTAAGACAAACCTTTTTTAATTTAAAAGTTCAAATCACATACAGAAAGGACAAGACTGCATTTAGGTCAATTTATAAAAATGCTAGGCTAGCTGCTTTTGCCTCGTACTATTTTTAAAAACGGCTGTTTGTATGTTCTTATATTTTCTTGATCTCTTGGGCCGCCACTGTTAACGGCAAATAAACCACTAAGACAAAAAATAATGAACAATAATAATAGGAGAAAAGCCCAAAGGAATTTTGAATAAGAATGAGGTCAGGTCGCAGCTGAAATAACTGTAAGCTTTATTGGAAAGACTTTTTAGACCTACTAACATAGATTATAAGGCTTTATAGAGGCAGGGCCGTTGAGAGAAATTCGGGGCCCGGGGGTAGATTGATAGTGGAATAATTTTTAAAATTATTATTATGGTTCGTAATCAAATTTTTTTGGTGCATTTTAACGTTTCCCGGATTTCGATTGAAATCCACTTCCCCCCCTCCCCTTCTCTTTTCGTCGGGCCTATATGTAGAGGGTATCCAGCATTTCAGCCAGTCTCAATAGGTATGGCTCTATACGATGCGACATAATCAATATTAATTAATATAATACGAAAATTATTAAAAAAATCAAATTTTTAATATTTTTGTCGCTTAGCAGGTAAAGTTCATACCACAGACATGTAATATATAAGAAGAGCCATTGTTTACATTTTGTCCTGATCAGAAATAGTAATCTGTTAGTATTTTTAAAGTTTCTATTATATCACCCCTAGTTCTTTTTTGCTTCCGAGTAGTTAGCCCGAATCTTTTAAGTCTTTCGGGATAAGGTAATCCTCTTAATTGAAATGGAATTCTGGTAACCCGCCTTTGGACCCTTTCCAAAATTTCAATATCTTTGATGTAGCAAGAGTTCCAAATATTGTATATATCCATATTAAATTTTTGGTCTAATATAATAAGTGTACAATTTCTTTACAATCTGTAGAGAATGATCTTTGAAAGTCTTTTGCACCATGAATGCCAATATGTAATACTGTATATTTTGATACATTAAGCTTCATGCACCACTGGCTTGTCCATGACTCAATACGCCTCAGATCTCTGTCGCTTTTGCAACACATACATTATATTTAGGACTCCAGATTACCGATCCAAATGAAAGTACACTATTAACGTATGACATGTGACATGTATAATCTACGAATATTTGTTTAAAATCCCTACAAGTTCTTATAATAAAACCAAGTGATTTTTTTAACTTTGGTGGTAATTTGCTGGATATGGTGATCGAATAACGTTTTACAGTCAAAACAAACACCTATGTCTTTTACGATGGAGACTCTTGTTAGTGGTATATTGTGGATAGTATAATTTGATAAAATTTTATATATATTTCTAGAAAACGTAATACTGTAACATTTTAAGATTAAGGTAGAGGCAGTTACGTTGGCAGTACGAAAAAAGATTATTTAGGTCCTGTTAAATGAGCAAGGCATTTGAGTGATTAGTGACCACATGAAACACTTTTACGTCATAAGCGTACATTAAAAAATAACAAAATTTAAAGTAGCTGGCAATATCATTTAAATAAATATTAAATAAAAGAGGCCCTAGATGAGACCCCTGAGGCACTCCAGAACTGACCTTAGCAGGAGCTGATGAAAACATACCAATTTTAAAAGCTTGGGTTATGTTGCTCACATCAGAAGACAACATATTAATGTTAATGCCTTTTTGAACTTCATCGATATTTTCCAGCTTTTCCCATAAATTTTCCGAATTATCTATAGGGTGATATTAAACAAATTTTCTGTAGAAATAACTACCGTATATTCAATTTTCGAAAATATTAATAATATTAGCACAGCAGGCATATTTTATCTATACTATTATATAAAATTGTAGCGGCTGACTGACTGATTCATCATCGCCCAGCCTAAACCCCTCATCCTAGAATCATGAAATGTCGTAAATGTGTTCTTCTTATAACCTAGGCATCCATTCAGAAGGAGTTTTTCGAAAATCAACCCTTATAAGGAGGTAAAAACGGGAGTTGAAATTTTTATAGGAATTTCTGTGTCTCAGAAACTAAAACTGGCGGAGGTCTAAAAATTGGTATATAAGTTCCATTAATAAAATAAGAATATACCTACGTGATTCGTCATTTTTTCAAAATCCACCTAGGATTTGAAAAAACGAGTGTTGCCTTTTTTAAGGGGGTTTCCAACGCAAGAGAATTTTTTTTTGCTTTGAACAAATAAACGTGTATTTAGGCATTTACGAAATGCCCCTAGGGGCAGGGGGGGTGGAAAAAGGGGTATAAAAATTATATACAGTGATGGGCTAAAATATGGAACAAATTCATTTAAAAATCAGGTATTCATTTTTTAAAAAAACGCTCGGACACGTCGATTATAATTCTTTCTTCCGGATTTTTTGCCTCAAAAAGAAATTATACCGGGTGTGTCTAAAAGTAGATGTAGCAAATTTTTTTGTTTTTTAAATAGAACCCCCCTATTTTTACTTATTACCCTAATTCTACGTCAAATTCTGCGCATAATTCATGTAGCATACTCTATCCTTATCTCTAACGGTTTTAGAGAAAAATTACATTAGAAAAAAAAAATTCTTTAAAAAAAGGTTAAAAAATTAGTTTATTAAGTGTTGAAAATGCAAACCATTAACTTCTTGATAATATGCTAATCTCCATAAAAACCCTTCTAAAACATTATTTACAGTATTTTTATTAATTTGCCTAATTTCATATCTAATTTTAAATTTTAAGTCTTCCAAATTTTGTGGTTTATCCTTATACACTTTTGATTTCAAATAACCCCAAAGAAAGAAATCCATGGGTGTAAGATCGGGAGATCTTGCAGGCCATTCTATGGGTCCTCTTCTACCTATTCATCGTTCGGGAAATACAGTATTCAAATACTCTCGTACTTGTCGAACAAAATGAGGCGGAGCACCATCCTGCTGAAACCAAATAGACGCTTCTGGTAGATGAGGCTGATTCGGATTGGGAAAATCCGCTGCTAGTGTGGGAATTAATTCATTTTGAAGAAATTGTAAATACCGGTCTCCTGTAAGATTTCCATCGAAGAAAAAAGGTCCAATAATTCTATCATTTAATATCCCTGCCCAAACATTTACTTTTTGTGGGTATTGCGTGTGCTGTCCTCTCATCCAACGGGGATTATTTCTACTCCAATACCGAAAATTTTGTCTGTTTACCGAACCATTCAAACAAAACGTGGCTTCATCGCTAAAAAGTATGTTGCGATGGAAAAATAGATTTAAGTTGCAAATTTCCATCATAGTTTCACAAAACTGTAGTCGGCGGTCGGGATCATCTTCGTTTAGCTCGTGCAGCAACCTAATTTTGTACGGATGGTAGTTTTCTTGTTTCAATACCCGCAACACAGATCGTCGGCTAACATCATTATTAAGGGCTACTTCAGTGGATGCACTATGAGGATTATCTTCAACCTCTAACAAAATGTTCAATTGTGAGTTTTCAGTAATTTTTGGACGACCTGGCCGTAGACGATCCTTTACATTCCCTGTTTCCCTGAATTTCTTCTCAATTTTACTTACTGTAGATCTTGTAATCGGCCGTTCTGGATACTTAGCGTTAAACAAGTTACATACTTCTTCTTGACTTCTTGTTTTGTCTCCACATCCAATTAAAATTAAAATTTCGATTCTTTGTGTTTCATTTAAATGCACCATGATCACCGTTTTTCAAAATTATACCTAAAGTAATTTTTGATTGACACATGACTTGCTATCGTAGTAACAATTCATTTAAATTTACCTGTTTACCTTTAAGTAGGTACATGTACTTTTTTTTTAAGAATTTTTTTTATGATGTAATTTTTCTCTAAAACCGTTAGAGATAAGGATAGAGTATGCTACATGAATTATGCGCAGAATTTGACGTAGAATTAGGGTAATAAGTAAAAATAGGGGGGTTCTATTTAAAAAACAAAAAAAATTTGCTACATCTACTTTTTGACACACCCGGTATAATTTCTTTTTGAGGCAAAAAATCTGGAAGAAAGAATTATAATCGACGTGTCCGAGCGTTTTTTCAAAAAATGAATACCTGATTTTTAAATGAATTTGTTCCATATTTTAGCCCATCACTGTATATTGGAAAAAATATTTTTTGACGGACTATCTTAAAGTGTTTCAATATTTCAATAACTTCTCTACAACTAACTAACGCAACGTCCATGTGAGCGTTATTAACGTAATTAATCTACGACAGTGCCATTATGACGTATTTAGCATTATCATTTAGATGCCATTATGACCTTCATAATAGCACTCAGTGCCATTATAAATTCATAATAACATCCAAATGTTAAGATACAAAAACAAAAAGAAAGTCGGTGCAAACTATTTATTTGTTATTAGGTATTAGGTACTTAGAAAAACGGATTGCATTAATTTATTTATTGTAAACATCCGAAGGGACACTTTCGGATTCAGAATCTCCCATATTTAAATTATTTTTGGCCAACACTTTGCATACAATAGAAAATTAGACGGCAATAATGACGTTGTCAAAATCGAAACTGAAACAATCAAAAATGCGGTTACCATGATATCGACTAATATGGACTCCTGAAAATTTTAAAAATTACGAAAACGTTATCTGATATCAATGAAATTTAGACGAATAAAATCTATTTGCACTGTCATAGATTAAATTTTAAATGATACACGTTCGATATGAACTTTGTTAATGTTACGTTTCATTATAGTGTTCATATCGAACTAGTATCATTAATAACTATAAAGCGATATATTTTTTAATAATAATAATTAAACCGAGAATTAAACTATATTTTTGGTATTATTTTCATGAACAAAGGTAGGCGATAAATGAAATTTTTATTCAAAGAATAAGAAGCACTTAAGAACGCACAAAAAAAATTTATTTTTCAAAACAAATAAAAATGATTAGCCTTAAAAAAAATGGAAAACAGCAGACACTTGCGTTTTGACATGTTGCTACAACAACAACAAAAAAATTTCGGAAATCTCCCTGACTTGACAGCTGTAATAGAAACACTGACGTTTGTATTAATATAAGGCGGAAATTTATCATTCATTTTATACCCGTTATTATTTAATTTTTTTTTTATTGATACCCTATTTCGCTTATTTAAAGTACGCCTCAGCGTGTTTAAATCCCACTTTCAAAAACGCGCGTGTTTTAAAGTTACCACGGCAACATCAACAACCCGTGAAACGTGAAGTCTAAATATGTCAACTTTTTAATTATTGATTTGACAGAATTACCTTTTAACGTCAAATAAAATATTTTTTTAAGCAACACACAACCAATGTTAACGGTGACAACAATGAATCTTATGAGACAGATTGGAAGTTATTTTTTTTCTCCTCATTTTCATGACAACGACAGGTATATCACATCACGAATTCGACCATTTCACTTACTTACTAAGTTATTATTTCCATTTTTTGTAATATAAATACCAATAAAAAAAAATAATGTAAAGTATTCGTGGATCACTGGTCTTTAAAACACTTGCTCTATTTCAAGCACTCCGGCTGCACCGTCGTGCTTGCAAAATCGCGCGTGTTTTAAAGACCATAATATCCACTTATACTTTAATATACTAATTTAATACTTTTCCTTGTTTCTGGTAGTATAAAACTATCGAACGTATAAAGAGTAATATTTATTTTAGATTATTATTTATATCTTGTTTTACTAGAGCAAAGGGAAAGTGAAGATAATGCAATTGTGATTTACCAAAATATAGTGCCCACTATTGTTTTTTACAACACAGGGTTGTAATATGTTACATCGGTATGTCATCAATTTAATTCTATTTTCAAATAGCTTTCGCATAAAATTTTCTAGACGAATCTCCCGCCAGCTTTAATTAAAATTCCGGAAATTTTATCACAGTTGCGAATTTTTAAAGAAAATTTCAAAAAGTTCGCACTTCGAAACGATTTCCGGAAATAATTTAGCCTCTAGGGAGATTATAAGTGAAAATAAAATACTATTATCTTTAGAACTAGTATATCGGGCGGTGTTGGTAAATCAAGTACGTATGGCGTTTATAAAAGTTAAAATAATAATTTGCATGGTATGCGATCGCCCCCCACTAAATATACTGCTTAATTAATTTTATTAAATTTGCGGTTTATATAATAATTGAATCCTTATATACAGGGTGTTATTTATTAAGTGTCCGATATTATACAGGACGATTCCCCAGTTATTTATAAGGTGAAAAGTTTATATAAGCATGGGTTCGCAAGGCCTTCATTTTTAAGATACAGGGTGTTAAAAATTTTATTTTATTTTTGATATTCGTAAATAATTTTTGAAAAAATGTGATATTTGAAAGTAAATAAGTATTTGTGGACTTTTTACTATGAGAAATTTAAATTTGATCTTAGTTTGGCCCTTAATTGTATGGGGCTCCACCCACACCCACAATTTTTAACACCCTGTATCTTAAAAATAAAGGCCTTGCTTATATGAACTTTTCACCTTATAAATAACTGGGGAATCGTCCTGTACAATATCGGACACTTATTAAATAACACCCTATATATATAGTATAGTATAATGCCGTGCGAGCAAAAATTATTTGTATCAAAGAGGGCCTTGCATCTAAGGACGTAATGCTTAGCCGTACAGCTTAATACCTGTTGGGACTTAACAATCAATCAGTTATTCCGTCATCTTTGACAGTAGTTACAAGTAATTTAATTCATCGCTAATTTTTCCAATTTCTTGAACAATTCACACAATGGGCTTTACGGAACAGCACAAAACATTCATGGTTGAAGCGTATTTTCGAAACAGGGTTAGAGTAAATGTTGAGTGGCAATACAATCAAAACAGGTTCTATACAACACAAAAAAGGAGCAGGAAGAATATCTGTAAGAAGAGAAGAACTTGTTGCAAACGTTCGTGAAATAATGCAAAATACGCCAACAAATTGTATAAGACGCCTGTCCCAAGAAGTGGGAAGATCTTATGGAACATGCAGGACTATTCTTAAGAAGCAGCTAAATTTATTTCCTTATAAAGTGCAAGTATTATAATTTTGTAAACAACAAAAATAAATTTGTATTTGTCTACTTATTTTATTACTCATTAGTTTGGCATATAATGTCATAATATGAATTTGACAAAATTTTAACCTAGATTTAGTTAGATATATCGTCCCCATATCATTGTGATCTAAGCCAAGCCCAACGTTTTTTAATCTAAGTCCTCTTTGATGCAAATAATTTTTGCTTTCACGGTAGTATAGTAATAATAGACCTTCCTTACATGACACCCAACAATTAAAATTGAAAAAACTATCGTATTTTTTCTGTCCTTTGACTCCTTTGCCAATGTTCGGAAATTAATGCGACAAATCGGCAATAGATGGTTGAACCAAAAACAGCTCAAAGGAGTACGCATTAAAAAAAAACTCGCGCGTCTGCATGGCTGTAGACTTATTACTACGCGTAAAATATGACAAATAAAAGTAAATGTTTGCATAAACAAACTTAATATTGACTAACTTAATTAATATTGTCAATTGTAAATTCCCGGATTTTATATACATAACCAACTAAGTCATAAAGTTAAAACACACCGACCTATTCAAAGGAAGATTTACGAGAGGATAGAGACTGTAATGGGCCAATTAGGGGATGATACTTAATTTTTCTTTAGATTAATATTATAATTGTTATCTCAAAAACGATTAGAGATAGGTATAGATTTATTGTTTTGTTGCTTAGACTTTTATATCCATCCAAAAATGCTAAAATATACAGGGGATTATATTTGAAATAATAAATTTGACACTAACTAACAACCGCAAAAACCATAGACTTCTCATAGAATATACTATATTAATTACGTTCTAAAGAAATTAAAGATTCTAGCGTTCACAATTTGTCTGGTTAGCTGTATGGTTTACTACACTTAACACGTGGATCAAAAGAAGCGCCGTTATCAAACTAACTCTTAGGGCCGGTACACACACGCGTTATTTTGCCGCGCGGTGCCGCAGCGGTATCTCAGCCACTGCAAAGAGAATCGATACATACTAGGCGGCGCACAAAATGTACACTTATTCGAAACATAAACAGACGCTATTGGATACATCCATATACTGACTTACGGCTGAAAAAAGCCGGATTTTTTACATGGTTTTTGGATCTAAGAGACAATCCAGATCTTCCAATGCGACATTCCAAATTTGAGGATGCTTTTGCACTGCCCCAATAAACAATTCTATGTCTTATTCCTCTAAATTGGCGGCTATTTTCGCTTTTTCCGGCGACGAAAAACCGCTTGTGTGTATCGTTCTATTAACCAAAGAAAATTTATAGGGTTAGAAATGTTAGCTCCTTGTTAAAAAATCGCAACACAGTAGAGGGAGAAAGAAGAGAGAGAGAGAGAGGGGTGTTAGTGTGCCCACCGGCCATCAGAGGCGCAATGGCGGGAAATTTGAACAGCGGTTTTAGGACTTTCAATTTAATTATTAACTTTTGAACGAGTTTTTATTGATCTAATTTGTGATTCAATATAAATATTATTAAATCACAAATTAAATCAATAAAAAGACGCACAAAAGTTTTTATTTTATGGAATAAATAATGCACATTTTTATATTAACCAAGATTTAGAAAATAAATATGGAAGCACTTTATCGTAAATAATGTATTCTACGTTTATTTATAAATAAAAACTGCATTGACAACCATAACAAAAAATAACTGTTTAGAATAAACTAATGTCCTTAGGTTACGTCTCACAGGTCTCACTCATCTGGAATTGTCTCAATTCATATAATATCATCACAAATACTGTATAAACACAAGCACTAGGATGCATTGAGACACGTACTAAAAGATCCATAAACTATCAGGTGATTCTTACAGCGTTCTCTGAAACAAAAGAAACAGTATCGGGTAGACATTAAATTTCTATTAAAATATGGCCGATGGCCAAGTATCTACTTATCGAGTTAGCTCAAACCATTATCTTTGTGCCATTATGTTATAATTTTTAATCCACTCAGTAAAACAAAAATGTTAAAATTATCATTTCAAGAGACTAAACTTATCTGTTTGTAACTGATAGATTGTTAGGTATTACCTCGGGCACAATGTGTTGCAGTTATCTGCAGGTTGCCCAGTGATATTTTGTTAAGATTGGCTTGTTAACCAACACCTATTACCTATTATGTATGTGAAACATTTCATGTTAATTTATTTATTGTAAACTTACATTTCCTATATTCCTATATAAAAAATAGGTAAGGAAGTGTAAAATCAATTTGATAAACAATAAAAAATAATTACCTGCATAGTAGGCTGGAATAATAACTGAAAGATTACACACATCGGCGAAGTTTTCTAGAATAGAAACTAATAGAATTGTATATTAAAATGATAAACGTGGACAAGAAAAATTGACAGTTGTGACATGGGATGGATGGCGGGCTGGCGGCTGGCTGGTTTGTTCCAATTAGCACCTGGCGCAGTTTGGGAAGCGTTATAGTAGGTTAGAATATAACTGTCCTTCTCTTCTATACGCCAAAAATATGCGACAGAACCCGGTTGCACGGCCAGCTGGCGACAACAGCGCTAATTTGCCCTGATGGCCGGCGGGCACACTAACACCCCTCTCTCTTTCCTCTTTCTCTTTCTACTGTGTTGCGACATCGTCCATTTAAGCTTCACCGGGGTGCTATTAACAACAATGTACTGAGAGCCGTAATCGCGTGCGCGGTGCCGTTGCGTTACCGAGGGAAGTGGCGGCCAAAAATGCACGCAAGACCAACGCGCGTTGCTGCCCGCGTGTGTGCATTGCGCCGATCACTTTATAGTATCACAGGCCGCAATTGCGGTACCGCTGCGGCACTGCGCGGCAAAAAACCGCGTGTGTGTACCGGCGCTTAAGTCACATTAGGTTCATAAAATTAATGTTTTACAAGTACCGTGCGAGCAAAAATTATTTGCATCAAGAGGGCTTGGATTAAAAAACGTAGGACTTGATTTAGATCACATTGATATGGGGACGATATATCTAACCAAATCTAGGTTAAAATTTTGTCAAATTCATATTATGACATGATATGCCAAACTAATGAGTAATAAAATAAGTAGAAAAATAAAAATTTATTTTTGTTGTTTACAAAATTAACAAAGTAAGAATATACAGAAAGAAAAAGAAAAATAATTACATAAATTGCTGAAATTGGCCATGGCTCCAAGCATAAATTCACACGTCTTTCCATATTTTGAATGTGTTGACCAGCATCTCTGGAGAAATGTTACCACATTCTTGGATAATCCTTTCTTGTGATTGTTCTAAATTTGCAACTGGTGTTTTAAAAATAGTGTTCCTTTAAATGAGAAAAAACGAAGTAATCCATAACCGTTAAACAAGGTGATCTAGGTGGGATTCAATATCTGATCGAAAACTGATCAATATGTCGTCGAAAAAATTGCCTAAGTAGTTAATAGTTTCGAAAAATAACGAAAACAGATCACGCAATCTTCACAGACGGTTCAAAGATGGACGTTGGTGTGGGAGCCGGGGTCTTTTCCGAAAGCTTACAAATACAGAAATCGTATAGACTCCCCAACTATTGTAGTATTTTTCAGGCGGAAGTACTGGCAGTAGAGAAGGCGGTCAATATCCTGCAGGAACACCTTGGCTTGGGAGTAGCCTCGTCAATCACCATCTTCAGTGATAGTCAGGCGGCGATTAAGGCAATCTGTTCCAGCAGCGTCAAATCAAAGCTCGTAAAGCGATGCCGCAACAATCTATGCACACTTGGCAACCAACATCGGGTTATTCTGTGCTGGGTTCCTGGACACTCCAAAATAGATGGCAACGAGGCTGCCGATGCGCTCGCAAGAGAGGGCGCAGGCATGCCAGCTGATCTAGCAGACAATACAGTGAACAAACCACTGGGATTGGTCAAAGAGGAGATTGACTACACGGCCAAGCAGCTTGCACAGAACAGATGGACAGGGTTGACAACCTGTAGTACATCCAGGCAACTGTGGCCCACATTCGATAAAAAGAGAACCGCAGAGCTATTGAGACACAGTCGAAAAGACGTGAGAAATATTACTGCGGTTGTTACCGGACATTGCCTCTTCGGTAGACATGCCGAACTTATGCAAATACCTACTAACGACTTCTGCAGAAGCTGCAGAGATGAGGAAGAGGAAGAAAGTATTCAACATTTTCTGTGTGAATGCCCTGGCCTCGCAAGAAGGAGGTTCACTACTCTGGGTGAATCATCTTTCGATAGCCTGGAGGAACTAAACAACTTACAACTTGGACGGCTGAGCAGATTTCTGAACAGTAGTGGCTGGTTTGAATGAGTTGTTAAAATCCTTCCGCGGTTACGTCGCATAAACCATCAGTGATCTGATGAAGGTGGGTTCTACGGAACACGTGTGGTATCACAACGGACCTAATCAGGACTACGTGAGACCGTTTGGTCAGAACCAAGGGTCTGCCACTCTTACCTAACCTAACCTAACCTAATAGTTTCGGAGGCTGTATAGTGTATAGGCGGTTGCACCGTTCTGTTGAAAATATCCAAAATGTAGTTCGTCGTTAAGTAATTGCTCCACAAATGGATTCAAAATATTGTCTCTATACCGCTGTGCTGTAACTGTGTCATGGAAAAAATAGGACCAACAATTCTTCTTCAGGAAACAGCTAACCAGACACCAATTTTTTGATGGTGCAACCAGGCATTCACGGATAGCAACAAAAACAAGTGAAGTAATCGAACAAACCCTTCGTTTTCTGTGAGTAATAATAGTATTTGTTTTCCCGGTGTCGTGGTTAGTCATCGGAATATTCGTATTAGTATGTTTTGCTATTTTTAGTTTTTGTAAGGATTTTTTTATTTTATTATTATAAGTACCTACTCTTCGATGGTGCGTTAATATAAGATTTGTCGAAAATTAGATTATGTTCATCAGGAATTTTATTTTACAGGTAAGGTTATAATCTGTATTACTTTCCCATTCAGTGGTGTAGTAATCAGGAACAGAGTAAATTAAAATATTTCGTGTTGTGACATAATTTTTAAGGATGCCATTATTGGAACAATTATTGTTGTCATGGTAGTTAGGTTTAGTTATGTGGATGTGCAGGACATTAATAATTTGGAACTTATGCCACTCATTTTCTATTGAAACATCCAAGTGTAAAATAACATACCTATGGCTCCTTCATAAAAGCAGGAAGCAAAAAAATAATACTTTTATTTATATGTATCCTGGCATGTCAACAAAAAATATTTCCCTTTCAACAATTAAAGTACTTTTACCTATTACTGCAATGCAGCATACCAGAGTATGTACAAATATCCTCTATGTGATTATACATGATTAAATATAAAAAATTTAATATTTATTTTCTTATTGTCTCTCGCCTAAAATTTCATTAGTTTCATTCATAAATAAAAATACTATACATTCACAGCTTATGCTTTTTTAAAGGCTTCACTTAAGTAAAAATTTATTAATACTTTAATGAAAACTTTTTTAATTATTACTTATGTTTATTGTATTAAAAATCCTATGCCGCTGGTGTAGCTGCTAATCGCTCCGAATCCTTGAGCCATTACAATTCCGCACGGAGTCGGAAATTTAACGCTATCTCTCTCTTCTGTCCTTGTTTCGCACGTAAGATTCTTTGATGCAAACAAACAGGCTATTCCTGAATGAATGGCTTAGTCAATTCTATAAGAAGTCTATGGCTAAAACCGAAAGTGATAAAAACGAAACATTTTAAAAGTTTAAAAATGCCCGTTACATATTTGAAAATATAACTCGTTTTTGAGATCGTCTAATGGGCCACTCAAACGCGAATCGCCCTGTGTAGAGTGTGGTATAAAAGATAATTTGTGTAAAAATAATTACCCTCAAATATATTTCTAACAAAAGAAACACATTTTTATTTTAGTTTAATACAATGTTAAGAATTTATAACTATTTAAATTTAAAAAAATTGTTTGGCAGACTAAACATTACACATCGGAGAATAGCAGTGTGAGCAAATGAATTAATTACCTCAAAACAATGCATGACAGAACGATTTATGGCCACTGATTTAATCAGTGCAATTCTACCTTTTTGGAACACTGTATGAATCTGAAATATCAGCGATTATACAAACTTGCCTTTTAAAAAGTTTGCGTACTATTATTGAGAAAATGTTTATTGATGAATTAACTTAAATTATGAGGTTAAATTTTGATCTGAAATAGTAATTTAAGACCGAGAAGTACTGTTTTACAGGACGAATCAGGCAATTTTTACGGCGAGCTGCTAGGCGAGTCGCTAAGCGAGTCCTGGAACCCGGCGGGCCCTGTAATAGTGATTTACATACTACAAGGGGTAGCATTTACCAGACGAGGACGTGGTTTGTGCCCGAGCGACAGCGGAGACTAGTAAAAAAGTCGGAGACTAGTGTTGTAAATTTCTGGAAATATCTATATATTCTTGGGAATATTTCGGAAATATTGGAAACAACTTAAAAACTAAGAAACTCGCCATCGATAAGTATTTATAATAATAAAATAAATAAAATTACTTATGTAATTATAAAATATTTATATGCCGTGTGCAGTATAAATGTTTGGCAACAACCTTTGTTGTACACACATGTTATTAAAAATTAAAATTATTCTAAAGCTGATGAAAGTCGAAAATCAGCGTAAAGATTATTGTGGAACGTATTAGGAGAAACCAAGTAAACCCTTAGCAAATAAAAACTCATAACCTAAATATCATGGGAATTTAAAATATTGTAAATCCTATCTAATATTTGACTTGAGGTTAGGTATGCGATAAGATCGAAGATTGGTTATTTTGCTAGTTTTGTTTGTTTTTATATTCGATTTTATAAGACTAGTTTAATTGAGTTGTTCTCTTCCTTTTTGAACTAAAAACACGACGACGAATCATTTTTAAACAAAATTTAGAAACAAACCTTTAAGAATAATTTTCTATCCTCAAAATCTGATAGGTTTGCAACTACTAAAAATGCCAGAAATAACTACCTTATTTCCCAACTTGATCAAAAATTGAAAATCCCTCGTCCTTGTTAGGACTCTCTTGATTCCGCTGGGATGGCGCTAAGGTGTATTGATAGCCTCTTTGCTTTTGCAAAGAGGCTTTTAATATATCGAACCGCTGTGTTGGAATTGCTTAGGTTATGGCTGCCAGTGACGTATATAAGGGGGGTTTAGGGGGTCCGGACCCCCCCCCCCATTGACGCTAAAGCCACATGACGCGTGCTTCTTTAAGTGAACTTTTAAGTAACTTTAAATTTCCCTTAAAGTTTCATAATAATAATAAACTTGTATGCATTATAATATTTGATTCAAATATAAAACAAATAAAACTGTAGATTCAGCTTTTGATTAAACCATCACCATGTCAATTTAGCTCTCCAATAACTACTCAAAAGTAGAAATTCTCTGAAAGATAGGTAAAAATATTAAACCCCCCTCCCAAACGCACCGGGTTTTGTTTTTGTAATTTTCTTGAGGATTTTGTGCTGTGTTTTCTACTTTTCCCACTTCACCTTGATTCAAAAAAGGGCGTGGCACCCAAAAAAATGATTTCGGGAATTGCGGAAGCTATAGCTACGCCGTTGATGGCTGCTCGTAGAGTCCTAACAAGGAAGAAACGACCGTCGTGGTCTACCCGTCTCAGGGTATCCATTGCAGTGGCGCAGCGAGGGGGGGGGAGAGGGTTAGGGGTTAAAACCCCCCCAGACGCCCAGACTAAGATGGTTTTTTACGGTTTAGACCAGGGCTGAACCGTTTGAAAATGGTTAAAAGTGAAAAAAAAATAATAGTAGGATGAAACCCATTGGAAAAGAAAGAGAATATAATTAAAATAAAATGAAAAATAATTTACGGGCGATCCGAGCTCGGGAAGTGAAAGGGGGTGAGTTTTTAAAGGTAGAAAACGATTTATCTCGATTTCCGGCAAAACTACAAGTCCTATGGAAAAACGTTAAATGGCAAAGTTGTAGGTAATAAAAAGAAAGAACTTTTGTATTTACACTTTTTTCACATAAACTCAAAATTTATGTGAAAAATTCAAATAACCAAGTTTTCGGTTTTTTATTTTTTTATCTTTTACAAAAAAAATTTTTTTTTCACGAAATTTGGTGAAAACTTACCTTTTTATGTCCCAAACACACTGTAATTTTTTTGATTTAAAATATTTATTTTTTCACCTTATTTTGACTTAATATCGAAAAAGCACCCTAATTTTCAATCGAAAATTCTCACGTCAAAATATCTGCTTTTTTAAAAAAGTCGGTGGGCTTTTTGTTCGTTGAAATCTCTACTTTCTGATGGTGTAAAAAAAATATACGTCACTATGGTAAATGTGATGAAATCTCCTTTAAATCCTACCTTTAATAATTATATTTAGAACCACTATTTTCGCATATTTTTTGCGATCTTTATGTTTTATGGATTTGTAATTTTTTTGTTTATCAATGTAACATGGAATCTTACGTTTTTCGAGTAATTAAAGTATAAATTTTAATAAATAGCTCAAAATTGTACATAACGATTAAAAAAAAAATTTCGGATTCGAGTTTTTTTGCATTTTTTGAGAACATTTACCATAGTAATGTATATTTTTTTTACACCATCTAGTAGTAGTAGAGTAGAGATTTTAACGAACAAAAAGCCCACCGACTTTTTTAAAAAAGCAGATATTTTGACGTGAGAATTTTTGATTGAAAATTAGGGTGCTTTTTCGATATTAAGTCAAAATAAGGTGAAAAAATAAACATTTTAAATCAAAAAAATTACAGTGTGTTTGGGACCCAAAAAGGTAAGTTTTCACCAAATTTCGTGAAAAAAAATTTTTTTTTGTAAAAGATAAAAATAAAAAACCAAAAATTTGGTTATTTGAATTTTTCACATAAATTTTGAGGTTATGTGAAAAAAGTGTAAATACAAAAGTTGTAAATCTTTTTATTACCTACAACTTTGCCATTTAACGTTTTTCCATAGGACTTGTAGGTAGTTTTGCCGGAAATCGAGATAACCCGTAAAACAAAATTCTGGCTGCGCCACTGATCCATTGTGCTTGGATCCCCGTGTAGTGTGTATTTCATTATAAAAAACAGTTACACACTTGTCCGATATGCCACAATATTCGCTTTTAATTATTTTCGTGGACACTACATTATCTTCTAAGGTTTTTTTTAATGTTTACTTTAAGAATATTGGCCAAACGTTAAATTTATCGTTATTTCAAATTTTCCTAAATCGGACTGAAGGGAGACCTCAAAATAGTAGGGGAGAGTTGCCTAAGATGGGGTACTTAGGATTGAAAGGTATATTTTATGTCCTTTGATGTCAGTAGATTACCTATAAATACTATATACTATCTATAAATCATTGTTAACCTAAACTATTTTACGGGAAAAGAGAGTAAAATGAATTTTCTTTAAATACTGTATATTACCCCATCTTAACCGAATGGGATTTCCCGTCGGGCAAAATGGGGTATATTAAATGAAGCTTGTTTTTTTATAAATTTACTATTTCTACTAATATTAACAACCAACGAAAAATACATAATAAAATATAGGTTTCAAATGTTTAAAAAAAAAGTCTTTAAATTATTGACCTAAATCGCACGTAAAAGTATCGCAATCATTTGGCTCAACTCCTGCACATACCTCATGTGCCCAGTTTTTGCACTTCTCACACTGGATACTCCATACTTCTGGAGTTGGAAAATAAGTCGTCGCAATATAGGCAGAAGGAAGGCATTTTCCTCTGTTTCACTCTAGAAGAACTTTCTGTTTTTGTGTTTGTCTTTGGCATTTTTCTTTTACCCTTGCTCCCGATATTATTTTCTACCTTACTTAAAACCTTTTTTCACTTTCTGTTTTTTATTGTTATCAACTATATTTATTTCTTCTCTAATTCATTTTTATATGGCGTTGAAGTAAGAACTGCCGTTTTGCCGCGACGATTTGTATTTTCTAGTTTTTTATATGGTGCTTCAGGCACTTTTAATAGGTCCTTAGGAGGTATTAAAAAAGAAGAAGTTAATTCTACCTTTGGCGGGGTCTGCTGAGTGTTAATCTCTATAGGCTTGTTTATTCCTGCGTACCAGGTTATGTTCCAACAGAAACCCGTTTTGGAGAAAAATAAAAAATAAAAATAAAGTCGGATAAGACGGGGTATTGTCATTTTTGTTTAACGGGTTCTGTCACAAAGCTTAATAATAATTACTAGGTATATAGTTTAAAACGTCTGTACAGGGTTATCGGCCACATTTTGACCAATAGGTAACTTTTTTATTTAAAGTTTTTCATATATAGTTTAAATGTAACATTTATAGGTCCTTTTGAGAAGCGCCAGTAAAAGTAGGTTTTGGATATACAGGGTTCCCCATTACGAAATGTCAGAACAATGTTACTTTTTTTAAACGGATATTATTGAATTTTTAGATTCTCCAGACAATTCTAAGTATATTTCGTGTATAATATCCTATACCTATCTTCAACAGTTTCCGAGATATTCATAATTGAAAATCGGATTTTCTTTTATTATTTATTTCAATTTAAATAAATTAAACAATAAATAAAAAGTTAAAATGAAATAATTGAAAAGTAAAGAAATGAACTAATTCGTTAATAAATGCTCAAAATGGCCTCCATTTTCTTGAACGCAAAGTCGGTAACATTTTTCTAAGTTCTTCACTGCATCGCTTACCATAAGTGGATCGTTTTTTATAGCATTAATTGAGAGTATAAGTGCGTTCTGCAAGACTTCGATGTTTGGAAATGTTGGATTATTGTCAAAGAGACTGCCCTTAATCGTACCCCAAAAAAACCTGTCCATTAAAGTAAGGTCTGGGCTGTTTGGGGGCCATTTGATGTTTCCATATCTTCCTATCCATCTAGGATATTTACGGTTTAAATAATTCGTTACATTTTGAACGTTATGTGGAGGAGCCCCATCATGTTGCCAAATCAACCTGTTCACGTGAACTAAAGGGATCTCTTCCAGATATTCTTCAATTTCGTTGTTTAGGAATTGAAGGTATCTTTCTCCCGTTAAGCTCCCTTCATATAGTAAAGGCCCCAAAATAATATTATTTGTAATACCACACCAAACGTTAATGGATCTTCGACCAGACGACTTTATAATTTTTGTTTGATGCGGATTCGTTTGGGACCAATAGTGGCAATTTTTTCTGTTAAAGATCCCACTTGTTGATAAATTCGATTCATCGGTCCACGCAATTTTATAAAAAAAATTTGGATTTCGTTCCAGCTCCCGCAGCATAATTTGGCAAAATTGTAGTCTTTCCCGCTTATTATCTTCGCTTAAAAACTGAACCTTGGTGAATTTAAAAGGTCTGAATTTATATTTTTTCAGCGTATTTTGTATTTTCCAGTATTTTATATCCAAAGTTTTAACAGCAGTGGGAATGGAATGTGTTGGATTTTCTAAAAAATAATAAATAATAACTAAGAATAATAAACATATCAAGTTAAAATTTTACCTTGGAAATATAATAAGACATTAAGCTCTGTATTTTCATCCACACCACGATAAGCCTTCTTCCTCTGCAATGTTTTAAAGTATTGTAACTGCTTAAATACATTAACAAAAGTGTTTTCAGTTGGTGTTTGACGGTTTCTGTATTCTCTTTGGTATCTTTCTTTTGCCAAACGCTTATTTTTATTACACTTTATGTAAAACTGTAAAATATCAAATTTTTCTTGTTCTGTATAGCCCATCTTTATACAGAATTATGATTGCGAAACGTCAAAACTTTTAGAAAAAATGAAAGTTAATTCTGTTTCTGTCATAATATGATTTCAAGGTAATATGATAAAAACAGTAATAATAGCCCAATTTAAGTCCGAAAATCCGATTTTCAATTATGAATATCTCGGAAACTGTTGAAGATAGGTATAGGATATTATACACGAAATATACTTAGAATTGTCTGGAGAATCTAAAAATTCAATAATATACAGGGTGTTCCGTTTAAAAAAAGTAACATTGTTCTGACATTTCGTAATGGGGAACCCTGTATATCCGAAACCTACTTTTACTGGCGCTTCTCAAAAGGACCTATAAATGTTACATTTAAACTATATATGAAAAACTTTAAATAAAAAAGTTACCTATTGGTCAAAATGTGGCCGATAACCCTGTACGTTGAGTGTTGAGTTTAATAAGTGTATAGCGAAATGTCGCGATTTGGTAAAGAAAATCAACAAGTAATTAGACAAGAAATTCAAAATATAACACCAGATAACACCCGAAAATCAAAATCAAGTGTATGGAAGCAGTTTGTTGAATTTTGTGACGAAAAGTTGTATAATATTCATGAGTGTATGAGTGTAGTACAGGTGGCTACCTTACTGGAGGACTACGCATTTAATATGAAAAAGCAAAATTTTGAAGATTATAAGGAAAGTGTGGTCAAAGTGATGTGAAATGTTACATAATTCAGATATTTTGCATTATTCACAGGTATATGTACATTATTTAATGGTTGTAGATCATATGTTTATCTTTTCAACTGTCAAAAAATTTCCACTTAAATATCGTGGCGCCTCGAAAAAATTTCCGGAAATTCTTTTAGTTGCCATGGTAACTAGTCATAATTAAGGTATCTTATTGGTTTTGTACAGGTATGAAATTTTTAAATTAATGCAGAATTGCAGAACATGACATACACAAGCTATTATGCCGCTCTCGTATTTTACGAGATTTTTATGATCATAGACCCGCTCTGACAAGTAAACTGGGCGTGAACTACACGGTACACGGAGAGAAATTTTGAACAGAAGTCGCAACTACCTATAGTGGATTTCACCTTAGTTTTTAATGGCCGCCGCTGACACATGTCATTTATAACATTTCTTTTTACAGAACTTAAGGATTGGCCAGGGCCGGAGTTAAAAATTATGTGTGAACATGGGTCAATTTATTTGTAGTTGTAATTATAGATGGAAACGAGAATTACCTAAGCAATTTTTAAGATATTTAAAAAAAAAACACTGAAGGGGAATGGAAATAGGATAGAATATCAGAAAAACAATTTCATTTAATTCTTATTCATAATATGATAAAGTGCTGTTATTTTGGTAAAAACACACTTTTAATTTAGTACAATAAAAAATATACAAGGGGCAGTCGTGAATCTAGTATCATCAATAATTAACTACGTTTTTTATTAAAGAATTATTTTGTTTTTTAATTTGATTTTAGACCATGCAGTGTTAAGTTGAAAATATCTATATATTATATTTAATAGCTTATTGTTTACTTTTTTATTTTCTTATTCACGGGTAGATATTTTTTCTTTAGACTAGGTTCTAAAGAGTTTAAAGTTTACAATAGGTCTAACTTTTCGTTGGTTTATAATAAAACAACAAAAGTTTGTAATGTTATCGAATTAGGTATTTTTTTTTTAATGAATAAAGAAAAAATAATGTAAGTACATACTACAAAAAAAGATTTTTGTCCATGCGTTTGCAGAACAGATACCTCAAGCACTCTTCAATACAACTGTATGTAAAACTTATTTTAACATAATGGTTCACTGTGGTTTTCAAATTTAATTTTGTTGCAAGTTCCCTATTATTTTTGGTCTTCATCTGACAAGCTGACATTAATAATTATTTACTTACTTTTGCATAAAAAGAAACACGTCACAGATACACACAGTCCGGCAGTTTAAAACCAAAAAGTCTAATACGCACAAAATATAAGCAAAATGCTGTCTAAAAAATACCAAAAACAATAACACGAACGATCAAGAATTAACAGCAGAATGCACGCGGTGCGCGGTGTGTCCCAATGCGGCTCTGTGATATTTAAAGAACGCGACGAGACAATCGAATTAATGAAGTACGAAAAGAGATATGCGAGAGCAAATGCGTAAGACAAAGATGCACATACTAACGGCACATACGAGCGATGCTGTGCTTTTGACGAGTTTGAGCTCATTGAAGGGCAACGTATTGAACTGTGTAGTGTGCATCTTCGTCATGTACATGTAACTATACGGTCAGTTATATATCCATCTCTTGTTAATCTAGCCAATGCCCGTGCCTGAGAGCCGTTTATAGAATTAGGGATTTTAAAATCACGTGTTGGCTATATGTTTGACAAGAGAGACGTCAAAGCATTAAAAACTAAGGTGAAATCCACTATAAGTATACTTGAATTTGTACCAGAATTGGAATGCTTGAAATATTAATATGAAAAATTCATCATTACACATAATGTACCTATATTATAAAAATAGGTTAGTTCTAAAATTAGCCTATATATTGTAAATTTTTTTTGGGGGTGCTTAGCACCCCTAAGTACCCCCCTAACTACGCCTATGTGGAAAGGGGTATAACCTCCCGCTCCCGAAATGTATACTGCAAATAATATCTACACGTGTGTTTATATATTTTAAAATATAATAATATATCTATATAATAATAAATATTAGTAAAGAACCTGGTAAATATTATATTTTGTCAGTACCCCTCCTCCCCCATCCCATATTTAAAATGTTTTTTGCTCAATAACCCTATTCCTTTTATTACGAAATTTCTTATTGGCTGAGCCCCCCCCCCTTGACTTTATCCAAATTACCAAATTTCTAAAGCCTAGTCCGTAGTTAAAAAAATTGACTTGACGGTGGTTTAAAGAACGAAACGTCAAATTTGAAAACTAATAAAGTCATCTTGTAGAAGATAATAACGGCTATAAAAAAGTGATTCTTGTTTTTTTCCAAAGTCAAAAATTAAGGTGCAAAGAATTTAAAAACAAACATGTACAGGGTGTTTCATTAAGGGTGGCCACCGACCATATCTCGGCAACTACTAAGTATTGAAACTTAGGGAAAACATTTTATGATTGAAGTGGTCATGAGAAAATTCTGGAAATCATTATAAGTTCCGTATTTCGCCACAAGGGGGCACAAATCAAAATTAATTTTTAAAATTCTAAATTTTTCCGAAAATTCCTATATATATTATGGTATACCTCTGGTTACATCATTAGAAACACTAGACAAGCTATTGAAAGTGTAATCATTAAAATCGCTGTAACCTTTAAATGACTTATCCGATTTTACTAAATTTAAGCTTGTTCGGAAGAGAAAGGTAAGTACTTTTAATTGTCGTAATCAACGATACACCATAGTTTCTAATAAAATTGCTAGAGGGCGCAATTTGTAATAATAACAGTTTTTTCGATTTTATCCCGAAAATTTAAATCATACGGTATAACTATAACTATGATATTATAATCGGAAGGTAGATTAAATTTACAAGAAAAAAGGTGATGACAACAGTTCGATATCTTTGTTAGTTTCAGAGTTATTGCCAAAACAATAATTTTTAACACTTTTATCGAAGAAATTATTGTTTTTATAGTTTTATAGGTATATGTAGGTAAAATTAGTAAAATGTTTTAGGTATATAAAAGACAAAATTTTGAGCGTTCTTAAAGGCCAACGGGCAATAACAACATCATTAAAATAATCATGGAAAATTTTTTAACGAAACAATCGAAATACTTTATAAATGTTAAAAATGACTTCCATTTATTTTTTTCCGAATATATTCGGAATATTTATAATTTTCTTTCACCAAATTAATACACCCCAAAATATGTAAGTTTGTCTCAATTTCACCATCTTCGAAGGGATCTCTTACCGTTTTCGAGCACACGAATTTGTAGTGCCCTGTATAGAAATGCCAATGACTTATTTACAAGGCGCCAAAATTTTATTTAAAAATGTATTTTCACCAAAAAATATTCAATTAGCATAACACATAACAGTATTATAATGTAAAAATATTTACACTCTTAAATGCAAATCAACATCTACAAACTTCATCAAAACTAATAGGGGGCACTATAAACATCGTCAAAAAATTATTAAAAAAACTCACCTTCGCAGCTACGCAAACTAATAGAAAGCACGCGAGATTGAATCGAATTGAACCACTCGGTAAAGTTCCCGTTCTCACACTCAAGTTCAAATGATTACTGATACTGATGAAGCCAACAAAAGCTCGGTTAAGTACGGTGTGCTTACTCCGCTGGTAATCCGAACACTTGAGAGACCAATATCTTCCCTTACCAGCATAAATTCGTATCTATATTGTATAAAAATAACTCATTATGTAGGTAGTCGTCAAATTTTAATTGTTTGTTTCGCGCCAAGTATACAATGGTATTTTGTTTATATTGTGCTGGCGAATCGTATTTTCCAAGAACTTACGAGTGTAGTGTTTAATTTGTTATCTTTGTAGGTTTATTGGTTTCGAGAGTGAGCAGTGTGGTTCACAGTATTATCTTTGCAGGAAAGTTTTTTTACCAAGAAACACATTTTACAATCATGCATCATCCATTAATTCATCAGCATCAGCATCAATCCTCAATCCACCCGTCCTTATTATACAGGGTATTTCATTAACGGTGGCCACTGGACACAGTGGCGCAGCGAGGGGGGGGGGGGGGTTTAGGGGTTAACCCCCCCACCCCCCCAGACGCCCAAACTAAGATGGTTTTTTACGGTTTAGACCAGGGTGAAAATGGTAAAAAGTGAAAAAAAATAATAGTAGGATGAAACCCATTGGAAAAGAAAGAGAATTTAACAAAAATAAGAGGAAAAATAATTTACGGGCGATCCGAGGTCGGGAAGTGGAAGGGGGTGAGTTTTTAAGGGTAGAAAACGATTTATCTCGATTTCCGGCAAAACTACAAGTCCTATGGAAAAACGTTAAATGGCAAAGTTGTAGGTAATAAAAAGAAAGAAAGAACTTTTGTATTTAAACTTTTTTTACTTAACCTCAAAATGTATGTGAAAAATTCAAATAAGTTTTTGGTTTTTATTTTTATCTTTTACAAGAATTTTTTTTTTACGAAATTTGGTGAAAACTTACCTTTTTATGTCCCAAACACACTGTAATTTTTTTGATTTAAAATATTTAATTTTTCACCTTATTTTGACTTAATATCGAAAAAGCACCCTAATTTTCAATCGAAAATTCTCACGTCAAAATATCTGCTTTGTTAAAAAAGTCGGTGGGCTTTTTGTTCGTTAAAATCTCTACTTTCTGATGGTGTAAAAAAAATATACATTCCTATGGTAAATGTGATAAAATCTCCTTTAAACCCTACCTTTAATAATTATATTTAGAACAACTATTTTTGCATATTTTTTGCGATCTTTATGTTTTATGGATTTGTAATTTTTTTGTTTATCAATGTAACATGGAATCTTACGTTTTTCGAGTAATTAAAGTATACATTTTAATAAATAGCTCAAAATTGTACATAATAATTTTTAAAAAAAATTCTGATTCGAGTTTTTTTCGTTTCTTTGCATTTTTTGAGAACATTTACCATAGTAATGTATATTTTTTTACACCATCAGAAAGCAGAGATTTCAATGAACAAAAAGCCCACCGAATTTTTTAAAAAAGCAGATATTTTGACATGAGAATTTTCGATTGAAAATCAGGGTGCTTTTTCGATATTAAGTCAAAATAAGGTGAAAAAATAAATATTTTAAATCAAAAAAAATACAGTGTGTTTGGGACATAAAAAGGTAAATTTTCAACAAATTTATTTTTCTTTTAAAAGATAAAAATAAAAAACCAAAAACTTGGTTATTTGAATTTTTCACATAAATTTTGAGGTTATGTGAAAAAAGTGTAAATACAAAAGTTGTAAATCTTTTTATTACCTACTACTACTACTTTGTCATTTAACGTTTTTCCATAGGACTTGTAGTTTTGCCGGAAATCGAGATAAATCGTTTTCTACCCTTAAAAACTCACCCCCTTCCACTTCCCGACTTCGAATCGCCCGTAAATTATTTTTCCTTTCATTTTTGTTATATTTTCTTCCTTTTCCAATGGGTTTCATCCTACTATTATTTTTTTTGGTTTCAAAAATGATCGAGCCTGGTTTAAGTTTTGTTTTTAAAATTTTGAAATCCTGTTCTTTTTTTTGAAAACCCCCCCTAATATAAAATTCTGGCTGCGCCTCTGACTGGACATACCTCGGAAACTACCGTGTGAGCAAAAATTATTTGCATCAAAGTGGGCTTGGATTAAAAAACGTAGGGCTTGGTTTAGATCACAATGATATGGGGACGATATATCTAACCAAATCTAGGTTAAAATTTTGTCAAATTCATATTATGACATGATACGCCAAACTAATGAGTAATAAAATAAGTAGACAAATACAAATTTATTTCTGTTGTTTACAAAATTAACAAAGTAAGAATATACAGAAAGAAAAAGAAAAAAAATACATAAATTGCTGAAATTGGCCACCGCCATGCTCCAAGCATAAATTCACACGTTTTATATACAATTTGTTGGCGTATTTTGCATTATTCCACGAACGTTTGCAACGAGTTCTTCTGTTCTTACAGATGGTCTTCCTGCTCCTTTTTTGTGTTGTATAGAACCTGTTTCCCTAAACACAGCCACGGTTCTTTTCAGGCAATGATAAAAATCCCCAGCATTCCCAGCAATAAAAGCAACGTTAGGAAAATGTTCGTGAAAATCGTCCATGCACAAACCCGGCTTGTATTGCTACTCACCATTTACTCTAACCCCGTTTCGAAAATACGCTTCAACCATAAATGTTTTGTGCTGTTCCGTAAAGCCCATTCTGTGAATTGTTCAAGAAATTGGAAAAATTAATTAGCGATGAATCAAATTACTTGTAACGACTGTCAAAGATAACAAACCCGAACAAACCCGAAACACCTTTTCGGCAAATAAAAATAAAAGTAATTTAGGAAATAGCAGTAGTAGTAGTAGTAATTGAGGGGAGGTTCCGAAAACCTGGCAAGTAGACCAACCGCGATCCTTTTTGCCTACCCCAGAGTCTTCCCCCAATCACCCTAATCACCTTGGCCCCCGCCAAAGCGTCCCGACCTCGTTATGAAGTTGAGTATGTCGCTCCAGGCTAGGGCCTTGATTTCTTCCTTCTGGAGAGCCGCTGATCCCAGGACCTGGTGCCTGAGTCTTCCCAGGGCCTCGCAGGTACCCAGAAAATGCAGCGGGGTCTCTTCCTCCTCCAGGCATCCGGCACAGATTGGGTCGTAGGAAATAGCAAATATAACCTCCGAATGCCAATTTCAATCAAACATAACCTTTCTTTTTCGGCTTTTCTTTAACAAGTGTTATTTTAAATTACTGAACATATTTTGGCGCACTTTTATTAGTTTTTTTGATAAAATATAGAAATGTTTCTATATTTTCGTAAAATATTATAATATTTTTCTAATAAAATTTGTAAAGTATGTATTACACGTTAAAATTTAGTTGTAAACAAATTTCTGCCTAAATTTATCGTCAAATTTGCTACTGTGTAAAACGATACTTAGCGACATCCTCAAAATATACTCCGGAACCGGCTTCGCGCCATTTTTGTTGTATTTTATGTTTTCTCTGTGGATTCCCTGATATGTGTGAAGTTAGCAATGCTTATAGTTAAATTCACATAAAGTTTTAATGCCAAATGTCAAGACTTGTCATTGTCTAGTTACTTTAGATTTCACCAACTTACTAAATTTCTTATACAGCTGAGATTGGTCAGTGTTTTTTCTTTTTCTTTTCTGGAATTGTTCGGCCAACTCTTTTTATTTCTATCTCTTTTTAATCGTATAAAATAATACAAGATAGACATACTTTGTGTGCAGTACAATTTAATTAAATTTAGCCATTAGAAATTTATATTTTATGAGTTCCTGCAGTATTTGACAAGTATGACAGAACTGAAATGTCACGGCGTTAAAAGTTTATGTGAATTCAACTATATTTATACAGCAACGAAAATTTTTTGGGGTACGTGTCAATTCCGCCTATAGCGTTTATAAACGAATTTTAATTTTTTTAGTGGCGAAGATTGAAATTCTATCCCTATGATATAGTTTACTAAAGACGATAAATCGTAATGGTAGAATTTTAATCTTCGTCACTAAAAAAATTAAAATTCGTTTACAGACGCTACGAGGCGGAAATGACATGTAGGGGAAGGTTGCCCATATTAGACCAATTTCCAGATTTCTTATCATAGATCCTGATAATAACGCAAAATCGATCTTGAAGCTATACCTTAGTATACTTTAGTATGTTGTTTAACTGCGGGATTTTTTGCAGAATTTTATCTCAAAGTATCTATGATATACCAGGTTATAAAAAAAAACCTATGCAAGTTGTTCAATATAGGAAACCGGTTGCCGAAATTGCACCTGGGGGTTCCAAAATTGGACTACATGATTTAAATCGGAAGCTTAGGTGTTAAATAAATAAATAAAAAATAAAATTGTTGGTATAGGAAGTTATATAAACTTATATTTCAAAAAAAAACATCAAATTTGCAATAAAAATTTCGGTAGAAGACATCCTAATTCAAAAAAAGTACCTATTAGTTTCCTATATTGGACCAGTTATAGTTTCATTTTTTAAGTCAAAGAAAAAAGATTTTAGCAATATTGAAATGGTGTTAGTTCATGACATTATCTTATTTAAAGAGAAAAATTATTTTTGCACAATTTGGAAAAATTGCATAAATTGGACCGGTTCAATTTTGGCATTCACCCAGTGGTGCAATTTAAGCAACTACCACGTGTTTTACAAAACCACCCAGGAAAGAAACGAAAAAAAATATGGCATGGTAATACGAGAAATAGAAAGAGAAAAACTTACTTGAAAACTTCCATAAAAAAGATTTTGCTTAGAGTTTTATGGTTCTAAGGTAAATTCTTAGGAAAATCCTAAAAATATTACATTAAAATTGTGTAAATTACGTTTTGCTCTATACACGCCAAGCACTAACGGCCAACTAGTTGAGTTTGTTGTAGAGATGGGTTGCTAAATAGCAGCCTGCTTTTATTAACTGCTATTTGATTCGGTATAATGCTAAATGCTAGGAGCTTTAAAATTAGCTGCTAATTTTTAGCACCTAATATTTACTTTACTGTAAACTGGCGCTGACAGAGCGAAATGAGCGGTTGTCAGGTTAGGTGATTTTGGTTATCACTGCTATGCTATATCGAACTGCTATTCCGATTTACTTACTGCGAAGTGCGAACGCCAGTTCGGAGTCGGGCCAATCGAACCGTAGACTATTTTGTGGCATTATTTAGATCTAGCATTATTGTTTGGGTTTTAGTTTGAGAGTTTTTGCAGCGTGATGCGTGACTATTTCTAATTGTTATTTTTAGAACAGTACGCCATCGATCGATACCTAGATAAACGAAATACTTTTTAAAGCAAAAACAAATAAATATTAATTTATTATGGTTGCTGGACGTGTCGTTTTACGAAACGAATAATGCTAAAATAGCAGCTATTTCTAACTGTCATTTTTGTTTAGCAATAGCAGAAGCAGCTGCTAAACAAAAATAGCGGGTCGGACCCATTTCTGGTTTGTTGCCGATCAAAGGTTCTAGGTGGAAGTATGTTACAGTGTTGCCAGATAATATGGCACTTGTTTAGTTTCGGAGAAATGTACTGTGGTCCAATTTAGGTAGCGGTTCAATATAGGCAACCTTCCCCTACCCCAAAAAAAAATGTCGTTGTTGCATAAACGGGGCTGATGAACGTCGCTAACTTCGCACATATGATTTCTTGTTGTTTTCGTTGCTACTGTGGGTTGTGGGTGTTTAATATTTATGGATTTTTGTATAGTTTACTGAATCGTGTTTGTACCTTTAGTGATGCGAAAACAATGACTGGTATAAACCATTGTTATTTTATTATGCCCAAATAGGGATAAAATACCGGGCTTTTCGTATTTTTAGTAAGTATGAAGTAGTGATAGTACTTGATATAAAATTTTACTTTAATATGTTTAATTTAAACACATATGACTAGGCCTAGGCCACAAAAGATGTTAAAGCCCGAACCTGTCTATTTTCGCATTTGTTAAATGACAATTTTGCAGTGCGCATGCCTATTCCTGTGTGGTTTTGTTTACATACGAAGGCCATAAACTTGCCACTTTTGTGATTATTGTTTGCTTATCTAAAGGCAGTTATATATGATTGTTACAGGATAAAATTAAATTTAAACCAGAGCAAAGTTAATCCCACGACCTTACATACCGCTGTTCAATAATAATTAATACATAATAAGAAACTTGTGCTTAGAGTATTTATGATGATTTTCAAGAAATTCGAACCAAAAATTTATTTCCAAGTATTATATTAATTATTGAAATATTATTAATAATTTATTTTAAGAAAATCTTACAAAAATAACTTTTCTAATGGAAACTTGTATACCCCTTTTTACCCTTTAGGGACCGATTTTCAAAGAAATAAGAAATACTTACTGGTTTTATTAATTATTATACAGTTAAGTTGGAACCATATCGAAAACTTTTTTATTATTAATTTTACGAAAAAAAGTTATTCCTAATAAAAAGTTCTGCGTGGTCTAAAACCTAAAATGCAGCTATCAGATTTTAAATTATTTTAAGCGTATACGAGGTTTGTCAAAAAATATGAATTTTGCCCAAAAGCAAAGTAGTACCTTTATTTTTGACAATATCGAAAATTGTTATTAAAAAAAGTTGATCAAAACTAAAAATCACGTTCAAATATGAAATTACACCCATTTACGATGAAACAATAGTTTTTTTTATTTTTTAATAATTTGTCTGCATTATTAATTATTTATGAACGAACATTTATCTCTTGTAATTATTAAAAACATAACCTTTTCGTTTCTTAATTTTATCTAACAATGTTGCAATTTAAACAAGTCCATAATAAATACATACTTATGCATTTATATTGCAAATAAGGAAATATATACCTATCACAGAATAAAATTACATGTAACTACTGTACAGTTAAATTTGCATTGTTACTGTATCTACCCATACGTTTCAAAAAGAAAAAAAATAATTTTTTCAACGTAAATGGGTGAAATTACATATTTCTACGTGGTTTTTAGTTCTGATCAACTTTTTTTAATGATAATTTTCGATATTATCAAAAATAAAGGTACTTTGCTTTGCTCTAGCGCAAAATTAATATTTTTTGACAAACCTCGTATACACCTAAAAGTAATATCTGATAGTTGCATTTTAGATTTTAGACCATGCAGAACTTTTTATAAAGAATAACTTTTTTTCGTAATATTAATAATAAAAAGTTTTCCATATGGTTCCAACTTACGGAGACATACTGTATATTAGAGTATTTATGCTTAAGTTTCAAGAAATTCGTACCAAAAGAAAATTTTTCCAATATAAACTTTAATACCCCTTTTTCCACCTCCTATAGAGCAAAAATTTTGTAATGTCCTAAACACAAGTTCAAACTAACCCTAAGGAATTCTGGAAAACTTTAAAATGGCTAAATATTAATAATTCCGGTAGTGAAGGCCAACCTGAGCTCGTGGATACTCCAGATGAATTTAACAAACATTTTATAGATAGCATACCGACCATGGACGCTGTTCCTCAACTTAACGAAAGGTTTTTAGGTAAGTACTCCGACTCTTTATTTGAAGGATTTCAGTACACTTTCAATTTTTCTCAGGTTGATGAGAAACAGGTTGGCCAAGCAATAAATCAAATTAAGTCTAATGCTAAGGGCGTGGATGGGCTTGATTTAAAAATTATATCTTTTTTGCTTCCTTATTTACTGAAATATATTACACTTATTGTTAACTCTTGTCTGAATACCAAAAAATTTCCTTCCAGCTGGAAAACTGCAAATATTATACCCATTCCCAAAATTAATAACCCAATAAATCTCAATAATTTTAGACCAATTAGTATTTTGCCGGTTTTTTCCAAAATATTAGAAAAAATCATTTTTAAACAACTGACTGATTACTTGTTGGAATGTAAGGTGATACCGATTACACAGTCCGGACGTCCACAACACAGTACTACCACAGCTTTACTCAAGGTGACTGATGATTTCCTAAGGGCATCAGATGAAGGAATGAATGGTTGTTTGCTCCTTCTTGACTACAGTAAGGCCTTCGATACTCTTGATCATGCCATTCTTTGTGATAAACTCAGTCATTTTGGTCTAGGTCCTGAGTCGGTTGAATTGATTAGAAGCTACTTGAGTGGTAGGTGTCAGAGGACTTCACTGGGTGGAGTTACTTCGTCGTTTATGGAGGTCAATCGGGGTGTTCCTCAGGGTAGTATCCTGGGACCTTTGTTATTTTCTGTTTATACTGCTGATTTTAGTACATACTTAAAATACCTTAACTCACACCAATTTGCTGATGATACTCAACTTTATTACTTCTTTAAAAGCTGCAAAGCACTGGTAGCGCAGGAACGTATAAATAATGATCTTGGCACAATTTGTGACATTTCCAAGGCTCATGGCCTTATTCTTAATGAAGCTAAAACGCAACTGCTCGTGTTTGGACAGAGAAGTCTTGACGATGTTCTTAATATTAAAATAAATAATGTAAGGATCAATGATGTTGATTCTGCTAAAAAATTGGGAGTATATTTTGATAAAAAATTCAGATTTCATGATCACGTGTCTTATATTTTACAGAAAAGCTATGGTAAATTAAAAACCTTATACCTATATAAAGACATTTTAAGTCGAAACATTAAATTGAAACTTTGTGAATCTCTCATCTTGTCTGTTGTTTCTTATTGTGATGTATTATTTTGGCCTGCCTTGACAGCCAGCGATAGGAGTAGTTTACAAAAGTTGCAAAATGGTTGTCTTCGATTTTCTTGCGGAGTTAGGAAGTTTGACCATATCTCTCCTAGTTACGTGGAGTCAGGTGGGTTGAGATTAGACTCTAGATATTTTTTGCATATGTGTACTTTGGTTTTCAAGGTCGGTATGTTTCAGCAGCCTGAGTACCTCTTACAGAAGCTTAAGCGGGGATTAGATACGCATCAACTAACAACACGATATAATTTTCTATATACTGTTCCAAGGCACAGAGCTGCTTTATTTCAGCGTTCCTTTTCCTATAATGCTACCAAATGTTACAATTCTTTGCCTCTGGAGGTAAAAGCGAGTTCGACCGTTCCGGTGTTCAAGAGGCGCATCAAAGAGTTTATCAAAAGTAAATAAATCTTTCATGTTTGGTAAAAATTCTATTACGCTTACTATTTAGAATCTTATATCCGTATATTTTGATGTTAGGCCAAGCTATGTTGTTTTTTTTTTCTTATTATAAAACTATTTAAAAAGTCGTCTTATATATACTGTTTTGTCTGTTCTCTCTGAATTGTCTTTTTTCTTTAATCTAAGTTAATTTACTTTATCGATAACACTCTTTTCTGTAATAATTATTAAGTTCATTATATGTGTTAAATTAATATTTTATTACTATGTAGTATCTATAGTAGTTACCTATATTTTAAGTTTTTTTTTCTTGTTATTGGTAGGTGGTTAGATGAGTAGCGATTACGCTAGATCCCGCCACCTTTTAGAAACATTTTATAAACTGTTAACTTTCAAGTTATAAATAAAGGCATTTATTATTATTATTATTATTATTATTATTATTATTATTATTATTATTATTTGTTCCAAGCGAAGAATTAGTCTAACGTTTTTCACTTATATCTTTTCTCTAGAGGTTGCGTTAAAAAATTTACCCCCTCCATTTCTACCCTCCGAGGGCAAAATTCCTGAAAACATCAAAACACGTAGGTACTTCCTTATTTTAACAGAGTAAGCATAGTATTGATTTTCAGTAATACATAATTTTAAGCAGTTATAGGTACCACCCTCAAGATAGACTACACCCCTTTTTTTAACCTCTAAATCATTTTCAAAAAAATTGACGAACACGTATACCTATACGTGTCGTGCCCATGGGCACGAAATAACCCAAACTGCATAGGTACCTACACAGTTTGCAAAAAAAGGTAATGCTGGGCTGGATTGTTTGCGGGACGTGTACCATTTTTTATCGAGGGAAATTTGAACGGTTAACGATATCTCCAGCTTCTTCGGCAAGAAATAGTTTCAACTAATAACAATTTAACTCCCAATATTAACTCAACCTGGTATCAGCAAGATGGAGCTCCTCCGCATTTTGCTCGTGTAGTTAGATAATTTTTTGAGGTCACGTTCCCAAATATATGGATAGAAAGAAGAGGGCCTATTGAATGGCCTTCATGGTCTCCCGATCTTTCGCCCTTAGATTAATTTTATTGATGGTCAGCTGAAAAACAATGTTTATCGGAACAAATCCAATAATTTAGAAGAATTAAGAATTACATTTTTAAATGAAAGTGAAAAGTGAGAGAATAACAAAAGAAATGATGGTTTTAAATACCCAAAGACACTTTTGCGACAATTTATATCATTGTCAGTTAGTAAATGGGGGTCAATTTGAACATTTATTAAAAAATAGAGCCATTTTTTCATGATTTGTTATACCGATTTTTTTCCTGTTAACTTATTAAATTGTTTGAAGATATGAACTCATAAAAATGTTAATTATGTTGGGTTGTGGAGATAACAGTATAAATCGACGGTCATTCAGTATTCTTTATTACAAATTTTTTAAAAATTCATATATTTTTCATTTTAATATATTATCTACAACTTTTACCAAACGTTTGACTTTTAAATTTATTTGTTCGATTTTAGTCTGGCATGATATTTTAGAAAAAATTAATATACATACTACAAGATCCGAATAGAAACTTAAATGACTGCCATAAAGAAATTGACAATCTTAAATCTTTATTTTAAAGAAAAACGGTCAAACAAAAATTTTGATTTGCTCGTCAATAAAGCTAAAGAAGAAGCAGCAGAAAACGATGTAGAGCAGGTATTCCCAATAGTACGGCAACGAAAATTTAAGCAACAATTTTCATATGAAAGTAAGGATGAATCTGTATTATCTGTAGCAGATCCAAAGCGAACATTTAAAATCGATTTTTATTTTCTAATTTTAGATACAACCATTCAGTCTTTACAAAGGCGGTTTGAGGGTATAAACAAATTTCAACATTTATTTGAATTCTTATGTAATTTTGAAAATTTAGAATCTGACTTAATTAAAGAATCATGTGTAAATTTAGATACCGTATTGCAAGTTGAGATTGATAGAGTCCCAGCAAACATGCCAGGCAGGCAAAACGCTTTTAATGTATTGGCATTGCCCTCCTTGTTCATTGGCACAGTATTGGCAGCCATTACCGCAAATGTATCTTTTTGACCCGCTGGCCGTCAGTAGGCCGCCAGGCACTTTGCCTTGCTGGGCAAATCAAGGCAAACTATTATTTAGCCTTTACATGTTAAATGGTAAAAATAAAGCACCAGCGTTTCTGTACATAATATGTATTCAAAAATATTTACATATGCAATACCTGTTAAATTACATCTTTTATGTGTAGGTAAAATAGTGATATTCAATGTATAAAGGAATAAAATGGCGGCTTATTATTTCTTCCCGATCAATTTATTACCAAGGCAAAGTCGTGTCCATTTAACTTGGTCATAACCCTCCTAGTTGTGTCTGTGGAGTCTTCGCCCCCATGAAGTTTCAGAACATTTACCTGAAAAAAAAATCATAGAATTATTATTTTAAGCTTCACGGCCATACCATTTTTTGTGGATTTACTGGTAGTTTTAAACATGTTTTGTGTAATATTTTAAAGGTACCTATATTATATTATAACTGTTTCCAATATAAGTATAAAAAAATACTTACTTTGGCGATTTATTATTCCACTCTCACGTATCCGTCATTCTTCTGCAGAAAAAAAGGCAGTAAGCAACTAAAGCACAAAACGGGCTAAATCCCCCGTCGAGAAATGGCGTCTGCGTTTTAACGTGGTTTTAACCATAGGTAAAGCTTTAACTGTCTGTGTTGGTAAAAGACTTTATGATAATATTAATATTATTGTATCTGGTTTTAATCCAAAGTTCGCTTTTTATTTATTGTATAGGTATACCTACTTAGGTTGTAGGAAATCGGAGAGATAAACTTATAATAATATAATGATTAGGAAATTTACCGTGAAATCGGCCGAAACTGAAAACAAGAATACTACAAACAAACTAAAGATATTTCTAACCCCATTCCCATAATCCCGCTTCGCGACCAATCATCTACCAATGCAGATTAACGTGGGACCAATGATATCATCATGTGACACAGTTAAAGCGCAGGATTTATAAATTAAGAAAAAGATCAACATTTTTAGGCCATATTTAGGCTAACAAAATGCATTTACTCATTCTTTGTCGCGATATCGGAAATGGGCATTTACTGGTTGCCTGCTATTAGAAATTCATAGGTGGAAATACACAATGTAAATACATTTAAGACGTTAGAAATAATTTATCGTTTAATTTTTAATCCTAGAATAGTTAAACGCATTCACACATGCATTATCAAAGAAAATGTAATGGGATATTAACGGGCTGCCTGATGTTAAATAATATTGGCATTTCTGTAAAAAAAATGTAATTTAAATTCATTGGCAAGTTAAAAAAGTTAGGATTACCTTTTTTGAAATGATGGACCAATGCATATTTTTTATTGAGGAATCATGCATGTTTGCCATTTGTTGCAAATTTAAGAATAATGTATTGGCAACATTTTGCCATCATGAAGCCAACATTGCCAATACGAAATCTTTACCTTGCCTAATAACACTGTTTGCTGGGGTACTATCTAAAGACATTGACGGCTTAGATTTACATAATGAAATTTTAACATATAAAGTTCTTAATCCTAAAAATACTATCTACTGATTCATCCTTTCCCATAGGTAGACATTTTAAATTATACCTATATAACTAAAAAAAAATCTACAGTCTCTTTTTCCAAATTTATTTATAGTCTTACGGATATAATTACATTACCCATTTCAGTAGCTTCAGGTGAAAGAAGTTTTTCTAAGTTAAAACTAATAAGGAATTATTTAAGGACATCTATGAGTCAAGAACGCCTATCAGATTTGGCCATTTATTTCGATCGAAAATGATATTTCTGAGGCTCTTGATCATAATCAGATGATCAACGAGCTTGCATCCGTGAAAGCCAGACGTGTATTATTTTAGGTATATCATTCCTTTTTGTTTTGTTTATTACAAAAATAGTATTTTTTCATTTTTGAAGCGTTTATTTTTTAACATTAAAATATTGCTGTTAGGTACTTACCTACCATATAAGCACTGGGTATAATATTGTTTTATGTTTTTGTTGTTTATTTTATTTACGTTAATTTTATTCTCCTTTAATTTTCTTGTGACACTTTTTTACTATTTTTTGTGATTTTGTTTGTTTTGGTAATTTAATAAATATTTTTCTAATTATTTTTTATCAGTTTTCTTACATTTCAAAACATTACCAGTTTTTCCCGAAATATATTTTTAAAAATAGGACCATTTTTTTTTAACTGGGGCGCACCAAAGAAACCTGCACGTAGGCGCCAAACACCCCAGGAACGGGCCTGTAGATCGATCTGGATCGATCTAACTGATTCTAACTGATCTGAGCTGTGTGATCGATTGGCAAATGATCACTGTTCCTCCACTACCGTCAAAGTGATCCCAAATGAACCTGGGAAATTGCAGAATCCCCAAAATCAGATCAGTTGTCTATCTTGTTTACTTTATGGTTTTAAAAGCTATATTTCCATCCTGTCCCGGTTTTAAGATTTTCGTTTGGTATTTATTAGTATTGTTTGATTAGGTACCTATGTCTTTTTTGTGGCTGATTCGTTTCTTTATCAGGTAGGTAGTAGGTACTTAAAATGTTCCTTTTACCGCCAATTTAAGGGGAAATCTAATTACTATTTGTACTATTATTAGGTAAATAATTATTACTACCTAAGAATAGCTTGTTTACAAAGTGATAAAGTATAAATGTATGAATACATATTAAATAAAATGATTTATAGCATTTCTTTACACAAGTAATTTTTGTATGCGCAAACACGCACATACCTTTTGTTGGGAATTTTTGTTTGTGCCCCTAAAACCAAGGATTTAAATTAGGGACAAGCATTGGCGTAACTATAGGAGGAGTAGTTCTGCGAAGGGGACTGACCCCTAGACAATGTAAATAGATTTAAAGGGATTTTACTGAGATAAAAGTGGCCCTTATTTTGATCCTGCAACTTTTCATCTTTTATTTATTATTCCTCTGGCAACAGCAGAAAAAAAAATTCTTTTCAGTCGTATCATAACCTCAAAAAATAAAATGTGCCGGATGTAAAATATAGGTTTCTATCTCTTTCTCAATATATAAAATGGACTAATACAGTGTAGGGTGTTTCATTAAGGGTGGCCACCGGCCATATCTCGGAAACTACTAAGCATAGGAACTTAGAAAAAAACATGTATGATTAAAGTGGTCATGAGAAAATTCTGGAAATTATTTTTAGTTCCACATTTCGCCAACAATTAAAAATTAATTTTTAAAATTCTAAATTTCTCCGAAAATTCCTATATTAAGGTTTATCTCTGGTGTGGTATCAAAATTAAATCTGCCAATTTTGTTTTATGGGTATCTATATATAGATTTATTTTTTAAAACATTTTAAGAATTATGACTAAATTAGAAGTTTTCCATGATTATGTCTTTAATTCTAAAATACTTTTTTGGGCCATTGGAATGAGTAACAAAAGTAACAAACCTACAACATAACTGAATCATAAAGTTTAAAAATTTTTTTTTTCGTGGCCACGAAGCTATAAAAACAATAATTTCTTCAATAAAAGTGTTAAAAATTATTGTTTTGGCAATAACTCTGAAACGAACAAAGATATCGAACTGTGGTCTTCACATTTTTTCTTGCAAATTTAATCTACTTTCCGATTATGATGTCAGAGTCTATGATTTGAATTTTCAGGAAAAATCAAAAAAACTATTATTATTACAAATTGCGCCCTCTAGCAATTTTATTAGAAACTATCGTGTACCGCTGAATACGACAATTAAAAGTACTTACCTTTCTCTTCCAAACAAGCTTAAATTTAGTAAAATCGGATAAGTTGTTTAGAAGTTACAGCGATTAAAATGATTACACTTTCAATAGCTTCCCCCACTCTTACCAAAGTCGGTACGCCAATGATCCTTGAACCAAAATGATGCAGAATTATCTAAGCTTTCTAATGATTGAACCAGAGATATACCTTAATGTGGAAATTTTCGGAGAAATTGAGAATTTAAAAAATTAATTTTCAATTGTGCCCTCTTGCGGCGAAATGCGGAACTTAAAAATAATTTCCAGAATTTTCTCGTAGCCACTTTAATTATAATATTTTCCACCCAAGTTTCTATGCTTAGTAGTTTCTGAGATATGGCCGGTGGCCACCCTTCATGAAACACCCTGTATATAATAATATATAGGTTTTACTTTTAAATATTTTTTTAAACAAAACCTTTAGAGGTTCTAATGCTATGTTCCTATTTTGTAGGATTATCTCACAGGCCTATAAAAAAAGTAGAATGCCTATTCCCCATAAGGCCTGTGTATTTAAAAGAGGAGAGGGTAAATTGAGCTCCTCGTGCGGTGACGTCACGGCTTGGCGCTTGACATTTGACAGGTAATGACGTCACTCTTCTTGAAGGCGGTGCTTTTAAATTTTTCAAATTGTCCGTTATTTGCGCGCGACGAGTGTGTATCAAGAACACAATTTTTTTATTTTAATTATTATATCCTTCCTAATTTGAGACATAGTATTGATCCAGTAGGTAAGGAATAAGCACTTTAAAAATAAATTTATTAAAATTTATACCTATAAATAAGGTTTACTTTAAATCGTTTATTATCCAAAAACGTCATTGCTAAACCCAATGATAAAATATTTGTCAAAATAATCTTTTAAATTCATTACCTCTGCCGACTAACTCAAGCTAATATACACGTAGGGAAAATGTTTGTCCGCCCATCTCTTAGTAATAAGTTAGAATAGTACAAACATGAAGTATCGCAAAGTAAACAGAAATAGGTAGATATTGTTTCCCCACTCCATCGTATCGGATCTGGCTGGCTCGATGCTTTTTGATGGAAAGAATCCACGAAAACAACAATTTAAAAACACCTACTTCCTTTCATTCAGGCGGCAACGTACGAAAGAATGAATATTTATTTGATATTAATAGAATCGAAGCGGCGCGGCGTGCCACCAGCGAGTGCCATGAGAGAGATGCAATACGATGGAGCGGGGGAAACATAATCTACCTACCTCTGTTTGCTTTGCGATACTTCATATTTGTACTATTCTAACTTATTACTAAGAGATGGGCGGACAAACATTTTCCCTACGTGTATATTATATGTTTATATTGCACCAGTGGGGATTTAAAAAAAACTCAGTTTTTTAACTCCAAATTATATATTACGTCCTATTTATTTTGCTATTATTCACTCTCATTTTTGACTTTAATGGGATCATCTTTTAAAAATTTACTTAATCCTTTACAAGTTTTACAAAATAAAGCAATTAAAAATATATCTTGCTTGGATAGACAATATTCAACTAAACTTTTATATAAAAATTTTAATATTATGTCAATTAAGGATATTCACTTAATGCAAAATATTGTTTTTGTTCACCAAATTATATCAAAAAATAAACATTTAAATTTAAAAATTAAAACCCGTATAAATTTTCTTTGCACACAACCCGTAAACCAGATAAAATGAAAGTGCAGAACTTCTTCCTATAAAGAAATAAACAGTACTCTAAGGACACCTTACTTAGTCCTTTCTTTCAACCTTTCTCTTTCCCTTTTTTTCCTACCTAACTTGTCAAATGTCAAGCGCCAATGACGTCACCGCATCAGTCACCTCGCCGCACGATCGCACGAAGAGCTTAATTTACCCTCCCCTTTTAAAAGAGCCTCTCATGGAGAGGCTGTGAGGCCGGGGAAATAGTCTCACCGAACCACGGCGAATTCGCAAGCCAAATGAGCCAATCAAAACTATTGTTATTAGCTTGTTCGCCTGTTTATATTGTGGTGTTTATCAATTTTGTTAAACAATTTGTTGTTTTTTTTTGTGATATATAAACTTTCAAAACAATATAGGTATTAACAATGCCACTGTGTTTAGTACATAATTGTGTTATAGTGAGAAAAGTGCCGCAGAGGATGGATATCTATTTCAACAGGTAATGAATCTTAATAGGTGCATTTGTTTTATTAAGACATTAAAAATAATATCATAAAGAAATTTTTAAAATTGTTTATGGTCCAGATATTATTATTAGCTATTTTTTTACCTTTCAACAAACCCAAACAACACTGTTGTTGACTGTTTTTATAAAGTTGGCGTCGATCGCCACACAGTTATAGTCAGTTGGCATGATGCTGCCAACTCAAATTAGTGGATGGCAACCTATAAAAACCAAATGCCCCATTCCTACAGGGATATTATAGTGTGCCATCTATCCATGCAGCCTATTAAGCATTCTACTGTGTATTATCGTTGTACACTGTCGAAAAATTTTGATATTGGGTAGATATACCTTATTAATTCCTTGTAGCTTGTACCAGCCTTTCCAGAGATACGCCACTGCACAGAACACAGCATTCTGAGATTCAAAGTAACATATTATTACGTCTCAAAACATGGGTCACTCTGTAGTATTTCGCTCAAATAAAATATTTTACCAAATACTGCTGCTGCCATCTGTCGGGGACGACTCAAATTTACAAGGTACAGTTACAACAGGCCTCTGCTATCTATTGATCTCACTTGCACTTTTCTAGACTCTGGGATTGATCTCGTGCTTTGTGCGTTTCTCGAATAATAGGATAAATAAACAGATGCGCATGATCTTCCATCAATCACACTTTCAAGCAGTGTTGTCAAGTTACTTAGAAAAACAAGCTAGTGGTATGGAAAACGATGAAATCAGAGGCATGGTAAAGATTATTTAATCATATTAATTATAAACGAACTGTTCAGTGCAATTATTGCGTTAAGGTGTTTTTTAGGTTGGCGAGAAGCATTTTGTTTAAAACAAATGCATAGTCGGGGTAGAATAAATATTCTGTGATATAGGTATGAACTATAGTATCCAACCGAAACAAGATTTTTAGCCGAAACCGAAACCGAAACAAAAAAAAATCGACAGAGAAAAATTATAGGATGAGATCCCCAAAGTTAGCGGAACGGTGCGCGACAATTATTCACGAACACTGAGTTTCGGCACAGCCGAAGGTTCGGCCGCTTTTCGGCCGAAACCGAAACTGTCACCGAAGCTAGGTTTTTTGTCCGAAACCGAACCTTCGGTCAGTCTCTACTCTCTAGTATGAACCAATAAGGGCCTCTGGGACTAGGGGTAAAGTGGCCAGACGTACTGCCTTAGGCAGGTCTGTCAAGCATTCATGATGTTGTCTACAGAAATATAAAAAAAGTACTAAAATATCTCTGTACTAATAGACTTTTGGTTTTAATAAGTTGCCATCCACTAAGTTGAGTTGGCAGCATCATTCCAACTGACTGTAACTTCGTAACGATCGACGTGCGCCAACTTTTGAAAATACAGGGTTATGTTGTTTGGGTTTGTTGAAAGATCAAAAAAAAATAACTAATAATATTTATACATCACCGTTAATCAAAAACAATTTTAATTGATTGATTATATAATTACCTTTTTCTAGGCTAAAAAATTGATAAAGAAAAAAAATAAGTCAAGCTGCGCTGAAATATGGTGTTTCAAAATCTACTGTTTCCGACATGAATTATCTCTGTCGCGTCTAGATTTTTAAGTTAATCTTATTCTATTGACATTAAGGTTAAGTCACCAAGTTTGGAATCGCGACTAACTTGTATCTTAAGTAAGTTTTAACCGTCTTAAGAGTCCAAAAAGATCTCTCTCCTGAACAATTAGTTACTGCTTTAGATATAAATATTCTTAATGATATTTCCAAGTTTGGAAATATGCCAGCTAGATTTCCCTCCTTAAGTGATTTCAGTAAATTCCTTGGTTCCAGCGGAATATTTGGAATATGTTTAACTTGAGAAATCTCATTTTCGATGTCAATATTGAGATAATTTTTATAAATATTGGTCAACCTCCAGCAGCCTTGCTTAAGATCCTTATTTCTTATCACTCAAAGCGGCTAGATTGGTAAGAAACCCAAACTCTTTATTTACTTCTTGGTATGCATCTTACCTCTTTAACAGCTCATTTATTAATTTATCTATTAAGGGGAGAAATATAGTTATTCGAAATTTTGTTTTTCCGTCTATAAAATCGGTTTCATTTCTTGCTTCGTCAAAAGATAGGTACATTTCCTTTTTTATTTCCTCGATATATCATATTGAAAAATATTATTTTGACATAAAGTGGCAGCTTCAGTAAGAAACGATTCAAATTGATCGCGTACCTATATTAGTTAAATACCTGTGTAGAGAGTCATATTATTATAACCGAAGCACTGATTGTAAATCGATGTCAACCGCTTCTTGGAGACCTTTGCTTATTTGAATAAATCTTTCCAATATTTTATGCCAAAAACAAGTCATTATTGCAACTTCGAATTGCATTAATTTATCTGCAAAATTTTTCGCTTCCGATCTTGTAGCAGATTTTTGAAGTTCATCCTGAGCTATTGATAGCAAAACCTCAGATATTTCATGGTATGATATGTCGTCGGTCTTATGACATAAGGCCCTATCTCGAGATAGGGCCAAAATGCGTTAAGGTCATAGAATATGTTGTTTTAATGTATACTTGTTTTTACCCAAGGTTCCTATCTTGAAATTATTTTAATTCTTTATAAAAGCGACAAAACACTTGGCCCTATCTCGAAATATGAACAGTTTTATTACAGCATAAAGGCGAATCTTGAGACAGGGCTTTTTGTCGTGACAATTTTCGATAGAATCTTGACTTATTATTAGGCCCGTCACTGCTGATCTAAGAATCAAATCTATAAAAACAGATGACACCGGAAATAAATTTAAATGGTCGGATGTATTTGAGTTTTTTGTAAAAAAGGAAGATCCTAATAAAATATTTTTTAAAACTGGGCCACGTAGACAAGCAATACCGTTCAATGTCTTTAAAAAGGCAAATAATGTTACATTGTTTAATGGTCAAAAAATTTAATAAAGAGCAAAAGCCTATTATCTATGTTAAAGTATGAAAATGTAATGTCCCTTTGCTCTGGCATTAAGCCTGTTATTTCTTCGCCTGAAGATAAATTGAAGAGTGGTCAACCTAAGTGATCTATGTGCCAAAATTCAAAAAAAATTTTTTCTATTTATATGATCTATATACCTATGCCAATGTCCTACTAGAAGATCTAAGTGCCAATTTCATCCTATTCGTTATAAAAAGCATTCATAGATGGCGAGAATCTGAATCCCAGATACTGTATCTCGCATACAGAATCCCAGTACAAAAGGAGCCTTGGACCTTTTCTATATTTTTTTGTTCAATTTATGTACATACGTTTATTACGTAAATTTTATCCTACAAATGTTTTTGTGTATGTTTATTAATAAAAATATCAATAAAAAAATAAACTATTGTTTTATTCTTAGCTTTAAAACAGTTTTTTACATTTTCTGGTAGTTTTCGATTATGGCACTTAGATCACTTAGGTTGACCACTCTTCAATTATTTTACCGCTCATTACCCCATACTCATAAATAAAATAAAAGTTTTTTGTCGTATTTTTTTACTGCTTATAGTATTAGGCTGTAATAATAAAGATTTAAATTGTGTAGAGATACATTTTTCGTTTTTTATGTTAAAATAATGACTATAAATTCGATTTGTTCGCGAGTTTATTCTGTTTTCGTTTTAAAATAATATTTTTAATCATGTTTTTTAAATATGAAATTTAGTTTTTCTTTATTTTTGTTATTTTTTACTGTTTTGTGCTTTACTTATTATAAAAAACATGCGTAAAATCGGTCATTTTATTTCTACTTCAAAGGGCCTATCTCGACCAAAATATACCAATAACATTTTTAGTGTCTTTACAAAAGGCCCTATCTCACATAAACCATTATTACAACCAAATTTTCTATTTTGAAATGTGGTATTTCACAAAAAACTTACATGCTTTGTTCTTCATAATTCCAAAAAAAGATAGCGAAAATCGGTATACATAGTTCTTTGTATTCTGTTGGCGTAAATATATTAGTTTTCTTTAACTTGCTCTCCTGAAAACTTGCAAAAAACGAGATAGGGCCTTATGCCATAAGACCGACGATGTGATGTGATGTGATGCTTTACTAGCATCTGCTCGTGAACAGCGTATTAGTCTGGGTGTCCGGAAAAATAAGGTACAATCATTATTTTAGAATAATATACACGGTGTGTGGTGTTAGCTAAAAATTACCCGGTTGATCAAACGCCGGGTTTTTTCTAACCACGGTTGAAATCGCTTAGTTTCATATCTTTTTTGATTATAAGGTGCTGGTGCTCTCTGTCTTTTAGTCTCTTTTGGAGTCTTGGCGCTGGGAAATGTGGCGCCCTTTCAGATTTGGCGCTAGAAGCCTATAGGCTTGGTCGGCTTGTACTATAATCCAAACCAATTTTTATGTAACATGGTAACCCGACCATTGGGCCAATTCAACATCTACCAAACCGCCCCCCTCCCACTGAAGAAAACTGCGACCGCCACTGGGTCATGGTTTGTATCAACCATATACAATTTACCTTTAGATAAGCAAACAATATCCACGAATATGGCAGATTTATGACCTCGCGCATGTAAACAAAGCAGAAACTATTAGACATGCGCACTGCAACATTATCGTTTGACGAATGGGAAAATAGACAGGTCCGGACTTTAAAATTTAAATTCTTGCCAAAAAATTGGAATTTCTTCTCAATTTTTGATCAAGTTGGGTAAAAGGTAGTGATTTTCTGGCATTTTTAGTAGTAGCAAACCTATCATATTTTAAGGATAGAAAATGGTTTTTAAAATTTGTTTAAAAATGATTCGTCGTCGTGTTTTTAGTTCGAAAAGGAAGAGAACAAGAACAAGTAAATTAAACTAGTCTTATAAAATCGAATATAAAAACAAACAAAACCAGCAAAATAACCAATCTACGGTGTTATTGCGTACCTCCTAACATCAAGTCAAATATTAGTTGGTAGGTATATAACTCGTATTGACGGCTCTTACTAGTCATTGTTTACATACCAATCAGAGTCACTAAAAGCACAAATACAATTTACTAAACTACACAAAAACTAGAAATCCGTAAATATTAAACACCCACAATCCACGATAGCCAGTGCCGTCTTTCCGTACGGGCCCCGCTGTCTTAGGGGCCCCACGGTTCCCGCTGTCTTCGTCTTCGGGGCCCCAGCCCCAATTTAGTGGCAAAGAAAAATTTTAAATTGAAGTTTTTTTCCCAATTATGGATTCATTAATAGCTGAACTTAACCGGCGATTTGCTGCATACGACAGCATATTTAATCGGTTTGGTTTCCTCACAATTTTAAAAACAATCAGTAAAGTCGATTTGCACCTTAGTTGTTCAAAATTGGTAAAAAATTACAGTTCTGATGTCAATAGAAAAAAATTAGAGTTGGAATGCATTGTTTTGGCAGAATATTTAAATTCAGACGAAAAATATAAAACCCAGGAAATCAGTTTATTGGACCTATACAATATTATAACAACTAACAAATTAGAGGATACATTTCCTAACGTTGCCATTTCATTGAGAATATTTTTATCAATAATGATAACTAACTGCAGTGGAGAACGTTCATTTTCTAAATTGGCTAGAATCAAAAACGAACTGAGGAATACCATGCTGCAAGAGAGACTAAATAGCCTATCCTTAATGTGCATAGAAAATGAGATCTTACTAGGAATAAATTGTGATGGCATACTAGACGATTTTGCACACCTACGATCAAGAAAACAATCATTTACATAGCGCGGATTATTTACAGTTATTGTTATTAATATTAATGTTTTAGGATGAGATTTCATCTTTATATTTTAGTTAGAATAAATAGTTTTTTCTCTACTTCCATCTGCATATTAGGTATTTCTAGCACAATCTACAGAATGGATAAGTAGGCAATTCCAGTTAACTGAACGGATATAATTTCATATCCATCCTAGTTAGGATATGAAATCGAGCAAACACAGTTAGCATCAGGTGTCCAGGTAACTATTCGATTTTAAAATATTATGTCAAAATGCCACTAAATTTTACGAAAATTTGACCCTGACCTTGCAAATTGAAGATTTTTCTCGTGAAACCTAATATTTAAAAATAATTATATTGCTGGTCGAATTCCTAACTATTCATTTTAAGCGAGCGCAAAAGAGCGCCTTCGGCGCCTTCCAAACACCCTAAATACGGCGTGGCACACAATTTTTTTTCCCAGGGCCCCATTTCCGCCTTGGGCCCAGGGCCCCAATCATATAAAAGACGGCACTGACGATAGCTAAGAAAACTACAAGGAATCCACAGAGACATAGACAAGCGAGTTGCGCGCTCTTGCACAGAGAAACCTTAAAACACAACAACAAAAATGGCGGCCGAGCCGGTTCTGGAGAGTATTTTGAGCATGTCGGTAAAGTAGGACAGGCCGATAACACGAGGTTTGTGCGCATGCACGAAGGTGTCTAGAAGGAAGGCAGCTGACCGGCGAATCATGCGCTCGGACGTATTTTTTCACCCATAAAACGTAACTTTTGTTTGCGCAGGAGATAAATAAGCTGTACCTACGTATCTAAAGGGAAATTGTCTATGGTATCAAATCAACACAATAACACTGCAGCAGGCTGTACACGAGAGATACGCCACTGCAAAATTAACTAAACTTAATTCTGATAGGTATGCGACTTTTTATTCTTCTTATCATTGAATTTTTTTTGGAATATTTTTAATTTTCAATTAACAAATTCCGTTTAATTAAACACTTTTCTGAGATAAATTATACCTACTTCCCGCGGTAAATAAATGACTGATAGTGATAATAAATAAATGCCAATCTCAAACAAAGGCGCAAATTAAGATGTACAGGTAGAAAATCGTTTGGGAAATATTCAAGAAACACTTGGCAACACAGCGCTGATCAAGTTTAATTAATGGAAGTGAACATACCGCCACACATTTTATACAGAAGTGTTTTATTTTACACGTGCAAAGTATTTTAGTTAGTGAAGTGTGAAAACTATCAGACTATTGTCTCTTTATCCCCTTTTGTGTAAGTATTTCTTGATTTTCTTTATGAATAAGAAATAAACATTGATTTTCGGCGTCCTGTTTGTTGACCATCGCAACGCATTTTCCATGGCACGTTGTTTTGACATTCTTCCAAGGATTCGACTCTTACAAATTACAAAATAACATTTGGTCAATGATTTTTCGAAGTAATTAGAAATGTTGTTAGTTGGAAACACCCCTTTACGTAGGAAAAATGCTGTTAAATTTATGAATTAGAGGTTGATAGGGAATGAAAAAGACAATACATATTATAAGGTAAAGTAGGTAGGTATTGATGGCTGGCTGGCATTGTAGATTGTAGGTAGGTTAGTTTGTTAAAAAAAAACCTTTAATAGTCTATGTAAGGTATTTTAATATTTATTCCAGATTAATATTACCAAGGTACTTTACGATTCATTTTCTTTATTGTTTATGGGTATTGGTTTAATAGGCATTTTAAAACAGTCTTATCAAAAGGTAGTTAGTTGCTGTTTAGTAAGTGTGACTCAGTATTTGCTCTTATTATTATCATGTTATTTCAATGAAGTCAAGACAAATTAGAGAAATTATTTACTTACTAAACTAGGTACTTACTTACATAGGTGTTTACAAAATTGTCATCAGACACAACAAAAAGGTAAATAAATTAAGGGTGCTAGGTAGGCTCTGTTGTAGGTATGCAGTTGGTCCTTTATGGGGATGCCTTGAAGGCTTCCTTGGCCTATTAGCCTATATACAAAAGCATAGGCCAAGGCTGCATTTTTATTTAGCACCTAAATAATTTTAAATGTGTAAAGGTACCTTGTTGTAGGACTTACCGAATTTTTTCTTAAACATAAAGAAATATTTTCAAATTTGAAAAAAATGATTAGTACTTACTTTTATACAGTGACCATATTCCCATGAATTCAATGAAAATGCGTTGAATGGTCGAAAAATCACATTTATCATCTTTTTTAAATAACTTGATATCTCATCACCAATTTTCGTGGCAACATTTTTTTTTTCAATTTTCCCGCCAAAATAACAGTCAGGTAACAAATATCAAAGTGCATTTTTAGGTTACCCATTATGTAAATTTTTTTAACATTCCATCAAAAAATGTTCTCATCTGTGGCCAACTTTATGCTGGTCGCTGTATACCTACAGGCGAGCCTACAGCGCTAGTGAGTATTACAACGACTATAGACTAAGATAGACATATCATTATTTTTATCATAACAAGCCGACAAGACGTCAAATGCAAAGGTCCACCAGGTTCCTCGCGGGTTCCACAATGACACCACTCGAAAATACCGGCAAAAGACGTTCACCCCTATAACTTTTCTGTATTTATAGATATTAAAATGAAATTTTGAGATTATGCATAAGAGATTAGAGATTAGTCTGCATTTATTGGCATAATTTTCAATTTGTTAGCACTTCCGGTTTTACCGGAAGTGACCTTGACGTTGATATTTTAAATGGGACATCTTATATATTTTTACTTATTTGGGTTCAGCATAACATTATGAGTTAAATGACACCTCACTTATCATTTTTTGACGTGTTATAACATATTTATGTTTATTTGTTTTTTCAGTCTAGAGGGCTACAAATTAATTAAATCTGTTAATTTATAGTCAAGAAGTATATGAAAATTAAAATTATGTCATAATAATTGACTTTCACAAGCGTTTAAAAAATTTAATTTTGTTTTTTTGACGTTTACTCCATTTTTCCAAATGGAATGATGGTGGTTCACTACTTTATGCCATACACTCCTATGCTATTTTAAAATTGACACTGAAAAATTTGCCTTAAATCCCAATCGCAAATTTAAAAGCGTTATGTATTATTGCCGCCCTCTCTTTTCTAAAGAAATATAAAGACGGCTTTGAAAAACAATGGAATGGTTTTGAAAAGCAATATGGCTTTAATTTAAAGTTGTAATGTCATTAGTTTATAAAACATACAATCTTGCGGCTTCAGAAGAATTTTTCTGGTGACTCCCAAAATTAGGAGCATATCAATTTGTTCATTTCTAGTAAAACTAACCCTTTGATCTGATTTACAATGTAAGTTTAATAAACGAATGACATTACAATTTTAATTAAAAACCATATTGGTTTTCAATGCTGCCTTTATATTTCTTTAGAAAAGAAGGCAATAATGCATAACGCTTTTAAATCTGCGATTGGAACTTAAGGCAAATTATTTCGTGTCAATTTTAAATAGCATTAGGAGTGTAATAGTATGTAATATGTAATCAAATTGTTGCAAAAAAAATGCTCGTTTTAAATATATCCTAGTGAACTACCATCGTTCCATTTGGAAAAATGGAGCAACGTCAAGAAAACAAAATTTAATTTTTTAAACGCTTGTGAAATTTAGAAAGTCAATTATTATGACATAATTTTAATTTTCATAATATACTACTTGACTATAAATTAACAGATTTAATTAATTTGTAGCACTCTAGATTGAAAATAAAAAATAAACATAAAAATGTTTTAACACTCAAAAAATGACAAGTGAGGTGTCATTTTACTCAGAATGTTATGCTGAATTCCAGTAAGTAAAAATATACAAGATGTTCCATTTAAAATACCAAAGTCAAGGTCACTTCCGGTCAAACCGGAAGTGCTAACAAATTGAAAATTATGCCAATAAATGCAGACTCACTTGACTATAAATTAGCAGATTTAATTAATTTGTAGCACTCTAGATTGAAAATTAAAAAAAAAAACATACAAATGTTATAACACGCCAAAAAATGACAAGTGACGTGTCATTTTACTCAGAATATTATGCTGAATTCCAATAAGTAAAAATATACAAGATGTCCCATTTAAAATACCAAAGTCAAGGTCACTTCCTTTCAAACCGAAAGTGCTAACAAATTGAAAATTATGCCCTCATCTCTTATGCATAATCTCAAAATTTCATTTTAATATCTATAAATACAGAAAAGTTATAGGGGTGAACGTCTTTTGAGAAACACCCGGTATAGGGTTTTATGAAAATGAATTATTATACGATATACATTGTTAGGATAAAGAAACGCATCAGCCTTTTATACAGAAAACCGCCCACTTAATAATCGCTCGGACCCGTCAAATTGATTTTTTGAAATTTCTTAGAAAAAAAATATTTTACATCATCATACGTCATAAAAATGCTACTTTAATTTTTAATGAAACATCCGTACTATATTATATCTTTTTACATTTTACAATTAATTCTAGACATTTTTTATAAATCATGCCCTATACCTATCTTCAACCATTTACGAAATATTAGCTTTTAAAACAAAATAGACAAAATGTTGAAAATGTACTCTCAACTGTTTTGCAGTAAATCAATCAAACTAAACATTTCTGTTGTACATTTTGTACCTACTTGTGGAGAAATTTCTCGTATTAATCATCGAATGGACTTCCTAAGCGTATCTATCGAGTTGGTATTAGATTTATAAACTAGCCCCACAAAAAAAATCCAGCCGGTTAAGATCGGGCGATCTGGGTGGCCGCTCTATTGACCCCCCGTCTACCTATTCACCGCCCGGTAAAATTGTATATTAGTACTCCCTTACATGGGCAACATAATGCGAGCATAATCCTGTTGAAGCCATAAAGTTAAACTTGGTAATTCAGGATAATTATTATCATCTGGAAATAGAGTGGCAACCAGAATTACTGGGCTTGTTAATTAAATTAATATGAAACCCAAACTGGATTTTTTTTATTTTTGGCATTGTAATATTTTAATTTCATAAAACAAACAGCAAAATATTGCTTCGTTCAATCAGAAATCGGAATAAAAATGCCACGCGGCAAAGAACAACAGGTGGTCAACGTCTCGAAAAGACGGGGAATCACCGCATCGTAAGCAGCATAATACGCTGTTGCCAGCTCAGCAGCAGCGGGGCCATATTTTTATACTGAATGAATAGAATTTTAGAGAAAAAAATATTGATATATATCAGGATAAATATCGTCGCATAAATATCATGATATTTTTCAAGATATATATTAGGATATTTATCACGGATATATATCCTGCCAACCCTGCGTAAAAACCAAGTTGATCGTAATTTTGAGCAGTTAACTCAGAACTTTGTGCATTACGGTGCTTGATGATATTGGTTTTTAAATATATAATGATATTTTGTGCGTCCAAAATACTTACCTACCCATGTTTAAATAACTTTCGCGTAAGAATTTAACAAGTAATAATTTTAAATCACGATTAGGGTTTCCAATTTTCGGGATCGGGATCCCCGGAGCAACCCTAATAATTAATATTTAATATTAAAAAATCTAAGACCAGTAAGTAGCAACAGAAATAATAAAAACGCAGACTTATGGCACAAAACTTTTTATTAAAAAACTCAAAAATAAAAACCATTTTTATTGATTAACGTTTTGTAAATGAAAAAATTAAGTACGTACGTAAAACAAAGGCAAGAACTTTTTAAGCGCAAACAAAAAAAACTGTTAAACATTTACGACCTGCTTAGTAAAAATAAAATATGCTCTTAAAAATACCAACGTGTCTAAGGTTGAGTCACTTAAGCGCGATCTAAGTTTGGTCGCAAATGTCACTACTGAAGAAAAGGCTCTTTCAGCTTCCACACTTGTAGGTGGTACTGTCAGTAAATATTCGTAACACTTTTGCAAAGGTAAACTTCTTAATCCTCCATTTTCAAAAAGGGACATTTCTTTTTTAATTACATTAAGACTTTTAAGAGGAACTTTTGGATTTTCCGATATTTGCCGCCAATTAGGTTTAGTCCTAGTGGTAACAGAGCCAATGGCTTCTTGAAGTTTTTGCTTTAAAGTTAAAATCCCAGTCGGCTTTTTTATTTATTTATTTATTTCAGACAGAGGCATATTATTGTCTTCATCGTCCGATTCCAAATCTGAAGTAATATATTTTTTTAAATGTTCTGATATATTTTTGACAAATTGAGCTATGGCTTCAGAATTTAGGTGTCTAAATAAATTGCTTCCATGATGGGTGCTAGGATTTTGAAGGTATGAGATAACCTCAGACATTATAGTTCGACGTTCATTTATACGATTTGTAAGCGCTTGTTGAAAGTTGGGCGAAAGTGAATTACCGTTTGTATCATCTTATAATCTTAACATAGTATAAAACAAAGTCGCTGTCTGTCCGTCCCTAACTATGCTTAAATCTTTAAAACTACACAACGGATTTTGAAGCGTTTTTTTTTAATAGATAGTGTTAGTGATAGTGATAGTGATAGTGATTCAAGGGGAAGGTTTTTATGCATAATACATGCATAATATTGTAGAGAATCTTAATCTTAAAATAGTATAAAACAAAGTCGCTGTCTGTCCGTCCATAACTATGCTTAAATCTTTAAAACTACCCAACGGATTTTGAAGCGGTTTTTTTTAATAGATAGAGTGATTCAAGAGGAAGGTTTTTATGTATAATTCATGCAAAATATTGTAGAGAAACACTGATAAATTAGAGTAGGGAGAACGAACGACCCAACCTAACCGGTCCCCGGCCCGTTCAACAATCGATCCGAAGCCGGAATAGACGAAGACAGACTATGTTTTATACATGGATGTGAATTGTAGACGGGCCGGCAAACGGTTGAGTCACAGTAATCTTTTAGAGGTTTGTTCGGGTTTGTATTTATAAATCTTGACGTGATGGTGAACTCGCCTTATTATCTCAGAGAAAGCGACGTCGTATAATGCCGGGCTGCAACGCAGGCCGGGTACACGCTAGTAATATAATAATTAACAATAGATCCATAAATAACTTGGGTAAAACGAAATAAAACGCCAAGAAAGAACAAATAAATACATGTTAACCGAGAACTATCGAGAGCAGATTGAAATTTGATCGTTTAAAAAAAATCGGGATTTTCGGGATTGATATACTTACTTCAATCCCGGGATTTTCGGGGACAAAAATCTTCCGGGATCCCGGGATTTTCGAGATCCGGGTTGTGGTTTGTAGGGATAAAACTTCTCTTTGCTTGAGCTATTGGCTAATAGGCGGCCAATTTGGGTATTTTCCATTAAACATATGACACAGTTTCCTATGACGTCTACGTTCATATCCAGAACCCAACATAATCAAAATTTCTATGCGTTCATCTGTAGCGAGGCGCACTTTGGATGTACCTAATATCAGCAGAGCAAAATTTAAATTTGATTAACTTGCACTGACATTTTTTGAAGTCTTAAACTTAAATAGCAAATTGTCATTGCCAATGCCTTAAAGATTATGACTTGAGTTCCAGAAGTCGAGAAAATCAACGGTGCACGGGTGCATACCAGCATTAAAGTGCAAATATTTCGTAAACGGTTGAAGATAGGTACAGGGAGGGTGTGATTTACGAAAAATGTTTAGAATTGATTGTAGAATGTAAAAATATACAATATGTTTTATCAAAAACAATTAAATTGATACACGTAGCATTTTTATGATCCATGTTAATATAATTTTCTAAAAAAAATGAATTTAATTAATAAAAGGCTTTGTTGTCATAACCCTGTATATTATCATGACACTATATATTATGTATTAGTGAGAAAAGGGTCGGCCCAAGGTTTGCCGATTTTTTTCAAACGATGATGATGAGTACCTACCTATGTAGTGTAGAGTTACTCCACAATAAGTGTTTTCCACTTTGATATACATCATCTAAGTTAGTAAGCGTTTAACTTTTAGATATGAGTTTGGCTAGACCTGCCAATAATTGATAACCCAAAAAAACACATTAAACCCATTAAGGATATTTATTAGTAAGTTTCGGAACGATTGCGATGCTAAAATATACTTACCTAATAATTCTGTCGACGCCTGATGATCTTTAAATAATAACACAAATGATTAAAAATAAACTATTTTGACATGAATTTTATTATCAAGTACCTGTAAAATCAGGGACGTACTTGAGCAGGGGAGGAAGATTCTTATCGCCCCATAACGACCGCTTACCTCACACGGAGATATAAAATGACTGACATTTAGGCAGCGTTCGATAAAAAGCTGTAGCCAAGATTAAAGAAATCGCCCTGTTTAAGGTGGGATTAACGACGCCATTTTCTATCGTCAATTCGATTTGCCTAATTGCCTAACTATTGACGGTTCGCATGCGCACTGCAGTGCTGTGTTGATTATAGGGTAGCTATTTTTATGCCTTTGGCATACGAAGAAGAAAGACAGACATATTCTGGAGCTGGTAGAGCAAGGCAGATGTTAGTCAGCCGGCCATACTTTTGTTTACTTTCGTGTTTTGTGCAATTACGGAACCTTTCCTGTTAAAACAAGCACATATTCTCTTGAATTCTTAGGAGAGATGACATCTAGATAGACTAGAAAATATCGTGTTACCAGTAAAAGTTGTTTTTACTTCAGTTCTGAAAATCGACGTGTTTACTTTCAAGGATTTTAAGGCAAATTGTGGCAATTTAAGCGGTTTCAAAAAACTTTTCTTTGCATTTATTTAGGAACAAACGCCGGCATACTATTCGTCAATGCCTCCCTTACAGCCCTTCCAAAATTAGATATACTAATTTTTTTTAATAATTGCAAGGTTCCGGAAGTTACCCCTGCATTCAAGCCATTTATAGGTATTTTATACATGATTGACCTTGAGAACTGTGCTGCTTTAAGAATATTAAAAAATATAATTTTAAGGAAAGCAATTTTTTTAAAACAAAAGTTGAAAACGCATCTACCGTGCGAGCAAAAATTATTTGCATCGAAGAGGGCTTGGATTAAAAAACATAGGGCTTGGTTTAGATCACAATGATATGGGGACGATATATCTAACCAAATCTAGGTTAAAATTTTGTCAAATTCATATTATGACATGATATGCCAAACTAATGAGTAATAAAATAAGTAGGCAAATACAAATTTATTTTTTTGTTTACAAAATTAATAAAGTAAGAATATACAGAAAGAAAAAGAAAAATAATTACATAAATTGCTGAGATTGGCCACTAAGCTCCAAGCATAAATTTACACGTCTCTTCATATTTTCGAAAGTGTTGACCAACATCTCTGGAGAAATGTTACCACATTCTTGGATAATCCTTTCTTGTAATTCTTCTAAATTTGCAACTGGTGTTTTAAAAATAGTGTTCTTTAAATGAGGAAAAACGAAGTAATCCATAACCGTTAAACAAGGTGATCTAGGTGGGATCGAAAACCGATCAATCTGTCGTCGAAAAAATTGCGTAAGTAGTTAATAGTTTCGGCGGCTGTATGGGCGGTTGCACCGTGCTGTTGAAAATATCCAAAGCGTAGTTCGTCGTCAAGTAGTTGCTCCACAAATGGATTCAAAATATTGTCTCTATAGCGCTGTGCTGTAACTGTGTCATGGAAAAAAATAGGACCAACAATTATTCTTCTTCAGGAAACAGCTAACCAGACACCAATTTTTTGAGGGTGCACTGTGGACTCTACAAAAAAATGGGGATTTTCACTACTCCACATGCGTGTATTCTGAGAATTCACACTGGAGAGGTGGAACCAGGCTTCATCCGAAAAAATGTCAGGTCTAATAAATAGTTTATTTCCAATAAATTTTGAGTAAACCATTGAGAGTAATTCCTGCGTCTTTCAAAATCTGCGGCTTGTATTTCTTGGAATACTTGCACTTTATAAGGAAATAAATTTAGCTGCTTCTTAAGAATAGTCTTGCATGTTCCATAAGATCTTCCCACTTCTTGGGACAGGCGTCTTATACAATTTGTTGGCGTATTTTGCATTATTTCACGAACGTTTGCAAGAAGTTCTTCTGTTCTTACAGATGGTCTTCCTGCTTCTTTTTTGTGTTGTATATAACCTGTTTCCCTAAACACAGCCATGGTTCTTTTCAGGCAATGATAAAAATTCCCAGTAATAAAAGCAACGTTAGGAAAATGTTCGTGAAAATCGTCCATGCAGACCCGGATTGTATTGCCACTCACCATTTACTCTAACCCCGTTTCGAAAATACGCTTCAACCATGAATGTTTTGTGCTGTTCCGTAAAGCCCATTGTGTGAATTGTTCAAGAAATTGGAAAAATTAGCGATGAATCAAATTACTTGTAACGACTGTCAAAGATGACGGAATAACTGATTGACTGTTAATTCAGGTAGTTACTGACACCCAACAGGTATTTAGCTCTACGGCTACGCATTACGTCCTTAGATGCAAGGCCCTCTTTGATGCAAATAATTTTTGCTCGCACGGTATTATAGACCTCGGAATCGGAATAGACTCTTGCCTTATAAAATAAGATGATAATTAATTATAGCACACTTTTTATAAAACTGGTACATGCAACGACGCTTAAGCAAAGGTAGAACACGCATCTCATTTATAAACGTACTTTTGAGTCGAGCCTACGGCTCACTGTTTGTAGAGGACATTCTATCATATGACATGTCTATGAACACTTACTTCTAAAATGAAAATCTTGGCACTAAATCAGTTACTTTATAGACCTGGTATACTTACCTTGTAAAGTCGAATTTCTCTAAGAACACGCCGCATCGTGGCTAAGTCACCTGTAATTTATGGCACCTAGTGATGTTAAAGAACAGGTAAATTGCTGAACAGGTCCGAACAGTTCGGTTCTCACTCGGGAACCTGTTCCGTAAGTAAATTTTTTTTTGGAAACTGATGGGTTTTTTACTACTTTGGCGACCTTTTACCTTTTTGTTACCAACTAAGTGACAATAATTTATGATCGATCAGGTTTACGGAACAGGTTCCCGGGTGAGAACTGTTCTTTTACAAAGAACAGTTCACTGAACAGGCTACCTGTAACCTGTTCTAAAGAACCTGTTCGGTTCTTTTCTTAACAACTCTAATGGCACCCCGTTGAAGTCTAGTCTATTTTACGTTAAGATGTTGGCAACAGAGACAGGACCGAGCTTTTACTATTGCATTCACCATATTTTAAACTTCTACGGGGTCTGAATGGTTTATTAGCATAATGGCTTGCAACATTACAATTGAAAAACCGTACTCAACGTGCTATAGATTAAAAGTTATGACGTTATTCATTGGTAAAACATAGAAATACATTTGACATGCACTAAAGTTACCCATGGAAAACGCTATGAACGACCCTGACAACATACCGTGCGAGCAAAAATTATTTGCATCAAAGAGGGCTTGGATTAAAAAACGTAGTGGTTGAAGCGTATTTTCGAAACGGGGTTAGAGTAAATGGTGAGTGGTAATACAATCCGGATTTGTGCATGGACGATTTTCACGAACATTTTCCTAACGTTGCTTCTATTGCTGGGGATTTTTATCATTGCCTGAAAAGAACCGTGGCTGTGTTTAGGGAAACAGGTTCTATACAACACAAAAGAGTAGCAGGAAGACCATCTGTAAGAACAGAAGAACTTGTTGCAAACGTTCGTGAAATAATGCAAAATACGCCAACAAATTGTATAAAACGCCTGTCCCAACAAGTAGTAAGATCTTATGGAACATGCAGGACTATTCTTAAGAAGCAGCTAAATTTATTTCCTTATAAAGTGCAAGTATTCCAAGAACTACAAGCCGCAGATTTTGAAAGACGCAGAAATTACTCTCAATGGTTTACCCAAAAATTTATTAGACCTGACATTTTTTTCGGATGAAGCGTGGTTCCACCTCTGCGGTCATGTGAATTCTCAGAATACACGCATGTGGAGTAGTGAAAATCCCCATTTTTTTGTAGAGTCTACATTGCACCCTTAAAAAATTGGTGTCTGGTTAGCTGTTTCCCGAAGAAGAATTGTTGGTCCTATTTTTTTCCATGACACAGTTACAGCACAGCGGTATAGAGACAATATTTTGAATCCATTTGTGGAGCAATTACTTGACGACGAATTACGTTTTGGATATTTTCAACAGGACGGTGGAACCGCCTACACAACCGCAGAAACTATTAACTACTTACGCAATTTTTTCTACGACAGATTGATCAGTTTTCGATCAGACATTGAATTCCCACCTAGATCATCTTGTTTAACGGTTATGGATTACTTCGGTTTTCCTCATTTAAAGAACACTATTTTTAAAACACCAGTTGCAAATTTAGAACAATTACAAGAAAGGATTATCCAAGAATGTGGTTACATTGCTCCAGAGATGCTGGTCAACACTTTCAAAAATATGAAGAGACGTGTGAATTTATGCTTGGAGCAATTTATGTAATTATTTTTCTTTCTGCATATTCTTACTTTGTAAATTTTGTAAACAACAAAAATAAATTTGTATTTGTCTACTTATTTTATTACTCATTAGTTTGGCATATCATGTCATAATATGAATTTGACAAAATTTATATCGTCCCCATATCATTGTGATCTAAACCAAGCCCTACGTTTTTTAATCCATGCCCTCTTTGATGCAAATAATTTTTGCTCGCACGCTATTTTTACATGATTTCATTATGGAACTCGCGAGGAACTTGGTGGAACTTTGCATTTGACGTCTTGTCGCCTTGTTGCGATAAAGAGAATGAGATGTATATCTTGCCCTGTCGTCGTTGGGTACAGGACAGGCTACAGTGTGTTTTATACTAATTTAATTTAACTTTGTTTCAGATTTATCTGTATCATCAGCAAAGATGAACGGTAAGTGAAGTGAAAGAAACGTTTTTTTTTTATATTTGTTAGTAAGTACAATATTTATGTTCTCTAACTAGGCGTTGATATGCAGAAATGAATGTCATAAAAAAATTGTTTTGTTAATTTGTTAAGTTAATGTCTGCAACAGTGGCGCAACCAGGGGGGAGGGCTGCCGGGCTGCAGCCCCCCCCCCCCGAGCTTAGAAACTTAGCCTATTCGTTTAATTGCAAACCAATTTTTTATGTCACGCGAACTATTTTCGCATGTTTTTTGCGATCTCAATGTTTTATGGATTTGTAATTTTTTTGTTTATCAATGTAACATGGAATCTTACGTTTTTTGAGTAATTAAAGTATAAATTTTAATAAATAGCTCAAAATTGTACATAATGATTAAAAAAAAAAATTCGAATTCGAGTTTTTTCCGTTTCTTTGCATTTTTTGAGAACATTTACCATAGTACTGTATATATTTTTTTACACCATCAGAAAGTGGAGATTTCAACGAACAAAAAGCCCACCGACTTTTTTAAAACAGCAGATATTTTGACGTGAGAATTTTCGATTGAAAATAAGGGTGCTTTTTTGATATTAAGTCAAAATAAGGTGAAAAAATTAATATTTTAAATCAAAATAATTACAGTGTGTTTGGGGCATAAAAAGGTAAGTTATCACCAAATTTCGTGAAAACAATTTTTTTTGTAAAATATAGGAATAAATAAACAAAAACTTGGTTATTTGAATTTTTCACATAAATTTTGAGGTAATGTGAAAAAAGTGTTAATACAAAAGTTGTAGATCTTTCTATTACCTACAACTTTGCCATTTAACGTTTTTCCATAGGACTTGTAGTTTTCCCGGAGATCGAGATAAATCGTTTTCTAGCCTTAAAAACTCACCCCCTTTCACTTCCCGACCTCGGATCGCCCGTAAATTATTTTTTCTTTCATTTTTGTTATATTCTCTTTATTTTCCAATGGGTTTCATCCTACTATTATTTTTTTTGTTTCAAAAATTATCGACCCTGGTCTACCTATTTCTGCGAACCACGATATTGATATTACCGTGGAAGAAATTCTGGACGAAAAGGCAAAAACAAAACGAAGAATTTTACTTTAATATTAGTATTATTAGTGATTACTTACAACTTATTGTATAAGGTTTTTGGTTTGTTTTAGTATAACTATGCTTAATATATGCGTTACTTATTTTAAATACATTTTTACTAATTAAATAAAATCTGTAATTTTTTTTTTCATAAATATTTCGTTAGGGCTAGCGGCGTATTATTGCAGAAGTTTTAGGGGCTGTCGCTCTCGTCAATCATACGTATTTTACCCAAAAAAGGGCGTGGCACCCAAAAAAATTTTCAGAAGTTAAAGCCCCCCCGAACAAAATTTCTGGTTGCGCCACTGGTCTGCAACATAAAAAAAACTGACGAATACCTAAATTAATTTTTATAATTAAGACCAGACATTTTTAAAGTCACTTAAGAAATCCTGGATATATTGTCCAACGTTAAGTTTGGTTCAAACCTAATTGCTTCAAAAATAAACGAATGTTTGTATAATTTTTTTGAATGGTTTAAGAAAAATTATTAATAACGATAAATTTAAAGTTTGACCAATCAATATTCGTAAAGTAAACAATAAAAAGAACTTTAAAAATATTTTATTTTTTATTTTTTTTATTTATTTTATTTTAAGTCGGTCTTTTTCCGCAACGAGGCCAATCACCGACGCCAGGGAATTTGTCACACACTATCTGGTAATTTTGCCGAATCCCTCTTTGTCGAGGGTAGGGTTCTTTAACGTGCCAACATCCATGACACGGGGCCCACAGTTTAACGTCTCTTCCGAAAGACGGCGCACCTCTTAAACCAAATTCCAAATTTAACATCGACGTTGCCGGCACCGGGAATGTAAAAAATAATTTAATATATTTAATCTGGTATCTATACAGGGTAGGTACGACCAACAAAAAGTTATTTTTTTGAATAGAAGGCGTGACTTCGTATTCGGACCATAGATATTTACCTTTAGATAAGCAAACAATAATCACGAAAGTGGTCAATTTATGGCCTCGCGCATGTAAACAAAGCTAGACCGGAATAGGCATGCGCTCTGCAACATTATCATTTGGCGAATGGGATAATAGATAGACAGGTCCGAGCTTAAAATTTTAAGTTCTTGCTCAAGAAATTGTAAAAGTTAACCTTCCGTTCATTTTTACGTGTAAACAGCTAAAATTCCCAAATTCTTTCCATTTATTTCCCCCAATGTTAAAATCTAATGTTTTTTAGATAATATTTTAAACATTTTCTGGTTCTTGGAAAAATCTAGTTCTCTTGACACTAGTGATGTGAGAGGAGAATATTCTCGAGAGAATATTCTCGAGAACGGGAATATTCTCGAGAATATTCTCTGTAAGAAAATTCTCCCGAGAATATTCCCTAGAGAAGTTTTTCTACATAATTTACACCGCCTCGATTTACACTGAAAAATTTTGCAATAATTTTTAAAATTTCTAGTTTCCCTAACCTTTTCTATAACTCTGGCAACAGTGTTTTACGTCTGGCAACAGTGATTCAGGGAAATCCCCTAGAAGCGCGAACGTATACTCGTATGTTTTTAATAGTTAAATGTGATCTTTCTTTATTTTACTGTTTTTTTCTTTAGTTTTTAGTTATTCTTGGGAAGGTGTTATGTTTTTTAAATAAAAATTTTATTTCTTTACGTTTTGTTTGATTAACGCTGTTTGACATTTGCCGAAAATAAGCAGAATAGGTAATTTTTAATTTCTTTTTATTGCTATTTCTAGCGGTTTTCTTACCATTCTCAGAAAATTCTCTAACTTAAGAATATTCTTGAGAATATTCTCGAGAATATTCTCCAAAAGATTATTACCGAGAATTTTACATCACTACGAGACACTCATCAATAATTTTAATAAAAGGCTTTAATGGTGCTGAATACCATGCACGCTTCAATTTTCCATTATTTTTCACTGAATGTATAAATATTAAAAAAGAACAATACTACTAAATAGATATTTCAAATTAAATTTATTCTACGCATTATGATTTGAGGTTCGTCATAAAAACTATAAAATTAACTAACTTAGAAGGCAGTTTACCTTAAATTTCAGATTACTAACATTAAATTTACGCAAAGAATCTAGAAGGTCAAAATCTTTTACACAAATATGACATCGGTTAGGCATTCAAAAAGTCTGTTAGTGTGTAAAATGCATTTTTTATAAGAAAGTCCTTTAGTTTTCTTCCAAATATACCCCTTGTTATTGATTTCTTCTGGTAGTTTATTAAAAATTGTGATGCAGGCATAGTGGGGAGATTTTTCATATCGTGTTGAAGTGTGTCCAGGGACTATAAGGCCATTTGCGTTTCTTGTAGGATAGTTGCGATTGTTGACTGTTTTCTTGGAATTGGTTCTTGTTCTTGTATATGTCGTAGGCTGATAGTGAAATCCGTCATTTCATGAAAAGCCTAGTCATATCATACTGCACGCTAAAAGGTATATTGACAACTGGTTTGTTCGTTGTTCCCCAGAGCATTTTTTTTAAATTTAATTTAAATTTTATTTTTATAAAATAATATTAGTTGAAAAAATTGAAAAAAATGCTCTGGGAAAAACGAACAAACCAGTTGCAATATACCTTTTAGCCACGCTTCATGATATGACTAGGCTTTCCATGAAATGACGGATTTCACTATCAGCCTACGACATATACATATTATGTGGAGCACTTAAGGATGTATATTGAAGTGACTGTGAGGATTTTCTGTTTTTTGTATGTATATTTCTCTGCATGTTGTGTTGGTTTCAATCCAAAGATGAGCCTTATTAGACGTTTATGTGCTTGAAATACTCGGTTTATGTTTACTGCTTGTCCCCACAGTAAAATATTATAGCTGAGATGAGGATAGGCTAATGCGTAGTAGGATGTTATTTGAGTAGGGACAGGCACTGTGTATCTTAACTTTAGTATAGCGTAGTAAGCTTGTGTCAATTTTGAGCATACATGATCTAGTTGAGGTTTCCACGATAGTTTGGAATCAAGATACGTTCCCAGAAATTTGGAAGAGGATGCTGCCTGGTTCAATTGCATTTCGGGAGAAGTTTTGTAGAAATGAATGTGAACCGTTTTGTTCTCGTTTAGTATAAGTTGATTCGAAAAACACCATCTGTTCATTTCTTCTGTTAACTCTTGTATTTTCCTGTGTGCTTCAGGGTCATAGTGCTGATATGGCAACCGTGGTATCGTCGGCAAATTTGATATTAAATCCAGGTAGTGATATAGATCGTTTACAAATAATATGAATTTGAGAGGTGCGAGGACAGATCCTCGGGCAGCTCCGATGTTTAGGTCATATTTGGAGGAGGTATGATTTCCGATTTTGACTAACATCCTTTTTTCGGTTAGAAATGACATTATTAACCCAGATATTACTAATGTCCTTTTAAAAGGCATTTCGATTACAGGTTACTTGAGTGAGCTTCGTTTATTTTTTAATCGATGTCGCAGTAAGTACCGCATTGGTAGACATCAAATGATGATACCAGACAACTTATTACGTTTCAGCGAGCGTTTTGAACGTGTATAAACGTATTTTAAAACTTTGTTTTTGCGAACTGTAATCATGAATGATTGGAGGTAAGCTCATTTACTTATCTAAATATGTTAAGTCTCATTGCGCATGATTTTCAGATACCACCATGTAATTATACTATACTTCTAGATATAAAACATTATAGCTTATTACAATGCATGATAAGGGGTCAAAATGGCACCGTCCTTTTAAAAGGACGGTAGTAATATATGCTACTGCATATTTGTAATATTTTTTTATTATTTTAGAAGGCCATTGAAACTGCATGAGCTACTTGAGGAGCTAGAAAATGTCGACGAAATACCCGTTGCTCCAGATAAAATAATAGTTTTCCCCTCTGAAAATTATATACATTATACATTTATTACATGAACTAAAACTAAGAGGTCTGAACGCTACAGGAACAAAACGCGAAAATCGTTCAATAAAATGCCCACTTTTAAGCTCTTCTGTAATGAAGAAATTAAAAAGAGGAGAGTTTGAGTATCGACTTGACAAAGATACGGGTATCGTTGTAGCCGATGGAACGACAACAGCGTCGTCACTATTGCGTCTAATTTTACGCTAGTTTTCCCTTTGGGCTATGTCAAGCGCTTTTCTCAAAAGGAGAAGAAACATATAACTATTGAACAATCAAATATGATAAAATCATACAATACCTACATGCATGGGCGGTGTAGACAGGGGGGACCAAAACATCAGCCTATATAGTCTCCATTAGAGGGAAGAAGTGGTATTTTTCCCTGTTTGCACAATGCTTGGATATGGCCCTTCAAAATGCGTGGCAATTACATCGAACTCAAGGGGGGAAATTGGATCAGTTACAGTTCCGACGAGCGGTGGCTGGAAACATCTTGGAATCCAATCAGAAAGATCTTAAAAGAGCGAAATCCGTTTGAAAATGCTAACTCGAGGTTCGATGGATTTTTTACCAAGAAAAGCAACTTAGATGTGGAGAATGTCACAACAAGATCCAATTTTGATGTGAAAAATGTAATGTGCCACTTCATCCTAAGTTTTGTTTCAAAAACTGCCATACCCTTTAGTTATAGTTTATTTGTTTTATTTGTTAAAACTGCATTTTTATTATAAGTTATGCCGTAAAATAGAAATTTATTTTAGTAACAGTACTATAGTACCTAGGTAGTTCATATTACTACCGTCCTTTTAAAAGAACACCTCATATTTTTGGGTTAGCCTGTTAGCCATCACAAATGCAATAATTTATTTTTTTGTGTGTATTTATAAAGGAAACCACGTAATATTTGTGAAAAAATATTAGAAATTAAAAAAAAGAAAAGTTTCAGTAATATCTGGGTTAAGGACAGAGCAATTCCAACAGCATAGAGTTTTTTTGATCGACAAACTTTAGGTTCAAAGTTTATTTAATAAATAAAATATAGACCCCTCCCCAAACCCCGGCTACGCCACTGGTATACCGCAAGTAGATTCTCGTACTTCGTACTTTAATCAAATTTCTACCTACAGAGCTTAAAATTTTGAATAAATTATAATTGATATCTGATAAATATTAGTTTAAAAATGTGATGTAATGGGTTCACTAGCCGAATACCATTACGCAAATAATGTTAGAAACTCAGGTAAATACAGAGTGTCCTAATAATAAAATTAAATACATATTCAATAGATAAACTAGTTATTTTAAAATTCCTTTCATTTTTCATCGCCGCATGTACCTACCGGGTGACGTAACGATTGCGCGGAGTTACTTTATGCCTTGAAGACAAGATTGGTTGGATATTCTGCACAATTTAAAAATATTTTGAATTATACGAGGTGCGCCCAAAAATTGGGGTATGACAAAGTTAGTTTTTTTTTAATTGGAACCCCTATATTTTATTTGAATGGATTTTTGAATTATACGTGCCGTTACTGCCGTTTCATAAATGTTTCACTATTGGTGTAATATGTCGAAAGTTATAAGATAATTCGACTTATAATGGAAATTAACGATTTGCAAGCCTCGTTTTGTTCTAAAAATGCTTACTTAAATGTTGACTCCAAGCAATTCATAATTTTTGTCCTGAATTGACCATAGACCTTTAGATAAGCAAACAATAATCACGAAAGTGGCAAACAAAGCCATACAGAAATAGGCATGCGCACTGCAACATTATCGTTTGATCTAAACCAAGCCCTACGTTTTTTAATCCAAGCCTTCTTTGGTGCAAATAATTTTTGCTCGCACGGTAGTTTCTATATTAAATGATACATAGCAGGAGAATGGTCGCAGCAGTTTTTTATTTAAATTAATGTGATATTCAAGTTGATTGAATCTACTTGAACGCGAAGCTGATGTACCTGTTTCAGGTATTAATAGGAGTTCAATGGTCTAGCCGTTAGTAGGATACTACATACGTTTTTTTCTTTAGTATATATACAGGGTGTCCAGTTTTCGTGTGTATTCATATACCAGCTCCCTTATTATAAAAGATAGAAAGATGGGGTTTGCGGCTTACTGTTCTATTTTTTTATGAAACTTTCATTGTCGTAAACGAAATTTTCATAGCCCTCTCAGTTTCTGACATACAGGGCCAATTTCAAATTTTGTCATTTTTGACGCTCCCCTGTATCTCAATTATTTGATAACTTATCAATAAGGTAAAAATGGATTGCTATATAGTTTTTTATGTTGAATTCAGTGGCGTAGTTAGTTTTTTTCTAAAAAGTTTTGTTTCTGAGTTATGACCCAAACTTATATTTTTTTTAATGGGACACCCTATATATTATTTATTTTTCTTGTTCCTTTTTTTAAGAGCTTTTCAAAAATATATAATACTCCATATTTTTTTCTTTTAAAAAGGGACAATTTTAACTTTTTTTGTAAAATTAATCATTTTTCATCTAGAATCCAGAAGGCCATGATCAATCATGGATATACATGACAGAAAACAAAGTTTTGTAAATGCGCCATTACAGATTATTGTCAAATATTATACTATTTGTTTGATTTTGTTAGTTTATTTGAAATTTTAGTGAAAAGTTCGTGGCAATTTATTTTAATTTTCACAGACACGAAGCGCTTCTTTGTTTTTAATATAATTGCTTAATTGTTGGTTTAAAGTTATGTTTAATAAAAATAATGTTGGTAATTTTTGAAGTGAAAACTTCTTTAGGCGCGTTTAGCACTTTTTGTGGGCACTGAATTAAACTGAGCCGTCACGCGTCAGACTCGGGTGTGCTACGCTCGAATTCAACTGCTATATTCAATCCGAACTGACCCTGACCCGAATGAACGTTATATGAAAGAGCATGCCGCCATCGGTCGCATTCAGTATCGACGTATCGACGTGGAAACAGTCAGTGTGCGTTGTCTAGACACTCGTCTGCGTCTCAGGTATGTTCTGGCATTTTTTAAATTATATATTTACGTAGGGTGAAGTAAGGTTTACCGTAATTGCTTATTCCGTGGACCTAATTTATTATGATTTCTGACTTCTGTTGAAGATGTAAAAATTCAAGGGTTGTTCAATTTTAGGAAATATCTTTTTTCGTATGCAGTAAAATTATCCCGTATTCCAAGTTTATGTTATTTTTGAAGTGAAAACTTCTTTGGGCGCGTTTAGCACTTTTTTGTGGGCACTGAATTAACCTTGTTGAAGTTTTCACTTCTGTCGTGTGGTCTTAAGCACACACAATTTTTTTTTATTTGCGGGCATAGCCCTCTATTCGAAAAATGATTAATTTTACAAAAAAAGTTAAAATTGTCCCTTTTTAAAAGAAAAAAATATGGAGTATTATATATTTTTGAAAAGCTCTTAAAAAGAGGAACAAGAAAAATAACTAATATATAGGGTGTCCCATTAAAAAAAATATAAGTTTGGGTCATAACTCATAAACAAAACTTTTTAGAAAAAAACTAACTACGCCACTGAATTCAAAATAAAAAACTATATGACAATCCATTTTTACCTTATTGATAAGTTATCAAATAATCGAGATACAGGGGAGCGTCATAAATGACAAAATTTGAAAATGGCCCTGTATGTCAGAACCTGAGAGGGCTATGAAAATTTCGTTTACGGTAATGAAAGTTTCATAAAAAAATAGAACAGTAAGCCGCAAACCCCATCTTTCTATCTTTTATAATAAGGGAGCTCTGGTATATGAAAACACACGAAAACTGGACACCCTGTACAGTGTGTCCACGGATAGAGTTTGGAAGAGAATAAACTTTTTTCTTTGTAGGTATAGAAGAAAAAGTCATTCTTTATAAAAACGCCTGCTTGTGCTGAAACTACAACAATTAGATTTGCGATTACTATACAGGGTTCGTCAGAAACAATAGTTTTTGTTTTTGGGATTTTTTTTCAATTCTAATTTTCAATTCCACACCTATGGTCCGAATCATTTGGCACTTTCATTTATGGGGATATCTGAAGCCACGTGTATAAAGCCAATTTCAATAATAACTTTTCAAAGAAAAAATAAAAGTAGTTATTGCAAACATCCCAATACAGCAAGTTAGGAACTGTTATCGGAAATTCAGATGTCGAGTTGGACTATGCGCTAACTCGGTGGTACCACATTTGAATAAAAGTTTTATAATTTATGATTAAATGAATTGAAGAAATATAACAAGTAATAATAAAAATCCTTCAAAAATAGGCAAATACAAAATGGTTTTCTTACAACAAAATCGTTACTCAGCCAAATATAAAATCATATTCGAAGTAAAAAGCAAAAATAGTTGTTTTGTTCTTACGTAAATTTATTTTAAACGAAATCCAAAAAACTAAAAATGTTATTTCTGAAGAACCCTGTATAGTAATCGCAAATCTGACATTCGAAATTGTAGTTTCAGCACAAGCAGACGTTTTTATAAAGAATGACTTTTTCTTCTATACTTTACTGATAAAAAAGTTTTTGCTCTTCCAAACACTATTCGTGGGCACACTGTATACAGTGTGGTTGGTTAAGTGTGCAACATATGGGCTTTTTTTTATTACCGATTTGTCAGAAAATTTTATTCTTGATAAAAGTTGGTGCATGTTCGATAATCATATTTGGTGTACTTGGAATGGTTGCAAGTCAAACGGCGTACAGCAGGGGTCTTCAACCGGCGGCCCGCGGGCCGCTTGCGGCCCGCCATTAACATTTTTGTGGCCCGCATATAAATAAAATACAATTTCCAATACATAAAATATATTACCTAAAACTTAAAATATTGTCTACTTCAGAAATCTCTTTTAGACGAAAATTGAAAAATATTATAGAAATTATTTTACTTTAGTCTGGTCTAAATATTAATAGATCTAACATCATGAAAGAAGTTATAAAGATGCTAAATTTTATCAGGTCTCGGGGGCTCAACCACAGAAAATTTAAAAACTTTTGTCCGATATTGATTCGCAGTGTGGTAATGTTGTTTACTTCTCAGATGTTCTTTGCCTTAGTAGAGGAAACGCGGGTGTTTACTCTTAAAGAACCAATTAAAACGTTTTTGGCTAGCAAGGGACATCCTGATGTCTTCTTTGATGATCCAGAATGGAAGAGTGATTTTGGTTTTTTGGTTGATCTTACTTTACATCAGAATGACCCGAATGCACGGTTACAAGGTAAGGAAAATTTCATAAACAACTTATATGACAGCATAAAATCCTTTGAAGCTAAACTTAAATTGTGGGAAATGCAGCTGCAAAAAAACGATTTGACACACTTTCCGAACTTGTCAACTTGTAAGTGGGATGATCCGAATAAATATATTTCCACAATAACTGATCTACAGAAAGAATTTACTTCGAGATTTAAGGACTTCAGAGAAAATGAAAAATCAATACACTTATTTGCTACGCCTTTTACTATGTTTGTTGAAGATGTTCCAGGAAATCTTCAAATGGAACTGATAGATTTGCAGCGCAATACTGAACTAAAAGAAAAATACAATTGTGGACTATTTGATTTTTACTCCAGATACATTGATACAATTAAGTTTCCGAACATTCAACTTCATGCTTTGAAGATGATGTCACTATTTGGGAGTATCTATGTATGTAAACAATTATTTTCCCGAATGTAACATGTGAAATCAAAAAATAAGACCAGAATAACGGACTCTCATCTCAAAAATAGCCTTCGTATCGCTACATCCAAAATAAGACCAGATATTGACAAACTTGTAAAAAACAAACAATCTTAAAAGTCTAATTAAATATAAAAAATGTGTTTGTATAAATATTGTCTTGAGTTTACTATATTTCAGCTAAATTAAATTTCTCACTTTCTATTTGTTCTGGCCCGGCAATCGATGAGTAGCCTAAATATGGCCCTTCTATGAAAAAAGGTTGAAGACCCCTGGCGTACAGGGTAGGCCAATAAATATAAAACTTGTACAAGAATGAAGTACCCCTATTTCAGAAAATTCAGCAAAATGTTATTAAGAAAAGTTGTTTAGAATGAAAAGTTATGCATAGATTCAAAAACGTGACCTCCTAAAATAAAAAAAATATAGTTTCTTAAAAAACATTAATAATTTCCCAATTTTTTTTTTATACTCACCATAAACACTTTCATAAATTAATTAAAATCAAATCAATTTCACATATCATTGTTCAAATTCAAGCATATTTGTAAAATTTACTTGAATTTTTAATTTATTAAGGAATCACAAACTTCATGTTTGTTGCAACGATATTAAACACAACTTTAAAATATCCTAAAAATTCTTTTTAACAAAATAAGACATTAGTAATGATACCTAATATGCAAATTAAAAAACTCTTTTTTAAAGTGCAAAATTTTTATTTTAAATGTTTATTAAAAAAACTTTATTCTTGTACAGGGTGGCCGACTAAGAATGCGAGGTACTGTATCTGGGGAACTATACATCGTAGAGGCTTGCGGCAAAAAAAAATTATTACTAAAACGGCCAAGAGAAAAACCTGGAAAATATTTTCAACTTGCTGAAATGGCCACTAGGGGGCGTAAATCCAATATTTTTCATTTTTTGAAGGGTACACCCTGTAAATTTTTAAATTTTCAAATTCCACATAAAATTATTTTTATTAAATGCATTATTAGTCTATACTTCATAGTTTCCGAGATATTGCCTCTCGAAAAGTGACATTTTAAAAGTTTGACAGCTTCTTACTTTCTAACAGTACGTCTTAGAGCAAAACGGCTTACATATCCCTATCTTCAATTTTTATTATCTTCCGAAAAAAATCAACTTCCGGTTAAACCGGATGTAACTCGAAAGCAGGAAATATAGTTCTTCCGGTTTAACTGGAAGTTGATTTTTTTTGGGAAGATAATAAAAATTAAAGATAGGGACATGTAAGCCGTTTTGCTCTAAGACGTACTGTTAGAAAGTTAGAAGCTGTCAAAGTTCAAAAATGTCACTTTTGGAGAGTCAATATCTCGGAAACTATGAAGTATAGACTAATAATGCATTTAATAAAAAATAATTATAATTTTATGTGGAATTTGAAAATTCAAAAATTTGCTGGGTTTGTCCTTCAAAAAATTGAAAATTTTGGATTTACGCCCTCTAGCGGTGGATTTAGAAACTTAAAAATATTTTCCAGGTTTTTCTCTTGGCCGTTTTAGTAATAATTTTTTTTCCGCAAGCCTCTACGATGGATATTTTTCCAGATACAGTACCTCGCATTCTTAGTTGGCCACCCTGTACAAGTTTTATATTTTTTGACCTACCCTGTACGCGGGTTGACTTGCAACCATTCCAAGTGCACCTAATATGATTATCGAACATGCACCAACGTTTATCAAGAATAAAATTTTCTGAGAAATCGGTAATAAAAAAATGCCCATATGTTGCAGACTTAAACAACCACACTGTATGTTCCATTGATGTGTAAAGGAACCGTAGCTTGAAAACGATGGCACAACTTAGCCGTTGGCTTTGCTTTGCTGGTTAAAAGAAACTCAGCTATTACAAGAAATCCACAGAGAAAACGTAACAACAAAAAGGCGCAGAGCCGGTTCTGTAGTGTATTTATTAATGTCGATAAAGAAGGGAAACTTAATAACAAGAGGGTTGTGCGCATGCCCATCCCTGTTGGACGCTAGGGGATTTGACCGGTGAGGCGTGCGTACAAACGAATTTTTTCACCCATAAAACTTAACTTTTGTTAGCACACGAGATATGCTGTAGGCAGTGGCGTGTCGTGGGGTTTGTGTTTGGAGGGGCGCAATAGAAATCCAATATCAAATGACATATAAGCAAATTGCTCGAAAAAGTATCTATTTATAAAAACATTTTTAAGTAAATTAATACATACATTTATAAATGTCTTTTGACCGACCGTAAAAGATCGGTTTTCGGCCCGTCGTTCACAAGTTTGTGATACCTTTATATCTGGCAACGGCCTCCCCAGTTCTTTAATTTTAAGTTTATCCGCTAATGGCAGCCTACAAAAATGTATTTGAATTATATTATTGACGAAATTTTTATTAGTTCGAACTCGACGCGCGCTTACGCCACAACAAAGTCCGAAATGTATAAAGCAATGCAGGCGCTAAAATACCGCGGCCGTAGAGTCCCTAAATAAATCGCATATAACCGGGTGACGTTCGGGTTCGTTCGGCGAAATTTATATACGCCAGGCGAGATTCACCGTCCGTCGCAGCGTTTCAACGACGGAATTCAATTATCTAAAATTCACAGGAGGAGGCTTGATATCGTTGGTCAACGAAAACGGACAATTAGAGATGAGTTCAGAATTGGCGAGTTGCTATGGTTTTTTAAAATTTAGAAATTTTAACTACCTATATGAATAATAATAATAATATTAGTATTAAAATGAATAGTAATAATAAATATTTAAATAAACATTTAATTTGTGTGTTATGTTAAAATTCCTAGGAGGGGCGCGCGGCCTTATAGAGCAACGGCCACTGGCTGTAGGTACGGATTTATCTATACAGGGTGTTATTTATGTATCTGGCCAAACTCCAAGGGGTGCTTCTTTAAGTGATTTTAAGAAAAAAAGTTCATATAAACATGGATCCGAAAATGGATAGTTTTTACGATACAGGGTGTCAAAAAATCGGATGTTCGTTAACATCTCTTATACTCTTTTATTCGATTTTGTTGAAATTTGGCAATTTCGTTTGTAATAACAAGAGGATAATTTAGCCTCAATTAGATTAAAATTTTTAAGTCCAGTGGCGTCCCGGAAGACCGTCCAACTAATATTTTTGACAAAAAAATCGCGCGCCACTGACTTTTTTTAAAATTATGTATTTTTTTCGAATTAAGCAACTACAAATACAACTATTTTATTTCCTGAATTTTTTTCATGTCTGGCTTTGTTTTTGAGAAAAAAATAGAAACCACTTTATTGCATGTCCCCGGGACAATAAGAGTAAAAAATTTAAACTACTTACAAACTATTAAGCAATTAAAATTACACGAAAGTCCTCTTTTGAATTTTTTCGCACAGATTTATTACTGCAATGTTTTAAAAGTAACAACTATAAAACTCTTATTGTCCCGGGGACATGCAATATAGTGGTTTTTATTTTTTTTTTCGAAAACAGCCAGATATGAAAAAAATTCAAGAGATAAAATAGTTATATTTGTAGTTGCTTAATTCGAAAAAAATACATAATTTTAAAAAAAGTCAGTGGCCCGTGATTTTTTTGCAAAAAATATTAGTTGGACTGTCTTCCGCGACGCCACTGGACTTAATAATTTTAATCTAATTGAGGCTAAAATATCCTCTTGTTATTACAAACAGAACTGCCAAATTTCAACAAAATCGAATAAAAGAGTACTATAGAGATATTTACGAACATCCGATTTTTTTTTTTAAGTTTGACACCCTGTATCGGACCCATGTTTATATGAACTTTTCTTCTTAAAATCACTTTAAAAAGCACCCCTTGGAGTTTGGCCACATACTTAAATAACACCCTGTAAGTATAGCTATGTCTACGGTCCTAACTGACAGGCGCATATTACACACGTCAGGCGACTGTCCTTTAGTTGGACGGTTCAGTCACAGTACATATTATATCTTTATTATACCGTGATTACCGTGGTTCAGTGTTCAGTCTTAACTGATAGGCCTGCCGGGTTGTGTGTAGCCACCCCTTTAAGCACTTGTGATATAACTGTAAATTTCCATGACTTAATAATATATCTAATTAAGCCATGATTTATTGCTGGTACCCTGCCAATGAATTTAATTTGATTTAGGTAATTAGACCCCAATAAAATATTTTATTTATAGCTAATATCAGTTTTATTATTATTGTAAGCTCAAATATGTACTATTATTTTATTGTTAACGCTACCAACATTATATTGGTCTAGTTCATGAGCGGGGTAGCGCGAGTAATTATAGTCAATTCTATTACCAGTTAGGTTCGGTTCGATAGTTATACAACGTAGGGCTCGGAATTATATTCGAATAGTTCGAATATTCGACTATTCTAAATTCGAATTTTTTGTTAGTTAAAAAATTCGACTATTCAAATATTCGACTATTCTAAATTCGAATATTTGACTATTCTAATAATTTAACAGAATTATTTATTTGTCATCTTACTTTATTCGACAAAATGCACATTATTATTATTCGATAATTTAGATATGTACCTAATGACTAATACTTAAAAATGTTCCTTTAGTATGTTTAAGCAGTTAAACCACTTCTACAGTGATTAAACGACTGTATTTCGATATTTAAATAGACGACAATTCGAATATTCGACTATTTAAATATTCGACTATCTAAATATTCGACTATTCAAATATTCGACTATTCGAATTATTCGACTATATTCGACTATTCGAATAACATACCAAACGACTATTCGAATAGTACTTATATTTTTAAAATTCCTAGCCCTAACAACGGCTTTTAGTCCAGTGGTATAGTAGTAGTAAGTGTATAGAAATAATATATTTCACAACCGTTTTAAAATATTTGCCAGTATCTACTTATAATACAGTCTCCACGGAAAAGTATTTAGGCGTTTTTGTTGCAAATCTGTTTTCGGCATTAGGTTCTGCATGAACCAAAACAAAACAAACGCTTAAAACTTCTGACTTGTGACGTGCATTGCACCTGTCAAATGTCATTCAAAAGTTTCAAACTGGCGAAAGTGTAATTTTTTTAAAGATACGAAAAAATGTATGGGAAAATATTGCTTCCCATCATATGTTGAGTCGATACCCAACTTTTTGTTTAAAATTTTCATGTTTTTAGAAATTCAACTTACCGTCACTTTTTTTTTACTCTTTTGTGTCAGTTTATTTAAAATACTTATTTTGAATTAGATTAACTGCATTTTAAAATTTAGTTATCGCATAAACCCATTTTATAGCAAAAAAAAATGTCTTCAAAAATTTTAAGGACTTGCCTTGTTTGCCTAGGACAAATTTAAATTTACCCTAGTTCACCCCTATAACTTTTTTATATTTATAGATATTAAAATGAAATTTTGAGATTATGCATAAGAGATGAGTCTGCATTTATTGGCATACTTTTCAATTTGTTAGCACTTCCGGTTTGACCTTTTTTATTTAAATTAGTTCTTTAAGGAACAAATAAGGACTTTTATATGAATTTACACTTACTTTGTTATCCTTTTTAGTAAACTCGGCCTGTATAAAGTTCCAACGATGCTTGGTTTTTAAAATACAGGGTATTAAACATTCTAGCTATACCTTTGGAGCTAGAAAGAGACTTATTTGGCTGCGTTTCCTCTCTGAAAAAGATCCTGTCTTACACCCCGACACAAAGCAAACTCTACTTTTATAAATTGTACCATTATTCATTATAAATATGGAAATCAATTACAATACAACGTTATTTGTCTCGTCTTGTCTTCAAACGTCATTTGTTATTTCGAAAATAAAATGTCAATTTCTCAAAAGTAAAAGTAAAAAACGAAAAGAAGAAGACGACACCAGCCCACATGCGACGCGAGAGCATCTATCGGCCAATAGCGAACTAACCAAAAAACCGGGACAAAATTTGAAAATGCTGCCATTGTCGATCGGCCTCCTACCCTCTAGTTCTCCATACTCAAGTCCTCCATAGGAGAACTAGAGGGTAGGAGGCCGATCGATAATGGCAGCATTTTCAATTTCTGTCCCGGTTTTTTGGTTTGTTCGCTATTGGCTGATAGATGGCTCTCGCATCCGAAGTGGGCTGATGTTGTCTTCTTCTTCTTCGTTTTTAATATGGAAAACTAGATCCTCCATAGTTTTTAACTTTTTCTTAAACCATTTATTTTTCTGTGCTTTTACTTTTGACAATTGACGTTTTATTTTTCGAAATAACAAATAACGTTTGAAGGCAAGACAAGACAAATAACGTTGTATTGTAATTAATTTCCATATTTATAATGATAAATGGTACAATTTATAAAAGTAGAGTTTGCTTTGTGTCGGGGTGTAAGACAGGATCTTCTTCAGAGATGAAACGCAGCCAAATAAGTCTCTTTCTAGCTCCAAAGGTAAAACCCTCTAGCTAGAATGTTCCTGTATTTTAAAAACGAAGCATCGTTGGAACTTTATACAGGCTGAGTTTACTAATAAGTATAACAAAGTAAGTGTAAATTCATATAAAAGTCCTTATTTGTTCCTTAAAGAACTAATTTAAATAAAAATAGTTATCGCGTCCATAAGAAACCATTTATTTGATAGCCCACTTCGAACACGAGCGCCATCTTATGGCAACTCATAAAGCTGAATTACCGATGCTAATTTGGGACCGAATCCAATGCATTACGATCGGCCTCCTACCTCAAGTCCTCCATAGTTATGCTGAATCCCAATAAGTAAAAATATACAAGATGTCCCATTTAAAATAATACAGTCAAGGTCACTTCCGGTCAAACCGGAAGTCATAACAAATTGAAAATTATGCCAATAAATGCAGACTCATCTCTTATGCGTAATCTCAAAATTTCATTTTAATATTTATAAATACAGAAAAGTTATAGGGGTGAACGTCTTTTGAGAAACACCCGGTATGAATAAGGTCCAAATTATTAGTGTCCTGCTTAAATCTACAAAAGTATATCTAACTACCATGACAACAATAATTGTTCCAGTAATGGTAAAGTCGATTCAGCCAGTAAACCTGCAAGATGGCGGCGTATAATCCATGCATGTCAGCGCTCTCCAACCACAAATAAATTAAGGCAAAAAGTTACTAGGATTTCACACCAGAAATTATTAAAATTCAATTCCAAACATAAGTAAAAGCAACTATTATTAAGTCCCTAAATCATATATCTTTCCTGTTTCTTCGTATCAAGTTAAATGCATGATAGAGAGAGACACATGCCGGTGCTAACCAACACGAGCGCTGTTGTAAAGCGCAACGTAGAGACCCTTTCCGGGGTTTCCAGGAGTAGCAACAAGCAATACATCTTGAACGGAATATAACGTGTTAGACAACGATATAATTATTATAAAGTAATATTCAAGTTAATGTTTAAGGTTTTAGTTGACATTGTTCAATTTTGGTGTTTTGATTTGTCGTTTTAATTCGTTTTTATCCATTTTTGTGCCTTGAAACTTTATTTCATTCTAAAAATAGTTCTTTTCAGAGCTATTCCATTGTGCTATTGTGTTGCCGTTAAGTATTTTTAGACATTTGTTATTAATTCTAATTTCTGACCTATTGCTGCCAATATTATTCTTACTAAAAATTAAATGGCTGGAATATAACTTTTGTCATATGACATTTCGGCCATCTTGCAGGTTTACTGGTTGAATCGACTTTATGGGTAGGTACTTAGAAGTTATCTCACAGATAAAAATGTTAACAATAATTCTTTTTATTTACCCTTTTCCCGATGTTTACACCACTGAATGAGCAAATAATACAGATTATAACCTTACTTATAAAAAGATAATTCCGGATTAAAAGAATCTAATTTTTCACAAATCTGACACGGGCGCACCTTTTTGTTGAGTACCTACTTATAATAATGAAGTAAAAATCCTTTACACGAAACAAAAAAAAACACGTACAAGTACGAGTATTCCGACGACTAACCCGACATCGCAAAAACAAATACTAGAATTACTTACAGGAAAAGAAGGGTTTGTTCGATTACTACAGCTATTTTTGTTGCTACCCGCGAATGGCCGACGTGCGAAAATGGAAAGCGACGTTGCCGCTATCATTCTAGATTTTGTCACCATGAAACTAAAATAAGTAGGTACTAAATACAAAGACCTGAAATAATCATATTTATTTTATTTAATTCAACAAAACAAGAACTTGTTTTGCCCATAGTATCTTATTAATGTTTGTAATTTATCTGAATTATACTTGTAAAACGTGTGTTTTATTAATTTTATGAATCTAATATGTGACTTAACAAAGGGTTTGATAACGTCGCTTCTTTTGATGTACGTGTTAAGTATAGTGGACCATACAGTTAACCAGACGAATTTTGAACGCTGCAATCTTTGATTTCTTTACAACGTAAACATTGTAATCTATTCTATGATTCTATGAGAAGTCTATGGAGGTTCCCGATAATAATTATCGTGCATGAAACCCATTATTTGTATGAGTATTCCCGGTCCTTGTCATGTTGCAAGTTTTAACAATCAACAATAATGAAGGCCGTTAGTTCGGTAAACAACATTTGAAGTACTTACTTGATAAGGAGTTTTTCGTCACATTCATATCTATAATTGACTAGCTAAGCCTATCGTAAACATTATTTAAAATAATAATTATTAATCTACTTAATGTGATTTATAACTAAGTTTTTTTTCTAATCGTTTTGCTTCTCGTGGGAAAACGATTACACTTGTTTTTTGTTGTTCGACATTCTTCGAGAGAGAGAGAGTATAAATAACTAACCACTTATTAAACTAAGTGGGTAAGTAACTAATAAAATTAGAAATTCATGTAGCTGCAAAAAATTTTTTTAAAAGAAATCTTCTGTCCGGACAAAGTCGTTTCTTGTCAATGTCATTGAGGTTGCAATCTAAATTGTTTGGTTAGTTAATTCTTGAATAAAATAACCATTCGTAGTAGGGTAAGTGCGGGAGAGTTGCCGCACATTTTAAAAAAAATGTACAATTTTTTGTTTAAAAACATATAATAATTCCAACTTTGGTCCTAATTTACCATTAACCATTATTCTTATAAAATATGCTAGACTAAACATTTAAACTTTTATACAAACAAATTAACTAATATAAACAAAAAACATGTGCAAAGGGCATCTCTCCCTTACCCTTGGGTGAGATGCCTCATTTAAAAAGGAGACATGCCGCACAAAAGGGGAGATGCCGCACATCTTACAATCAAGTTTTTATATACTTTCTGCGCAGCGCTTCTCTTGAACAAATGTTACAAATGTCGTCGTACATTGTACATGTTACATGTAGCCATTGTTGGCATTTTATACACTGTAGCCAATCAACGTTTTTGGTCGTCTTCGAATATTGCTCATAACACTCGACACAAACACAATCATCATTACCAGCGTTTTTTTAATAAAGGTTCTTCGTCACTGTCACTCCATGCAGATGTATTTTTGTGATATCGTTGACATTGTCGTTTTAGCCTCGTTATTGTCTAATTTTCGATGCTTAATTTCTACCTTACGTTTTTGGTTTTTATTTTCATAGTTTATTTTTTGTTTGCTTCTTTGTTTTTCTATACGTTTTTCTTTCTTTTCTTCTATGTTTTGTGGAGAATTCAGAACTGTCGCGCCTTGTTTTAGCCTTTTGCTAAAGGAAGCTGGTATGACAGTAATTGGTGAAACTTCTTGCAAAAAAAACGTGCCTTCGGGTCCAAGACTTCCTTTAGTCATATTCCCTGATTCTATTCTACGGCTTAATGTCCGAGGTGGAATGTTATATTGTCTATGCGCCTCTCTTTTGCAGATCACTTCATCCCTAACTTTCTAAACAGCTTCACAGAGTTGTTCTTCTGTCCAAGTAGACCTTTTAAAAGCAGTTGAGGATCTCCGATATTAATTATTTATCTGAAAAATAAAGTAATTCCTTATGCAGCATCTATACCGATTTCTAGAGCGACGTCTATCATTTTTGTGAGGAGAGGCATGTCATTATTATCAGCACTGTTAACCTAATATTTGCACAATATCTTCAAAAAAGACCCCAAACAACATCTAAATCTAAATTATTTTCCTTCGAGCGTATGCAAAGTAGTATTTTTCCGCATGCATGCCCGTGCACAAGTTAAACTTTTCCGCACGCCGTGCGACATTGACCGAATCTTTCAAAAGACCCGTGATTGAATCAATCACGCTCTGTGTACCTATCGTTCATATGTTCCTGAAGATCTGGTATTTATATGCGAACTGCGAATCGGTCATATGAACGATTCATTGTAATAAATGATCTGCCGAGACCCGAGTCCAGTGTTGCCAGAATATTTTTTCGTGTCGTACAAACCAAGTTCAAAATCGTACAAATCTTATTGAAACAGTACAAATGAGTTCGCGCGAACTAGAAAAAAGGAAGGTTGGCTGCTCTGTGATAATTTATCGTCAAAAGAAATTTTGCCTTCTAAAAAAGAAGGTGGGGTGGGGTATCCAATCTACAGATACCTTTTTGCAGTTAGATCAGCGCCCTTATCACGATATATCCCCCAAAAGTGTTTTGACTTCTAAAAAAAAAGGTCGCATCCCACACAGATGCAAATTCCGTACTACCTTTCAGGATCGTCGTACAGATTTTAGATCGAGCGTACAACCGTACAATTTGTAAAAAAGTACAAAATTTGTGAAATTATACAACTCTGGCAACACTGCCTACGTCACGAAAAAGAACCGGGTTTTTCCCATCCCTACACGACAAAGTAAGTGGGCTCTTCAAGCACGCCACTGGTGGAAATAAGCAAAACCCTTAAGGATCACCCTGTATAAATGGTAAAAATATAACTTTATTTTTTCTTGCACTCACGCCAATAGAGTGGATGAATATTTCTAAGTTTAGTCTGAGGCCATGGGGGGGGTGGGGGGGGGGGGTATACCCTTTGGTTTTCTGCTACAAATTTCAATACCCAAAAGAACCTTTCAAATGTATAATTCGGTTGGTAATAATAAAAACCAGGAAGTTGTATGCCCACAGCCCACACACATTAAACATCAACACGCACTGCTGTCATCTTTTCATCCTTCATCTGTTACAACTCTTGGACTCCGATGCTATCATTGGTCGGGCGTATCATCATAGATAGAGTCGAAATACTCGAAGAATAACACCGCTACATAACAGATTAACAACTACTGTGGTTGTTATCGGTCTACACCTACTTAAACTCCATGGCGTAGTGTACTATATTAATCCATATTCTTTATTTAAATATATAAAACTATGATAGTACAAACTAAAATACATCTAACTAAACTGGCACGTTACTACCAATAACTAACAAGTAAAATAGAAAAAAGAACCAGACTATAACACAACGGCGCCAAACAGTCCAGACCGTACAATAATCAAGAAAACAGCTAGTCGCTACGTGAGGGCGACGGTTGGCTGCCATTAGGTTGATGACAGGTGCAGTGTTATTCTTCGAGTATTTGAACTCTACAATACCAACGAAAATATGAAGCAACGAAGCAATGAATTAGAATTAACACCGCCCGTAATACACTGCGTGGGATGCCCGCACTGAAAAAAATCCTTTTATTCCTTATAAGAATTTGCATACTCTTTATACAACTGTTTAATACTATATGTGACAGCAACGCGCTTTCCTACTGTAAGACAACGACAATAATTGCTAGACCGTTGTGTAGTGATAATATCACGGTAATTTAACCAATAGGAAATAGGAGTTAATGCTACCATAGAATGGTTTATAGCCATTATTGCTCTGAATACTCACAGTAATAATTATCAAGTTCAATTGGGGGTGTAATCTGGTTTTATATACTGTATTAGTTCCGACTGGCAGTTGTAATAAAACTTGACAATAATAATAATATTTGCTTGCTACTGTTAATAAAGCATATACTTATAACTAAAAATCAGTACTGCAGTTCTCAAGAATTTAATTAGTTTCTAGTGTGATATTGTTCTTGTCGTTTAACATATTGCATATGATTAGCTATTACGCAACATGGTTTACTGAGATGGTAAAATTCGTCCATAGATTATAAAGTCCAATACTGATGATGGGTTATGCGAAATAAGAATCTTCTATCTGACATGCAAAGTTTAACAAAATTTAAATACAAATTAAAAATAAATCAATTGAAACAGGTATTGGTACGATCAATAAAATTCAAATTCAGATAGGACAGGACAGCTAGAAGACTCCGAACAACGATGTGACCTGCGCAACAAATACGTTAAAACTATTACTACGGCGCGCGGCGATTGCCGATCGACGAACCCCCACCAACGTCTTGTGGATTATAGGTTCTAACGGATACAATTTGTTTTTGGCAACGCTGTTTTGCTTTCTTAATTGTGGAAAAAGCGTTTTCCTGGGAACAAAAGTATCGCATTGAAAATATACAATTTATTTCTTAACAAAATTGCTCCATTAAAAGTAGTTCATTATTGAACAAGACTGTGCTGCTAATGGAACTTCCATTAGCAGCACAGTCTTGTTGAATAATGAACTAATGGAACTGATTACTACCAATAAAGACACTGTTCTAGGAAATCTGGAATTGATGTAACACTAAAGCGGGTTTGATACACTAGCAATTTATTTAATATGGGTTAATAAAAAATATGCTATCAATATAAACTATTTCTTAGCAAACCTGTTGTATTAGATCATTCTCCTCAGTGCGGTATTATTGCACCAATAAATACAAATGCTTAAAATTCTTAATTTAATATACATACTTATAAACGTCCTGGTAGTCCTGGTAAATCCGCCTCTGGAATTTACGTTATGAGCTATGCAAATCCGGTCATCAGACGAAAAAGGATTAAAAATTTCAAGGTTATCTTAAACCCTTGACGTCTTGTCGCTTTGTTATGATAAAGAGAATTCGATGTCTATCTGGCTGTGTCGTCGTAGAATTGACATTCAATTTCGTACACCCTATACCAAGGGTCTATACAGTGTGACCAGTAAAGTCCGCATCATATGGGATTTTTTTTTTATTAATAGCTTTATTCGAAATTTGACGTTGGCATCAAGTTCTGCTACGATCGAGATGGAAATTAAGCAAAAAAATAGTAGTCACGTGATTCGCATTATCTGTCAAATTTAAATTATTTCCAAAAAATAATTTAAAAGTGGGGATATTTCTGAAAGTATCGAAAAAATGTATTAAAAAAGTTTTTTTAAATGCAGTTTCTAGCCCACATGCAAAATTTTAGCTGCATAAGATAATTTTAATTTTTTACCCATATTTTGTAAATTGCACCACTTTTGCAACATAAGACTTAACGCAACCTACATAAAACCTCTTAGTTTTGACAATGCTTTATTTCAGATACATTTTCTTTAAAGTTGCGCCATATTAAATGTGTGTTTTTCTACAAAATCAAAATTGAACTATTACAATTTTGTCGCATGTCATGCAAAGTTTATTTGTTTTTGACCCTGTATAAGGTAACTTCATAAAATAAGTATTTTTGAAAACGTAGTTTGTGTCTGAAAGTAATACACATTATTAAGACAAAAAGAACACAGTGTCATCAGTAAAGCGTTCATTAAGTGGAAATAGTTATTCACATTACTAGATGCGAAAGTTAGTTTTTTGGTGTGAGGAGGTTTTTGAATTGCCGAGGCAAAGCCGAGGTGATTTAATACCTCCGACCACCAAAAAAGGCTTTCGAATCGTGTAATGTATTAAATTTTTTCTACTACTGTTCTCTGATCAATATATTATTGAGTAATAAACTTTGATTTTATTCAAATTAAATTGATAAAATATTTTTTTTTTCACCTATAAAGTAATCCATGACAACTAGTTATTTGAGTATTGTTGACAACTAAATATTTGAGTACTGTCAGAGTCTGTCAGTTCGATTTTTTTGTCCTGGCACCGAAAGTATTACTTTCGTAGCTAGCAACCTACTTTCGTAGCTAGCAACGGATAATATTCAGGTAACTGTAACATTTACTTTCGTTTTCTTTCGTGTTACTAGGGCCCGAAAGTTAATTTATTTATACAGTAGTAGAAAATAGTATATTACGTTACAAGACCGGAAAGTACTATTTTACAGGACGAAGCAGGCAATTTCCAGGGCGAGCCGCCAGGCGAGTCCTGGGAGCCTGCGAGTCCTGTTAACGTACTTTTCGGTTGAGTGACGTACAATATTTTTTTTACAATCGACACAAGACACCAGTGGCGTGCGAGAAAACGTTAATAATAGCTTACTATATGGGTATAGTTTTAGCAGAAAACTCTAATAGTTGGGAAAATTATGTTTAATAATAAATACAATTTGGTACAAATGTTCTTAATTCTATTTTATCTATTAATATCTATTTGTTAATTGTTATATTGAAAGTACAATTTTGTGGTGTATTAAATTGTAGACATGACGGGAAATTTTTTGATTCATCTTTATAGGATGTTTGTGAAGTTATATCCACTTTTGATCCTCCGGCTTCCTGAATTCTACTGGCTATATCAATCTTATTTTGTAGAGACTGTTCAATGTAGCCTTCGGCAACTTGGGATGATTTCCAGCCGCCATGTCGTTTTAAATTAAGGATATCGCCTCCACCTTCAACTAACAGTGTCGCCGAACTACGTCGAAAACAGTGCCCTGTAAATTGCTCTGGGTTTGGTAATCCCAAATAGGATGCTATTTTTGATGGCGCTTTTCCTACTGAATGCAAACCTACTGGTTGAATAGTGCATTTTCCTTTATTATAGAAAAGAAATAGCCTGCGATGTGGAACACTAGGCGGACGTAAAGAAATATATTTTCTATATATATTTAGGTTTCGTTCCCCAACAACTATAAATGACCTGGGTTGGTATGTTTTTGTATTTGGAATTTTTACCGCCAACATCGATTCGTTATCTTTAACATCGTCAATTGTCATATTGGTCAATTCTTCACGGCGACACGCTCCAGCCGAACCCATTATTAGTAAAAGCTAAAAAAAATAAGAAATAGTTTAAATATATTTTTTTTAAACACAATATAAGAAAAGAAGAACTTTAAGAAAACTCGTATTATGTATTTAAGTACTTACTTTGATTAAAAGATAATCATTATCAGGGGCTTCCAGCAAAAATTTGTCAATGTCTTCTCTGGTAAGTACGTTCGATTTTTGGGGAATGTATCCAACAGATTTTCTCTTTATGAATGCTATCAGTTTATAATATTTGCTTATATCAATGTTTTCTTTTAAATTTAACATAGATTTGATCATTGAGTACAAGCTCCACAGTGTAGATGATTTTAATTTTTCGGATTTTTCAGCAAAATAAGCTAACAAAACATCCTCAGAAACATTTCTGACATTTTTTTCTCTACACCAATTTTTAAAGACGCTAAACGTTTTTTCATACCGCACTCTGGACTTATGCGGCAACAAATCGTCTGTAGCTCTAGCAGCTGCCTCTGTTATTTCAACTGGAACGTCATTTTCTTCCCAATCCAAATTAAGTTCCATATCTAAAGTCTTCCACACAATTTTATAAAGCCACAAAAGTTTATTTATCAAAGTCAATATCGTACCTGACAGTTCGTTACTATGGAAGCAAGAAAACATAAACATGTCAAAGCCTACTTATAAATGAGTTTGGTTAATTTTTTTAAATTGGGAGCGGAACGCAACAAAAATTGACCGGTAATAGTTATTTACCTAACAAGTGCGGAAAGTGGTCCTTTACCGCACGCGACGGCAGTTGCACGAACGACGCGAAGCGGAGTTCGGGCAAGCCGTTAAGGGCGGTAAAGACACTTTACGCACGTGGTAGGTACACAATTTTTCCTTCGAGCAATAATATTTGGAACAAAAATCAAATTTAAAAGAAAAAATTTATAAAAAGTAACAAATATTAATTGTTAAAAGCTATAAATATTTTTATATTATGCATTGCGCGAATGCAAGTACATCAATTGCATTTTTTGAATAAAATTAATACAGTGCGGTAAAGAATCTTTACAGCACTGAGTGCGGTAAAGAATCTTTACCGCACCGGTAAAAAAAAGAATTATATTACAAAATTAATACAAAAAGAAACAATATTTTTTAAAAATATTTATTACATACAAACATTATAATATAAAAATATAGCTAACGATAAATATTAAAATTAAATGTACAATTTGTAGCGCAATGCAAATTAAGTGCTGAGCGAGCTTGATTTTGTTCATCAGATGTAGTTGAGCAGTTTTTGTAAATTACAGAAGCGTTATTTTCTTGCGCCATGCATGGTACAGTAGATTGTTGTGACCTGAAAATTGCTAAAGGTGTAGGCGTTGGGTTGTTTCGTGTTGATAGACCAGGAGCATCCTCTAAAGTCTCTGTCACTGCTACTGACGTTGATGTTAAAGTTGAACACTGCTCAGTGCTTCTATTTGGGGTACTAGAGCTTTGCAGAATGTTTTGAGCAATCCTTTTTTTATTTTGCAAGGAATCTTCTATGTACGACTCTGCTACAGAGGTGGATTTCCATCCACCGTGCCTCTTAATGTTTGTTATGTTGCTGCCAGATTCTGCAAGCATAGTTGCCGATGATCTTCTAAAGCAGTGCCCGGTATACATCTCTGGATTGGATAGATGTAAAAATCCAGCAATATTTGCTGGCATTTTTCCGATAGTGTTAATGCCCACGCATTGTTGTGAGCATTTTCCAGCTTTATATTGTATAAAAAAACGTCTATGCGGGGTGGCACCAGGGCGCAAAGCTACATATTTTCTGAATAAGCCTAGGTAACTTATTCTTATATTTCCAGGATCGCAGACGACAAATTTTCGTGAAATATTTGTCTTTGTCGCCTTTATTGATACAACCAGCAAATCTTCTTTATCTTCAACGTCATCAACCGTTAATTTCATTAATTCTTCACGGCGACAGGCGCCTGCAATACCGAAAATGGCAGCTACCTTAATCATAAGGTAAACTTCATTGGGTGCTTCGATTAGAAACTGCTCTGTCTGTTCTTTTTCCAAAACCTTGGATTTTTTAGGCTTATAACCTACATTTAGTCGCTTTATGTATGATGTTAACTTATAGAATCTTTGAATATCAATGTTTTCCTTTACTTGTAACGTTAGTTTTAACATAGAAAACTTTGACCATAAGCTTGAAGGTGAATATTTTTTCGATATTTTATAAAAATATGCCAAAAGTACCTCTTCGTTAATTCCTGACGCTTTTTTTTCTTTGCACCATGTTTGTAATTGTTCATATTCTTTATTGTACCGGTCCTGGGACTTTTGTGGAATTAAAGAGCCGATTGCTGCATTCGCTGCTTCAGATATTTCTTCATCGGAGCTCTCCATCTCTCAAGAATAAACGTTATACCACAGCTTTATATTAGAAAATGAAAAATTTGAACCACGAAACACGCGAAATTAACTGAACTGTTTAGATGGTATCTACAGACGCGAAATATAATAATGAGTTGTTGCTATGGGAATACAATGCAATGCAGTCGAGCAGATTTTGACTAATGCCATCTAGATCAGACGTTTAATCAAATTCCTGTCATAAAAATTATGACATAAAATTATTTATAATATTTTAGGTACAGGGTGTTTCATTATATAAGTAGAGAAGAAACGTATAAAAGTATGAGACCAAAAATAGGTACCTAGTAAAAATATTCGTAATGATGTGATACTTATCGCCGTTAGTTGTGGTTAGCATCATAATGTAGTAAATTAAATAGAACATATTACGCATATAATAAAATTTACAAGAGTGCGGTAAAGAAATTTTACAGCATTGGGTGCGGTAAAGAAATTTTACCGCACTTACCGCACTGAGTGCGGTAAAGTACTACTTACGACATGAAAATGAGTGCTGTAAAGTGTACTTTACCGCACGCGAGTAGGAAAAGTACTTTACCGGTCAATTTTTCATTACTTTCCGGTCTAGACCAGCAAAGTGATATTTTCCGATCAAAAAATTGTCTAGAAAGTGCTTGCTTTCCGGTCGATTGAAAAAAAATAAATTTTAGTGGTGGGTAAAAAATCAAAATTATCTTATGCAGCTAAAATTTTGCATGGGTGTTAGAAACTGCATTTAAAAAAACCGTTTTTAATAACTTTTTTTGATATTTTCAGAAATAACCCCACTTTTGAATTACTTTTTGAAAAAAATTAAAATTTGACAGGTAATGCGAATCACGTGACTACTATTTTTTTTGCCTAATTTTCATCTCGATCGAAGCAGAACTTGATGCCAAAGTCAAATTTTGAATAAAGCTATTAATAAAAAAAAATTCCATATGATGCGGACTTTACTGGTCACACTACCGTCACACTGTAGGTTTTTTTGGAGTGAAGACGTATTTTTATTTTAAAGTTATAATGTCTTTAAAATACAGAAGCGGCGTCTGCAGGATAAAGCTTTTGTAATCGAATGAAATTAAAATTATAAATGGGGGCCAGGGTTGGATGGGCTCAGACAAACCGGCCCTGGCAATTTTTTTTTCATTCAGCCCTCCCTCGGGGACAAGAATCAAAAATATGTTTTAAAAATATCACTGTAAAGAAAACGAAACAATATTTTGGTATTTTTATTTTTGAAATTAATACATACCTAATATGTAGTAGTATTAAATATACAAGTTATGCATACCTATATTAAACACTGTAATATCAATATCAATAATATTATCTGATTTTTTTACAAATGACAACTTACATAAAGTAAAAAACACGTTACAAAATTTTAATACACAATGCTAGTTATTCATAGGTTAACGATTTTTTTAACATTGAACTTGATGCTGCAATTTTATCTATGATCTCATCATTTTCAATTTGACCCAATATCGATTTTTCAATATTCATTAACATAAATGCCTCCAGTTGGTCATCCCCTAATCTATTTCTTAGCCGATTTTTATTATACTGATAAGCTAGTGCCAACATCGGATAAGCTTCTTGATACATATTTTAGTATAACTAAGTAACAACAGATTACACAATTTTGACAATTAGTTTCTGTAATATTTTTGCAAAAAATATTGTAATTTTTTTCTTTTCCATCGGCATTTTCGAATTCTTATAAGTTGTTTAGCGGATTTGTTTCATGTTTTGTATTTAGAAGTTGGTTTAGGCTTAGTTTGTATTGATCCCAGTTATTAAAGAAACTTGAAAGTTCGTCGTAAAATCTACCCAAAGTTGCCATTTTATCAATTTTTTTAATTTTTGGATTGGTAATAATATGTACTGCATTGCATTTTCGGAAAATCCATTAATTTTAAAGTCATTAAAATACGGGTCCAATATAGCAAAATCTCTGCATAAGTCTCAATTTTTTGAAAATATTGACACCATAAACTCAGAAGCGACATCAAGAAGAACATTATACGTTTCAACTCGAAACTTATCTTTTTGTGTTTGAGGTTGTTCATCAATGGCTTTCTCGCCAAAGAACTTCTTTTTTGTTCTGACGAATTTCAGGAAAATCCTCTTCTATCTCAATTTGTTGCAAGTCTCGTTTTTCAAGTTCAAATGTTGCCCATGATAAAAAGTAATTTGTAGCTTTTTCTACTTCAGTCATATTTAGACTTTTTAGTTTGAATCTTTTAGGTTTTAAATGGTTTTCTTGGTGACTTTGTCAAATATATATATGATTAATTTGGGACATGTCGGGCCTGCGGCCCGATCAGCCCTAAATTGTACCGGCCCATTGGGCATTTGCCGGGTTGCTTAGACGTCCCATCCAACCCTGATGGGGGCCGTCGTCGTCTCCCTGGCCCTCCCGAGACCCCGATATGATACGCCGCTGTCTGTTTTTTTATAGTTTGTGTTCCAAGCGAGTGCAGATTTACGTTTTTGTTTAAATTGGATTAAATTCAATATCCCTTTAAGTGAGACACGTGGATCTTTAGTTCGTCATAGTGGCATGATATAACCTTGTCCGCGCATTTAAAACGATTACTTTTTTGCAGTTTCTATTGAAATGGACAATTAAAAAAGATTCAGGCAACCACCAAATTAGACGTAATATAAAATAGTAATCAATTGTTGTGGTCTTATAAAAAAAAACTATTGGTTTGCATTGTTGCAACGAGCAAGGGTAAGCCTTATTATACTTATTGACTTTTTTGTTTTACTTTCCATACCAAAAGAAAGTATTATAATTGAGAAAAATATAGATAGTGGTAGTAGCAGTAAGTAGTATAGTATTTGTAGAATTATACCTTTGATCTTTTGACTGCAATAAACCCTCATTATCCCTCTTACCATAAAATAAATAATGAAATCCTAAATTTTAAAACCTTTTCGAGCAGAGCCGGACCAGGTACAAATTCAATTTATACCTATGCCTGATTCATACAAATACAAACTGATTTTTAATAATTTTAGTCTTCAGTGGTTTTCCGGCGAGTAATTTTTAGTTAGGCTTATTAGTGATAAAATGTGGCGTCCTTGGAATTGTGCTGATAGGGGGGCATCTTCAAGTGTCATTTTTAAAAGGAAGCATTTATCTACCGATGCCAAACTAATAATTAAAAATGTGTATCAATCTTTGTTGAGTAGAAATTTTAATTCGATGGATGCTTTAGCAGAGACGTCTACTTTGACAAAAACTCCTTTATCTTCGGTAAGAGATAGTACTTAAACCTGTTAATCCTAGAAAATATCGGAGTGATTCTGGCACATTTAGAAGCATTGACGAAAATGACATGGATTTATTAAGAAGAAAGATTTACCAAATGTATGAGGCACAAACTGTACCCACTTTGATTTCCCTCAAAGAGCGGCTGATTAAAGACGAAACAAATATCCCTTGTTGCCTTTCAAGCCGTAGGAAAATATTGCGTAAAATGGGTTTTAAATACCGAAGCATTTAAAAAAGACAAATATTAATGGAATCTCAACGTTTACGGGAATGGAGACTTAAATAGTTAACAGCTGTTAAACAATTTAGAGAAAAAAATCGTCCAATTATTTACCTTGACGAAACATGATTCGATACCCATGGCCCATGACACTCCAAGAAAAGGTTGGGATGATTCTTCCAAAAAATGTCAAACCAAGGCACCATCAAATAAAGGCAAAAGAATCACAATATTACATGCTGGTTCAGAAAACGGGTTTGTTCCAAATTGTCTGTTGTTTTCAGCTAAAAACATAGCAGATTCTTCTTTAGATTACCATCAAGATACCGACGCACAACTTTTTGAAGATTGGTTTAAACATAAACTGAAAATAGCGTCCTTGTAATGGACAATGCTAGTTATCATAGTCGGCAAGCAAAAATCATTCCCAATTCTAATAATTCAAAAGCAGAAATTCAAAATTTTATGATTGAAAATGATTTATATTTTGAGGAAACTTACAAAAAACGAGAACTGCTAGAAGTATTAAAGGCTTTTAAAATAAATAAGGAATACGAGTGTGACAAACTTGCAGCAGAAAATGGACATACAGTGTTGCGTGTTCCTCCATACTATTGTATATTCAATCCTATTGAGCTAATATGGCACCAATTAAAGTCCAATATTAGGAGAAATAATATTTTTCCTACATTTAATGCATCTGTAGTAGAATTAATTAAAAACGAAGTAAGAAAAATTTCAGCTGGAAAAACTGTGTACAGCGTGTACTTAAGGTGGAAAATTCTTGCAATTGTATGATTACAAATGTTCAACCCTTAATTATAAGTTTAGGCTTAGATGAAGATAGTGATAGCGATACAGAGTTAATTTGAATAAACTATCAATAGTTTTTTAGAATTTAATTAATTTTTGTTGTACTTTTTATCCTAATAGTTATACTTTTAAATTATATTATTTTCAATTATCATTAATTGTTATCATTATTTTACATTTATTATAGGTACCTACCTAAAACTAAAAATACCTATCTATTTATTTTAAATTATAAAAATAAATCATGTTGTGTAGGTACATTTTCAAGCCGACCCTGATCCCATTTAATTCCCTTATAAGAGGTTGAGGCGTATACAATAGGGTTTAATCAGGTAGTTTATTTTTGGCAGTAAGAGTCAACGGTATAATTCTGCAAAAAAACATGTTTTATTTAGCAAAAAGCTACAATTAAATATTTTTTAATAAATTTTTTTAACAAAAACAGACAGAAAAGTTAAACAATTTGCAACTTGTATCAAATATTACGTATCATTTTGTTTTTTAATTAAATGTAATTTTAAAAATGTCTTTAATAGTTTTAATGATATTTGAGATTTAATAGAATTTTCCAAATTATTATATTCTATCAAACCTTTATGAAAAATAGACTTATAAGCTAATGTTTTAGACACTCTATCCACATAAAAATTTTGATTAGTTCTTATTTTATAAATATAATGGTCATAATTAAAAGAACAACATTTTTTTAAACAATCAGGCAATAAATTATTTTTAATTTTATGTAAAAAGATACATACCAAATAAAAAATTAACTTTCTGACATTCAACCAATCTAAATTTTTTAACATAAAATTTATTTTTGCATATTTGTCACAATTAAAAATAATCCGCTTTGCCTTATTTGTAAAAATTGTAATTTATCAAATATTTCCCCACTAGCACAATGCGAAATAGAAAAACAATAAAGAAAATGTGGTAATATAATAGTATTAACTAAATACAGTTTTTTTAGAAAACAAACTTAAATTAGAACTGATTCCTTTAAAAACTAACCTTCTTTTCCGACAATCTTCGATATGATACTTTCAAAATAATTTAATTTTGAATCAATATCCCTAAATATTTAAAACTGTTTTATAATTCCAATTTTTCACCATCAATTACAACATTTATGTTTTAACAATTAAAATTACTACTCATAACCATACATTTAGTTTTTGAAATATTTAATTTTAATTTACATATTATTTACTTTTAGCCAATTTAATAATATATTTATCTCAAAATTTAGAGTATTTAAACCATCAAAAATATTTAAAACATTAATGTAAAGTGTCATAAGCAAACATTTGTAACTTGTACATTTTTAAAAAATATGTTTATTTAAAAAAAATGCAAAAAAACAAAGAAAAATAAAAGTAAACTATTTTTTAACCTAATACTGTATAAAAAGTATTTATTACTAAATATTTTTCAAAATTTTCAACTAAAAAGGATTGTCTTCTATTAGTAAAAATATGTTTATACAAAGAGAAGCTTCTTTCAACATCTACTGATGTAATCGGACAATACTGCAACTTAGGTAGCAAAATATAAGGCCAAGATACAACTTCGTTGAATGGTTTACCCTCATAAATGCTTTTTACTGCAGTTAAGTATTTAAATCATTCATTCTTTTTTACAGTTACATCCAATTTGTTCCTTACTTGACCTCCTGCTTTCTACTTTACCGGGAATGTTGTTACATTTAGTGGAAAAAGTTTCAACAATACTAATTACCTAAGTCTCTTAATCTTAAATTTCTACTCTCCAACAAGGATATTATGTCAGGTATAAAACTGAAATTAACCCTAATAAAAAAATATCTTTGGCTACACTTGCACTTTTTAACAACTCTTTACTTTGCAGGCACAACACACTGCGAATCGTCATCTAAATCCAAAATGAGCTCTTTAATGGCTTCGAAATGCTCTGCGTAGAATATCGCGGCCTTAATCCACGTTCCCCACCGGGTAATTACAGGTTCTGGAGGTAAATTAACTCCTGGTAATCTCTCCTTATACAACTGCACTCTTAGAGGTTCTTTTAGAAACACTTTTTTTACATTTGAAATTATTTTATTTACCAAAGGTTTATTTACCTTCTTCTTGTAGTGCATCTCCTATCGGAGGTTTGCTATCATCACAGCAATCCGGACCCTGTTGACTGCAGCTCTGAACAGCTGAACATTGCTACAATTAAACCAATCCCTTAAGTTCTTTAGCCAGGATACACGACGTCTGCCAATACTCCGCTTTCCACTAATCTTTCCCTGGACTATCAGTTGGAGAAGTGTGTATTTCTGTCCTCTCATTACATGACCCAGATATTGAAGCTTTCTTCTTTTTATGGTGTTAACTACAGGGCCGGATTAACCACTAGGCCAAATAGGCCATGGCCTAAGGCGCCACGAACGCAAAAGGCGCCGCGGCTTTTTAACGAATTTCAGTGTACCTACAATTATTATTATTTTATACATTTAAATCACTATTTAAACTATGGCATAATTGCTAATTATCATACCTATAAAGTATAAAGAACATTCCACATTCCAATCTAAAGAAAAATATTCTAAATTAAAGTATTAAGACTATTTAGTTATCAGTTCTTGTGAAATCAACTTCCTTTGACGACATTATTCAAAATTTCTCGAGTAAAAAATGTCGAAAAAAACATTTGTACAATTTTGAGCTATTTATTAAAATGTATACTTTAATTACTCGAAAAACATAAGATTCCATGTTACATTGATGAGCAAAAATATTACAAATCCATAAAACATAAAGATCGCAAAAAACATGCGTAAATAGTTGATCTAAATATAATTGAAGGTAGGATTCAAAGGGGAATTAAATTGAATTGAGAATTTGAATTTGAATTATATTTAGATCAACTATTTACGCATGTTTTTTGCGATCTTTATGTTTTATGGATTTGTAATTTTTTTGCTCATCAATGTAACATGGAATCTTATGTTTTTCGAGTAATTAAAGTATAAATTTTAATAAATAGCTCAAAATTGTACATAATGATTTAAAAAAAAATTTCGGATTCGAGTTTTTTTGCACTTTTTGAGAACATTTACCATAGTAATGTATATTTTTTTTACACCATCTGAAAGTAGATATTTCAACGAACAAAAAGCCCACCGACTCTTTTAAAAAGGCAGATATTTTAACGTAAGAATTTTCGATTGAAAATTAGGTTGCTTTTTCGATATTAAGTCAAAATAAGGTTAAAAAATAAATATTTTAAATCAAAAAAATTACAGTGTGTTTGGGACATAAAAAGGAAAGTTTTGACCAAATTTCGTGTATAAAAAATTTTTTTTGTAAAAGATAAAAATAAAAAACCAAAAACTTGGTTATTTGAATTTTTCACATAAATTTTGAGGTTATGTGAAAAAAGTGCAAATACAAAAGTTGTAAATCTTTTTATTACCTACAACTTTTCCATTTAACGTTTTTCCATGCGACTTGTAGTTTTGCCGAAAATCGAGATAAATCCTTTTCTACCTTTAAAAATTTTTGTTATATTCTCTTCCTTTTCCAATAAGTTTCATCCTACTATTATTTTTTTTGGTTTCAAAAATTATCGACCCTGGTCTACAAACTCTTATTAGGTTATGATATTTTGAATTAATTGTTTTATTCATTTCACATTTTGTAAACATTATTCATTAATGTTAAGTTGTTTGTTTATACTTCTATTTTTTGTTTTACAATTTTCCCAGAGTACTTACATGATACGATTATTATAATTAAATTAATCTATGAGTTTTTTCTTCAACAAAACGTGCAAATTTCCGCTTGAAAAACATATCTTTACGAGATTACGTTTAGGCACAAATTTGATCATCCGTATCATGACTCGCTCAATTTTTTTAAAATCCATTTTCAAATTGAAAAAAATAGACGCCAAAATTTGTCTGGCCTAAGGCGTCAAACGACCTTAATTCGGCCCTGGTTAACTATTTCGCACCCCTTCTGCATCCGGTTCAGCACTTCGACATTAGTAATTCTATCGGTCCAGGAAATCCGCCACTTTCTTCTTCACCACATTTCGAAGGCTTGTAGTTTGTCCATGTGGTTTTTCTTGAGTGTCCATGCCTCTCTCTCCATACAAAAGTGCGGGAAAAACATAACAACGAAGCATCCTTATCTTAAGTTCCATCTTAATATCCCGACTCATAAATAACTTTTTCATTTTTATAAATATTGATCTGGCTATCTCAATCCTTGTTCTTATTTCTCTTGTTTGATCACCCGTTTTTTCTGTCCAAGTTCCTAGATATTTATATGTTGGCACATTCTCAATCGTGGTGTTTGCCACCGTCAGGTTCACAAGGTTCAGACCCCGCGGGAACTTTGTAACTTCCATTAACTTGGTTTTCTTAAAGTTAATTTTTAGTCCGTATTTATTACATCGCTCATTTAATTTTTCCAAAAGGTGTTGCGTGTCTTCAAGATTGCTCGTTAACAGGACGGTATCATCGTCGGATCGGTTTATTTACCAGAAGTATGTATTACAAATCGATATAAATACAGTTTGTTCAGCAGGTAATAATAACGCATTATTAAGTGACAATAAACAACCCCTAACAATATATCTGCTAATCCCGGAAACCAAGGGCGTCCATAGAGCGTTTTTCAGGGGGGGGGGGGGGGGCAAAAACCTAAACAATATTTTTTTATATATGACTAATTATTTAACATATAGGTACCTTATGCCTAACGGAACCTACAGAATTCGTAAAAAATAAACACAAAATTACAATTTATAAGTTTTCATCATAAAATAAAAATGTTAAATTCCTAGACGTCTTGCCAAACTCGTTGATTACTTTTTTTATTAAATTTTCTTTATTTTTTTGTAAATAATCATAATCAGTTTAGTGATTTGTTGGTCTCTACTAACTAACCACTATACTATTCAATATTTACAGGCGCGGATACAGAACTTTGCTTTGGGGGGGGGGGGGGGGGTGTCATCATGATATAAATGAAGTTAAAAAGCGCCGCAGGCGAAAAATTTTTGCGACCACGCCCAAAATTTGACAGAGAATGCGCTATAGGCGAGAAAATTTTCAATGATAAACTTTACATTAAAAAGGATAATATATGCATGTAAATTAATGTTAAAGTGAATTCAAAAAAAGAAAAAATATAACTAATTTATGGTATAGTAATGTTGTCATGAATCTTGTGAAAAAGCTGCAGAGGTAGTCAAAACAGTAAATTCATTTATTTATTTTCTGTTTTGGGGGGGTCATGACCCCCATGACCCTCCCCCTGGATCCGCGCTTGAATATTTATACCGAGGGGTAATTCACTGGCGAAAATGGTGTACAACTTCTAGAAAATACAAAAGAAAATACAGAAAATAAGAGGAAAATGCAGAAAATACGAAGAAAATACAGAAAATACAGAAAATACTAAGAAAATACAGAAATACGAAGAAAATACAGAAAATACAAAGAAAATACGAGAAAAATACCGGCAACATAAGGAAAATATGAAAAATACGCGCGCCAATCAATTTGGCAATGACGTAAAGTCGTTAACACTGCCGGGTTTTCGACGGTTTTAATGATGGGAATAACCAACTTAAGATTCTGGAACAACGCTGCTTAGTTTGACTTCTAAAAAAAAATTTAGTAAAGCCAATTTTTTTTTGGCGAAAATGGTGTACAAGTTCTAGAAAATACGAGAAAATACAAGGAAAATACAGAAAATACGAGAAAAATTAAGAAAATACATGGAAAATACAGAAAATACAAGGAAAATACAGAAAATACGAGAAAAATTAAGAAAATACAAGGAAAATACAGAAAATACAAGGAAAATACGAAGAAAATTCGGCCATATGGAAAATGGTGTACAAATTTTTCTCAGTGAATTACCCCTCGATTTATACTGAATTATGAAATAAAATAGTAATGTGGACGCCTAGGGGGGGGCAAGTGCCCGTTTTGCCCCCCCCCCCCCTATGGACGCCCTTGCCGGAAACTCCCAAATACCTTGTGTATAACCAAAATGTAAATATAATTATTATAATCTTCAGATTGGAAAATCCCTGAAATAATTACCGAACTGAACATTAAACCTTTAACGTTTTAAATTTGTTGATAAAGCCGAAAACATAAAAATATGCTGTTAAAATAATAATTTATAAAAAATATGCATTTTATTATAAAATTGATAAAATATGCAAAAAATTCTTATACAGTGACCGGCAAAGAGTTCGCAACATATGGGAAAAATTGTTATTAGCGGAATATTGAAAAATCTTTTTTGGGGGATTGGATGTGCATGTCCCATAACCTTAAAATCGATTTTGACATACGTCACGTGAACAATGGTATGGCGGGAAAGTTGAAAAAACCACTATGAAATCATCATAAATCAGATTAGTTGATGAGATATCGAAAAAATTCCAAGAATAAAAAGTGTTTAGAATTCCATTAGAACCTTAAATACAATGTTTGGGATATCTACTTGAAAAAACATTAAATCGAATATTTTTGTAAATATTTTTTTGTCGAATTAAAAATTTCCATATTTTTCCTTTCTTAAAGCTTCATTAAAGTAAAACTAACATCTGGTGACCACAACTAGGAATATTCTTTTGTTTTTCTGACAATTTGGAGCAATAATTCAAAAAATTCGTTTACACTTGGATACCAGCTGTTGCAATAGTCTATTTCTAATAACCTTATCGATATTTTTCATATCGAAATCTTCTATTATGTTAAGAAATCCTTAAATTCATTAATCCAAAGCAAATATAATTTATAACCGTAAAAAATAATTTTGAATTTCGCAGAAATCTTTAAAAAAATCTAAAAATGAATAAAAATTTAAATTATTTTATTGAGCCAAATAAACAACAATTTATACATATTATACCAAACAAAAGATTGACAAAGTAGGCGTTGAAATTAAAACAAGACACTTCTAATAGGAATCTGCCATTTTGTTCTACATAAATGTATTATTATTTTGACAACTTTATCGTATTTTTGCTTGGTGAAGTATTTTATTAACTGTTTCTACTTAAGTTTTGTATTTAAAATGCCCCAATCACTATCTCTCACAAAAAAAATGGAACTGTGTAGACCTAATAATTCCCGAAATGCTCAGAAATGTTTCAAAAGAAATGGTATCTCGAACGATATTGTGTATGAAGCGAAATGGCGGTAATACCGAGTTTTAATACTCGGTTAAATTTTTTAATTTAGGTTAATTTTGGTGTTATCAGTATTAATAAAATTATTTAATGCTTATTACTATTATAGTTTTTTGACTCAAATTGTTGTTTATTTGGCTCAATAAAATAATTTAAATTTTTATTCATTTTTAGATTTTTTTAAAGATTTCTGCGAAATTCAAAATTATTTTTTACGGTTATAAATTATATTTGTTTTGGATTAACGAATTTAAGGATTTCTTAACATAATAGAATATTTCGATATAAAAAATATCGATAAGGTTATTAGAAAAAGCCTATTGCCACAGCTGGTATCCAAGTGTAAACGAATTTTTTGAATTATTGCTCCAAATTGTCAGAAAAACAACAGAATATTTCTAGTTGTGGTCACCAGATGTCAGTTTTACTTTAATGAAGCTTTAAGAAAGGAAAAATATGGAAATTTTTAATTCGGTAAAAAAATATTTACAAAAATATTCGATTTCATGTTTTTTCAAGTAGATATCCCAAACATTGTATTTAAGGTTCTAATTGAATTCTAAACACTTTTTATTCTTGGAATTTTTTCGATATCTCATCAACTTATCTGATTTATGATGATTTCATATTGGTTTTTTCAATTTTCCCGCCATACCATTGGTCACGTGACGTATGTCAAAATCGATTTTAAGGTTATGGGACATGCACATCCAATCCCCCAAAAAAGATTTTTCAATATTCCGCTAATAAAATTTTTTCCCATATGTTGCGAACTCTTTGCCGGTCACTGTATATGCATTTTGCATATACACATTCCGCCCTTTATATATTATTGTGTCTATGGGACTTGCCAATTATTTAAATTTTAAACTAATACATATTTTAAGTTCCTTGTAAACCAAATATTTGTTAGTTGAATAAATAGTGGTTTGTTCCGTTTTTGTATGAAAATTGTTTTTTAAGTTTGCCTGTTACCATACGAGGGACGGATCCTTGAAATATTTCTGGATCGGCCATTAACCCGCTTGTATATCAAATTTCCGCGGGGCTATTTGGCAACCCTGTATAAAATTGTTTTAAAAATTCCAAACTTTTTCCATGATTTATCATTCATTTGTTATGTTGTAATGTTGTAAATAACGCCATTGATTGTTCTTGATAAATATAGGCTTTTTCCTCGATGTTATTTATTATATACCCGGATAATGTTGTCCATTTGATAAATTTATATGCGTACCTTTAAACTGTTTACGTATCGACTATCAGTTTTATATTGGGTATTGAAAATGAAAAAAACATTAAATGAATTTCGATTCTCGAGTCTAGCCTTATCCATTAATTTTTTATAGCACACTGATGAGCAACTAAAAAACATCGGTAAAATAGAATTTGTCCCAAAGAAAAGAAATGTCCGAAGCATTATCCAGATTATCCTCGTGGTTTTAGGAAGACAAGCGCTCAGACGGCATTCGATGTTCATCTAATTTCTAATAGATCGTGGTAGCTTGATCAATGATCACGCAGTGGTGGCGGCGCGGATTTGTTTTGACGCGACTTGTGTTTGTGATGAATTTAGTATAGTAGCACCATTGATATTTACCTTTAGGTAAGCAAACAATAATCACTGAAGTGGCAAATTTATGACCTCGCGCATGTAAACAAAGCTACACACGATTAGACATGCGCATGACAACATTATCATTTAATGGGAAAATAGATAGGTCCGGGATTTAAAATTTAAGTTCTTGCTCAAGAGAGCAGTGCCTAACTCCGCCCGCATAATTATTCCAAAAATAGTGACCTCTCAGGTATGTTAATCCTGCACCCCAATTCCGCCCCGAGCGTATTTACTTTATTTTTGCGAGTTTGGGAAAATCCGATTAGAGTATTAAAGTAATAAAATAATATAAATTGTGTTTACTGCATTTAAAGAAGATTACAAAATTATTATATGCATATTCTACTTAATTGTTAAGGAAATCCAATCTATACCTGTTTCGTATTCCCAAAATTACTTACAATAGACCAATCACAATTAATAAGTTTTCTTATACCACCCTTCCCACCCCCTCTTGATTAGGAAAGGAAGCCGTCAGTTACGAATAGTTAGTCTTAATAGTTCGACTTTCGCTCTAAATCTAAAAGATGTATCCTTTTTCCGAAATTGTCGGTCAACGTGGCAATATTTTGCTAGTTTGCAACAATAATAAATTCAGCAAAGTTAATCGGCAACTTGCTTCAGGAGAAGTTAAGTGCCGATGTATTAAGAAGACATGTACTTCTTACATACTTACTTTGGGTGATGGTTCATCTCGCTGTTTAAGTAAATACAATCTTGAACATAATCACGAAGCCATAAGTTCAAGCGAATTGCAACGTCAAGAAGTGAGTGGTATTGTAAAGCGTAAAGCGGTGGAGGATATTTGCGAGAGACCTTCAAAAATTCTTCACAGTGTCATAAAAAACAAGAACGAACATTTGAAATCTGGTGATGTTAAGTGCATAAAGAAAAATTTGTATCATGCCCGCCGTAAATTATTGCCGGCAATTCCAACTTCAGTTGAGGAAGTGCAAAAAGCCCTAAGTAAATTAAATCCACAGACTACCAGAGGTGAGGACTTTCTTATGGTGAATGATGAAAATGGAAAATTAATTATTTTTTGTTGTAAAACAAATCTGACGTTTCTCTGCAAATCTAAAGTAATATACATGGACGGCACGTTTCAGTACTGTGCGAAACACTTTAAGCAAATGTTTACTATTCATGGATTTTTCAATGGGCACTATATACCGCTGGTCTTCTGTTTACTGTCGGACAAAAATTCAAACACATAAGCTTTGTATCGAAAAAATTATAGAACATTGCCTCAAGTTGGACCTTCATTTCCAACCTTCACGTGTTGTGGTAGATTTCGAAAAAGCAATACATATAGCAGTGGAAACCATTTGGCCTGGGATTGAACTAAAAGGTTGTCGTTTTCATCTTGCTCAGTCATGGTGGAAGAAAATACAGCAAATAGGACTGGCAGTGGAATACAAGGACAGTGCATCAGAGGTTGGTCGTTGGCTAAGATACTGTTTCGGACTTATGTTTTTACACGAATCTGAAGTGAGTGATTGTTTTATTTTCGACTTGTGTTCAATACGCCCAAATGATGAAAGACTAACAAGGTTCTCCGATTATATTGTCGACACTTATATCTCTGAAGATTCACTTTTTCCACCAGTAGTGTGGGCAGAATCTTCATCTGCTCTGACCTACACGACAAATGCATGTGAATCGTTTCATAGTCATTTCAATAACTCTTTTTATAGCAGCCATCCGTCAATTTTTGTGTTTCTTCAAGTTTTAGAAAAAATTCAAACTGAGACCTATATTAAATGTAACAGTATTAACACCCCTTATAAATACCAAAATAGTATTTCTAAAAAGCGCCAAAATTTTTTAGAGGATAAGTTAAAAATGTACAAAGATAGGAAATTATCAATGTTAGATTTTGTTAAGATTGTTTCTTACCAGTACAATCAAAGTGTAAATTTGTAATTTTATATACATTAAAGGTTCCTAATTGATTTGTTTGTTTTATTTCGCATTAAGGATTAGGAGCGGAGTTAGGTAGTTAGATAAGGGAGCGAAAATATTTCGGGGCGGAGATGGGTACTGTCTGTCCTCGTGTACCTGGCGCCGGGCGGAGTTGGGAATCGCCCGCTCAAGAAATTGTAAAAGTTGACCTTCAACTTATTTTTACGCGTGAACAGCTAAATTTTGCCCACATTCTTTCCAAAAAAAGTGGAATTTGTTCTCAATTTTTGAGCAAGTTGGGAAAAAACGTAGTGATTTCTGGCATTTTTAGTACTTGCAAACCTATCATTAACAGAAAATTGTTTAAGTTTTGTGTCTAAAATTTTTTTAAATGATTCGTCGTAATTTTTTTAGTTCGAAAAGGAAGAGGAGCTTAGTTAACCAAAATGGTGTTTGTAACCACCATTAGACTTAAATAATAAACACCAAGAAACTTAGGTCCCTGAAATACATAAAATCCAAAAGTGAAATGTTTAAAACACACACTACACAAAAAACAGCCACAGGAACACTTCAAAAACACCAAAATCGGAAGAAAATAATATGACGCAACCTGACGCGTCAGCTTGCTACGGCCCACTGCTGATCTGGGAACGTTTACGACGCAACCAGATCAGCTGTTAACGTCATATGTCGTGTCTTCTGTCGAAACGCTTTGTTTTAAGAAAACGTCAACTACACTGCCGAGCATTAAATTAGGGTCACCCCGTAATTTGAAATTATTTCAGACATTTTTAGTTTTTTCGAATTTTTTTCGGTAGTAACATAGTCTACTAACGTTATGCGATGATTTTGTCATGATTGCTTGAATAAAAAAAAGTGTTTGTTGTTTTGTTCAAAGTTTATTGAAAGTAATGAAAATGCAAATTTTAATTTGATATGCTTTTAGTTGAAACAAAAGAAATTTTAAGGACTTTAGTAGCGAGTATTCCCTCCTCTGGCAGTGATAACAGCTTGCAAACGACGAGGCATGCTTTGGATAAGATTTTGGATCACATCCTGCGGAAGATTGTCCCATTCCTGCGTCAGTATGTCGCGAAGCTCTCTAGAATTGCTGGGGGCCGGCAGATGTCTCCGTAAACGTCTCTCCATCTCATCCCAAACATGGGATTTAAGTCTGGACTACGAGCAGGCCAAACAAATCGCGTGATTTGAACCTCGTCAAGATAAGCAGAAACAAACCGAGCAGTGTGGGGCCGTGCATTATCATGCATAAAGGTTGCGTCTTCTCCAAGAATAAACATGAACGGTACAACATGGTCTTCTAGAACCTCTGTCAGGTACCTATGCGCAGTCAACGTCCCATTCTGGATAAAGACTAACTCCGTGCGAGCTTCAAAAGATATGCCTCCCCATACCATAACTGATCCTCCACGAAACGGAAGTCGCTCGGCAATACACGCTTGAGCATATCTCTCGCCTTGTAGTCGCCACACTCTTACACGTCTATGTGAGCCCGTAAGACAGAATCGCGATTCATCGGAAAACAAAACGCGACTCCAATCCTCTATTGTCCAAGCCAAGTATTCTCGTGCAAAATTCAACCTTGCAATCCGGTGGTCACGGGAAAGCGGCGGTTCAGTAGCTCTAGTTCGGGAAGATAATCCAACAGCATAAAGTCGCCTCCTAACTGTCCACTCACTTCTTGCAGATGATTTCGAAGGGAAACTGCCGTGACCGTCCGGTTTCTCAAAGCACTAAAAACGAGAAAGCGGTCATCACTAGCTGTTGTAGTCCTTCCTCGTCCTGAACCAGGTCTTCGAGTGAGCAGACCAGACTCTTCGTACCGGTAAAATACTCGTTGCACACTGGAGAGGCTTACACCAATGTTTCTCGCAGTTTCGCGCTGACCGCGGCCATGTTCTATAGCCGCCACAATTCGTGCCGCAACAACGGGATTTATGGCCATTTCAATACACTCACAATACCAACACTACACAAACAATTTGCAATAGACAGATAAAAGTAAAGAAACCAAAAAAAAATATGCTGATAATGGTTTTTAGGAATTTGGGTAAGGGGCACTCTTTTTGTCAAATGCTTATCGAAACAACAACAACTTTGTTTTACACAAGCAATCACGAACAAATAATCGTATAAAGTTAGTAAACTTTGTTACAACCGAAAAAAATTCGAAAAAACTAAAAATGTCTGAAATAATTTCAAATTACGGGGTGACCCTAATTTAATGCTCGGCAGTGTATATCCGCGTCCGCTAAATGTTTATCACAGGCAACGTTCGGCGTAACTCGTTATAGTCGGAGAGCTAGTAACACCCGTTTCATGAAGTGTTTGATGCACTTCAAAATTTTGTGTCATAGTATCTACTGGATAGATGAGCAGGTAAGCAAGTGTTGGCTAGCTCTACCTGGGGACACCAGGTACTGCGCATAGGAGAAAGGTGTCCAAAAATTTTGCCCAAAAAAAGTGTCTGTTTCAGAGGCCAACAAACAGAAATCAAAATTTAAAATGACACAAAACACAAAAATTAATAAGGCAGACACTTTTGAGGGGGTTAACATTTAATAAAAACACCCCCAAGTTGTTGTTTTTTTAATACAAAATGAAGTGTTTGATTCACGCTGACATTTTAACAGTGTCTTAATTACATATAATAAAAAATAATTACAAAAAGGCACACTTTTTTTGGGGTTTACATTTTAATAAAAAAAATATTTTTTCATTGCCATTTTCAAACCACTCCAGATATTTTTATGAAATTTGGTACACGTCTTTTGAGCATCGAAAGGCATTTTTTGGTGTAAAACAATTTTTTTTAATTTTAGCAGTGGCGTCCGTGCGGGGCTTGCATTTAATATTTTTGAAGAAAAAAATGGTGCGCCACTGCTTTTTCTTTAAATAAAAATTATTTTTGAAATTCCCGTCTAATTTAGAGCAAATTCGGTCTCTTGACTTATTTTCTTACGGTGCACCGTTTTCGAGTAAAAAATAAAAATCATTTTAATGCACATTCCTGGAAACACATAACCCATTTAATTAACAAAGGTAAGTGAGTTTAACAACAGTTTAAAACATTTAGGTTTTAATAATTCTCGGAAATATTCGATGATCAGGTACTACTCTATTTGGATAACGCTCCATGTAAAGACGTCTGGCTTCTCTCGCATTTCCATTTGCAAGACAAGACCATAGATAAAATGCATCTCAGCCATTTCAGAATTCGTAAAAATTGCCATGGTAAAACAATACTGTAACGAATATCTAAAACACTTTTGAATCTTACAAACTCTAATTTGTACACAACTACAATTTAAAATTAAAATGGCACGTGTCAGAAATAATAAAAACAAAAATTATCCAAACAACGCCATAGCCTACTAGGCCATTTTCAAAGAAATAGGTTTCGTTTAGGTAATTAAATAAATCGTTTTTAAATGAAATAGAAGAACACCCGGAGACCAGCACTAAAAAAAAACGCTTCCTTTCCGAAATACTGGTAATTAAATGGGTTATGTGTTTCCAGGAATGTGCATTAAAATGATTTTTATTTTTTACTCGAAAACGGTGTATCGTAAGAAAATAAGTCAAGAGACCGAATTTGCTCTAAATTAGACGGGAATTTCAAAAATAATTTTTATTTAAAGAAAAAGCAGTGGCGCACCATTTTTTTCTTCAAAAATATTAAATGCAAGCCCCGCACGGACGCTACTGCTAAAATTTTAAAAAATTATTTTACACCAAAAAATGCCTTTCGATGCTCAAAAGACGTGTACCAAATTTCATAAAAATATCTAGAGTGGTTTGAAAATGGCAATGAAAAAATATTTTTTTAATTAAAATGTAAACCCCAAAAAAAGTGTCTGCCTTTTTATAATTATTTTTTATTATATGTAATTAAGACACTGTTAAAATGTCAGCGTGAATCAAACACTTCATTTTGTATTAAAAAAAAAAAACTTGGGGGTGTTTTTATTAAATGTTAACCCCCTCAAAAGTGTCTGCCTTATTAATTTTTGTGTTTTGTGTCATTTTAAATTTTGATTTCTGTTTGTTGGCCTCTGAAACAAACACTTTTTTTGGGCAAAAATTTTGGACACCTTTCTTCTATGCGCAGTACCTGGTGTCCCCAGGTAGAGCTAGCCAACACTTGCTTACCTGCTCATCTATCCAGTAGATACTATGACACAAAATTTTGAAGTGCATCAAACACTTCATGAAACGGGTGTTACTAGCTCTTGGACTATTACAGATTTGTACTTCGTATACAATTATGAGCGGGAAAATGTTTTCATTGGATGGTTTATCTTGGTTAAGTTTCTCTATGCTTGTCCTTACTTTAGTGATTTTTTTTTCTAGGTTACGTGGAACACGAAACCAAACACCTGAACGGCGGGTCTACTGACGCCGACGCCGATATGGCCGAGAACATGGAGGACCCCGACGACGAGCCCGTCCTTCAACTGGAGTACCTCGACGAGGTCCACCAGAACTCGATGCTGAAGTCGCTGAACATGATGCGGAAAAATCGTCACTTTTGTGACGTCATTCTTCACGTATGTGCCTGACTGTACAATCAAAACATATTTTACTGTGCATTTTGTTACAGTCACAACGTAATATAGAGCGGCAGAGTGTATTGTGACTTAAATTGGGCCTATGACCGTAATTGAAATTAGTGGTGTGTACTACGTGTACTTACCTTACATTATTTTGGGTATATTTTAACTAAATTTGGAAAATTCCGAACATAAAGTGACCCCTTGAAGTATAGCCACCTAATACACTGTCGTAGATATCTGGCCTAAGTCGGGCTCAGCAGTCCAAGTTCTACTTAAGAGCAAACCCTAGTGACGCCTTCGCCATTTCGTTTTTTTGATCAATATTTTGTTATTTCTTCGTTTTATTCAAAAATTGGCCATGCACCCATCTTCGTAGTAGGATTAGCTACAGTTTTACGTTAAAAAAAGTAGGATCTATAAATTAATAAAAGCAGATAAGGAAATATTAGACAAAATTTATTTTTTATTAATTTATCAGTTAATTTTTTTTAACTTACAATAGTAGGTAGGTGCTACCCAAAGACGGGTGTTTGGCCACTTTTTGGAGAAATAAAAAATAAATAAAATATTGATAAAAAAAAATGCAATGGCGAATGTGCCACTAATGTTAATAAATTAATTAATTTAATTTTAACTGTTTTTTCTAAAAATTAAAATTTCCGAATTAGGTACCTATCAATGATTTGGTACTTATAGATGGCATTTATTAACGCTTTTGACATGTTTTATAGAAGAGAGGCGGTGAAAAGCTGAGTAGGGTCGGGACTAGGGATTACGGTGCATTTAACTCAAAATCCTTTTATTCCAAACTATGTAACTTTTACAGTTCATTACCGGGAAAATCACAATATATATATAGAAAATAATAACCATTAAAAAAAAAATAACAAAAATAGGATAACCTAACCTACAAATAACCCAACTCTCTATTTACTCACTCATGAAAAGAACTGCAGAATTATTATTTTCTGAATTCTCGCATACTTGGTACTTGCGACTCATCTTAATTAGCCTCCAAAAAATATGACGAAACACTAAAAACACAGAAATTATTACACAAAACTGATAAACTAAAAAAAAATGCCGATTTCCTTCCTTTGCTATGGTATGCTAAGGTTGAAAATAAATTAAAATGATTTCGTATTCATCGCATGCAGCAATGTTATTTTAGCGTTTTTCTCGAAAACGGTTAGATTTAGCGAAACAAAAGAAGTATACCTTTTTATGTCAAAAGGTTAGGAGAATAAAAGTATTCAGTCAAAATGCGCATACAGTGTAGGACCACTCAGATCTAGTATAGGCTCCTATGTGGCGCCCTCTACAAAATGCGAAAAAACGGTGGGCAAATTTGTATTCGTCATCCCGAAAAAGCCCCATATACGAGATTTCGTCAAAATATTGTAAGCGCAAAAGGTATTGCAAAATTCGAAAAAAAGTTATAGGAAGAAATAGTATTTATTTTCGGTCTAGAATTATCCCCTAAATTCCATCCATTTCATTCCATCGTTCCCTGTATAATAACTTTAAAAAATAATGCTCTCAGCGTAAGCTAATATCATCAAAACCCGCAGCTCACAAAGAAATGTTTTTTTAATCATCTGGATTTAATAGAAGCGATTAAAGTGTGCTTGTGACGTCAAAGCGTACTACAATACATAGCGCGAGAGCGGGCTATTCATACTACATAACCTCACACCGCGAACTTTAATTATTTATAAAAAAATTAAGGAGTGATATTTAAGACGTAATATTTTGTATATTTTATGTGTTTTTTTGGTGTGGCTGAAAATACTTATACAATAAAAATGTTGTGGAAGTTCCCTATTATTTTGCCGTTGCCCGTTGATCTTGATTACACCTTTTACCTTTGGTTTCAGTTAAGGTGTGAGCTTAGAATAATTAGATTTGTGATTTGTTTTGAAATTCTAATTCTATTTAAAAAAAAAATTCAATACATTTTTCTATTGACATTCCTAAACGGAAATGAACGAGCGGGAAAATATCCATCATCCATCTTTGGGTAGCAATTACCAACACCAACACCCCCCCCCCCCCCCCTTGACCAAATCCTAAGTCCGGCCCTGCCCAGAACCATACATTCTATTACCGGAAGCCATTGGCGATATGAATAATTTTGTTGTTCTATAATGTACAAAAAATGTTGAACCACAATTACTTAATATTATTTATATGACGATAAGTTGTAGGCCACATCAAGAACAGTGGACGTCACTTTTATTTTGAGACTTTTCTATTTTAATAAAATATACCTTTATGAAACAAATTAATGCAAAACAAAATAGGTATCCAAAAAATGTTCAACCAGTGGTGTTAACTATTACACGATGTCCAACAACGAGTTCCAAAAGATCCAAGTCGATTAAGAATAAGAACAGAAACAGAATTTTAATAACAACAAAATTGGTGTACTTTTTTTCTAATGGGCTCCCAATTGTGAAACATCCTGTATACGTTAGAGCTAACCTATATTTCTGCCGCACTATAAATTGGTAATATCAAAAAATATATAATATGAATGACAAAACTATTTGGTTTAAAATTTGTGACTGTTAAAAATGAGGGTAAAATTGTTATTTGTATACGGTCAGTTACACTACTGGGCTGCTATCAAAATCGCCATTAATGAAATTAATAATAACCAGTAGTGAGTAGATTTTAAGTAATTCTTTAACCTAGATAGAGGATAGACGTAGTTCTTTTAACATTACCCGTGGCTGCATTGTTTTTCTTACGGTTGGTTAGAAACCGTGAAACTATTCTATAAAATTAACGTTATTTTTTCCCTTGGAACGCACTTTTTTTTATAGCCAGTCATACATACATACCACACATTATGTTTCTTTAAAAAAACGTACCGCGTTATAAAACAACTCTATCTTAGCTAGTTAATTCAATTTTTTCAACTAAAACAGTTAACTATAATAGGGTAGTTAAACTAGTCTACTACTATCTCATTACTCTACTTTTATTTAGCTGTGAAAGGCCGTGTCGTTTGTAGCTGCATCAATACAATTTATTTTTGATGAACTCATTGTGCCATCTATGAGTTCAAGGTAGCAGATGGAGGAAAATTACTCATATGGCATTCTTATAGCTTGATATTCAATGCTTTAGGGAATATTTTACTTATTTATACGTATACAAAACGCCACGATTTCTCTCCTTTTCCAACAGATGACACCAGAATTTTGTAGTTAGTTTGATCAGCATTTGGCAACATTGTAATTTTATAGGGATTTTTTGTTTTCGCCAGTTGACAACTGTCAGTGATCTAAATAAAATGTTGGCGTTGTTATCAGTTTGTTAAGTACATAGCCTGTTCGATTTTAAAGAAGTGTGTGAGACAGTATACAGGGTGTTCCTAAATATCATGTAAATACGAAAAGGGGTAATTCTTTGGCTTATTTAATGACTAAAAGTGTATATAAACATAAGTCCGCAAACGCTTCGTTGCTGATCTACAGGGTGTTGAAATTTCAAGATTTTTTTAGTTTTTTCTTTATAGCTTTTGTAGTTTTTAAGATATTTAGCTCTAATTTGGAATATAGGTTACGCTGTAGGATTTACATCATTGGGCATACCAAATGGCTTTAAGAATCTACAGGGAGATATTTTTTCAGGGGTCATGGCCCATTTTCTCCCCATGAACTTTTTTTCGGTGCGCCGCTGGTGGATTCTAAAATACAAAATGTTTTGTTCTAAAGCATTTTGATCTCTTGTAGTTTTTTCGTATTTACCACCGTTATCAAGAAAAAAAATAAAAGGTGTTCTGTGTTTCGCTAGTTAATATGAATTTTGAGTCATTAAAGAAGCCAACGAATTACCCCTTTTCATATTTACATGATATTTAGGAACACCCTTTATATAGCCTCTTCATAAATGCACTTTGACCGATCCAGGGGGAAGGGGCGTCTCCTAGAGCTGAGGTCCACCACAGGCGGCGTCTTAAAGTCAGCGGCATGGGATTCAACCAAATAATTTGTGGTTCGTTTTGCTTGTCAAGTTATGACCCCAAGACGTTGACGTCCGTTTGTCTATTAATTTAATGGGAAAGAAAGAAAAAACTCTCTCTACATGTTTCGAACGTAGAAACGTTCATCATCAGGAGACAGAAAATTTATTTAATGCTGATGGGTTTAGTAGACCTGGACACTGCTGCTTTTCCCTTTGGAGCTGCCTTCCGGTATTACTTCGAGGGGGGCGTACTAAGTATTGTTACATCACCTTCTTATTCCTTTTTTATTCTTATTCTTTAGCTCTGTGACTCCATTTATTTTCTTTTTGTTAACAGAATTATCACGGCGGCTCCTTTTACTGCGTCCCAGTTTTCTTTACTTTGCATCATTTTATTAATAATGTTCTCAGGTGTTATTCTACCGATTTTGTCTTTAAGCACTCTTCTTTCCTTATCCCATCTCACACATTCGAAGAATGTGTGCTCAGCTGTATCAGCCTATACGCAATATAGACCACCCTCATCGCGCAGCTGGAATCTGTGCAAGTAGGCCTGAAAGGTTCCGTGCCCCGTGAGAAATTGGGTCAAGTACAAATCCACTTCTCCATGTTTTCTGTTCATCCAGGGTTCTAGCACTGGTACTAATTTCATTAAGTCCATGCCGCTAGTGCTTCAGCCTCCCATCTTTCTTGCCATTTTTCTAGCGTAAGTTGTCTCTCCTCACCGAGAAGATCTATTGGTGGCGTTCTGGCTATCACCAGCATTGGCTTCGTGGAGGTTGTGCGGTATGCGCTAGTTATGCTCATCGCTGCTTTCCTTTGTACTTTAAATAGCATGTTCTTGTACACTTTTTTCCTCATGGCTGGCATGGTGGCTCCATACAGCACGATTGAGTGTACCACTGAGCATATAACTCGTCTGCTATTCTCTTTCGGGCCTCCTATTTTTGGCATTAACCTAATCATCTTTCCTAGTGCCTTACTCGCTTTCTCTACTGTTCTTCTAATGTTTCTGTCCAGATGGATTTCCAAGTATTTTATAGATTCCTGTGTGGTTATGTTGTTCCTCTGTACGTTAACTGTAGCCTTTTTTGTTTTTTTTTTCCTCCTGCGAGTATCACTGGTTCAGTTTTTTGTGGAGCAATTTTGAGGTTTTTATTTTCAATCCACTCAGTTACTTTTTTTATTATCCTATTAGCTGTTGTGTGCATCTGGTTGGCGTGTTTTGTGACGACCAGTATTCCAAGGTCGTCTGCATACGCAATGAGCTTGATGCCCCTATGGACTTGTAGTCTCAAAACTCCATGATATTATAGATTCCACAATATTGGTCCCAGTACTGATCTCTGTGGGAGTCCGCTTGAGAGTCTCATTCTCTCGTTATTTCCAACTAATAGGGTTCTATCATCTAGGTAGCTGGCAACTATGTTATAAATGTATGGAGCCATTCCTCTTCTTATTTCGTTCAAAATTCCTTCCCATGATGCCGAGTTGAATGCATTTTGTACATCAACTGTGAAAAGAATGCATTTTTCCCTTGCTGTTCTGTGGCTTGGTTTCTCGACTATTTCTTGGACCCTTTTAATTGCATCTATTGTTGACATCCCTTCCCTAAAGCCATATTGTTCAAGAGACAGGCCTCCTGTTCGTTCTATCTCTCTATTTAGCCTTTTATCAATATCAGCTGCTCGCATAATTTTCCAATTCCAGATTGCTCTAGTTAAGGAAACAGAATGCCGTGGTCAAGGCTCGCTTGGACCAAATATATTGCGGGGACGTACGATAAGTACCGTTACCTGTAGTTTACTTGGTAGAAAATAGAGCGTGACTGTTATGATCATTAAGTAACCGTAAAATACGAGGTATATTTTAGAGGTAATAGTAATAATACCAAAACAACGAAGTTTGGCTGATATGATAAATTTTAAACTTAATAAAGATTGATTACATAACAAGAGAATAATTGAGGAAGGTCATTGACCAAATGACCTTATGGAACGGCCGACCTTTACACTATCCCAGAACTATGAAATTTTCGACAATTACGACGTGATTGATAATTTAAAATCTCTGATATTTACAAATTATTATAGGGTTAAAGAAAAGTAAAAACATTTTGCTGTTTAAAAAAAATCATTTATTCCAATGACGTCAGTAAGAAATCAAATCAAATGGCAAATGCTTGTAATGTGAGAGCTGTGAGAGCATCTCTCAAACTAATAATATAATAAAATTTAATGTTATTTACTCGTTAATTAGCCACAGAGTTTCTGTGATTGAACACACAAATAAAGTGAAGTGGTACATTTACAGAATAAATTAGGTTCTTGCGTTAGTATATTTGATTTTTCGATCAAATAATTTTGTCTGGGTTGCCTAGCTATGGTATAATATCATTATGATAATCCCATTGTACAAAGTGGTACAAATATATATTTTAAAATTATAATATAGATCCCGCGAACTGTTGTAAAGAAAAAGATAGATGGATAGATAGATAGATAGATAGATAATATAACAGTGATTAAGGAATGATATTTTTTTTTAAATAAATGTAACACCCTTTTGTTTATAACTTTTTCAAAAAATCTGAAAACTTACTTGGGTTGCACAAACATGTTTACAAGTTATTAACCAATTCGGGGATTTAAGGAGGAGTAGGTGAAACAAATACAGGCTTGTTCTTCAGTTCATTAAAAAGTCAAGTGAAATTTGGACTACGTAGGTCACAGCTTTCTACTACTGGGCTAGATTAAGATTCAAACCAATTATATAGCCGAAAAAGAAGCAAACCAAATTGGTGGTTGACTTTTTGATATTATGACGTCTTGTTATGATTTGACAAACAAAACTAACCTGAAACTATACCGATGTCAACGTCCTATCATAAAAACTAACCTCAAAATATTAAATTAATAATTTGAAGAAATAGTCCATGCTTAAAGTGGAGTTGAAAGTATGGAAAAGAAAACTAAAAGTCTTCCTCCACAAAATTTAATAGAATAAAAATTCTTTTGGGGTCTCTACATGTTTCGAACGTAGAAACGTCCATCATCAGGAGACAGAAAATGTATTTAATGCTGATGGTTTTAGCAGGAGAGAAAATGGTATAAAACCCTCATGGAGGTTTTATGTAATAAAAAAAATTGAAGTGTAGAAGTGGCATAATAAGAAGAAAATTAAAAAGCTTAAAACATACTGAGTATGTGAAAAAGTCAGTAAAGGAGATGTAAACCAACTAAATAAACTGAGGAAGAATGAAAGTCCTTTACTGACTTTCACATACTCAATATGTTTTAACCTTTTCAATTTTCTTCTTATTATGTCACTTCTACAATTTAATTTTTTAATTCCATAAAAGCTCCATTAAGGTGGGAGTATCAATATGCTTGCCAACCTATAACCTATTTTACGCAGATTTTATTTATTTTTCTAGCTTTTACACAAAATTTATATAAAATCAATATCGACTGCATATTTTATAGGTATGAAGGAATTTCATAAATTATTTTAGAATAATTGTGTAACGAAAAATATTGAGTAGGATTTTTTTAAATATTATGTCATTGTTCTTTCACTATACAATTCTCCCAAAATTAGCAATGAAAGAAATTGATACTTTTGTAATATATCAGATATTACCTAAATAATAGGCCGACGATATTGATTTTATTTAAAAGTTAGTAAATAAAATAATAAACTAAAAAAAACAACGCGAAATAGGTTACAGGTTGGCAATAGATTGAATGACATTGAGAATTCCACCTTAAGGTTTTATACCATTTTCTCTCCTGCTAAAACCATCAGCATTAAATAAATTTTCTGTCTCCTGATGACGAACGTTTCTACGTTCGAAACATGTAGAGACACCTAAAGAATTTTTATTCTAATAAATTTTGTGGAGAAAGACTTTTAGTTTTTTCTTTCTTTCCCATTAAATTAATAGACAAACGGATGTCAACGTCTTGGGGTCATAAATCACTGACAGTTGTCAACTGGCGAAAACAAAAAATCCCTATAAAATTACGACGTTGCCAAATGCTGATCAAACTAACTACAAAATTCTGGTGTCATCTGTTGGAAAACGAGACAAATCGTGGCGTTTTTTATACGTATAAATAAGTAAAATATTCCCTAAATCATTGATTATCAAACTATACCTAAGAATGCCATATGAGCAGTTTTCCTCCATTTATTACGTCAAATTCGTAGATGGCACAATGAGTTCATCAAAAATAAATTGTATTGATGCAGCCACTAACGACACTGCCTTTCACGGCTAAATATTGTTGCCAAAAGCTTTTGTCTGGAAAGACGCAATGCATGCCACCCGGGCCAATTACAATTTTGACTGGTAAAAGTGTATATTTATTTTAAATCTGGAAAGTCGTCTCGCTCTTTCCCAGCAGTATATTGATATAGATTTTTGCGTTATTTCGTTTTTTGATTTTGCTTATTGCACAATTACTTTTCTACTGACCTACGTGGAACCCTTTTTTAGAAACCCAGTTGTCTCGTTGAAAGTTTTGAAGTACCTTCTAAATGAAGTAGTTTTATACAATGACGTAGGCTTTATTATAGTAAAAAGCTCTTTTATCACGTTTACAAATAACGTTTAAGTTTTTACCCTTAAAAAAGACGGCTTTAGGAAATTTAATGTGTGTTTTCTTTTAACTACACCATAAAATCAATTTTATTTGTAAAACGTAGCTGTAACTACTGAACGATGATTTAATCGTGGCTTTCTCAATAGGTTGTCATCACAGCACTATAAAAATAGTAGAATTCTTGATAGGCTATATAAATGGTACATTATAAGATCTCTGTACTAATGGGGTTTTGGTTTTTATACCGACCGACAAGTAGGCTATCGGGGAATCCCCAAAATTTGACGTACAATTCGTGGCGCGTTCAGATATTCTCTTTGAGAAATCCTTCGGTGCAATAATGATTATTATTGTGACGTTGTTTCTTTCTACGTGTTGTATACAACGTGTACCTATATTCAATTTTTTCACCTGTAAAAAGTCGCCAAAAATAAGTTTTTATTGAAAATCGCCGCCACACTCTCATAGAGGCAAAAAGTCGTCATTTTGGCGACTTGCCGCCCCAAATGGCAACACTGCAAACATACCGACAACTCGGAATTTCGAGATACAACTCGGAATTCCGAGTTACAACTCAGAATTCCGAGATGCAACTAGGAATTTCGAGATACAACTCGGAATTCCGAGTTACAACTCGGAATTTGGGTGTACATTTTTTTTTATAAATTGTGGCCCTTCTACGCCTTCGTAGCAAGTCATAAAAATGTGTGAAATATATTGTTTATAAATAAACTATCAACCCAACCATAGACATTTACCTTTAGATAAGCAAACAATAATCACGAAAGTGGCAAATTTATGGCCTCGCGCATGTAAACAAAGCTACACACGATTAGACATGCGCACTGCAACATTATCATATGACGAAGGGGAAAATAGACAGGTCCAGGCTTTAAAATTTAAGTTCTTGCTCAAGAAATTGTAAAAGTTGACCTTCAATTTGTTTTTACGTATAAACAGCTAAAATTTGCCTTGCATGGTCTTGCAAATGGAAATGCGAGAGAAGCCAGACGTCTTTACATGGAGCGTTATCCAAATTAGAGTAGTACCTGATCATCGAATATTTCCGAGAATTATTAAAACCTAAATGTTCTAAACTGTTGTTAAGCCTACTTACCTTTGTTAATTAAATGGGTTATGTGTTTCTAGGAATGCATTAAAATGATTTTTATTTTTTACTCGAAAACGGTACACCGTAAGAAAATAAATCAAGAGACCGAATTTGCTGTAAATTAGACGGGAATTTCAAAAATAATATTTTTTTAAAGAAAAAGCAGTGGCGCACTATTTTTTTCTTCAAAAATATTAAATGCAAGCCCCGCACGGACGCCACTGCTAAAATTTTAAAAAATTATTATACACCAGAAAATGCCTTTCGATGCTCAAAAGACGTGTACCAAATTTCATAAAAATATCTGGAGTGGTTTGAAAATGGCAATGAAAAAATATTTTTTTAATTAAAATGTTAACACCCTGTATCTCCCAAAAAAAAGCGTCTGCCTTTTTGTAATTATTTTTTATTATATGTAATTAAGACACTGTTAAAATGTCAGCGTGAATCAAACACTTCATTTTGTTTTTAAAAAAAAACAACTTGGGGGTGTTTTTATTAAATGTTAACCCCCTCAAAAGTGTCTGCCTTATTAATTTTTGTGTTTTGTGTCATTTTAAATTTTGATATCTGTTTGTTGTCCTCTGAAACAAAAATTTTTTTTGGGCAAAATTTTTGGACACCTTTCTCCTATGCGCAGTACCTGGTGTCCCCAGGTAGAGCTAGCCAACACTTGCTTACCTGCTCATCTATCCAGTAGATACTATGACACAAATTTTGAAGTGCATCAAACACTTCATGAAACGGGTGTTACTAGCTCTCCAACTATTATGTGAAGACACACAAAACGTTATGTAACAAAAATATATATGGAATAATAGAGGTAGTAAAAAAAACACACTGAGAAAGTTGCGTAAAGAATAACAAATGGAAGGTTTATACTATTTTAAACTAATTTTATTTCACCTGAATAATTAGAACTAGCTTATTTGTTGCCAAAAATATACCATTAGTGAAAATGTTGTCAATCTATTTTGAGATAACCGCCATTGTTGGTGGTTACCTATAAAACTTTCCGTTTATTTTCTATGAAACCCACAAGAAGGAAGTCGTCGTTCATAATACAACTACGTTTTGGAATTTAAATCTACAATGCAGCCATATCTATTAAATTTTATTATTCACAGATAATATATTTATAGGTAAATATTACCGTATATGTGTGTCGTTCTTTTATTAGAGAACGTTTTAATTTTATCTGTTTACAGAATTTCTCGCCAAGTTAGGTGACGGTAACAAATTTTGATTTTTTATTTATTATTTTACATTTTTTTTTGTTATATTTAAAAATCTTTAATCATTTTTTTTATATCACAGTACCCCATAAGTCATAGCATAAGTCAAAGGAAGGGGAGGTCATCGTAAAAATGAAAACCCAGCTGAATTTTTGATACTGCGGAAAATGGCCCCAACATATTCGCTTTCAAGGTTATTTAAGGTCAAAAGACGACACAAATTAGTATTTTGGGAAATGTATGACCGATTTGAAGATACTTAGATATTCACAAAAAAAAAAAAATTTTTTAATTGTCTTTAACCTTAAATGCCCTTCGAGGCGAACATCATATCGATTGGCACGTCTTACATGTTCAAATTATAACACCAGAATAAAGGTATACGTAGATGTTTAACTGATGGAGTTTCATTTTTCCGAAGCCAAACGCTTTGTGATAATTGGGGTGCATAAAGTTTTTTGTTTTTTGCAAAAACATCTTTACGTAGTTTTTCATTTTTATAATTAGTAAGGATATATTTTCCTTTGCCATTAAACTTACCATAATAGTTTTTTTTGTCCGTTGAATATTTAGGTGGGGAATACAGAGATACATGCTCACAGGGCTGTACTGGCCAGCGCTTCGCCCTACCTATTTGAGCTGTTTACAACTGATCAGGATAAGAATCAACAGGCCCGATTGGAGAACGTGATAACCTATAAGCTGAATGGAGGGTTCGATCAAAATGCCCTGGAAATACTTACCGATTATGCTTATACTGCTAAATTGATTGTCAGATATAGTCAGGTAATGTCAATAATAACCGGAGGGATATCGTTTACAGGGTGCCGGAAATTAGTGCTGACAGTATTGCGATTTCGGAAACTATTAAGGGCGCTACACACGCACATGCAAGTCATCCGACTTGCATGGTCAAGCCAAGTTGGAGCGAAAGTCTGTCAAGCAGCATCGTTTCCACACATACCAACTTATCTGCCGACTTTGTTTACTTTTTACATGTACTTACTACCCACGCAGTGTGTATGCATAAATAAACTTTCAATTTAATTTGTGCTAAAGGCTCAATCATAAAATGGCATCTAAGAATGTTTTAGTTGCTGCTACCATTGCACTATATTTCAAAACAAAAATTAATGACACGCTCTTTATTTGCACCATGCAGGCTCCAATTCACGTAGTTTCTCTATACGCTTTTCGTATGCAACTCCTTTTTTTTGTTTGTTACTATAGTCTTTACATTTCACTTGCCAGAGGCATGGATTGTCTTTACAAATTTCGATAAACTGCTCAAGGAACTCGCGCGACAAGCATCGTAAATCCCCCAATCGTTCACTCATTTTAAGAAATGTAACGATTCCGAAATAATTTTATTACAAATAGACGATCGTGTATACGCGTTTGCAAATAAACTTCTGAAATCGGCCGACTTTATTATTCACTAGCTACACACGCTCAAACTTGCAGTAAAAAGTCTGAAGAAAATCCGCCTTGTCCGGTTTAGCGCAAGCCTAACTTCTGACTTCATTCAAGCAACTACTTTTACTACACACGCTCATGCAAGTCGGCCGACTTATCTTGTATAGTATTTGTAGAATTATACCGTTGATCTTTTGACTGCAATAAACCCTCATTATCCCTTTGACCATAAAATAAATAATGAAATCCCAAATTTTAAAACCTTTTCGAGCAGAGCCGGACCAGGTACAAATTCAATTTATACCTATGCCTGATTCATATATAAATACACACTGATTTTTAATAATTTTAGTCTTTAGTGGTTTTCCGACGAGTAATTTTTAGTTAGGCTTATTAGTGGTAGAATGTGGCGTCCCTGGAATTGTGCTGATAGAGGGGCATCTTCAAGTGTAATTTAAAAAAAAAGCATTTATCTACCGATGTCAAACTAATAATTAAAAATGTGTATCAATCATCGTTGAGTAGAAATTTTAATTCGATGGATGCTTTAGCAGCGACGTCTACTTTGACAAAAACTCCTTTATCTTCGGTAAGAGACATAGTACTTAAACCTGTTAATCGTAGAAAAAATCGGAGTGATTCTGGCACATTTAGAAGCATTGACGAAAATGACATGGATTTATTAAGAAGAAAGATTTACCAAATATATGAGGCACAAACTGTACCCACTTTGATTTCCCTCAAAGAGCGGCTGATTAAAGACGAAACAAATATCTCTTGTTGCCTTTCAAGCCTTAGGAAATATTGCGTAAAATGGGTTTTAAATTCCGAAGCATTAATAAAAGACAAACATTAATGGAATCTCAACGTTTACGGGAATGGAGACTTAAATATTTAGCAGCTGCTGTTAAACAATTTAGAGAAGAAAATCGTCCAATTATTTACCTTGACGAAACATGGTTCGATACCCATGACCTAAGAAAAGGTTGGGATGATTCTTCCAAAAAATGTCAAACCAAGGCACCATCAAACAAAGGTAAAAGAATCATAATATTACATGCTGGTTCAGAGAACGGGTTTGTTCCAAATTGTCTGTTGCTTTCAGCTAAAAACATAGCAGATTCTTCTTTAGATTACAATCAAGATACCGACGCACAACTTTTTGAAGATTGGTTTAAACATAAACTTCTTAAAAATATACCTGAAAATAGCGTCATTGTAATGGACAATGCTAGTTATCATAGTCGGCAGCAAAAATCATTCCCAATTCTAATAATACAAAAGCAGAAATTCAAAATTTTATGATTAAAAATGATTTATATTTTGAAGAAACTTACAAAAAACGAGAACTGCTAGAAGTATTAAAAGCGTTTAAAATAAATAAGGAATACGAGTGTGACAAACTTGCAGCAGAAAATGGACATACAGTGTTGCGTCTTCCTCCATACTATTGTATATTCAATCCTATTGAGCTAATATGGCACCAATTAAAATCCAATATTAGGAGAAATAATATTTCTCCTACATTAAATGCATCTGTAGTAGAATTAATTAAAAACGAAGTAAGAAAAATTTCTGCAGAGAGCTGGAAAAACTGTGTACAGCATGTACTTAAGGTGAAAAATTTTTACAATTGTATGATTACAAATGTTTAACCCTTAATTATAAGTTTAGGCTTAGATGAAGATAGTGATACAGAGTTAAATTTTTAATAAATTATCAATAGTTTTTTAGGATTTAATTAATTTTTATTGTACTTGTTGTCCTAATAGTTATACTTTTAAATTATATTATTTTCAATTATCATTATTTTACATTTATTATAGATACCTACCTAAAACTAAAAATACCTATATATTCATTTTAAATTATAAAAATAAATCATGTGGTGTAGGTATATTTTCAAGCCGACCCTGATCCCATTTAATCCCCTTTGAAGAGGTTGAGGCGTATACAATAGGGTTTAATCAGGTAATTTATTTTTGGCAGTAAGAGTCAACGGTATAATTCTGCAAATACTATACATGCTAAGTCGGACGACTTGCATGTGCGTGTGTAGCACCCTTAAGAGATAGAACGACGGTTATGTGGGAAAACTTTGAGGCAATTATGTTAGCAGTTTATTAGTGCTTGCGGATCGATTCTGGTTATTTTGGTTTTTGATATAGTCGGTGTAGAAAAAACATTCTTTATAAAAACGTCTGCTTCTGCTGAAACTACAATTTCGAATATCAGATTTGCGATTACTATACAGGGTTCGTCAAAAACAACATTTTTACTTTTTAGGATTTTTTTTTTAATTCCTTGATTTCCTAAATGAATTTTGCGTGTGCTGAAACTACAATTTCAACTATCTTATTTGCGATTACTATACAGTGTTCGTCAAAAACAACATTTTTAGTTTTTATATGTAGTTATTATGAATTTACGTAAAAACAAACAACTATTGTTGCTTTCTTACTTCGAATATGATTTTATATCTGGCCGAGTAACGATTTTGTTGTAAGAAAACCATTTTTTATTTGCCTACTTTTAAAGTATTTTTATAATTACATGTCATATTTATTTAATTCATTTAATCAAAAATTATATAACGTATATCCAAACGTGGTGGTACCACCGAGTTAGCGCATAGTGCAACTCGACATCTGAATTCCCGATAACAATTCCTAACTTGCTGTATTGGGATATTTGCAAAAACTACTCTTATTTTTTTTCTTTCAAGAAATCTAAGTTATTATGGAATTTGGTTTTATACACGTGGCTTCAGATATCCCCATAAATAAAAGTCGCTAATTGTGAGATCGGGACTCCTACGTGCCAACTGATTTGGATTATAGGTACCTTCCAATCCATTTGTTCCCAAAATGATGGTTTAGCCAATCATCAAAAGAAATTGAAAAAAAAATCCAAAAAACAATGAATGATTGAATGAATTAAAAAAATGACATGTAATAATTTATTTTAAACTAATTCAAAAAACCTAAAAATGTTGTTTCTGACGAACCCATGTATAGTAATCGTAAATCTAATAGTTGAAAATGTAGTGTCAACACTAGCAAAATTCATTTAATAAATAAAAGAGTTGAAAAAAAAGATCCAAAAAACTAAAATGTTGTTTGTGACGAACCCTGTACAGTAATCGCAAATCTGATAGTCGAAATTGTAGTTTCAGCGCAAGCAGACGTTTTTATAAAGAATGACTTTTTCTTCTATACCTACTAATAAATAAGTTTTTCCTCTTCCAAACTCTAGCCATGGAAACACTGTATACAGGGTGTCCGGGAAAATGTGGGAAATATGAAAAAACACATGAAAAGAATACTACAAGTTCATATAAACTTCTTTCGTATCGGCCTCCTCTTCGGAGATATGGGCTCCCAAAGAGCTCCCATGGAATTAGGTTTTTGACACATAAATATTAAACCAACAAATTACTATCCCAGAAAGTGTTGCGAATTACTCACAGCTTAAGGACAGACTAGTTGTGACACTAATGTGCCCATTTTTTTTACGCCCGTATGATAAAATCTTTGGACAACGTTTTTTACATACCTTTAACTTTTGACTAAAAATTAAATACTCTTCATCCATGTCGCTAATCCTAACGGTTTTTGGAAAAACGTCATTTTATTTACAACATATATTTAGCGTATTTCGTTAAAAGATACATCTTTGTCAAAAAATAAAAATTTAAACTTTACCTGCTTAGTTAAAAACTTCGTAAGTGGGTTCAACATGGGCTCAATTCCGGTAGAGATGGCAATCCTACGGTCATATACCATAATTTTAGAAGGATACGGAATAGATTTATTTTTCTTTAGAAACGAGGGTATAAATGCATGTGGCGAGTAAAAATGATGATGCCATCTTAATATCTCCCTAACATCGCCATGACACATCAATAAAAACATACGGCACATATTTTGTAATGAAATTATCAAATTGTAAAAATCGGATTAAAAACAAAAGTTTCTTCGAGAGCTTATATAGTAGATACCGTGCGAGTAAAAATTATTTGCATCAAAGAGGGCTTGGATCAAAAAACGTAGGGCTTGGTTTAGATCACAATGATATGGGGACGATATTATATTATCTAACCAAATTAGGTTAAAATTTTGTCAAATTCATATTATGACATGGTATGCCAAACTAATGAGTAATAAAATAAGGAGACAAATACAAATTTATTTTTGTTGTTTACAAAATTAACAAAGTAAGAAAGACAAAAAGAAAAAGAAAATAATTACATACTTGCACTTTTCCAATTCATCCGAAAAAATGTCAGGTATAATAAATCATTTCTTTCCAATAAATTTTGGGTAAACCATTGAGAGTAATTCCTGCGTCTTTCAAAATCTGCGGCTTGTATTTCTTGGAATACTTGCACTTTATAAGGAAATAAATTTAGCTGCTTCTTAAGAATAGTCCTGCATGTTTCACAAGATCTTCCCACTTCTTGGGACAGGCGTTTTATACAATTTGTTGGCGTATTTTGCATTATTTCACGAACGTTTGCAAAAAGTTTTTCTGTTCTTACAGATGGTCTTCCTGCTCCTTCTTTTGTGTTGTATAGAACCTATTTCCCTAAACACAGCCATGGTTCTTTTCAGGCAATGATAAAAATCCCCAGCAATAAAAGCAACATTAGGAAAATGTTCGTGAAAATCGTCCCTGCACAAACCCGGATTGTATTGCCACTCACAATTTACTCTAACCCCGTTTGGAAAATACGCTTCAACCATGAATGTTTTGTGCTGTTACGTAAAGCCCATTGTGTGAATTGTTTAAGAAATTGGAAAACTTAGCGATGAATCAAATTACTTGTAACGACTGTCAAAGATGACGGAATAACTGATTAATTGTTAATTCAGGTAGTTACTGACACCCAACAGGTATTAAGCTCTACGAACGGCTAAGCATTACGTCCTTAGATGCAAGACCCTCTTTGATGCAAATAATTTTTGCTCGCACGGTATGTCATTTTGAGTCTCAAATCGTATCAATTTTAGGTGAAAACTGTCTATCTGTCGGCGAGCCATTTGAAAATGGACAGAGTTGTAAAGATCTGCGCCAAGCATCTAATCAAGCATCTCTCGGTGGACAATTGCATAGAAATACGATCTCTACCTGGAGTTGCCAGAAACAAGGACTTGACGCAACAGATTGATGTTTTTGTATCCAAAAATGTAAGTATATTAGTAAGTTTAATTTCCTATGTTAGGTACGCTGCTAAAAATTCAACCAATTTTAGAATCCGAAAACAGCTACGATAAATGACATTTGTTGGGTTGCACAAAGGTTTTTAATAATAATTAACTAACCGGCAACTTTGACGGTGACATAAGTGACATTGGCATGCATTATTTACTCACAATCAAAGTGCCTGATTAGCCCTGGTATTTTATTAAGAAAATTGTATAGTATTGGGATAAGGGGAAATACACACAACCTACTTCAAAGTTATTTAAGTTATCGTAAACAATTTGTTTAAATTGGGGAAAGAAAGAGTTCGGAAAAAGAAATATTCTGTGGAGTTCCACAAGGATCAATATTAGGTCCATTATTATTCTTAATTTACATTAATTCCGTTTCCAAATTCAACTTAAAGGGCAATATAAAGCTATTTGCAGATGATACAACAATTATTTATTTTGCTGAAACTTTCGCAGAAATGTATTTTGAAATTAATAATGGTTTAAAAATACTTCTTTCTTGGCTTCAATCAAATAAGCTTACGTTAAATTTTACAAAATCTTCTTTTATGTTTACAACTAAAAATAAAATAAATTCTATCATTAACCCCTTAACATTTAATAATGATTAATATTCAATATGTATTTAGGAACGACAACATTTTATTAGTTTTAGACGAGAATTTAAATTGGAATGGCCATATCCAGTATATTATAAACTCGATATCGCCTTTGGTATCTGTTTTCTACAGAGCTATATAGTACATTCCATTAAAATACTACTTTAAAAATATATATTTTTCATTAATATATTCAAAATTACAATACTTAGCTTCTATATGGGGATCTGCTTCACTGAGAGAAAACTCTATTAGCCGTAGCTAGAAATCCATTCGCAGTAGCAAGAAATCTGCATTAAATAGGCGCCGAAAAAACAACTCTGTTGTCGCTACAAGGTTCTTTTTTTTTTAAATGACTTTAACCTCAACATGGTCGTTTTTTAAATATTCTTTTGCTGTTAAAAGACAACTCTATTGCCATAAAAAATATATAATGCAGTGGTAAACAAAAATGATTTTGTGATTAATTGAGGTCGTGTAGTTAGAAAAGTATTTTATCGGTTTTTACTCCTAAAAATAATCAGCCAGCTATAAAATAATTTTATTTTTATTGTAGCTAGTCCACCTAGCTACTACTAAATTTCTTTTTTAGCTCCTTCGCCAAAATGGTGGATTAGTTTATAGTGGATGTTTTTGGCTATTGATTTGATAAAATTTTTATATTTTAATAATTCTATATAGGGTGGTGTACTTGTGGTGCAACGTTATACAATAAGTGTTGTGGCGGTGTGTCTCCAAATTCAGGTAGGTACAATTATTTTACCAATAATTATATTTATTACTTACATTTTTTAATTCATTCAGATTATGGCCGAGATTAAGTTTCCGATCTGCACTTATTAGGGCAGTATTTTTGATAAAAATTGTATGTTAAACTTTGTTTAATAACGGGGGGATCTGACTGATCTGAAAGTAACAAACTGCTAGGAACATGACCCTTTTTAGCCATTTTTTTATTAATAGGTATCAGAAAACCTAACAAATGCGATTTTGCATTGCAAAATTTAGAACGGGGAAGAAATATCTCAAAAACTCAGATTGTTTTCCGATTCTATCCCCTAAATTTGTATTGTATTTCTGAAAAAATTAATTTCTCGCCTAACAAAATTTAAAGACTCACCTAAGTCAACGATTGTTTGTAGGTACCTAAGTAGAGTAATGTGATAAACATGAGTTACTTATTAAGTAATAAATATAATTATTGGTAAAATAATTGTACCTACCTGAATTTGGGGACACACCGCCACAACACCTATTATATAACGATGCACTAAAAGTACACCACCCTATATGAAATTAACAAAAATAAAAAAAATAAATCAAATCAATGGCCATCAAACATCCACTATAAACTATAATCCACCAACCACTAAACAAAGTAACAACACTGCAAATGGCAATAAAATGAACCAAAACGATTTCACCATGTTTTAAAAAAGCAACTGTTTAGTTCCTAAAAGGTATATTTTAGATGGTATAAAAGATTGGTTAGTTTTTATTTTTATTTTTGTGGTAATAAGATAACCTTATAGGAATTAAAAAAATACTTTTTAAAAACACTTTATTGGATACATATTGTTATGGTTATATGATATTCTGTTACCATAAAACAACATTGAGCACACGTAACAATATTGGTTGTCAAAAAAACGTCCTTGATTTTTTTTGAAATTTTTTAGAGATAAATGGATTTTTTCTTGTGTTAATACACATATATTCAAAAAATGCTTGTATTGAGTGATTTTCCTCAGTGTTGTTTATCAAACTTAGAACCATTACAAATATTGCAAAATAAAGATTAAATGAATACACAAATTACCACACTGTTTGTCTATATAGACCGAAGGGGTTTTTACACATTCAAAATATTTATAAATTAAAAATTTGTATTATTCTAATTCACTCTATTATTTTAAAAGAAAAAAAAATCAAACAACACTTCAGGAGAATAAGATTTTATATGAACATAATACCACACAATGTATAAACTATCAAACTATACCAGTAAAAAGTAATTTTGGAAAAAAATCTCTTTTATAAGACGGAATAATAATAAAATACCTATAACAATCTTCCAAAAAATATCAGAAAAATTAAAAAATTGGCAACTTTTGAAAAACAATTAAAGATATATTCACTAGTTACATTAAATTGTGTTTTTTTAATAATGAATTAAATTGGATCAACTTCCATTTTTTTATTGTTATTTGTTTTTTAATTGTTATTATTTTATATATTATGTTGTCAATTTCCATGTGATGAACTGTAAAAAGTTAGTTTGGAATAAAGGCATTTTTAAAAGTTATTTGAAAATCTCTTATAATTTATTTATTATTTTTACATCCAGAAACCAGTTGCTCTATGACACCTCATAATCGTTCACCTACACCTACACTCTAACATTAGTGTTAAATACAAGATATCCAAAAATTGGAATCAAAATATGACTTACATTTTCCTTTCAGTTTTCTGAAATCGTCAATAGCAACAATCTTCTCAATTTATATTGCGCCAAAATTGAAGTTCTAAGTCAATCAAAGGAAGAAATGTCATTTGTCAACCAAAGCTCTCTATGCCGGCTTGTGCTCGAATGGATTAAAAGACAAATTGCAGATGAACAATTGGACAAGGAATCTTTGTTAAAAAAGACGTTTATGTTGTACCTTGCCCTCGACAATTCTCTGCAAGACTGTCTAAGTTTGCCCTCAGGTAAGGTTTTTTAAATAATTTTGACTTTATGCTGTTTAACGGCTACTTTATGCAACGGGATTTAAAGGTACAAAAAGGCGAATTATATTACAGACTGTCCGCGGATAGGGTTTACAATAGCACAAATGGATGAAAAATTTAATTTTTCGGGAAAAAGTCCTTCTCGATAAAAAGTTTTGCTTGTAAAAAAAATGCAATTCACGAAGAGAAATTTTTGATTTTTTATACCTACAGTGTTCGCAAAAACGTCAAAAACATGATTTTTCTCAAAGAGTAAACTACTTTTATTTTTTATTTTTGACCAAAATGCCAATTAGAAAACTTATTTAGAATAACGTTTGTAATTTAAATCCGAGATTTCAAATAAATCTTCGATTTTTTATTTTTTTTTAATTTTTAGAGGTAAATGGAAATTTTTCTGCTCAATAAAAATATTAATATAAAATTTTATTAGACTCTATTTTCATAATGGGTGGTGTGTATCTTATTTTAAAATTTTAAATGAATTCCTACCATCTTTTGTAAAAACAAGAATTTTCTTACCTTTTTATTACTTTGCTTTATGTATGGGGCAAATTTGAAGTTGTCAAATAGAATTTGATGTGTTTTGAAAATGTTGAAGGATTTATTTAGTTCAATGTTACGGTGCGGGCGAAAGTTCTTACAACTTTGTGATAGAGAAATTTAATTAAAGATACCCTAACGTTTACGTCTCAAAAATGGGACTTCATAATATCTTAAGAAAATTTCAGCGAACTGGTTCAGTTTCCAATTTAAAAAAAACTATGATCAGAATGACGCAGCTTTCCTAATCATATTGCAGTTTCTTGCTGACAATCCTACCTTCTTTCTTAATGAAAGATTAAGAAACCGAGCTCAAGAACTTAATATAGTAAAAAAACTCATATTCAGTATATATTTTAAAGGCAAAAAAAATATTCCCATTTAAGCCAACTTTTAATCAAACGTTGGAAGAAGGAGCCAAACGTTGGATTTTTGTCTTTGGGTCGGAAACAAAATTGTAAGTAAAGAAAGAAAAACTAAAAGTCTTCCTCCACAAAGTTTAATTGAATGAAACAATCAAAGGTCTCTACATGTTTCGAACGTAGAAACGTTCATCATCAGGAGACAGAAAATAACATTAAAAAGTGCTGATGGTTTTAGCAAAAGAGAAAATGGTGAAGGACCTTAATGGAGCTTTCGTGAAAATAAAATTGATGTGCAAAGCAACATAATATGGAGAAAATATTAAACTTTAAACATACTAGGTATGTAAGAAGTCGGGAAAGGGGTCTAGACCAACCCTATAAACTGGGAAAGAAGAAAATAAAACCTTTCTATAAAAAAAGTATTAAAAAATTAAAATTTGTTTAATAAAACATTTTGGATAAATGTCAGAGACATAGAAAAAGTAAATTGGTAGTAATTAACATACTTAGTGCAATGAAAATTGCGTTTTGAATTGTCCTTTGGGGTACTGAGGTTTAAGGCTCAGTAACCCCGCAAGAGGTTAATTTAAGTTTTATTAAATAAAATCGAAAGTTGAACATATTTTGAGAATTAATCGAGAGTTTATTCACTCTTCCACGCACGTGTTGGGACCAAAGTTTAAACCTCAGTACCCCAAAGGACAATTCAAAATGCAATTTTCATTGCACTAAGTATGTTAATTACTACCAATTTACTTTTTCTATGTCTCTGACATTTATCCAAAATGTTTTATTAAACAAATTTTAATTTTTTAATACTTTCTTTATAGAAAGGTTTTATTTTCTTCTTTCCCAGTTTATAGGGTTGGTCTAGACCCCTTTCCCGACTTCTTACATACCTAGTATGTTTAAAGTTTAATATTTTCTCCATATTATGTGGCTTTGCACATCAATTTTATTTTCACGAAAGCTCCATTAAGGTCCTTCACCATTTTCTCTTTTGCTAAAACCATCAGCACTTTTTAATGTTATTTTCTGTCTCCTGATGATGAACGTTTCTACGTTCGAAACATGTAGAGACCTTTGATTGTTTCATTCAATTAAACTTTGTGGAGGAAGACTTTTAGTTTTTCTTTCTTTCCTATACTATAACTCCACTTTAAGCATGGACTACTTTTTCAAATTAAAAAATTGTAAGTGAAAACAGGAATTTTCATAAATTTATCATGTTCTCCGATGAATCGACATTTTCAACAAACGGGAAAGTGTCTTCTGCGCATATTAGATACTGGAGCGAAAATAATCCCCGTTTTAGAATTCCTGCAAGAAGACAATATTACAAAAAAGTAAATGTCTGGTGTGCGATTTCTTATTATGGCATTATTGGCACATACTTTTTCGAAAACCCGTGTGACCGTAGGAGGTACCTTGAAATGTTGGAAATATTCCTTTCTAACAACCTAGAAGAAATGCCTCTTCAATTTAGGAACGAAATGTACTTTCAGCAAGATGGATGCCCTGCGCATTTCGCAATTGAAGTGAGGAAATGGTTACTAATACATTTGGCAACAGATGGATTGGTCGGAATAGTCCGGTTCTGTGATCCTTAAGAAGTCTCCATTTAACTATTTCAGATGTCTATCTTTGGGGGCGCCTCAAACAATTAGTGTACTCCCGTCCAATTGAGAACGACGTACAGCTTCTAAAACAGCGAATTGTTGAAGCTGTTCAAACAATTTCCATTGAAAAAATTTGAAGAAGTTTTGACCACATTCGTTTACAGCTGGAAAAATGTGTTGAATATGGAGGGGGAGTGTTTGAATAGTAAATTATAAAATTATTTGTTGTTATTTTAAGATTTTTGGTGTTATTTCCGGGGTCATTTCATTTGTGAAATTAAAAATACATATTTCTGGTAACACCAAAAATCAGTTTTTGAAACTTTTTGATACCCCTCTGTCATTGATAATGTATGTATTTTGCCCGCTAATGCTGCTATACAAAAAAAAATTCTTTTGCCTCTAAAAATTAAAAAACCTAAAAAAAACGAAGATTTATTTTAAATCTCTGATTTAAATTACAAACGTTATTCTAAATAAGTTTTGTAATTGGCATTTTGGTCAAAAATTAAAAATAAAGGTAGTTTACTCTTGGAGAAAAATCATGTTTTTGAAGTTTTTGCGAACCCTGTAAAAAAAAATCAAAATTTTCTCTTCGTGAATTGCATTTTTTTACAAGCAAAACTTTTTATCAAGAATGACTTTTTCCCGAAAAATGAAATTTTTCCTCCATTTGTGCTATTGTAAACCTTATCGGCGGACAGTCTGTAGAAAAAAGTATAATAACTGTAAGGTCATAATTTTTGCAATATTTTTCACAATAAACCTTTTTCTAAAAATATTCCAAGCCCAAAATCGAAATTCCAGGTGACGTGAGCGACACGGAAATCGTCCAAGATTACAAGAAAATGTCCTTGAAGAACACTTCGTCCGGCCACAAGAACAAGAAGAAGGCCCTGGGACAGCCGTCGAAACCACGCGTCCTAATCTACAATCGGGAGATTGGCGAGGAGCTCGAAAGCGAAATCGATTCGGATTGGAATCTCATTGCGTCGGAAAGCGTCGGCGATCACAGCTTCTTGGCCTTGGTTACGTTGGCTGGGAAGTTGGCCACTCTTTCCATTCAGTTAAGGTGAGCGGAAATTTAACAAGCTCTTGAACCATACTTTTTGTAAACTTACAATGGCTGTATTTTCTACACTCAAGAAGATACCGTGCGAGCAAAAATGACTTGTATCAAAGAGGGCTTAGATTAAAAAACGTAGGGCTTGGTTTGGATCACAATGATATGGGGACGATATATCTAACCAAATCTAGGTTAAAATTTTGTCAAACTCATATTATGACATGATATGCCAAACTAATGAGTAATAAAATAAGTAGACAAATACAAATTTATTTTTGTTGTTTATAAAATTAACAAGGTGGAACCAGGCTTCATCCGAAAAAAATGTCAGGTCTAATAAATCATTTCTTTCCAGTAAATTTTGGGTAAACCATTGAGAGTAATTTCTGCGTCTTTCAAAATCTGCGGCTTATATTTCTTGGAATACGTGCACTATATAAGGAAATAAATTTAGCTGCTTCTTAAGAATAGTCCTGCGTGTTCCATAAGATCTTCCCACTTCTTGGGACAGGCGTCTTATACAATTTGTTGGCGTATTTTGCATTATTTCACGAACGTTTGCAACAAGTTCTTTTGTTCTTACAGATGGTCTTCCCGCTCCTTTTTTGTGTTGTATAGAACCTGTTTCCGTAAACACAGCCACGGTTCTTTTCAGGCAATGATAAAAATCCCCAGCAATAAAAGCAACGTCAGGAAAATGTTCGTGAAAATCTTCCATGCACAAACCCGGATTGTATTGCCACTCACCATTTACTCTAACCCCGTTTCGAAAATACGCTTCAACCATAAATGTTTTGTGCTGTTCCGTAAAGCACATTGTGTGAATTGTTCAAGAAATTGGAAAAATTAGCGATGAATCAAATTACTTGTAACGACTGTCAAAGATGACGGAATAACTGATTGATTGTTAATTCAGGTAGTTACTGACACCCAACAGGTATTAAGCTCTACGGCTAAGCATTACGTTCTTAGATGCAAGGCCCTCTTTGATGCAAATAATTTTCGCTCGCACGGTATTAAAAATACCATTTCTACAAAAACGCGGAGAATGAAAATGAGTTATTTTGCGGACCGTCCTTGCCCAAAAAATGGCTGATTGCTTCCCATCCTTACTTTTCTAACAAAATCTCTGGATACGCCGATAATTACATAATAATAACTTAATTCAAAACTTTAGGTTCCTATTGACATGGTTTAGTCGGAATGTAAGCCAAGCGCTATTATTATGCAAAAATAAGTTCTATGCATCCTGTAACAAATGACGTAGTATTTGGTGTGTGGAATGAAGCGATAGAAAATGTAACAGTAAAAAAACGAAAAATTATGTAACACACACTAATAAAGTTATGAATGATGTGTGGGACCGGGAAAGATTTATCGAAGCTTCAGATACTCTTCCCCCTTATTATTAACTTCGACGAATCTGATGATGATGATGATCCTTGCGGAGATGATTTATTTTAATTATTAAAAAACTGAATCTTATTGTGTTGTTATTATTAATTATATTTTCTTTATGATTTTATAAATAAGATGAAAATATTTTAAACAAAACTTGATGCACTAGACAAAAAAATATGATTCAATTTTAAATTTTATAATGAGGTATTTATTTTTCAGTAAACTAAAATTAATTAAAAATTTCATACTGATTTTTAAAAACAAAATGTTTCATCCCATAATACCTTTTACCCTAAATAAACTACTCATTACTGACTTTATTAACAGTATAAAAATAATAATTAAAAATTTTAAAAAACCCGCTTGTATTTTACTTGTTCATATGCATCCTTTATGTAGGTCAAGCCTAAGAAAAATCATAACCTTTATCACCGGTAAGTCAAACTGACTGAATTAATTTACGACGTACACACAGCGGTCATTAAACAGACTTTACAACACTAGGGAAATTAATGTGTTTTATCGTTAAAAAGATTATCCCGATAACCAAGACATTTTCTGCAGACTGAACCCTCCACAAACACCTTCTCCAACTTCGACGCCTGCAGCGAGCCGTTCGCAAAGCGAGGAGAAGCCTGATCTCTACTGCGCACTGACGAACATGACGTCACAAAGATGCGCCCATGGATGTGGAAACTTTATCAATACTCTTATTGTTTGCGGTAAGTCAAGTTTGTGTGTTCCGAGTTTTAAATGTATATTTCTATGTGATTTTACGAAGGAAGATGAAAGATGTTTATTGTTAAATTATTTTTATTCCCAACCAACCCACTAAACCAGTGGTTCCCAAAGTGGGCGATAACGCCCCCTTGTGGGCGCTGCAGGCCTAAAGGGGGCGGTAAGAGACCCAAAAAAAAAATGGGAGCATTGTGAAGAGGCTTGGGGGGCAATTTGTAATTTCATCTAGCTAGAAAGACTCTTAGACTGAGCTCTGGACACTCGACTACAACTTGTGAACATCAACTAATATTAGTTAAGAGATTGCTCAAACTGGGTTCGATTTTTCTCTCCGCGTAGTTCATATATCTGTCCTGTTTTATTGAATAAATAAAATAAAAATCATGTCAATCGGTCGCTCCGTTTCGAAATGAAAGTATATAGACACAAACTACAAACAAACAGATAAAAAGGCAACAGATACACTTTCGCTTTTTACTAGTTATTAGTATTCCTAGATAGGTAATTTTCGTAGATAAGAGACAGCGGGCAATCATGTTTTAACAAGTTTTTGTTAAATAACCCGATTTGTGCATTCCTGTATCAATCGGCTGGTTCATAGCATAGAATACTTGTTCTTACTTGTTGAGTACGATTGAGCGTCGAATGAGATAAACGAGTTTATGCATGTTTGGCTTAGTAAAAGTCTCGTTTAGAATAAATGATTAATCTCCGCTAATATAGCTCACAATAATTAATTAATTTAATTTGAAGGTATAGTGGTTTTTAAGAAGGTGAAAAAATGGGGGCGCTAAAAAATAATTTATTCTCAAAGTGGGCAGTAGACAAAATAAGTTTGGGAACCACTGCACTAAACGTTTATTAGAGGAAACGTAAGGAAACTAATGGTAATTGAACGTTAATGTTAAAAAAATTTAAAAAATATTGAAGGTGCTAAAGAAAATTACCTAAACAGTTAATTAAAGAAATATTTCTTTAATAATGAACCTTAAATTAATATAGTAGGCATTATACATTTTGATTCCGGTATAAGATAACATTCTAAAATTACTTTCTATTCGATTCAATGCCACATACGTATGCCTCGACATTAGGGGAGTTTCCTAGTTATTTTTGAAATAAATATAAAAATACCATAGACATTTACCTCTAGATAAAAAACAATAATCACGAAAGTGGCAAATTTATGGCCTCGCGCATGTAAACATGCTACACGGAACTAGGCATGCGCATTGCAACATTATCATTTGACGAATGGGAAAATAGACAGGTCCGGGCTTTAAAATTTAAGTTCTTGCTCAAGAAATTGTAAAAATTAACCTTCAATTTATTTTTACGTTTAAACAGCTAAATTTGCTCCAAGTTCTTGCCGAAAAGTTGAAATTTATTCTCAATTTTTGATCAAGTTGGGAAAAAAGGATTTCTGGCATTTTTAGTAGTTGCAAATCTATGAAATTTTGAGGATAGAAAATTGTTTTTAAGGTTTTGTTTCTAAAATTTGTTTAAAAATGATTCGTCGTCGTGTTTTTAGTTCGAAAAGGAAGAGAACCAGTCAATTAAACTAGTCTTATAAAATCGAATATAAAAAACAAACAAAACCAGCAAAATCACCCATCTTCGATGTTATCGCGTACCTAACCTCAAGTCAAATATTAGTTGGTACATAACTTGTATTGATATTTATTTGGGAAAAACTTGGGTACGTGTAAAACATTTTCAAGCACAATTTCTTGTTCAAGAATCAAAGAGTTTTTGCCCGAGAACGTGACCCGTGGAATACTTATACCATTGGATTAATATAAACATACCCAGGTGTTTACTTTTTTGTTTTATATAAGTATGTATAAAGAAAAGTGTCTTAAACTTTTGGAAGCAATATATTGCCCGAAAAATGGGCGTACCTAGTTAGATTGCAGGGTTGCAAATAAATTACACCAAAACATGCATCGGGATAATCTTTCTTGGCGTGTGTTTCTCTTTATTTTCATACCTTATTTGTGCAGCATAGGCCTAGTTAAATGTGTTTAAATTGATCGTAATAAAATAAAGTTATACTATATCAAGAGACATATTCATTAAACTACACAAAAACTAGAAATCCGTAAATATTAAATACATACTATAAACAACAAGGAATCCACAAAGAAAACTTAACACACAACAACTAAAATGGCGCCGAGCCGGTTCTGGAGTATATTTTGAGTATGTCGCTAAAGAAGGACACGCCGAGAACAACAGGTGTGTATGCGCATGCCCAATGCTGCTGGGAGCAAAGGCATCGGACCGGTAAGCCGTGCGCTCGGACCATGGACAATTTACCTTTAGATAAGCAAACAATAATCACTAAAGTGGCAGTTTTATGGCCTCGCGCATGTAAACAAAGCTAGACACTATTAGACATGCGCACTGCAATATTATCGTTTGACAAATCCGAGTCACCAAAGGCACAAACACAATTCACTAAACTACACAAAAACTAGAAATCCGTAAATATTAAACACCCACAATCCACGATAGCTAAGAAAACTACAAGGAATCCACAGAGAAACCTTAAAACACAACAACAAAAATGGCGGCCGAGCCGGTTCTGGAGAGTATTTTGAGCATGTCGGTAAAGTAGGACAGACCGATAATACGAGGTTTGAGCGCATGCACGAAGGTGTCCAGAGGGAAGGCAATTGACCGGCGAGTCATGCGCTCGAACGTATTTTTTCACCCATAAAACGTATCTTTTGTTTGCGCAGGTGATAAGCTGTACGTATCTAAAGGTAAATGTCTATGATTTTATCGGATTTCCTCAATTCCTGATGTTTTCGATATTTATTCCAAATGATATTTATACTTGTGTAATTTGCGTTTCTGCTTTTCTACAGTTTTGCCAAGAAGCCTGGTACTAATTCCATTATTTACTTCTACATGGAATAAACGTTTTCAATCTGCATACTTTTCTTGTGCTCTATCATCAAGTACATTATTTTGCCCTAAGCAGTTGAAAATATTAATTTTAGTACCTTTACTCTCAAAATAACAAACAGGTATTCAGGACTAGTTTCGCTTGGAAAAGGTCTGTCAGGAAACATCGTAGAGAATATACTCGTATATAGTATGCCGTTGCAAAACCCGGTATATTGTGGATTATAATTTGTAGAATTTATCCTTGTGAAGCCAATAAGCACCGACTATCGATTTTTCTTATTTTAGGTGGATATGATAGGGTCGAATGCCTTAGGTCAGTGGAACAATACCTGCCAGAGAGTAATATTTGGAAAAATCTGCCGCCTATGCGGGAAAGTCGTGGCAGATTTAAGATTGCTGTCGTTAACAAGAAGGTAAGGAGACACGTTAATTTAAGTTTAGTTCAAATTTTAACCACTTTTGGCTGACCGAAGGTGGTACATTAATTAAAAGCGAGTAATTGTTGCATATCGGACAAGTGTGGAACTGTTTTTTTTTATATTGGAATACACAGGGATCCAAGCACAATGGCTACCCTGGGGCGGGTAGACCATGACGGCCGTTTCGTCCTTGTTAGGCCCCAACCGGCAGCTCTAACCCAAGCAATCCCAACAACAGTGGTAAGATGTATTAAAAGCCTTTTACAAAAGCAAAGCGCCCATCAATACACCGTAGCGCCATACCAGCGGAATTATTCATAAATTTAATAGTCTTGGCCAGCGGCGCACCCAGGATTTTATGTTAGGGGGGGCCCGCCAACCAGTGCTGGAAGCAAATTTTTTAATAAACTTTTAAGTTACGCATTTTTCTGGAACTTTGGAGCTTTTTTAACAGGTACTCTTGCAGGGAAGATCGCAATAGCCTAGTCATGGGAGTCGTTAAACGGTTTCTTAGGGGGGGGGGGGGATTGACGGCTTGTGACTTGTTAATTTGGAGGTGTACTGAAAGCTTGTTGTAGGCGAAAAGCGCCGCAGGCGAAATTTTTTTAAGACCACGCCCAAATTTGGTCAATAATTATTATAGTAAATATTTTAAAAATTTATGATTACCTTCCTATTCTATTGAAAATGAAATAAGATAAAAAATAGAAAGGCTAATTTATTTTTCATTAGTGGGTACATTGTTTAAAAGTAAAGTTCATTCATCTGTTTTTATTTGCAGCAAACTTATCAATAACAATAAAGTCCCTAGATTTACACTTTGTGGTATGTATCAAGTTAATTTCGAGAGTTTAGGCCTTCCCTTAATTTTAATTTCAATTTTTTGCTCAATACTTAATGAGCTAAAATTGTTTCTCAAACATTCATAGTCGTTTTGGCATTAAAACTGTTTATTTTTATTAAAATACGTCTTTACTACCCCAAAATAATAACAAAAATATAAAGGAAAACTCGAAATAATAAATTCATAAATTCAATCAAACCATATTAAGGTTGAATTCTCAACGTCATTCATGGCCATTTGTACCAACGTATTTAAGGCCGGACTTAACCCTAATTATTCCTTAAACCACAAACAAGTTTTGCACCAACGATAAGGAGATCTTAAACGGATACTTAAGTCCTTATTTTTAAGTTCAGAAAATCGATCACTTAAAGCCTTCCTTAGAGCGATAAAGAGGTTATGTGTTTTTAAAAGGGAAAGAAATAAGACACTTTAAGTCTTCCTCCACTGGTATATTAAGATAAATTTAATTAAGGGTAAATTCTCTACATGTTTCTACTGTATAAACACTCATCATCAGGAGAAGAGAATAAGGAAAATGAGAAATAACAGGTGCAAACAGTCCAAACAGAGATAAAAGATGATAGAAAGAACAAATAAAGTAATTAGAAAACCGTCCACCGTAATGGTAGGTATACCTAGCAAGAGGTCATTCGTGGAGAAATGGCAAAAACCAAGATATTAAGCTAACATAGCAGTAAGCTAAGTGTCAAATTAGTGACATCGCACCATCAGTGTGAGAAGAGAAGAAAAATTATAAAAAACGAAGTGGTAAATGTTGTAAAGACTTTTATAATCTGATGAGGAGTAATTGAAGAGTCACATTTTGTTGAACCAGTGATGTAAGTGTGAGAAGAATAATAGTTGAAACTGGAATAGTGGAAGTCGTAAAATTTTTAAAAAAATTGAGGAGTAGATGAACAGTCACATAATAGTAAATTAACTTAAATTTGAGGAGGGAAGAATTTAAATATAGAATAATTATAATTTTTTTTTTAACTTTTTATATCTGAAAAGAAAAAAAAATTATTTTAATGTTACAATTTAACAAAAAGATAAAATTGTGCAAATTACGTAATGGAGACATCCTTTTTTTATGAGTTTCTATTATGATTACTAAAATAAAATAATAATTTTTTTTTGTGATATAAGGGATAGCAGGGCAACCGTCTCCCTATCCGTAACGTTTTTTGATCTTTTTCATTCACTCATATTGAATATTGACCCAAACAAACAATAATTCCAAATAAAATTGAAAAAATTGCAATTTTTTACGTTAAAATGATGAAAAAATTGACAGAAGAACTACAAAATATTTAACTTTCGAAACGTTGCCAAATCTCAAAATGATTTCGCTCAAGACTGCAGATGGCGCTTAGGTATTAATCAGTACTTTACTAATTGGGTGACCAATGACGTTGGTGCAAGGCTTCCTAGACTAATCATTCCTTAAAAATTAATCATTTCTTAACTAATTCTCCCTTAAGCGTGATGTTGGTGCAAATGGCCATCAATCTATTGCCAACCTATAACCTATTTCGCGTTGATTTTTTGAGTTTATTATTTTAATAACTAACATTTAAAGAAAATCAATATCGTCGGTACATTATTTAGGTAGTATCTGATATACTACAAAAATATCAATTTATTTCATTGCTAATTTTGGGAGAATTGTATAGTGAAAGAACAATGCGTGACAATGACATAATAATGTTAAAAAAAATCTTACCCGATATTTTTCGCTATACAATTATCCGCGAAATAGGTTATAGGTTGGCAAGCATGTTGATACTCCCACCTTAAACCTCAATAAGTCAACTTTTGTCAATAAGTCAACTTCCAGGGGGAGGGGGGGGGGGGGGGCAAATGCCCCACCTGGCCCCCCTCAAACGAGGCCCGTAAGGTAAATCTAAGAAAATTGGCTTTTTAAAATACTTATCCACTTTCATAATTTTTATTTCATTGGGGGTTTTGGGGGGGCCAAGGCCCCCTTGGCCCCCCCCCCCTGGGTGCGCCACTGAGTCTTGCTTTTAATACATCATACATGTCGGGATTGCGTGGGTAATGGCTGCGCGTAGAGTCCTAACAAGGACGAAACGGCCGTCGTGGTCTACCCGCCCCAGGATATCCATTGTGCTTGGATCCCGGTGTATTATAATATAAAAAAACAGTTACACACTTGCACAATATTATCTTTTAATTATTTTCGTAGACACTATATTATCTTCTAAACATTTTTATAGCTTTTCTTAAAACAGATTGCGCGCATTCTAGTGGGTGCCGGCGTTGATCTGTTTCTAATCTGCAAAACGGCAGATGATTCGGTGAAAACGCAAATAGCGTTCCCTATACTGGATTATGATGCACTTCGTGGTTTATTTAGTGGTCTACCTTTTGATATTACCAGTGTGACTGCCTTTTATATTGGAATTAATTCCGCTGGGATGGCGCTACGGTGTATTGATGACCGCTTTGCTTTTGTAAAAGGCTTTTAATACATCTTACCGCCGTTGTCGGGATTGCTTGGATTCTAGCTGCCCGTAGAGTAGGGATGTTACGGAATAGCTTTTTCTCGTACCTAGTTGGACCTGTACCTATTCCAAACCCGAACCTATTCCAAATACCTATTACAGGTCCAAACTATTCCAGGTCAAACTTAAACGCCGATTGGCGCTATTCCGGCTACATGACCGACACGAGTTTTTAAAGAAGGCCGCTAAAACTCCAGCGTGGCCAGCAGTTTCCGATTGTTCGAATTAAATTTCGTTATAAATTTTTGTAATAGATTAATATTTTTCGCACCAGACTTTTTGGGAAGATTTGATTGTAACGGAGGCCTATTATTTAAAGAAATATGAAGAATAGGCATTGGTACATCCACCATATATGCTTGTCTTTTTAATTAATTCCTCATTGCTGGTTGCATATCCTACATTAAATAGGGGACCGACGGGCAAAACGGGGTAGGCGCCTAAAACGGGGTACCCTTCTTTTATTCTAACAGAGTCGCTCTACTCCATCTATACTACGCCTTCGGCATTTTGTCATCACGTTTGGGTCCGTTCTCTGCCATACGATTGAGGACCTCAGTTGCTACTGAACTGTTTTGGTGAGCACATGTGCGTTTTTAATATACAAAGTTATAATATTTTGACAGATTAAATTTAGAGTAAGTAATATTAAACCAATTTATAATAAAATTATATTATTGTCAACTAAAAGTGTATATTTTTTACCATCTTTCTTTGTTATTATATTTTAAAAAACACAAATGTTTAGTTCAAATAACAAGCACTAACCTCAAAATTTGCTCATCGGGCAAAATGGGGTACCCTATGGTCGGGCAAAATGGGGTATACGTATCCTGGGCCGCAACCATGCAGGAACGTTAAAAGAGAGCGATATTAGTTTTGAGTTTGTCAGCCCCAAAGCTATCTTACCAATCCCTCAAGTTAATCAAAACAAGAAAAGAGCTTCGAGAAAAAAAGGAAAAACAACCATCCTAACCTCATCGCCCTATAAAACAGATTTAGAACAGACTCAGGAAAAAGGTAAATCGATGGAGGTAAAAATCAGTAAAAAGAAAGATAGCAGATGTTCAAAGCCAATCAAAGACAACTAAAAAATTCAAATTACACAAAACTAAAAAAGTAGAATCGGATTCGGAAGGCGAAGTTAGTGACATAGACTGTTTGTACTGCGGCGACTTTTATTCAAGTTCCCCGCAGGGTTGGATATGTTGTTTCGGTTGCCACAACTGGGCTCATAATTCATGTGCAGGGGTAGAAGATGAAAACGACGAAGCAGTACTTGTTTGTGAGCATTGTCAGTAATTTTTTTTTACCTTAACTATACTACCCCATTTTGCCCTACACGACGGGCATAATGGGGTAAGTTACATAGTTGTGTTATTTTCCTGTTTTATCGTTTACGTTGATTTTTTTTTAAGTTAAAATATTATGAATAAATAGTCAATACTACAATAGGATTAATGCCTTATTTTGAGTTCCTTAAAATTTATAGTTTTTTTTATATGACATTTTAAGGCTTAAGTACCCAGTTTTGCCCGTCGGTCCCCTACGCTATATTTTGTTGCCCAATAAATTATTACAATATTTTTAGAAATATTTATTACTATTTCCCTTTATCTTCATTTAGTGAGATTATTTTAATTATTGCAATATGCTTGTAACGGCAACGTTTAAAATTCTCAACTGCAAATTCGCCATATTATATGAATTTAAAGCAAAACCTGTAGCAGTTCCATTCCCTATATCGTACCTGTACCTGACACCTTGAAAAAGGAATAACAATGAAACCAGAGAATCAAACATGTGACAGTGCCAACGGACCTGGAATAGGTACCTGGTAATAGGTAATAGGTACGCGGAATAGGCAAATGATACCTATTCCAAAAGAACAGGTCCAGTTCCACTGTAACACCCCTACCGTAGAGTCCTAATAAGAACGAAACGGCAGTCGTGGTCTACCCGCCCCAGGGTATCCATTGTGCTTGGATCCCTGTGTATTCCAATATAAAAAACAGTTACACAATTGTCCGATATGCCACAATTATTCGGTTTTAATTATTTTCGCGGACACTTTATCTTCTAAACATTTTTATGGCTATTCTTAAAACAGATTGCGCGCATTCTAGTGGGTGCCGGCGTTGATCTGTTTCTAATCTGCAAAACGGCAGATGTTCCGGTGAAAACGCAAATATCGTTCTCTATACGGGATTGTGATGCACTTCGTGGTTTGTTTAGTTGTCTTCTGTAGTACATTAATATTAAAAATATAAATAATAATCACATGAAAATTGTTTATCCTTTTTCTATTTTAACTGACATTGGCGTAACTGATATTGATGGGAATCAAACGCATGATGGTGTAACAATGATTTAGAAGTTTTAATATTTGATTGTTTCATTTTAGCATATATTTGGGTTACTGGATGTTTTTATCTTCTATCCCAATGCAGATTACGTTTTATTTGTAATTCTTAAAACTTTGTTTCCTTAAACGATAGGTTTACGCTATTGGAGGAAGCAACGGCACCACCGAGCTGGACTCGATGGAAATGTTGGACATGGACGTGGGTAAATGGGCGAAGATGCCCGCCATGCCGATTGCAAGGAGCAATTTGGGCGTGTCCGAACTGGAAGGATTGATCTACTGCGTCGGCGGATGGAACGGACAGGTCGGATTGAAACAGTGCGATATTTTCAATCCCGAGACGCAAGAATGGAGTTGTATGGCTCCTCTCAATACGGGTTAGTAATAATTGTAATATTTTTGTTGAAACTATATAGGTATTACCCAACAAACATTAGTTTATGAGGGATTCTCTACTAACTACAACATCGTAAATAACTTGGTAAAATATAATTAATTAAAAATACAAGATAAATCAATAAAAATAAATATTTAAAACTAAAATAATAGTTTTAATGTTAATATCCCAATAAAAAAATAGAAATATTTAAATATATCTGTGGGTAACTAAATTATTTATTTTAATGTAACTAATAAAACTAAAAAATATCGTTTAGATTTTATTTTAAAATATTTTTAAAAAGAAGAAGAAAAATAAAATAATTGCATCTTTAAATATTTTTTAGTTTAAAAATTGACTTCCCCCTTTTTAAGTATTTTCTTAATTACCATTTTAAAACTTTTTGTATTTAAAAATTTTAATTTTTGGATTATTTCGTTGTAAAATTCCATAACTTGATAATAACTGGAGTTCTGACCTGCCCTAGTTTGTATTAAGGGTAAGTCAATACTTAAATCAGTTCTAGTATTCCAGATCAGCAGTGGGTCGTAGCAAGCTCTCGCGTCAGGTTGTGTCATATTATTTTCATCTGATTTTGTTGTTTTTTAAGTGTTTCTGTGGCTGTTTTTTTTGTTTAGTGTGGGTTTTAAACATTTTCCTTTTGTTTTTTATATATTTCAGGGAAAGATTTTCTTGCTGTTTATTTTTTAGGTTTAATAGTGAGTATAAACACCATTTTGGTGAACTCATCTATTATCAAATTAATAAAGTGCCTAGTTCAACTATTTACATATCGTTATTGCAATTATCTCAAAAACTAATTGAAATATCGAAATTAATGAAGTACGACTTTTTTACGTACTTATAAAAATCTCTCTTTCATGATTTGAGGTAAAGCAGACAGGTGAGAGGAAAAAATATATGCGATAATTCATCATATTCTGTAGCCAGCGTCCTCTAGGAGGTTTCTTAAACTTATTATGGAATCCTCCTTATTGCCCTCAAAAACATAAATACACCAAATTTGACTCATATCCACTTAACATTAAATCATCGCCAATTTTATAAGTAAATATTTACTTGGATCACCCTGTATCTCTTTAACCGTATAAGAAATTAAACTAAATGACATATTTTCAAGTCCACAATCTTCTGTTGCTGTATACCCCTTCGTTGGGACACCCTATATACAGTATGTCTCCCTAAGTGTGCATCATATGGAAAACTTTTTTATTATTCATTTTACGAAAAAAAGTTATTCCTCATAAAAAGCTCTGCATGGTCTAAAACCTAAAATGCAACCATCAAATATCGAAATTTTCCAGTCATATACGAGGTTTGTCAAAAAATGTGAATTTTTCCCAAGAATGTAAATTTTTCCCAAGAGTAAAGTACCTTTATTTTTGACATTATCAAAAATTGTTATTAAAAAAAGTTGATCAGAACTAAAAACCACGTCTAAATATGCAATTTTACGCATTTATGTTGAAAAATTATTTTATTAATTTATTATTAATCATTAAATTTTTTTATTATTTAATTAATTTAATGCGTGTTATTGCATATTTAGATGTGTTTTTTAGTTCTGATCAACTTTTTTTAATAACAATTTTTGATAATGTCAAAAATAAAGGTACTTTACTCTTGGGAAAAATTTACATTCTTGGGAAAAATTCACATTTTTTGACAAACCTCGTACATGACTGGAAAATTTCGATATTTGATGGTTGCATTTTAGGTTTTAGGCCATGCAGAGCTTTTTATGAGGAATAACTTTTTTTCGTAAAATAAATAATAAAAACGTTTTCCATATGATGCAAACTTACAGAGACATACTGTATATCCATATATAAAATTCCCACAAAAGTAACAATACAAAAAGGGTTCCCATATGGTGTTTTAATAAGACGTACACTACAAAGCTTACAATTCGCAAAAAATGTATTACTTTTTTATTTTTGCTTTAGTTTTATAAATTATAAAATTACGCTATATCTTTACTACGAAATATTTAGACTCCCATACAAAGTTTAACAGATGGCGAAGGTAAAAACCTTAGTCCGGTTCTGTTTCTGTAGCCAACCGCTTAACGTAAAATATACCAGACTTCAACAGGGTGCCATTAATGACAGGTAATGCGGCGAGTTCTTAGATTAATTTGACTTTTTATATGGTGAAGCAAAATATTTGAAGTGGAATAAAGGGAGATTTAACAAAAAATGTTTGTTGGGTATGGTATGTTAGTAAAGTATTTTTCACAATAAATGGTTGACTCCGTTTAAATACCTGGGACGTTTTGCAAGAGCTCGGCCATAAAAATGCAAATAAACTGTCGGTCAGGGTCGGATTATAATGTTTTGTAATTTAGCAGGTAATATTTAACTGCATGCATTTCAGGTCATTAAATAATGTATTATTAATAACGAATTAAATACTAAAGTCCTACCCTGTAGTATATTTGCTTGTTGATTGTGTATAACAATGGGATTAAACCGGTAGTTTTATTGCAGTCAATAAGTCTATACCATTTAGGGTGAAAAATACTTTAGCAACTTTACTATCTCTCCTAGTTCACGAATGTTAGAAAGATAAGCACTAGTCGTGACGTAACGGTCAGCGGTCATTGGACAGACTTTAGAATGATGTGTAGTAGCAAACTTTCAATTTGACTTTTTTCAGGTCGCTACCAAGCAGGCGTCACCGCCTACAACAACCTCCTCTACGCCATTGGCGGTTGCGACGCGTGGAACTGCCTCAGCTCCGTTGAGGTATATAACCCCGAGGACAACACGTGGGAAGGATCGAAGTCGATCAATACGGCCCGCCGAGGGTGCGGCGTTGCCGTTTTTAATGGAAAATTGTACGTCGTCGGCGGATCCGACGGAAGTCATTCGCTGAATACGACGGAGGTGTTTGACGACGAGACCCAGACCTGGTCGGCGGGACCCAGCATGACCACGGCGAGGGCGAACGTCGAGGTCGCCGTGGTCGGTGACAGGTTGTATGCGGTGGGAGGATTTTCAGGTAGGAATACAGTGTAACCAGTAAAGTCCGCATCATATGGTATTTTTTAATTAATAGCTTTATTTGAAATTTGACTTTGGCATCAAGTTCTGCTTCGATCGAGATGAAAATTAAGCAAAAAAAATAGTAGTCACGTGGTTCGCATTATCTGTCAAATTTTAATTTTTTTCAAAAAATAATAATTCAAAAGTGTTATTTCTAAAAATAACGAAAAAATTTATTAGAAAAGTTTTCTTAATTGCAGTTTCTTGCCCACATGCAATATTTCAGCTGCATAAGATAATTTTGATTTTTTACCCACCACTAAAATTTATTTTCCACTTAATGAACACTTTACTGATGATACTGTGTTCTTTTTTGGTCTTAACATTGAGGTGTATTACTTTCCGACACAAACTACGTTTTCAAAAATACTTATTTTATAAAGTTACCTTATACAGGGTCAAAAACACATAAACTTTGCATCACATGCGACCAAATTTGAATAGCCCAAGTTTGATTTTGTATAAAAACACACATTTAATATGGCGCTACTTTAAAGAAAATGTATCTGAAATAAAGCCTTGTCAAAACAGAAGTTTTATGTAGGTTGCGTTGAGTCTTATTTTGCAAAAGTGATGCAATTTACAAAATATGGGTAAAAAATCAAGATTATCTTATGCAGCTGAAATTTTGCATGTGGGCTAGAAACTGCATTAAAAAAAAACTTTTTCTAATAACGTTTTTTGATATTTTTAGAAATAACCTCACTTTTGAATTATTTTTTGAAAAAAATTAAAATTTGATAAATAATGCGAATCACGTGACTACTATTTTTTGCTTAATTTCACTGGACAACAGCTAAAATGTTGCAGAAATAAAATCAACTAAATCTTACTATTTTAGGTGTGCTTAAATCGAAAATAAACGTTTTTTTTAAATATTAGTTCACGTTTAAGAGATACGTGACGTCATGTTCCCCTAATATATTAACACTGTAACCGCGAGAACGCACGTAGTATATTTGTATTGTAATAACAATATATGGATTTTATATTGCCAAATCTACATTTTCACCAAGTTAAGGAATGGTGGATTCTTAGGGACGATCCCCTATATTCAAAATCCTAACCCCCTATTGCTTAAAATAAGAGCGATAGCCATTGAAACCCATGTACATCCACTTTCATGTCTGCCTTGTACTGAACAGTCCCTATATAATAAAAATCTGTTTACAAAAATAAGAGAGCGAACGAAATGAGTTTTACATAAATTTACCTAAATAGGGATATTAACACAATGGCGACTTAGCCGGGACCACCCTAAAACAGGGATAATATTGAAATATTTAATTAAGCGGCAAATAAATAATGCTTTACTACCCGATTTTAAGTAAATAAACGACTAAACGGATAAAAGGACCCTTGTTTATCCTCATTTCTATGGTTTACCTGAGCACAGTACTATAATGTAGGCCAATAAATCCATTAGTACCTGCTCAGTCGCATTGTGTCCTTTATCCCTATTTAGGTAATAACAAATAAAAAACTCATTATGTTGGTTTCTTAAAATTGTATATAGACTACTTATAAGTATAATTATAATGAAATGTATTTAAAAATCTATAATCCATATTTGGGGATATAAACAGGTAGGTAAGCGGAGAGGTTAGTCAGTCGAAGTTAGTAATTCAAGTCGAATAGTTAAGATTGTAAAATGCCTCGAAAGTGTGTAAACAATCCAGATCACTTCTGTTATGTTTGTGGTGAAGTGACTTTTGCGTCTCAGAAGCGATCTATGACTTCATTGATGAAAAAAGCATATCATCTTTATTTCGGTTGCAGAATAGGAGATCAAGACAAACAGTGGGCGCCACATATATGCTGTAATGCATGCGCTTCAAGTTTGACAAGCTGGTTAAATCGTAAAAACCGATCTATGCGGTTTGCTGTTCCAATGGTCTGGAGAGAGCCTACAAATCATGTTAATGATTGCTATTTCTGCATGATACCTCCTGTTGGGCAAGGCACCGGTATATCCAAGAAGAAAAAGTCTGTTATTAACTATCCAAATATACCATCTGCCATCAGACCTGTACCACATAGTGACGACCTTCCTATTCCAGAACCCCCAGAAACAGTCACTTACGAATCAGACAGCGATACAGCGTTGTGCCAAGAAGAAGATATGCCATCAACTTCAAGAGATCCCGATTTCGCACCCAGCACATCATACCGCCAACCGCACAAAATAACCCAGTCAGAATTAGACGATCTTGTGAGAGATCTAGAACTTCCAAAAAGTAAGGCTGAGTTACTAGGATCAAGATTGCAGCAGTGGAACCTGTTAGAAGAAGATGTCTCTGTAAGTGTTTTTCGTAAACGCCATAAAGGTCTAGCGCAATTTTTTGACATGGAAAATAACTTAGTTTTCTGCAATAATATTGGCGGTTTATTGGAGGCTTTAAATATAAACTACAAACCAGTGGAATGGAGATTGTTTATAGACAGTTCAAAATTAAGTTTAAAGGCAGTACTATTACATATTGGCAATATTCCTCCGTCCATTCCTGTTGGATATGCAGTTCACATGAAAGAATCATACGACAATATGAAGTTCCTATTGACAACCATAAAATATGATGAGCACCAATGGCAGATCTGTGGTGACTTAAAGGTTATTGCACTTTTACTTGGGTTGCAGCTAGGCTACACCAAGTTTTGCTGTTTTTTGTGTGAATGGGACAGTCGGGCAAGGTCACTTCATTACAATAGACGACGCACTGGCCCGTTCGACAATCATTAGAGCCAGGGCAAAAAAATGTACAACACATGCCATTGGTAGACTCCAAAAAGGTTTTGTTACCACCACTGCATATCAAATTGGGCCTAATGAAAAACTTTGTTAAGGCACTGAATCGAGATGGGCCAGCATTTCAGTACCTACGTCAGAAATTCCCGAGGCTAAGTGAGGCAAAAATTAAGGAAGGTATTTTTATTGAGCCACAAATTCGAAATATTCTGAAAGACGAACACTTTGACAGCACTCTAACAGATATTGAAAAAAACGCCTGGAAAGACTTTCGCCTCGTGGTAACTAATTTCTTGGGAAATAAAAAAGCTGACAATTACGTTACTCTGGTTAAAAATATGCTGTCGTCGTATCAAAAAATGGGCTGCAATATGTCTCTAAAGATCCATTTCCTACACTCTCACCTGGACTTTTTTCCTGACAACTGCGGAGCTGTAAGTGATGAGCACGGCGAACGCTTCCATCAGGACATATCAACCATGGAAAACAGATACCAGGGACACTGGAATGCTTCCATGCTTGCCGACTACTGTTGGACTCTTGTTAGAGATGCTCCAGAAACAGTTCACAAAAGAGTAGCAAAGCGACAGCGCATTTAGTGACTCTAAAGTGTAAAATTATGTAGTTTTTATTATTTTATCAAAAATAAAATACAACCACTTTTTTTTTAAAATGACAACTAAGTTTTTAATTTCATTATCATTTTTGTATTCAGCATCCCAAAGTTAACAAAAAAAATGCATTTTGATACACGATACAACCAATAACCTAAAATTTGTTGTCCAGTGTTTTCATCTCGATAGAAGCAGAAACTTATGCCATAGTTAAATTTCGAATAAAGCTATTATTAAAAAAAAATCCCATATGGTACGGGCTTTACTGATGGTCACACTGTATATCAATTTAACATAACATAACATATCAAAGTAATTTACCCGATGTCGTCTAATAACTACTCTCGTTATAGATTTCATAACGACCATCTGAAAAATCCGTTATACTGTGCGAGCAAAAATTATTTGCATCAAAGAGGACTTGGATTAAAAAACGTAGGGCTTGGTTTAGATCACAATGATATGGGGACGATATATCTAACCAAATCTAGGTTAAAATTTTGTCAAATTCATATTATGACATGATATGCCAAACTAATGATGAGTAATAAAATAAGTAAACAAATACAAATTTATTTTTGTTGTTTACAAAATTAACAAGATGGAACCAGGCTTCATCCGAAAAAAAATGTCAGGTCTAACAAATCATTTATTTCCAAAAATGTTGGGTAAACCATTAAGAGTAATTCCTGCGTCTTTCAAAATCTGCGGCCACGGTTCTTTTCAGGCAATGATTAAAAGCCCCAGCAATAAAAGCAACGTCAGGAAAATGTTCGTGAAAATCGTCCATGCACAAACCCGGATTGTATTGCCACTCACCATTTACTCTAACCCCGTTTCGAAAATATACTTCAACCATGAATGTTTTGTGCTGTTCCGTAAAGCCCATTGTGTGAATTGTTCAAGAAATTGGAAAAATTAGCGATGAATCAAATTACTTGTAACGACTGTCAAAGATGACGGAATAACTGATTGATTGTTAATTCAGGTAGTTACTGACACCCAACAGGTATTAAGCTTTACGGCTAAGCATTACGTCCTTAGATGCAAGTCCCTCTTTGAAGCAAATAATTTTTGCTAGCACGGTATTATAATCCAAATATACAAATTTTGCTATTCCGACTATGTTTGTCCTTTTTTATCGTAAAGTAAAAAAAGAAATAAAATACGTAACTCTGCCAGATCATTTTTAAAATTAAAAATACTAAAAATGAGCACTAACCTCAACCTCTATTTGTTATTGTTCCAATTACGGCCAGTTTTGGGTTTTTATATTTTTATTATTTTAAAATTTGATTAAAATAAAGATAAAATAAAAAATAAAGAAAATGAGAAGTACCAAAACCACTAGACAGTAGTTCGCCATTTACTTATTTAGAATGGGAGGCAAATAAGTTTATAAAAAAACACTAACTCCGAGAGAAAACGACACATTTTTACCGTCGTCTCGGGAACCTTAAAGGAATCGGTGGTATTTCGTATAATTGCCGATTAAAAAGTATGTTCTGCCTTTAACAGAAACGAAGCGAGAAGAGCTACGTTACACATGTTTAAAGAAAATCCACATTCCCTACCCATTCTTGTTGGCAAAAGTTCGCAATATATACTTTAGGGGTTCTTACCCAAAATGAAAAACCAACAAAATCAATTTACCTACCAAATTTATAGAAAACCAACTACCACAGATATAGTCATACCAGCAGACTCAAAGCACCCCCAACAAACAAAACTAGCTGCATTCAATAGTATGGTACACATGACTAGTTAACATTCCTCTCTCAGACATCCAATACAAAAAATAATTAGATTTATTATAAAAACAATAGCTACAAACAATGGTTACCCAACAAAAATCATATACCAAATAATAAAGAAAAAACAAAGACAAAACACACAAAAACTTCTCTACAAAGAACATCCCACTCCAATTAAGGAAAAATACTGCTCAATAAGATATACAACACAAGCCAAAAAATCGCCAAAAAACTTAAAAACCTTAATATCATTCCTATACAAGTCAATAAAAACAACTTACACAAACACAATGACAATGCTAAAATGAAAACTAAAGTAAAAACAAACTTTCACAAAGTAGGGTCTACTAAATACAATGCGACAACTGCGATGCTATCTACATTGGACAACCAGGTAGAAATGTTGACACCAGGCTTAAAGAACACAAAACATCTATTTTAAAAAAACAAAATAAAAAAGGTTTAGCTGATCACTGCATATTACACAATCACTCAATCTCTAACAACGTAATACCCATATACATACACAATAAAAGCAGAAAACTAAATTTACTAGAAACAATAGCTATCAAAAAAGCCATAAAAAACAAATGTAATGTTGGGGAAAAGAAAAGCATAAAGTCTTTCTCCACAATTTTAATTCAGTAGCTAGGCTAGAATCGACATGTTTCGAGTGTAGAAACACTCATCATCAGGAAATTGAAGCAAAAATAATTAACAGCTGATGTTGTTAGCAAAAGAGAAAATATAATAAAATTAAAGGTGGAACTAATCCATAATGGAGCTTTCAAAGGCACGCATGGGGAGTGAAAAACTTTTGCAGTCAAAAGGCGGAAAATATATCAGCACGCTGAAAGGTCAGGGACCAGTAAAAAGCTACTGTGGGCGGGAAATGAAGAGAAAAACAGGATATATCAAATGAAGGACTTTGTAGAAAACAGTTCAAGTGTGTGTGATAAAAGCATTTTAGTTAGATTCAACTATGTCGAAGAGGTGTGAAAGATGTTAGATATGAGGTGGAGAGAAAGAAAAAATGTGTTTTTTATATTAAAGTAGTGTAGATGCTTTCATTTAGCTTGAAGTAAAATGCTGTTGGGGCACCAAGCTTGTTACGGCCCAGTTACCTCAGCAGGAGTCAAAACTGACACATATGATTTAGAATTTTCAGAGAAAATGTCGTAAACTTTTTTATTTCGATTCTAAATCATATGTGTCAGTTTTGACTCCTGCTGGGGTAACTGGGCCGTAACAAGCTTGGTGCCCCAACAGCATTTTACTTCAAGCTAAATGAAAGCATCTACACTACTTTAATATAAAAAACACATTTTTTCTTTCTCTCCATCTCATATCTAACATCTTTCACACCTCTTCGACATAGTTGAATCAAACTAAAATGCTTTTATCACACACACTTGAACTGTTTTCTACAAAGTCCTTCATTTGATATGTCCTGTTTTTCTCTTCATTTCCCGCCCACAGTGGCTTTTTACTGGTCCCTGACCTTTCAGCGTGCTGATATATTTTCCGCCTTTTGACTGCAAAAGTTTTTCACTCCCCATGCGTGCCTTTGAAAGCTCCATTATGGATTAGTTCCACCTTTAATTTTATTTTATTTTCTCTTTTGCTAACAACATCAGCTGTTAATTATTTTTGCTTCAATTTCCTGATGATGAGTGTTTCTACACTCGAAACATGTCGATTCTAGCCTAGCTACTGAATTAAAATTGTGGAGAAAGACTTTATGCTTTTCTTTTCCCTATATTATTCATCTCCACTTTGAGTATGGACTACGTCTTCAAAATTAAATGTAATGTTGTTAATCAAACCGAAATACCTTCAGGCGCTTCCCTAATTCTTAATAGCACACTAATTTAGGACTAAATATGTATCTGTACCTTTAAAAGTTAGGAAAACCCACAGTTGACCATTCAATCTTCTAATTTTAATTTTACGACATGTTTATAATAATTACCATACCTAATATAATATAAATACCTTTGTAATGTCACGTAGAATTTAGTATCTTTTTGTACTCCTTTGACAATGGCCCGCAAGGGCCGAAACACGTGTCAGGAAACTGAATAAATTTGTGAAACATAACAAGTAGTTATCATTTTTTCTTCCTGTGCAATGGAACAACAGTTTCACCAAGCATGTAGCCCAACACAAATTAATTATACTTACTCAACTGTTTCTCCAAGACACCCAAAAGGAGTCAACCGTTCAAATATAATAACCCCTTTCCATATCACTCTGTGTTTTAAAGAAGTTTACCCAGTCTAGTGATGTAAATGAAAAAAAAACGTTTGTTTTTTTTCAAAACTCGACGTTTTTTTTTGAAAAAAAACATAGGGGGTACGTTTTTTTTCTAAATTGCGTTTTTTTTTTCACAATAATTAAAAATCTGCATTATATCTTGTTGAGTTTTTTAAAATAAAGTGCAATCAACACGAAAATATTTTTACATTTGTCAATAAACATACATTTAAAGAAAAAAACGACCATAAACCATCAACTTATAAAAAAAATAACGCAAAAACCTTGTAGTTGCACTATACAAACAATGTAAAAAGAAAAAGTGTAATCTATATTAACATACAGTAACAACAGTAATAGTATATTACATACCGAAGAGGAAAGTGTTTCATTACTGTCGAGAGATTAGTTAGTTATCAGAAACGCGAAGCGTCGAGGTTAACTTTAATCTCGTGACAGTAATGAAAATTTTCCTCTGAGGTTTGTATACTATTTTATTTACAACCACACCATTAATTGAAAATTAGATAATATTTGATTTTTTCAAAAAATGTAATAAAAATGTCAAAATAATATGACAGTTATTGTTTTGACGCCAAACAAAAATATGCTGGTTGAATGACAAGAATGAGGGAAATGAGTGAGGGAAGTGGAAGTAGACGTAGGTAATGTGACACTTCCAAACTTTTAAAAATTTTGTAATGTCAATATTACATGTATGGTTGTAAATAATAGTAGATTCTGTAACGAGGTTGGAATGAAAATTCGATCCGAGTGGAAGATTCCGAACGCGAGCGTAGCGAGCGTGAGAAACCACGAGTATCGAATTTTTATTCTAACCGAGTAGCAGACTATATTTTCTCCACGACCATCCAGTTCCATATCTGATTCATCCGATTTTTTACTCATTTTTTGACTTGCACTAAAATTTGTCTGAAAATAATTATTACAACGCGGCCATTTTTATCTGACACTGACAGTTTCGAAATTCATGGCAACCTATGTCGTTTATATCAATTACAGAATATTCATTCCGTATCTTATTATGGAATGAATATACACGCAAAACGCATAAGAAGCAAGTGTTTCAGAATAAATATTCCAACTCAAGAGCGATAATTTTTACATTCTATTATCAAAAATGATTTTGGAATTATTGCATTTAGTAATGGTCGTGGAGAAATACTATTTATATGCTCTATGTATAGTTTACTGAACAGGAACATAAAATAGAACCTATCATTCTATCAAAGTTATCAAATTAAATAGAACGGTCTGTTTTATGGCGGTATTTTTAAATGATGCCTTTATGAAAAAAAACATGTTTTTTTTCACGTTTTTTTTTCAGGTGGTCAAAAAAACGGTTTTTTTACATCACTAACCCAGTCATAAGATATCGTATAGAACTTAACGTTTTCTATTATTTTTCAGGTAAAACATTCCTAAACACAATCGAGTACCTCGATCCAAAATCCAACGAGTGGACCACTTTTATTCCTAAAGGTACGTGCGAAGCGATTGCAAGGCGAAAACCTCGCAGTCGAAAAAATTCCAGAAAAAGTTTTTCAGAAGAGAGTAAAAAGTCCAGCAACATTCCTTCACCTTCCGATATTTTAAGGAGTCTAATGAAAGGTAGCTCAGAGAGCACAGAGAGCGTCACGTCGTAATGATAGCAAGAAACTATATTATGTATGTATAAGTAGGTTTCAAGTAACTTAAGTAAGTAATTTTAAGTCTTCTATTGTGTATAATATTAAGTCCTGGTTTGGCGGGGACTACAGATTTACTTGCGTTTTTTTACCACAAGAGAAGGTACTGTTTTGTTGGGGTTTCTTGCAATAATTCGAAACGTTGCACTAATTAGCAAGGTTTTATAGGGTGTTATGTTAATGAATCCCTTAAAACATTTTATATATAATATAAATAACACAACTAATGCAGCTTTGAACCATATTTTTTGAATATAAACTCTAAAATAGTTCGTGTATGGATTTTGCGAAATGTCTCTAATACATTTTTACTACCTCCAAGTCTAATATTCAATTAGATAACGTCCGGTCAGCAGCTTAACCATCGTTATAATAATATGTCTCATTATTACAGTAGCCGCCCGTGAGGTAGAGCGACAGTGCCATAGCCCTACCACCTACTACAAATGATGTATATTCTTATTTTGAAAGCAATTAACAAAGTATATTTAAAACTCGAATGCAGTCGGTCGCTCTTTATCAAAGCGATTATGCGTAAATCGATAACGTAGTTCTCGTGAGCCTAGTTCAGTATGTGTTACAGTACGCGTGCCGGCCCGGCCACGCAAACACGATTCAGTTGTTGGTTCGTGCGTCGCTAATGTGAGTTGTTTTACTTTGTTTGCGCTCGTAAAGAAAGTACATTTCCTTTTAACTTTTCATAATTTAAAAGTTTTTAATGGACAATCCATTTTGTACAATGTGGTTGGAAAAAAAATTGGAAATTAAGAATTTAGGACGGCCGTTATCCGATTTAAAAATGGAAAAAAGCCCAGGGCCTAGAAAAAGTGCACCAAGTTTGTAAATGTAACAAAAATATTTATATAAAAAATAGTTGGATGTGCGGAGATGAGGTATTTCCTACACTATTTTGTTTTATGTGTGTTTTATTTGGAGGGGTGGAAAGTTGGTCCCGAAAAGGAACCGATGACCTTGTCCGTATCTTGGGAAAAATTAAAACACATGAAAAATCAAAGGTACCTATATACAACATCTTATATTCCGGTATGTTTGGTAAAATTAACATTCAAACTTAGTTAAATTCTGCATACCGTAACAAGATGACCAAGGAAAGCAAAAAAGTTGATAAAACAGATACAGATCAAATTATAAAATTCGTTTTCTCGGTGAGGATGTTCTGTTGGACAAAATATTGACTAAATTTAACAATTTTTGCTCTTGGTCCAGAAAGAATTTTGCCTGCGGCGGGCGTAAGGCCTCGTTCACGCTATCAGGTTTAGCCGGTCCGGTTTCAAACCTGAAGCAAACCAGACAAGTATTGGACCATTCGTTTAAATGTAGTTCTTCGCACTATCAGGTTCAGGTTCGGCGACCGGTTGCAGCCGGATAGATCGACTGGAGCATCCGGTTCCCCGACGCCGGACGAAGTGATGGTGGGGTATTGCAGCTTATGTGCGCGTTCACACTTGTCCGGTTATGGTCTTCAGGTTTAGTCTGTGGTAGTTTATTATTTGTTTTAACGCTGGCGAGCAAGGTGCGAACGCTTACCTGATAGTTAAGCTAAGCATTTCTTTTGAACTGATGCAATTCCTCATTTTGACTCTGTAAAACTGGCTGTAATTTAGTATGTAGTTCTTCAAAATACCAAACAGACATTCTAAAGTAATTAAAAAAAATTTTCGTCACTTCTTAATTCCTCATACAAAATTTGAAAAGCACCAATCTCGTCACGTGTTTAAAGTAGAGGGTGTACCCAAAGTCCCCTTTTACCATTTCTTTGCTTTTTACGCTTTCTATACAAATACCACAAATCTATAACAGCATTACGATCTATCATCGAAACGTGGACTAAAGTTTTTTAATAGGGACAATACCGGACCTGATGAAAACCTGATCGGGTCCGGATATTTTTATTTTTACTTCAGGATTCTGTCCTGTTTAAAACCTGACCGGCGAACCCGAGTGTGAAAGAGGCCTAAGTGATTTTTGGCCCTACCTTACTAAAATGTCACGAACCGCAACTGCATTATTATCCCATTTTGAGGTCTCACTCGGCACTTACGCGCAGGTTGACGGGACGACACGGAGGCATGCGTCCCCTAGGCTCGACGTTTTTAGGAGTCATAAGTAATAATCATATGTTTTAGGAAATGTAGTAACCGTGTTTTAAACAAATAACCGTGTTTTAAACAAATAACATTTTAGAAATGAAAATATGTAGATCATGGATTTTTAATTTCTTGTGAAATGTGAAAAGTGCATTAATTGAGATTGTAAGTTTACTAAATTTAATAATTTGATTTTTAAATGGGTCGTAGATTTTCTGGAATACCTATGGATGGAATGAATTTCTTTGTTGTTGGTGGCGCAAGTAAATTTGCAGTTCTCGCTTGACCTGAAAGTCTTAAGTGAATGTAGGCATTGGTTTAAATCGTATTTTTATAATCAGAACCAGAGTTTTTTTCATTTTTGTCAGCGCCATCCTTAGGCGCGTTTCCCCATATCATGATTATAAAAGCAACAGTTACCTAACTTGTATTGGGGAGCTTTTATAGGTATCGTTGTGTGATATTTGTTTGTTTCTTTAGGCAGATCGCATACACTTGAATTTTTGTCTATGTGTGTAGAAGTTGGGTGGAAAAGTTAATTTATGGTTAATTATTCCAACCTTATATGTCTACATTCACTTGGACCGAACAGAATCCTACAATACACTATGCAAACCTCTAAAGTATTAAATTGAAATATAATCCGTACAAAACAAAACGCCGTTGCTAAGTGTTTCTCGCTTAGTTTTAATGCATATTTTATATACTTTCTTTTTCACATAAATCTCTGAATTAAATTTATAATACGGCCAAGCCCGGAACAAGCTAAGGAATTGATGGTTCCCTTCGCTTGGCTCGACTCTTTATTGGGGAGTTTTCGCAAGGAACTTGCACTGTTTTGACAACAGTATTATTTTTTGTTTTAAAAAATAAATTAGGGGGCTAGTATATTTTGCAGGAACTCGCTGGTGCTTATCCTGCAAATAGCGAAGGTGAAATTGGGACAAAATTGGGGAATTTGGATGACTTACAAGCCGTCGAAAAGTTTCGAAAATTCCTAGTATCAACTTCCGAAGAAATTCGAAAAAAAAAACGAAAATTCTGGTTTTTGTTTTTAATTTTTCTTAGTTTTATTTAGATTTCGCAAAACTAATTTGACATTTTTATTGCCGATTTTATTTTCTATAACATGTCGCTATCAAATATTGATTCTGGCGTTTCGTCTTTCGGGTACCATCATCAGGTATGGATTTTTAAATACGGGCCTGTATTTTTTTATTTTAGTTTTGTAGACTTGTATCTAATAAAATAATGATAATGTAAATAAAGCTAGGAAACATTAAAAATGGAAATGAGGATTTTCGGTTTTATTGGAATAATGGCGGAAGTAGGTACTCGGAATTTTCCAAATTTTTTGACGGCTTGTTAGTCGTTTCCAAATGGGGCAACTTGCCTCCAATGTAACCTTCGCTGTATCTCTTACCATTTACGAGATCCCAATGGTAAGCGTCAAGTTCCTAATACCCTGTATATATACAAAAGTTTAATACCTACAGGATGTTTTCTAATGTTGACAAGTACACCATTGAAAAAAAGTATGTCAAACAAAGTAAGTAGGTACCTACCTATCTATATTATGTATTGAAATTTTTTTTAAACCAGTTACGAAACGTTTTACTTTTCGTAACTAGTAACAAAAAGTAAGACGTCAGGAGTGTACTTATCCAGTTTTTTTTTCAAATCAGTGTTTATTAGAACGAAATCGGCAACGGTGTTTCGTTTCGAAAGCATTTAAAATTGATGATGTGCATCGGGATGTTCGTTTTGCACAACGTACATATTACAGGATCATTCACGTTCAGTGGCCTATTAAAACAACTTGGAAATGAGTGAAGTTTTCTTTTTCAAATTTGGGTAACAGGCATGATTAACTTTGAATTTTAAAAATATTTTATTCCCACGTTTGAATCACTTTCGGTTAGTTATGGCCAACTTTGGTATTTTAAATATAATATACTGGATATTTAAGCATTTTTGGACCTTAATACCTTTTGGTTATAATAATCTGTACCTATCTCTAATTTTGAGATATAAATTATAAAATGATTTTTTATGTAAAAACATACCGAGAAAAAAGTTCAGTAACTTTGAAACTAATAAAGTTAAACATCAAGCCTTTGATTATTAGCTTTATTAGTTTCAAAGTTATTAAACTTTCTTCTCAGTTCAAAGTCAGTGCTACCAAATTTGAAAAAGATAACATGGACTCGTTTCCGAGATATTCTAATAGACCACTCAACGTGAACCACCCTGTATATCTATAGAATCTAATAAGGGATATTTTTTGAAATTGGATGTACGAGTTTATTAATATAGTTTATAATAATCGTGTTAGTGGTTGCACCAATTTTTTATATTTATATACAGACAATACTGTTGATTATATATTCGGTAATTTTGTGTTATGACAGCTACACCATGCCGAAAACGATGTTTATTTCAAGAATAACGTGTTTCCTCGTATAGATACCGAATAATATTAACAAAAAGCAATTATTTTAGTGAATATAATATTATAAATAAGACAAAGTCGTCCGGGTTTGCTTGTCTCATTTTTTTTTAATGAGGATCCGTAAAAGATATACAGTATGTCCAAAAAAGGAGAAAACCCTTATTATGACTGATTTTTAGGAAACATTTCGTATGCTACTTATAGTAAGGGGGCAAATGTCAGTTTCTACATGACTGCTGGCGTGGGTGTGGCTATAACAAAAGAATACCACATTATACTCTATATCAAAAATCTAAACGCTCGACTGCAATAGTCTTGTCATTTCTTAAGAATAATTTGAGATTTACACGTTTCTATTTTTGGTAAAAAATTTATATTTTGCTATCGAGAAGACATATTTGAAGGCACTCATCGAGGGGCCAAGACCTTTGAATATATACTTTGTTAAAGAAACCATATTATAACTGTAAGTAATAAAATAAGAATTAGTAATATCAGTAAAGTATTACATTTTAGGTGTGATCGTAGAGGTCTCTCTAGCAATATAGTGCGTTCAAAGACCAAGTATACGTGTATCGCAGTTTGAAATATCTAATGCCGGCGTGCATTGTCATTTTTAAACGGCAGAAAACTGCTTTTTCGTACTCATAACAGCGCTCTAGAAGTTTTTATTTTTTAATCGAATTTTAAGATTCTTTTATTTTTATTGACAAATTTCTACTGTTATGTTTGTCGTGATGAAGTTTGATGCCTTGTATTGCCAAAAAAATTTTATCAACACCAAGCTCTTTTAAGTTATAACGTCGCAAGGGCGGTCTCACGGGGTAATTAACCCCTACCCCTTGTCCCTAGGGGTCCCAGAATGCAGACTCGTTAAATGTTTTAATTTGTTAACTAAACTAAAAAAAAAACAATTGCTGATCGCGAACAAAGCTTTGTTGCCAATGTCAGTAATTTTTCAGGGAATGAAATTTTATTTATTACAAAAGTGTATCAGAGAGAGAGAAATACAGAATTCTGAGGCCTTTGAAAAGGGTACGGGGAGAGGGGGTTAGACATCGGTTTATTTTATTAGTTTATTGGCATTTTCCGAGCGATATTAAACGGTAAAATGATCGAATCCACGTCTATGGATTGGTGTATTTGTGTTAAATTTAAAAATACGATACAAGCATATTTGGCGAAAAGCTTATAAAAACATTAATTTTGTGTGATAAAAAATAGATTGCCATAAAGATTATTATTAAATTAAGCTATCGGTATCTGAAATATTTAATGGAGTCACAATATATCATGTATTAAATTAGTTGTATTATATTTTATTGCGTTTGAAAGGTGTCTATCTAAATTGTACCGTTTTTGTGGGTCTTGCTCGTTCGTTCTCGATCTAAGAATACCACCTCTCTGCTGATTAATATTTAAAGGTAAGTTTTTTAGGTGGATGATAGCAAAAGACTACCTGACTGTTAAATTTGATGTCAGTAAATATCCCATTAAGTAAGTATTTACATAAGAGTTGGAGGACCGCACTACTAAACTTTTTCTTTTAACTTCAAAAAAATCTCCAGTTATAGTATACCATCATATTATATACCATATATATACCGGGTGTTTCTCAAAATACGTTCACCCCTATAACTTTTTTATATTTATAGATATTATGAAATTTTAAGATTATGCATAAGAGATGAGTCTGCATTTATTGGCATAATTTTTAATTTGTTAGCACTTCTTGACCGGAAGTGACCTTGACTTTGGTATTTTAAATGGGACATCTTGTATGTTTTTACTTATTGGGATTCAGCATAACATTCTGAGTAAAATGACACCTCACTTGTCACTTTTTGACGTCAACATTTTTATGTTTATTTTTTATTTTCAATGTAGAGTGCTACAAATTAATTAAACCTGTTGTAGTAAGTATATGAAAAGGAAAATTATGTCATAATAATTGACTTTCTAAGTTTCAAAAGCGTTTAAAAAATGAAATTTTGTTTTCTTGACGTTTACTCCATTTTTCCAAATAGAACCATGGTGGTTTACTGGAATATTTAAAACGAGCATTTTTTTTCCAACAATTTGATACCATACACTCCTATGCTATTTTAAAATTGACACTGAAAACGACAGGGCGGCAATAATGCATAACGCTTGCGATTGTTACTGGCAAATTTTTTCGTGTCAATTTTAAAATAGCATAGGAGGGTATGGTATCAAATTGTTGGAAAAAAAATGCTCGTTTTAAATATCCTAGTGAACTACCATCGTTCCATTTGGAAAAATGGAGTAAACGTCAAGAAAACAAAATTTCATTTTTTAAACGCTTGTGAAACTTAGAAAGTCAATTATTATGACATAATTTTAATTTTCATATACGCCTTGACTATAAATTAACATATTTAATTAATTTGTAGCACTCTAGATTAAAAATCAAAAATAAACATAAAACTGTCATTTTACTCAGAATGTTATACTAAATCCCGATAACTAAAAATATACAAGATGTCCCATTTAAAACTAACAAAGTCAAGGTCACTTCCGGTCAAACCGGAAGTACTAACAAATTTAAAATTATGCCAATAAATGCAGACTCATCTCTTATGCATAATCTCAAAATTTCATTTTAATATTTATAAATACAGAAAAGTTATAGGGGTGAACGTCTTTTGAGAAACACCCGGTATATAGCTATATATATTGTATTGATAGGTTATATGGTTGCACTGTGCTCACACTTCCAGTATTCAAACGGTTCCGGTTCAACCGGAATAAGGCGATGGAAATTGTCAAATTAACCACACATTGTATTGTTTTTACAGAAAACAAATAAAAGGGTAAAAAATTAATGAATAAGTAAAAAAATTAATATTATTTTTTACTTCTTTTTAGCTATTCCGTATGAGTGAGTCACAACGATTTCACTTCCGGTTTAACCGGAAGTGCTGCAAAATTTGACATTCAAATACAAGCTTCTCCAATAATTTTAATGACACCTTCCCTTTTAAATCTTTATTTCTACTACTATGTCTAAACTTATTTGTTTTTAAGATATTAACAATGTTTGCGTGTAAGCAAAGGCATATTTTTAACTTTTCTCAGAAAGAAGTCACACGTGAGAAAAAAAAGGTTAGTCGTTCGTAAAACAGTTGAAATTGATTATTGAGTAAACATTTCTGCGGGAATCTTATATGAAACTATGATCAAATTAACATGAATTGTTGCTTGTTGGATAATGTAATTGAATTTTTAATTGCTTATACAGTAGAGCTTCGCTAATCCGGATTAATAAAAATAGAGCCAATCCGAATTAGTGAAACATCCGGATTATTGGAATCTTTTTAAAAGCTATAAAAATGCACCAAATACACATTGTTGTAGCATTTATTATATTAACACAAAGAATTTAAACATTTTTAATTTTTGTAAAATATCATGTTTTTCCGCTAGTGTTAAAGTTTTGTGTGCTCTCTCTAAAAAATCTCGACTCGTCTTTTGCGGCTTTTTAATTATTATTAGGGGATTCACCTAGACAACACCATAAAAGTTACATGAAATTATCGAAGAACACATGATCCGGACTATGTACCTAATACATAAAATACATAAGAAATCCGGATTATATAATACATAATGTAAAAAAGGAATATTTAAATTTTGTCCGGATTACTGGAGAATCCGGATTAGTGGAGTTCGGATTAGCGAAGCTCTACTGTATTTTAAAAACCAATAAGTTAAGACATAGGGAAGTATAAATACATTTGTTGGAGAAATGTGTGTTTAAATATCAAATTTTGCAGTGAAATAGTTGTAACTCGTTTATAAGAAATACCTAAAAAGAAGTAAAAAACAATATTAATTTTTTTTTGTTAAAACAATAAAATGTGTGGATATTGACAATTTCCAACTGAAACTGTCTTAGATAGAGATAGGATATGATACATATTTTATGCTTAGAATTCTTCGCAGAATGCATATTTTTAAAAATATACAGACTGTCCGCGGATAGGGTTTACAATAGATTAGGGCTGTACCGAGTAGTTCGGTGCTCGGCCAGAATTTTCACCGAGTAATGAGTACTCGGTGCTCGGTCTTATATTTATTACTCGGCCGAGTATAGTAGAATATTAGAAGCAATCCTTTTCGGCATGTCAAAAACAGTAAGAAATCCTCCTGTACCATTAAGGATAGCGGAAAACTTTTGACAAAGCTTATTAAGGGTTACCAGATGCTTCTTTTAAAATTAATTCCGTCTATACTATACAGGGTGCTCCAAAAAACCGGAACGGTAAAAATTTTCCATTTTTTAAATAGAACACCCTGTGTTTTTTTTTTAGATTTTCAGATTCTACATAAAATTATAATTATTTTTTATTAAATGCATTTTTAGTCCATACTTTATAGTTTCCGAGATGTTGAGCTTTTGAAAAATATCGTTACTCGGCAGCCGAGTACTAGGTACACGGTCAATACCATCAGCCGAGTACTCGGTACTCGGTCAAGTTAAAAAACAGGGCTCGGTGCAGCCCTACAATAGATGCAATTCACAAAGAGAAAATTTTGATTTTTTATACAGGGATGCCAATTAGAAAACTTATTAAGAATAACGTTTGTAATTTAAATCCGGGATTTAAAATAAATCTTCGATTTTTTTAGTTTTTTTAATTTTTAAAGGTAAAAGAATTTTTGTTTTGGATAGCAGCATTAGCGGTCGAAATACATACATTATCAATGACAGAGGGGTATCAAAAAGTTTCAAAAACTGATTTTTGGTGTTACCAGAAATATGAATTTTTAATTTTAAAAATGCCCGGAAATAACACAAAAAAATCTTACAATAACAAATAATAATTCCATAATTTGCTATTCAAACATAAAAATGCCTTGTTTTTACAAAAGATGGAAGGAATGCATTTAAAGTTTTAAAATAAGATACACACCACCCATTTTGAAAATAGAGTCTAATAAAATTTTATATTAATATTTTTATTGAGCAGCAAAATTTCCATTTACCTCTAAAAATTAAAAAAAACTAAAAAAATATTTATTTTAAATCCCGGATTTAAATTACAAACGTTATTCTAATTAAGTTTTCTAATTTGCATTTTGGTCAATAATGAAAAATAAAGGTGTTGAAGAAAAATAATTTTTTTGAAGTTTTTGCGAACCCTGTATAAAAAATCAAAATTTTTTCTTCTTGAATTGCATTTTTTTTATAAGCAAAACTTTTTATCAAGAATGACTTTTTCCCGAAAAATGAAATTTGTCATCCATTTGTGCTATTGTAAACCCTATCCGCGGACAGTCTGTATACGGTGTTCTATATTTAAAAAGTTGTGTGCACTTCCGGTTCAACCGGAACTAACAGGCAGACGTTTGAATACTTAAAATGTGCGCACAGCGCAACCACATAACCCTTCCAGAATTTCATAATAACGTTTTATTTTATAAGGAGGTGACAAACTGGGTAGGTAGTAATTTCGTTGTTACCAATGTTACCCGGTATATTAGTAGACCCTCAATGAACACGCAATAATTATATAATGGTTCTAAAATATTTCTGCAAGTACTCTATGCCTATAGTCACTAACGCCTTAATTACCTACTGAAGTAGACCAGATACAAAAAGACATGTCTTAATTTACCCAATAATACAACTGCCGTCGAACCGAATAAATGGTTTTCTTTTTTGAGCGGCAGTATACGGGGGTCGCTCCAAAATTGTCTGTATATGTCAACACTGATGGTAATGGAACAATTTAACACCAAATAACGGTAATCATTACAATGTTGCCATATATCCTGATTACATTTTTGGAATTGACCCTGTATAAATAGTTATAAAATTTTAAATGAGAATTTGAACTCGTTTAGTTCTTACCGATTATTAATTATTGCATTTTTAGGCTAAATTTTTTATGTGAAGTAGAGTATTCTTTTCTAGCCGTTTTAAAGAAATATTACGATGTAATTAAGTATATTCCTTTATTTATGGAAAATTGTTTAATTAAATAAATTGTTTTATTAAGTCTTTAGAAGTATTTTATTTCTTGTACCGGGTGTTCCACCTAAGGAGGTAATCGGCTATATCTCAGAAAGTAATCACACTAGGACTTTGGGAAAAAATATATATCCATAAAAGCGGCCAAGAGAAATTGCTGGAAATTACTTTCAAGTTCGAAAAATGACCGCTAGGGGGCGTAAGAGAACTTTCAAAAATAGAAATGCCGATTTTCTCTTGATTTTTCTTAATAAAAATATGTTAAAAATATAAGCATTGTATTTTTCATAAAATTATGCAACTTTATGTTAGGAATAGTTTTTTTCTATTTTCAATAATAAAGTAGTGGGAGAAGCTAAAATATTTTTTCTTTCAAACGCTGATATCTCTGCTTCGTAGAGGTGGGCTTAAGAGTTATTTTTGAATCACCGGTATACCGGTGACTGTTATTTTAAATTAACTGTTATTTTAAACAGTTACCAGTTATTTTCAAAAAATGAGATTTACTAAGGTGAAGGTGTCAATTTAAATAATCGACTTTTTCTCTTTTTAAATATTTTATTGGCGCCAAATTAAAATAGCTGTTATTTTGAATAATAACAACGTTTTCTCTATTTTATTTTCAGCATATTATGTTACTGTACCCATCACATACCACACACCCTAGTCTCTAGTTAAATTACCAATAAAAATAAAGTCTATGTAGTATCATATACTAAGTAAATACACACAATATGACGGTCACGACTCACGACATACACACACATACATAGAAAATACATTAAATACAACGCTACAACGCGCTTCGGGGAATTGCAGAATATACAATTGCCAACCTATCCACCAATCCACTATTTCCCTCGCAATTTTAAACGTGAAGAGTAGTGAAGACGTGAAATTATCATGTATTAACACCTTTCCTTTAAGCATAAGCATCCTGCAAACCAGAACTATCAAATATCAGAGAAATAACGTTCATTGGAAATTAATTATACCTTACCGTTACCGCCCACAAAGTGATATGAAAATTATCCGATTACTAATAATAACCATGTTATTTTTTAATATCCAGTTATTTAACAGCGAGAGAAGGCTGCATGAGCCGGCGACTTAAGCAGCGGCAGTGCTGTGCAATCGGTTGGTATATGAATCACTAGTAGTTGCTTCACATCCTATTACTAAAATAACCATGTTATTCTTTATCCAGTTATTTAGAAAATAACAGCGTGCAGCGAAAGAAGGCTGCCATGAGCCGGCGAACTCAGTCGGCAGTGCGATGTGCGAGCGCTTGGTATATTGAATAACTGGTAACTGCTTCAGATCATATTTAATCACCGATAGCGACTGTTATTTCTTAATAACCGGTTAGTTTTAACCGTGACAGTTATATCGTCACACCTCTACTGCTTCGGATAAACCGATTTTATTCAACTCATTGGCGGCTGGTGAGGAAGGACTCTGGGACTACGTCCCCCCAAGAATTCTAGTAAGAATCGTGTTTTTTTAATTTTATACATAAATATATAAGTACTAGTTAGCTACTATAAGGCATACGCTTTATTTTAATAATTTTAAATAAATTAAATCGTTTCACCTAAACAAATCCATTTAATATTAGCTCCACCGCTTAACTTACGAAACTAATTCCAACCAACACTTTCTCGATGGAGCGGACGTCCTTTTGTCGCACAAGCAGCAGCAGATATCGGTTGGGAGAGGTAAGAGAAGTGGTTCTGGGGCACAGAATACTAACAGCAAGTGGGGACTCAACGTGGGTGAAGCCAATTGGCATTCTATTTCGCGATTGTTGATTGTTTACTTACATGATAATTGTTCTGCATCGGCAATTGACAGTGTTATGTTAGGTTAGTGTTGTTTTTCTTTTGGAAAATGAGGAAATGTGCAAACATTTTCGTGACGCACTTTGTTTTTTCTTCCTGCGGCCCTACGCCCTCCCTGGCTCGAAACTCACGAGCCGCCACTGATTCAACTTCGTCTTGAAAAAAAGCCCTTCCTTTTCTCTACGCGTAGATCTATTAACTACACCATATTGATTTTGCTGGTGGCCACTAGATGCCGTTTTTCCGTAATTCCTCAATGAGTAAGGATTTTCTCAAAAAAATCAAATCTTATGATATGACTTTTTCATCATATTTTATTTTAGGCTTATAAAGGCTATTAAATAGAGGAATGAAAAATCCAGGTCCGTATTTAAAATAAAAAAGTTGATGATGGTTGCTCGAATCCGAAACGTCGGATTAAAAAACTAACCCCACCAGCTTGTAGAGGAGGAAAAGTTACTATAAGGAACTAAAAACCGCAACGTGATATCTTTTCCTCCTCTACAAGCTAATGGGGTTAGTTTTTTAATCCGACGTTTCGGATTCGAGCGACCATCATCAACTTTTTAATTTTAAATACGGACCTGGATTTTTTATTCCACTATTTAATAGCCTTTATAAGCCTAAAATAAAATATGATGAAACAGTCATATATCATAACATTTGATTTTTTTGAGAAAATCCTTATTCATTGAAGAATTACGGAAAAACGCCATCTAGTGGCCACCATCAGAATCAATATGGTATAGTTAATAGATCTACGTGTAGAGGAAAAGAAGGGATTTTTTTCAAGACCAAGTTGATTAAAATCGGTTTATCCAAAGCAGAGATATCAGCGTTTGAAAGAAAAAAGGTTTGACCTTCTGCCACCACTTTATTATTGAAAATAAAAAAAAAACATTTGTAACATAAAGTTGCATAATTTTATGAAGAATGCAATGCTTATATTTTTAACATATTTTTATTAAGAAAAATCAAGAGAAAATCGGCATTTCTATTTTGAAAAATCTCTTACGCCCCCTAGCGGTCATTTTTCGAACTTGAAAATAATTTCCAGCAATTTCTCTTGGCCGCTTTTATGGATATATATTTTTCCCAAAGTCCTAGTGTGATTACTTTCTGAGATATAGCCGATTACCTCCTTAGGTGGAACACCCGGTACAGTGTTGAAGAGTACCGGGTGTCCGCCGCGGAAGGTGGTTCGCCCCAATAACTTTGTTTTTCAAGATAATGGAATAAAATTTGCAGGTTTTGTATACGACATAAAACTTCATTTTTTGACAGGTGACTCAACATTATGGAACTTCCGGTTTAACCGAAAGTGACATAAACTTTCAATTTTTAGATGGGACACATATTTTTCCGTTATGACATTCTAAATATAACGATGTCGTCACCAACTTAATTTTTTTATCTAGAGGGCTATGAATACCTTTAAATCACTTATTTCAGTTCTTTAATCTTGGGAAAAATACAATTTTACTATTTTCGGTCCAATGCTATCTGCTGTGTAAAATTTAATCTTGAATGTTGTATAAGTAACTCATTTTTGAAGTGAAAACTTCTTTAGGCGCGTTTAGCACTTTTTGTGGGCACTAAATTAAACTGAGCCGTCACGCGTCACACTCGGCTGTGTAACGCTCGAATTCAACTGCTATATTCAATCCGAACTGACCCTGACCCGAATGAACGTTATATGCAACCGCAAACAGTGTGCGTTGTATAGACACTCGTCTGCGTCTCAGGTATGTTCTGGCATTTTTTAAATTATATATTTACGTAGGGTGAAGTAAGGTTTACCGTAATTGCTTATTCCGTGGACCTAATTTATTATGATTTCTGACTTCTGTTGAAGATGTCAAAATTCAAGGGTTGTTCAATTTTAGGAAATATCTTTTTTCGTATGCAGTAAAATTACAATTGTATTTGATATTATTAATTTCACCTTGTTGAAGTTTTCACTTCTGTCGTGTGGTCTTAAGCACACACAATTTTTTTTAAACGGCAACAGTGGTGGCTCGTCGGGTTAAGAATTCCGATTATTTTGATACTAAAGAAATAAATTTTAAAAAAATCTTCTTGGTGACAAAACGTGACCCAGTGACATCGTTATACAGTGTGTCCACGGATGGAGTTCACTATACTTGTAAATAATCTTATTTTCACTTTTTCGAAAAAAAGTAATTCTTCATCATTTCTTCTGCTTGTTATAAAAATACAATTCGCGTTGAGAAAATTCGATTTTATTGTAGAGGGTGCGTGCGTAAAAAATAGTAAAGAGTTTAACGAAATTAATAATGTTCAAACTAAATTAAATTGAATCGATTTTATTAGGTGTGCTTGTTGCTGTCATACAGGGTGGCCCTTTAGTGTGGCAAAGTACAATAGCTCCGTTACTATTTCAAATACATTAAAAATATGAATACAAAAGTTGAAGGGCAGTAAGTGACTTATAACGTAAAATTATTTTTAACTCTATAGGGTGGCTCAAAAAAGCGGAACAAGAAAAAATGTACTTTTTTCAAATGGAACACCCTCTATATTTTTACATTTTTAAATTTCACATAAAATTACAATTATTTTTTATTAAATACATTATTAGTCTATACTTTATATTTTCCGAGATATTGACTCTCGAAAAGTGACATTTTTGAACTTTGACAGCTTCTAACTTTCTAACACTACGTCTTAGAGCAAAACGGCTTACATGTCCCTATCTTTAATTTTTATTATCTTCCCAAAAAAATCAAATTCCAGTTAAACCGGAACAACTATATTTCCTGCTTTCGAGTAACATCCGGTTTAACCGGAAGTTGATTTTTTTGGGAAGATAATGAAAATTGAAGATAAGGACATGTAAGCCGTTTTGCTCTAAGACGTACTGTTAGAAAGTTAGAAGCTGTCAAAGTTCAAAAATGTCACTTTTCAAGAGTCAATATCTCGAAAACTATAAAGTATAGACTAATAATGTATTTAATAAAAAAGAATTATAATTTTATGTGTAATTTAAAAATGAAAAAATATACAGGGTGTTCCATTTGAAAAAAGTACCTTTTTTATTGTTCCGCTTTTTTGAGCCACCCTATAGAGTTAAAAATAATTTTACGTTATAAGTCACTTACTGCCCTTCAACTTTTGTATTCATATTTTTAATGTATTTGAAATAGTAACGGAGCTATTGTACTTTGCCACACTAAAGGGCCACCCTGTATAATGTTTAACTGACATTTCAATCAAATTCTTTGTCAACATTTGTAAACTGTTATCTTCAAAAAAATGCTAACCTTAGAGCAACGTATTTACTTGATCAAGTGTTATGGCATTGGAGAGGTGAGCTATAAATATGCAATTGAAATTTTCCATCGAAAATTTCCCGGTGTAGGGGGAGTTGGGGCACATTGATGCAATTTTTTTTGGGAGGAAAAGAAAGGTATTTTCCAGTGGAAGAAAGTAAAGTAATATGTTAGATTTAAAGACTTGTGATTTTATTCCTATATATTGATTAAATATTTGCTCTTTTTTAATAATAATAGATACGACGCGAGATTATTTATGAAGTGGGATTTGAATCAATGTGCCCCAGGAGGGGGGTAGATTGATACAGGCATGAGGCACATTGATACACATCCTTCAACACTTATCATAACACAAATTACGGACGTTACCCACATAGCACAATCGTATTTCAGAAATATTTCATATTAGTTTCTCTGAAAGATTTGAAATGTTTCATAAATATTCCACAACATTGATGAAATATTGGTGAAATGTTTCAGAAATCCAAAAATGTCCCATAAAAGTAATATTTCATTGAATGTTTCTGGAACATTTCGTAATTACATTTCTGAAATATTTCAAATTAAAGACAGTTGCCTTTCAGAAATATTTCAAAAAATATTCTTGTAATATTTCTGAAATTTAAAATGGAATAAAACAATTACATTTACCATAAGAACACCTTTAATAAAAATATACAAATTAATAAATTCTTCATCTTTATGCGGCCCTGAAAAAAAAAAGAAAATTTGTTATCAAATGTATATCTTACACACTTAATCAAAGTAATATTTGCGAAAGGAAGCCAGAAGTAATAATTATTATAGAAAAAAGAAAAGCACAAAGTCTTTTTCCACAATTGTTATTTGAAAAACTAGGCGAACCTAGAATAATTCATAACAAATTTTAATCGACATGTTTCAAGTGTAGAAACACTCATCATCAGGAAACGAAGGAAATGGTACAATGCTGATTTTGTTAGTAGTAGAGAAAATAGCAAGTGAAACTAAGCCGTAATGGAGCTTTCAATGGTACATACAAGGAGTGAAAAATTTGAATAGTCAAAAAACAGAAAAGATTTTAGCATACTGAAAAGTCAAGGACCATTGCCAAGCCACTGTCTTGGGTGGTAAATGAAGAGAAAAAATAGGGAATTTTAAAAAGACTTTGTAGAAATCATTTAAATGTAAGTAATGAAGAATATTTAGTTCAATTCAGCTGTGTCGGAGACATGTGAAAGTGGAAAAATAAGAGGGAAAGAAAAAATTAAAAATTGTTTTTCTTAAAAGTCATGTTAGTAGATGCTTTCATTTAGCTTGAAATAAAATACCGTTGGGGTGCCAAGCTTGTTACGGCCCATTTATTAAACAATTTTTAATTTTTTCAATTTTCTTTCCCTCTGATTTTTTTATTTTCACATGTCTCCGACACAGCTGAATTGAACTAAATATTCTTTATTACTTACACTTAAATGATTTCTACAAAGTCTTTTTAAAATTCCGTAATTTTTTCATTTTCTCTTTATTTCCCACCCAAGACAGTGGCTTGGCAATGGTACTTGACTTTTCAGTATGCTGAAATCTTTTCTGTTTTTTGACTATTCAAATTTTTCACTCCTTTATATGTACCATTGAAAGCTCCATTACGGCATAGTTTCACTTGCTATTTTCTCTACTGCTAACAACATCAGCATTGTACCATTTCCTTCGTTTCCTGATGAGTGTTTCTACACTCGAAACATGTCGATTAAAATGAATTATTTATTACTCCCAAGCAAATTAAGTGCATGTAATCCAGGGGCACTTAGTTACTAGTGCAAAATGTGGAATATTTTCTAAAATTGTTCGTCCAGTGTTATAATCTTCATCCATGTTAAAAGTAGCATCAGTTCGTTCTATGGAAGGTATAGGTGAATAAGGAAAACAAACTGTTCTATCTATATACTCTCCTTCTATTGTACACTTGGTGCAGCTGCTATACCCACTATGACTTTTCATTGATAAAACGAAGGCTTTTGCAGGTGCATCGCAGATAAGAGCAGCCAATCTTACTTTAACTTTTATTTTGCTACAGTAAAATCATTATTTATGAGGGCCGTAAGCTCTGTTACAAATGGTTGTAAAAAATCATTTGCATTTTCTGGCTTCTGTAGTCCAAAATATGCACCAATAATGAACACTCTCTGTGACAAAATATCAGAACATAAAATTGGCCATAATGAAGCTGTCGATGATTTTGTGAGTGGCAAACCATCAATATTGACTAGAAGATCTAACTGTGTAATATCAAGCTTGTTAATATTTATTTTATCAAATACCATCGAGCTCAAAGCTGGCTCGAAGCCAAAGTGGCAATAATGTCCTCTGCCTAGTTCTGTAACATTAGTACATCTGGAAGTTTTCAATAATGTTCGGCTATCTTTTGGAAGATCAAAATGTGTGTGCTTTTTAAATAACACCAACAGTGCTGAAAGAGCATTATGTTTTATTCCATATGATATAGCCCAGTTCCTCAAATCATTTTGAATGTCCAATGTTATCCATTATCTGCATCACAAAAGTCTTCCGAAAAGTCACTATCAATCATTCTTATTTCTGAACTTTTATTCATATCAACATCAGTATCATAACAAGCTCCCGAGTAAGCTCCACACTCATCAGTTATTAAATTTTGATTTTCCACACAATTGTTTGAATCAATTTTTCTAACTTTTTTTACTACAATCTCATGTTTTGTGGAACATTCCATCCCTCCATTTCTAATTGTATCCAATTCTTTCTGTGTTTCAGCATTAATTAAACGTTGTTGATGTCTTCTACTATAACACGTTTTTTTATTGAATTTATCCATTATTTAAAACGAACTCACGTCTGCACTCAATTTTATATACCTTAATAAATATAAACTATAATAAAGATATTAAACAATAATTTTAATTAAGCGCGAAAGCCGAAAAGGAATCTAATGGCTGATTTATACCTCAATTAAACTAAATTAAATTAAACTAAACTAAGAAATTAAGAAGTTAAAATACCACCATCATATAGACGCATTTATACCTACAATTAAGGAATTAAATTAAATTAAATTAAACTAAGAAGTTGCCGAACTTTTAACTTCTTAGTTGAATCGACATAGTTCGTGGGGCGATCGGCATAATCCGTAATTCCAGTCATGTCATTTGTCATTTCGGTGAATGAATGAATGTAATAAAGAAGAATTTGTGCACATAACCCTAAATTCTTGTTTAATTTTAGAATTATATTTTCGATATTTTGATTATTCCAAAAAGTTTCACGATGGTTGTTAACGACGGTACATTGATTGAATTTAGTACAACAGTATTCATGTTTTAAAACAATAATATTCATTAGGTTAGGAGCACCTTCTTCTTTTCTCGTAGATTCATTAAGTGGCTTAGTTGAAGAAGTATAAACCATCGCCTTAATTTCTTAATTTAATTTTCTTAGTTTAGTTTAGTTTAATTTAATTGAGGTATAAATCAGCCATAACCAGTCTAACCTACAATAATTTAGGTAAAAGTAAACGCCGGCGAAAATTAAATAATATTACCTTTACCGATTAATTTTATTATTAAAGACTTACCTCTGTTTCTTCAGCCATAAATAACAGGAAAGGTTACCCACAGGAAATATAAAATAAAAATAAATAATAGGTAAATCGTGAAAAAGCAAGAAAGCAAACAGTTCCCTAATGGCTACTTTATACCTCAATTAAATTAAACTAAACTTAATAAATTAAGAGAATTAGGAAGTTAAAATACTACATTCAAATGTAACCATTTATACCTACAATTAAGGAATTAAACTAAACTAAGCAGTTGGCCAACTTTTAACTTCTTAGTTTAATTTAGTTGATTCGACATAATTCGTTGGGCGATCGGCATAATCCGTGATTCCCGTCATGTCATTTGTCATTTCGGTGAATGTAATAAAGGAGAATTTGTACACATAACCCTAAATTCTTGTTTAATTTTAGAATTATATTTTTGATATTTTGATTATTCCAAAAAGTTTCACGATAGTTGTTAACGACGGTACATTGATTGAATTAGGACAACAGTTCCCATGCATTTATGATAAAACGGACAAGAACCAATAAGATAGGTTAGGAGCACCTTCTTTGTCTCTCGTAGTTTTATTAAGTTACTTAATGTGGAGGTATAAACCATCGCCTTAATTTCTTAATTTAATTTTCTTAGTTTAGTTTAATTTAATTGAGGTATAAAGTAGCCATAACGTTTAAAAACGAATAATAAGTTAGGTTAGGTCTAGCGTGTGAAAAATTTCTGGTCTGTCAAATGTCAAGCTGGAGCTCTAGGAAGCAGGCATAAAAAATCATTATTTAAAGGTATCGATACCTTTGGGAAAATATTGATTTATATATGGGCCACTTACTGGGAACACGGCTAAATAATCTAGTTAATTTGCATGACAACTCGTTTTGATCTTAATTAATTTAGTTTGAATACTTTAGTTTCACGCATTTCCTTCACCTTTCAAAAAAAACTATCGATATATGTCAAAATATCGATATTATATACGATATCGAATTACTAAATAAATATAGGTATATATAATAAAAATTATACCTAAATAATGTCATGTTTTTCTACTTACCTATGTAGGTAGGGGAACAAACTGTATAGGGGAATTGTAAAAAAAATTATTTAAAATTTTTTGTGTGTAATTAACCTAGCTGAAATATTCTATAAATATTTTCCATGAAATATTACATGTAACACTTCATAATTATATGGTGAAATATTTCCGAAATATTGTTATGAAATGTTATGTGTTTGAGACATTCTAAATATATCAGAGATATTTCTGAAAGAAGTTGTGCTATGTGGGTAGTTTAAAAAAAATAACACGCAATATATTTGAATATTTATTAATACAATGGGAACGAAATAATCAACTTAAAATACATAGAAGAGTAACTAAATTCTAAAGCCTTATATCTACAAATTGTAAGACAAAAGTTTAATTTTAAAATTAAAAAGAGACGCTGTTCTGTGGTACCATTGGTAATGGTTGGCATTGGCAGCTGTAGTATTATATCAGATGTGTTAACTGAGGCTTCATCCTTTACATCTGGAAAGACCAAGCTACCTGACGGTTTTTTCCTCAGATACGTACGAAACTTGGCTGTTATCATATTTTAAAAGAATTTTTACTGCATTTTATAATTAAGGTGTTTCTCCTGCGCTACGGTGAACACTTGCTGTGAGGAATATTTGAAAAAAAATCCTTTTTCTCGTCTCAATTTGCTTTAACCTTCTTTTTTTCTACTCTATGCTGTAAGTTGGGTGCTTTTACATTATACTTTCCAGCGGCTACTCGTATTGACATTCTTCTTTCGATTGCATCTGCTATTGCACAATTCATAGCCTTTTCATCTATTTCAGCCCTTATGTAGTATTTTTCTTGTATACTCGAACCATTTTCACTAAAAAAACACTTTTATTATTAAACTATACACCTCTTGGGGTACATTGATACGTATCAATGTGACCCATATCCAATGTATCAATGTGCCCCAAGACGCCATTTTGAATAAAACACACTGTCATCCCTAAAACAAAACAAGATAAAGTAAAATTCGATATGGTTTAGTGAAATATAAGCAATGTCTTACCTTTGATATTAATTCAGGTAGCCTAAGTATTTAAAACATCCCAAAAATTACACTTCAAAGTCAAATCAACAAATTTACTTAAGCTAATGCAGAACACGTGCGAAGCGATCGACAATATGAGGCGGTCACTGATAGAGCGCGAAAAATTTATGGTCGTTTTTGGGCTACCAGCGTCATCTACGAGTGAATAGACAAACGTTTCAGATAATTCCTATTTAGAGTTGAAGGGGATGTATCAATGTCCCCCAACTCCCCCTACACGTTTCTTTAAATGACTTAAAGAAATTAGTACGTAAATTTAATGTTTATGGTGATGTTAAAGATGTGAAAAAAACCAAAAAGACATCATGAAAATGACGCTGCTACCATTTTGGTGTTAGATTCGATTCGTAATAATCCTCGACTTCCTTTGAGAGCAATATCGAATCAGGTGGGGTGGGTGGTATTTCTAAAAGTCACGTACAAAATATTCTGTCCACAAATAAATTTCATGCATTTAAACCAACTTTTATTCATAATCTTAAAGATGGCGATGATTCATACCGACTAGAAATTTCTTTACTAATAGGTGAACGCATACTGTCGAGCCGTAATTTTCACCATCATATCTTATTCAGTGACGAATCTACCTTTACAACAAATGGAATAATCTCTAGTCAAAATTGTCGATTTTGGGCTAAAGAGAATCCCCACTAACCCCACTTTAGAATTGGTAGAAACAGCCAGAAATTTAAGAAAGTAAACGTATGGTGTGCGTTGACGTTCAATAAAATAATTGGTCCATTTTTCCTGGAAGGCTAAACGCAAATTATATTATTTACAAATTCTTAGTGAATACTTTTTACCTCAATTGGATGAAGAAAATTTGGAATTTAGAAGAAATATGATATTTTAGCAGGATGGCTGCCCAGCACATACTGCAATAATTATTAAAAACTGGCTTAATGAACATTTTCTCGAAAAATGGATAGGTCGCAACGGACCGATACACTGGCCAGCACGTTCCCCGGACTTCACTGCAATGGATTACTTTCTGTAGGGATATTTTAGGCCAAGAATGTATACCATTAACTTGGAAGATAATATTGAAACCCTAAAAAATAGAATCACTGATGCCATTGCTACTGTGACACCAGATATGATTCAAAATGTATAATATAATGAATTTCGAAACATGATGGAGAAATGTGTTCACGTAGGAGGGTTCCATGTTGAGTAAAACTTAACTATTTGTAATTTTTTTCCAGATATTAATTTAAATAAACATTATTATTGAGTTCTTTCATTTTAATGCTTCAAAAAAAGTTTACTTTAAAAAAATTTTAATTTCGTTAAAATTTTTACGCACTCTGTACAATAAAATCGAATTTTCTCAACGCCAATTGTATTTTTATAACAAGCAAAATAAATTATGAAGAAAGAGTTTTTTCGAAAGAATCAAATCAAGATTTTTTACTTTTGTAAAACTACAATTTACCATTTTTTACGCACCATGCAGTTTTATGTCGTATACAAATCCTCCACAGATTATTCCACTATCTTGAAACACAAAAAAGTTATAGGGCCGAACCACCTTCCGCGGACACCCGGTATGTGCCCGCAATAAAAACAACAGATAAGTCAGTGTTGTCGGCGTGAACAACGCATGGCGAGGCCAGAGGGGGAATCATTTATTTTCTGCTACCTAAATGCGGGAGGTATTCACTTCAATTAAATAATTTGTAGTTCGTTTTGCTTGTTATAAATTCTGACAAGACGTTGACATCCGTTCGTTTATTAATTTAATATTTTGAGGTTACTTTTATGACAGGACCGTTGACGTCAGTATATTTTTAGGTAAGTTTTGTTTGTCAAATGATGACAGGACGTTGACATAGTAGTAGTAACATGTTTTATTTAGCAAAAAGCTACAATTAAATATTTTTTAATGCATTTTTTTAACACATTTTTCTAGATTTATTTTTAAATTTTAAAACGCAACCTTCTTTTAACAAAAACAGACCGAAAAGTTAAACAAATTGTAACAAATATTACGCATCATTTTGTGTTTTAATTAAATGTATGTAGTTTTAAAGTTTTTTTAAATAGTTTTAATGATATACCTGTATTTGAGATTTAATAGAATTTTCCAAATTATTATATTCTATTAAACCTTCATGAAAAATAGACTTATAAGCTAATGATTTAGACACTCCATCCACATAAAAAAATTTGATTAGTTCTTGTTTTATAATTATGATGGTCATAATTAAAAACAAATAAATTTTAAACAATCAGGCAATAAATTATTTTTAATTTTATGTATAAAGATACATAGGTACTAAAAAAATTAAATTTCTGACATTCAAACGAATCTAAATTTTTTAACATAAAATTTATTTTTGTATATTTGTCACAATTTAAAATAATCCCCCATTGCCTTATTTTGTAAAATTTGTAATTTATCAAATATTTCCTGACTAGCACAATATAAAATTGAAGAACAATAAAGAAAATGTGGTAATATACAAACCCGAAACTAAATACAGTTTTTTTAGAAAACAAACTTAAATTAGAACGGATTCTTTTAAAATAACCTACTTTTCCGGCAACCTTCGATATGATACTTTCAAAATAATTAAAAAATTTTAATTTTGAATCAATGATTATCCCTAAATATTTAAAACTGTTTACTAATTCCAATTTTTCACCATCAACTACAACATTTATATTTTGACAATTTAAATTATTACCCATAACCATACATTTAGTTTTTGAAATATTTAATTTTAATTTATTTACTTTTAGCCAAGTTAATAATATATATTTATCTCAGAATTTAGAGTAGGTACATACTTAGACCATCAAAAATATTTAAAACATTAATATAAATTATGGTGTCATCATCAGCAAACATTTGTAACTTTTACATTTTTAAAATTAAAGGCATATTGTTGATGTATAAAATAAAAAAAAAAATATTGGCCCTAGTATACTTCCTTGAGGAACTTCTATATTGTTTATTTTTTTATTTGAATTATGTTTTTGATATTTTTGTTTTTTGTGACTATACAGTGTGTCCAAAAAAGTATGCAACATATGGGAAAGTTATTTATTACCGATTTCTCAGAAAATTTTATTCCTGATAAAAGTTGGTGCATGCCTTAAAACTATAAATGCATATTTCATTTTTTACCTGCGGCTAATAGTAAGGGAGCAAATGCATTTTTTCGAAATTGCCTTAAGAGTAAAGTACCTTAATTATTAAAAATACAGCAAAATTTTATATGGAAATATATTCGCAAATTAAAAACATAGTCCAAATACGAGATTTGAGTTAGGTGTCTCAATTTTTAATTTTTTTTCCCTAATCTCTAATTTCCCCTAAACGGTACGCCTCTGGTCGATTTTTTGTTTACGCAATTTTAATATATTTATCAAATAACTTAAACGTGGGTTTATAATAAAAATGCATTAAGTAGTTGCAAACTTTTAAAAAAATTTTAATGAATCGGGTCGGTTTAGATATAAGCGTGTTGCACGCCTACTTAAACACATTTTAGCCAACTTCTGTTCGAAACTAAATCATAATAGAATTCAACCCTATTCATATTACTGGAAATAACTAATAATTTATTTGTCATTTTCACCGAGTACGCTGAAGTCTAAAAACCTACTTTAAAAAAATGCATAGAAAATAGGTATTTTGCCCTCTCGTAATTACTTATTTATTATGACAAATAAATTATTAGTTATTTCCAGTAATATGAATACGGTTGAATTCTATTATGATTTAGTTTCGAACAGAAGTTGGCTAAAATGTGTTTAAGTAGGCGTGCAACACGCTTATATCTAAACCGACCCGGTTCATTGAAAAGTGTTTAAAAGTTTGCAACTACTTAATGCATTTTTATTATAAACCCACGTTTAAGTTATTTGATAAATATATTAAAATTGCGTAAACACAAAATCGACCAGAGGCGTACCGTTAAGGAGAAATTAGAGATTAGGAAAAAAATTAAAAATTGAGACACCTAACTCAAATTTCGTATTTGGACTATGTTCTTAATTTGCAAAAACATTTCCATATACAATTTTGCTGTATTTTTAATAATTAAGGTACTTTACTCCTAAGGCAATCTCTTTTATCAAAAATAAAATTGTCTGAGAATTCGGTAATAAATAACTTTCCCATATGTTGCATACTTTTTTGGACACACTGTATACATCGGTATATTTTCAGGTTAGTTTGTTTGTCAAGTCATGACAAGACGTCATTATATCAAAAAATCAACTGCCATTTTGGTTTCCTTCTCGACTATGCAGTTTGGTTTGCATCTTTGCTCCACGAGTTAAACGTCAAAATTTCACCTGTTTTTTTTTAATGAACAGGCCTGTTTTCTGTTTCACTTAGAAGGTCTTGACTTGACCAACATATTATATTAGGTATGTATAATAATTGTTTACCTAATACTTATAAATTTCACTGGTGACAGATAAATTCCTGTCATTCCGGGACAGTTAATAATGACAATTTTTTTATGCTAAATAGTTTATATAACGGTAAATGAATTATTTTTTGTTATTTAACGAGACGGGAAATAAATGACGGGTAAAACATGTCGAGCAGCAACGTAACACACTACAGTAAAAGAGCGAGGGGGAGTTCCGTTCTGACACCAAAAGGCAGCAGAGAGAATAGTACTAGGGACTCTGAGAAAGTCGATACAAAAAAAACCGATCACAAAGGTCATTCACAATATCACTGTTTAGGCGACATATGTATTCGCGTAAGTAGAACTACATTATAACTACTTCCTGCGGTTACTCTGTATGGTCCGCTATACTTAAGGTGGAATTATCAACGTCATTCAATTTATTGCCAACCTATTTCGCCTTGTTTTTCTTAGTTTATTATTTTATTTATTAACTAAGATTTAAATAAAATCAATATCGTCTTCACATTATATTTAGGTAATATCTGTTAATATTACAAAAATATCAATTTAGGTTCTGGTGTCATATAAGGTCGGTCGAATTTCTTCCTGTTTTTTGGGTTTATTAGAAAGTTAACATTAAATGAAACAATTTTATGCAAAAAAAGATGCGGATAAAGCCATTTTTTCAAATTAAAGCCATTTTTAATATTTAAACCTAAGGTATCGTATTACTTATCTAATAAAAATACAACATCCACAATTATTTTACCATGGCCATAAAAGATCAATATACAGGGTGTCCCAAAAGTAATGGGACACAGAGCAACAGCAGACTTCTTAAGCCGAAATAATGCGATTTACTTAAACTTGCCTTATCCCAAAATTGATAACAACCAAGATACAGGGTGTCAAAGTTTTAATTTTGTTTTCGTTTTTTTGCGATTATTTCTTAACGAAACGACATAGCAGCACAAAATTAATTTTTGGATCTTGGGGTTTTTTGAGATGAGAAATTCAAAATTATCCATAGTTTTTGTGTAACCAGTAGAGGGTGCTGCCTACTGCATTACCCACTCCTTTTATCTGGCATAACTTTGTTTAGGATTCTTATATCGATTCGACTATTAAAAAAATAAGTTACTTTATTTCTTTTACATTAAAAATGCGGATGCACGGATTTCTGCATTGGAAAATAAATTATTCCTAAAAAATTTATAATATCTAAGTAGGTATTGTACGAAGAAAATTAACTTTAACAGATGATACTTTATGTAACATGTTGTTGCCTTAAAAACGCCGTTGTTTTTAATCAAGGTCAGCTGTGATAAATAATACTAATACAAATACCGAATTATTTTAAATATTTTAGAATTCTTGCATTAAAAATATCGAATGCGATTATCTCGAAAATGGTTGCTCCTAGCGACTTCAATACGTTTTTGATGTAAAAGAAGTAAAGTAACTTATTTTTTTAATAGTCGGATCGATATAAAGTCAAAGTCAAAGTCAAAGTCAAAGTTTTTATTTGCTACTTACATAAATAGTTTATAGCACGTCATAAATAATAATATATATGTAGGTAAATATAATTTAACACGTACAAATGTATATAAATAACAATAAATTAGTGTGTAAAACAAACAATGCACAAACATTAAAATAAAATTTAAAATTAAGAGAGACATAACTGGGAACCCCACAACCAATGCACAGCATCCGGGCGGTGATTACCAGGAGGCCAACAGGTATTCATTTAAGGTATAAAAGCAATGGTTTAGTAAATACATTTTAACACACTTTTTGAACAGAACATCATCGAGGGCCCGATACCGTCCCGGGATCTTATTATATAAATTGCAATTAAGTGAATTGTTTTTAGATTTGGTAAGTCTGAATCGCTGAGCCACTATCCTGTCTGAGCCTCGAGTGCTGTAGCTGTGAATATTTGAATGCCTAGTGAGTTTATCTCTACGGGAATGTAGCTCCAGCACAGTTTGAAAAATATAAACACTGGGCAGCGGCATTATGCCAAATTTTTTAAACAGAGGCTGACAATGGTCCCTATATCCTGCGTTAGCCAAAAGTCTTACAGCTCTCTTTTGGAGTCGAAAGATCTGTTGTGCATTTGTACTGTTTCCCCACAACATTGCCCCATACGCAATATGGGAATGAAAAAGGCCGAAATATAGTGATTTCAAAACGTCCAAAGTCAAACATTTACGCAAGTTTCTAAGAAGGAATATCGTACTCGACAATTTTCGTCCCAGTTCAGTTACGTGGGCCTCCCAGGATAAGGAACCATCCAGAGTGATACCCAGTAATCTACATTTATTGTTTTTGTTCAACAGTCGATTACTCGAGACAACCAGTTCCTGAGTCTTATCCGTATTAAGCTGCAAGAGATTGCAAGAAAACCAGCTTTCTGCATCCTTCAGCAGCAGTTGAGATGCCATAATCAAATTCTCCAGACTAGAAGCAGAAGTAATAAAAGTAGTGTCGTCTGCAAATATGGTTAAATTGCAAATCCGTTGCATGTAATAACACAGATCATTAATATAAATTATAAACAGGAGGGGCCCAAGGACGGATCCCTGTGGCACTCCATATTTAACATAGCCTAAATCAGACTTGACACCTTCAATCTCCACAAACTGCTGCCGATCAGACAAATAAGACTCAAGAAGGTTTAGGGGAACACCTCTTATGCCATAGTGGCATAGTTTTTTTAACAGGAGTTTGTGACAGACACAGTCGAAAGCTTTTGTTAGATCGCACAAAGTTATTGACGTGAGCTCTCCAGACTCCAAGCCCTCGACTATGTCACTCACAACCTGTAAGACTGCTCCCAGTGTTGATCTTTTTTTCCTAAACCCATACTGAGAAGGGTGAAACAACCCATTAGTCTCAAAATAATTATACAGACGATCCTTCAGCAGAGACTCAAAAACCTTGGAAAATATCACTATAATGGCTATAGGTCGATAATTCTCCACCAATTCAGAGTTACCCTTTTTTAATATTGGTGTAATTTTAGCCATCTTGAAAACGTCCGGATAAATACCGCTCAAAAAACTCTCATTTATTAAAGTGGTTAAAGGTTCAACTAGAAAGTTTATGGTTTCCTTAAGCAGTCTATCATTTATATTGAAAGCATCTAGAACTGCTGATCTTTTAAGATTAAGTATTGTTAATTCAACTTCTTTTGGGCATACTGGGTGCAGAAAAAAGTTACAATTAACTGGTGGAATATATTTTAAGAAGTCACTTGCTTCGGTGGAGTTTGCAGGGAAGTTCTTAATTATGTTTTCAGAAACCGAGTTGAAATAGTCATTAAAATCGTTCGGTTCAATTGTTATCTTATCTTTATTTAATAATTTTTTTCGATTGCATTCAAAATTTATTAATTTCCAACAATCTTTGGACTTATTTTTTGAATTTAATACGTAATTATTGTAAGCTTGTTTTTTGTAAAAAGTAATAGAGTTTCTGTAGTCAGTCTTTAACTTATTGTACGTAGACCAATCCTCCGAATCATTTTTAACATGACATATCATTTTTACAGCTGATAAAATATTTCTCTTATTATGCAGATCCTCATTAAACCATTGGACTGGGGATTTATTATCCTGCTTGCATTTCTTTACAGGAAAACATTCATTTGATGCCGCTCGGTAAGTTTCAACCAGCCATTCAGCCATAGCATTTACATCTTTGGACAAAACATGAAATTTATTCCAGTCAACGGTGCTTAAAAGATTTTTAAAATTTTGGATATTTTTATCCGACAGTATTCGCCTATACGTGTACGGATGACGCTTGAAGGCACCAGCCCTCACAGCCAAATACTGTCCAGAATGATCCGAAATACATGGATCATAAACGCCAACATCCATCCCACTCACACAAAGACTAGTGACTACATTATCTATACAGGATCTAGACTGTGGGGTAACCCTGGTATACTCCTTAATAGTAGCCGAAAGACCAAAGGACTCAAAAAGAAACAAGAGTTGTTTCTGGAAAACTGTATCAGACCTAAAATCAGTATTAAAATCACCCACAAGGACAACATCAAAACCACTCGATGATACCCTACTCAATAGTAATTCAAGATTGTCTAAAAATAGATTTATATCACCTACACAAGAACGGTAGGTAGTAATAATAATAAGATTTAAACTTTTAATTTTTAATGCACAAAACTCAGAGTGGAACTCTTGATTGAATGAATCAACCTCAAGTTTCACACATGTCAAACAGTTTTTAAGAAAAATGCAAACACCGCCATGGATAGCAGTTTGTCGACAGAAAAAGCTGGCTAGATAATAACCTTGAATATTAATAGTCTTTAGATTAGATTCCGAAAGCCAGTGTTCAGATACACATAGGATACTTACATTTACATTAGATAGGAATATATTAAGCTGATCAACCTTGTTGGCTATAGACTGCACATTGATATGAAATAAACCAGTTATATCTCTCTTGTTAAAGAGATTTGTTATATTTTTAATCGCTAGGTCCCGATTTCTCAGATCGCCGAGGTCGTCAATGCCAGTCGGTGAAAAAACCGATTGACATAAGTGCCCTTTGGCCAGATTGATGGTTCCATTGCCCTATCAAAATTGTCGTCTGCAATAGTGACTTTAAAGCTTGAGTAGTACTGTGGAAATTTGGACTTCATCTGTTCGCATTTAACCTCTGGGAATAGTTGCTTTAGATATCCTGTAAGGTTTTCAGTCGTTGTCGTTGGACACAGTTTGTACACGTGAAGGAAAGCGAGTTTACTTGCTGCTCGTAGTGTAGACTGTGCATTGCCATTACCCTCCATGTTGCCGACTAATGGTTTAGGCTTATTATTAGTCTTGACCTTACGTTTAACCAGAATAAAATCCCCATCTCCTTCACCATTTGGTCCGGAATTGACTGTTTCTTTTGCTTTCTCGATCGCATTAGAAACATACTGGGGCGATATATTTTTATGTGAATTTTCACCTGCGTTGGACATTGCATATAAGAATCCTAAACAAAGTTATGCCAGCTAAAAGGAGTGGGCCATGCCGTAGGCAGCGCGCTCTACTGGTTACACAAAAACTATGGATAATTTTGAATTCCTCATCTCAAAAAACCCCAAAATCCTTAATTTTGTGCTGCTATGTCGTTTCGGTAAGAAATAATCGCAAAAAAACGAAAACAAAATTAAAACTTTGACACCCTGTATCTTGGTTGTTATCAATTTTGGGATAAGGCAAGTTTAAGTAAATCGCATTAATTCGTCTTAAGGAGTCTGCTGTTGCTCTGTGTCCCATTACTTTTGGGACACCCTGTATAATATAGCAGAATCTATATTATCAAAAAAACTGAAAATTATTATTTATATTGTGAAGCCTACCACGTTACTAACTTTCATTTAAGCGAGCAATCAGGTTGGCGCTAACGGGTAGGTTACAAATACTATTCATGTGGGTTCAATAATCTCGACGGGAGCAATATTTGTTGTTTCGTTACTTACATTTGGTTATACTATTAGCTTGCCTCTGTATCTTCGCCTTACAAGAAGCACTCTTGAAGATCTAGCAGAAAATTCGCACCATTTTTGCCAATAACGATTTGGAAGTAAAATTCGCAACTCATGTAAAATTTCGTCATCATATTTCAAATAATATTTTTAATTTATAGCAGAAGTCATAGAAACACCATTTTAAAGTTTTAAACGACACTTGTTATATTCAGGAATAAAATATGGAGCCACCAACATTTCACAAAAATTTCTTCTAAGTCTAAATAAAAATAAAACCCATATTTCTATTACTTAACGCAGCACTTACTTTGTGGTCGCAATGTACATATAACTTTGTAGACTGTCTAAAAATCGCAAAAGAAACTTATTTTCGACAAATCAACTTCTTGACTTTTTACCGAACTTTTAACTATTCCGGACCGACGTTACTATGGCGATTTTAAAATCTCGAAAAAGTTTTAAAACAGAACTGGCTAAAATATTTACGTTTTTGCTTAAATAGGCTTCTATCTCCCCCATCGGAAAAATGTTAGTAGGGATTTTCAAGAAGTCCCGCCCAATATGGCACGATGCCCAAATGAGGACAGAAAAGTCTATATCTGAAGTATTTAAGTCAACAACCGCGCATCTTTCTCGCTTACTACGTTGTTTCCTAAAATTTTCCGTCGAGTCTAAAATATCTATAGTTCATGCGTCTAACAGAAAATATTAAAATATTAAAAATTCTTAATTAATTTCTTATGGGAACCGAAATCTAGGTCAACGCATGGGAGTATATTTTATTTATCATCAGATGAGCCGTTCTTAGATTTGTTATACCGAAGGTTCATTTTCGTCTAACTTTATTTGACCAATGACATGAACCTAAACTATTCAAGCGGGGACTCGCGATTTGGATGTTACCGATCTTTTCTTTGTTAGTTGTATTGTGAATTTTATATTTAAAACTTCTTAAAATAAAATAAAATGTTATGGTAAGTTTTTAAGAGAATTAATTTTTATTTTATTTTTTTAAATTCTACAAAATGATTGCCCTAATTTTCAAAAGTTTTAATTTAATCTTTGAAAATTAATTTTTGAAAAAAAAAAAAAGATTTTATTGATTTACTAGCGTGTACCCGGCATGCGTTGCAATGCCCGGCATTCGCCCCGGTATACGTCTTGGCATGGTCGCTTTCTCTGAGATGCCATAATAAGGCGAGCTCGCCATCACGATCACGTCAAGTAATACTTTACAGATTTATAGATACAAACCCGGACAAACCCGAATTATTCTATATATTAGTACCCGGCATGCGTTGTTACAATGCCACTTTTTTAATGCTGAAACCTTCCTCGGCCTGCACACAACAACTCTCCAAGGTTTCATCACAATCGGATGAATGGTATAGGAACGTATACATACAGACAGACAGACAAACATTCATTTTTATATATATACACGACACTGTTCGGGTGTGTGTCATTTTTTCTACAACCTAAGATCGTTGTACACTTGTGACAATACTATTATACCGAATCCTTTGGGCACGGCACTGTTTGGGTGTGTGTCAATTTATCCGCAATCCCTGATGTATTTCAGACAATAATATTGTGCCGAACCCTTCGGGCACGGCACTGTTCGGGTATCTGTAGTTTTTCACATTAGTATAGTTTTTTCATAACCCAAGATCGTCTTATCAAATATGTATAATTTTTTCACAACCAAAGATTGCTTTAAAACATTGTGTAATTTTTTCACAAATCCATTTCGTTTTTCTGGTATCCATGATTGTCGCTTAAGAAAAAGAAATTAAAGAAATTTTCTGTACCTAAATAACGAAATTTTATACCTGAGCTGTCAAATTTTGTTATCTCTTCAAATAAGAAAGTTACACGTGATTTTATGTGACAGCTGTCAAATTTTGACAGATTGACATATACTTTTTTTTTTCATGTTAAAAATTTTTTTTGCATTTCTTTTTTGTCCAAGATCGTAGCTGCAAGAATAAAAAAAAACAATTTATACTTGATCTGTCAAATTTTGACAGGTAAGTGTCAAATTTTTTTCTTGTCCGGGATGGTAGCTACAATATTGCCAAATGAAATATTTCAATTAAATAAAGTTGAAATCACTCCTGTCAAATTTTGACAGCTGTCAATGTCAAATTTTTAATGGCCATTTTTTCACCCAGGTTAGTACTTAAATTAATCCGATATCAAAAATTTGTTATCTCTTCAAATAAGAAAGTTACACGTGATTTTATGTGACAGCTGTCAAATTTTGACAGATTGACATATACTTTTTTTTTCATGTTAAAAACTTTTTTGCATTTCTTTCTTTTTTGTCCAAGATCGTAGCTGCAAGAATAAAAAAAAAACAATTTATACTTGATCTGTCAAATTTTGACAGGTAAGTGTCAAATTTTTTTTTCATTTTTTTCTTGTCCGGGATGGTAGCTACAATATTGCCAAATGAAATATTTCAATTAAAAGAAGTTGAAATCACTCCTGTCAAAATTTGACAGCTGTCAATGTCAAAATGCCCCTTTTTTTTATCCTATAATGTTCCTCGGCCTGCACACAACAACTAACCAAATTTTCATCGTAATCGGATAAATGGTATAGGAACGCATACAGGACAGACAGACAGACAGACAGACAGACAGACAGACAGACAGACAGACAGACAGACAAACATTCATTTTTATATATATAGGGTAAGTGTCAAATTTTTTTTCATTTTTTTCTTGTCCGGGATGGTAGCTACAATATTGCCAAATGAAATATTTCAATTAAAAGAAATTGAAATCACTCCTGTCAAAATTTGACAGCTGTCAATGTCAAAATGCCACTTTTTTTTTATCCTATAATGTTCCTCGGCCTGCACACAACAACTCACCAAATTTTCATCGTAATCGGATAAATGGTATAGGAACGCATACAGGACATACAGACAGACAGACAGACAGACAAACATTCATTTTTATATATATAGGGTAAGTGTCAAATTTTTTTTCATTTTTTTCTTGTCCGGGATGGTAGCTAGAATATTGCCAAATGAAATATTTCAATTAAAAGAAGTTGAAATCACTCCTGTCAAAATTTGACAGCTGTCAATGTCAAAGTGCCACTTTTTTTTATCCTATAATATTCCTCGGCCTGCACACAACAACTCACCAAATTTTCATCGTAATCGGATAAATGGTATAGGAACGCATACGGGACATACAGACAGACAGACAGACAAACATTCATGTATATATATGTAGATTTCTTAAAACTTAGAATTCTTTGCTTTAAAATAATTTTTCGCAAATTTAAAATTATTTTATTTTATAATTATTTAATTTTTTTCAGAAATTCAAAAATAATTCTCATGAATTTTACAGAAATATTTTACATTCAATTAATTTTTGAAAAATAATTCTTTTCGATAGAAAACTTAATTATTTGGGTAAATTATTTTCTTTAAAATAATTTACCCAAATTATATTTTTATTCTAATTTATTTTTAAAAGAATTTTAAAAATAATTCTCATGAAATTTTCTAAAAATGTTTATAATTTCCAATTAAATTTTGAAAAATAATTTTTCCCACTGGAAAACTTAGAATTAATCTCTCTAAAATAATTTTTTTTTCCATTTAAAATTATTTTATTTTATTTTCTAATTTATTTTTTAAAAGAATAAAAATTTCGTACCGAATCTACATAATTTTGAAACATTTTCAAAGGAATGTGTATCTCCCTAAAACTTGTAAATTTTTCCCAAACATTAATGTGAAGAGATAAATTATTTACTTAAACACTTAGAAAATATCTGATTGATTTTTATGATATTTATAGAAAATATTTTAATATAAATTAAAAAAAAAACTTATTCCACTTTCAACCCTTTGCAAGAAAATGTATCTGGCGACAACTTTTAATTTTTCTGAAGACACATTTTAAAACGTTTAAAGCTTTTTAAAACTTTTTCTTATATTGTACTTGGGCGTCACAATCCTTTGAAATTTTATTAATGGTGATAAAATTAATTTTAATTAGCTCAACAAAATAAATCCCGATTTCTTATTAAGAAAAATGACTTCGTATTTCAAAAACATTTCCCATAAATAGGATTTAAGGCTTTCAAGCATATTTATTTTTTTCTATGAATTTATTACCGAGTCGTCACAATATTTATATTAACTTCAGAATCTGAAGTGAAAAATAGTTAATATAAATATAAACTTCAGATTCAGAGTTTTCGCATTAAAATGTTCATGAAACATTCCAATTTATGAACATTTTTTTAAATTTTTGGCGTCAAAAGTGTAAAATCCGCCGATTTTTTGCTTTTGGTTTGTTCTGTACAGCTTATAGGCTATATGTTAAAATTTGACAGGCCTAAACTCAATTAGGTATGAAACTTTTGAAATACCTTACCAGCGTCAATGACTGCAAATCATAAATATTGGTCCAACGTGGCAACACAGTAAGTATTACCTACCACGTCAAATAATGGAGACTTTTCACAATGATATTTTCGGTAAAAATGTCAATTTATGAATAGTTTATTATTAATTTTTCGCGTCAAAAGTGTATAATTTTTACATTTTTTTTTGCTTTTAACCTGTTCTATACAGCTTAGGCCATATTATGTTAAAATTTTAAAACTATTTAAATGCGACCGACCTCATATGACACCAGGACACCAGACCCTCAATTTATTTCATTGCTAATTTTGGGATAATTGTAGAGTGAAAGAACAATGACATAATAATGTTAAAAAAATCTTTACCGGTATTTTTCGATATACAATAATTAATTTTATTATTTTATATCCTGAAAATGTATCTTCGTTAAGTGAAGAAGAATACGTGAAAGCGCGGAATTTACAAACGATATTACCATAAAGACTTGTCCATTGACTTTCCTAGTCAAATTTTAAGCCTTAGAAGGGGACTTGGAGATAGTATTTCAGATCATTTATTAATAAAAAACAGTGTATTTCTTCAAATTTTCCAGATGTATCTAGTGCAGTGATGTTATTTCGCTCCGAAACCGCGTTATCTTGGTCCACCTCTACTCAAGCCCATCTTGCGCATAACTTACTAAAGTACGTTGAATGGATTTTCACTGGGAGCTAGCTAGACCCTGCAGTATTAAAATAAAGGCTACTTTTATCTCAGAAATATCCATATAATTGCATTTTCATTGTCTAGAGACCGGGTCCCCCCTAGAAAGTACTTCTGTAGTTACGCCAATGGCTATAACGGGTCGTTCACTGCCAGACTAGCGATGGGAAATCCCATGTAAATTTTACCCTTAAATATGGGCTCTCCTATTAATTTTACATCAAAGTTGTATTAGACTTTTTTGAAGGTCCTTCTATGATGGACTCACACACCCAATTTTATTAATTTGTAATAAACCAATTAAAAGTTATTTTCCGTCGACCGTGTATTTACAACCTTAATTAATGTATAGAAAATCATACATTAATGGCCCCTATTAATGCATGATTTTTTTTTATTAATAAACGATTTTAGGCAACCAAACATACTACAAAGCACGCACTGCCGCGTACATAATGGCGTTGCCATAGTTTCTGTCGATGTCAATAAGTTTGAAATTCAAAAATTTGTTATAATATGTAGTTTGGTTCTAAATTTAAAAAAATATATAATCTATTAACAAGACAATCGGCGGAAAAATATTGTAACTAACGCGTATATTAAATAGCGATTAATACACTAGTTTGTTAAATTACTATTAGAAGAATCTCTTCGTAAAATTTAAAAAAAAGAAATACGACTGTGATACATCTATACAGGGTGGCTACTATTTAATTGACCAGTATGGGTAACTTCTAAACGGTAACTCCTATGAAGTTGGTTAAATTAGAGAAAATGGGCCACGTTTAAAGCTTATTTAACATCAACAAACTGCGTTGCCTAATTGTTTTTAATTGCTGAGATACAGTGTGATTTGTTAAAAGTGTCTAAAATTAATTCCTTTATAATAACTCAAAGGGCTTCAATTATATAAAATTTTTCTTGAAATAAGATCTTTGTATTTTTTTCTTCTCTACAAAATGGCGTTATCACTTTTTTGATATCACTTGTTATATCTGAGATATCATGGTCAACTTAATTTTTTTAAATACGGACATGGATTTTTTAATTTTATTTTTTAAACTAGATTTTACCCCAAATACAATGATGTATCGCTCAACCATATTTACGTACCTTTCGACACAAATTATGCATTATCAGACTTTTTAAAAAAAAATTCTCAGTACGCCAATGGTTTTTTCAAATATTATTTCATTTTTGATTTAGATAATGTTGAATTAAAACAGAAACCAGTAAAAATATTTTATTTTATTTAAAATTATAATTTACTAAACTTAACCTAAGGAGAACTGAGTTAAAATTAGCCACAAAATTGAAACATTCAATGGCGAATAAAAAAATAACTGGATAAATATTTCAGTAATCAATAATACTCATTTCATTAAATGCTCGAAATGGCCTCCTTGATTTTCTATACAAGATTGGTTCTTTCTTCCATTTGTTCAATTGCTTTTCTCACCATGTCGGATGTAACTGTTTGGAAGGCATCAATTGAAGACCCTGCTGCAAGAACGCGGTAAGTCCACTTTTCATGTTTTCGAGATAATCGAAAAAAACTTTCTAGCGTTTTTAAAACTCGTTTCAGAAAGTTTATTTACCATACATTATATTGTATATGGCGTAAGTTCGCACTTGCCTCGTTCTTGCACCAATCTGCTTTGGAGAGGTAAGTCCAACATCGGTTTAAGCAACCAGGGATACACTGTAGATACATCGTTTTTGCACCAATCGATCGGGCTTGGCGAATTGTATATATAATGGTGTAAAAATGTAATTTTCGCAAAAAAGTTGACTTACCTCGTTCTTGCAGCAATGTCTTTAATTATGCGTTGCTGCAGTTCTTGAATATTATTACAAGAGTTGTAATAGACCTTGTTTCGCAGATGTCCCCACAAAAAATAATCTAGCGGATTGAAGCAAGGTGATCGAGGTGGCCATAGAACAGGGGCGTAGGTTCCAATCCAATTTTGTGGAAATCGTTTGTTTAGGTAATTACGAATGATAAAAGCATTCTGAGCTGCGCATCCGTCTTGTTGGAACCATTTAATGTTATTTAAAACCGCTAATGGGAGTTTATCAAGCAACGATTCCAAATCGTCTTCTAATAAATGTAAATATCGTACGCTATTTAGATTATTCTCCAAAAAAATGGGATCTATTAGTTTATCCGCAACCAGCCCACACCACATATTCAGTTTAAAAAGCACCTGAGGTCTAATTTCTTGAACCAAATGGGGATTCTGGATAACCCAATAATGTTTATATTTTCTATTGAATATTCCGCAGTTGGTGAATGAACTTTCATCACTCCATAAAACTGATTGAGAAAATTCTGGATTGGCATTTTGATTACGAAACCAATTGCAAAAGATTAACCGCCTTTCGATCGGGGTCCCCTGCATGAAGTTTCTGCACAGGATGCAATTTGTAATCATGAAACTTGTGTTTTCTTCTAGAACAAGACATATTACACTCTCTTGCTATAGGGACCGTTGAGTTTTCAGGATTAATATGAATTTGAGCCAGCACATTAATCTCATTTGCATTGGGTCTTACATGATATTTCTTCCTTTTCTTCACAACACTACCTTCTTCTACCATGCATCTGCTAATTCGCTAAAATATTCTCCTTGAAGGATGAATTCTCTCGGGATATAAAATAGCATAGCTTCTCTCCGCCAAAAACGAATTCCTGAAATTTCTAATGTAAATATCGTACATATCACGTTTCTCATCAACTGAAAATCTCAACTCAACTTTTTTTCTGAAAATAAGAGCATTATGCTATCCATAATACAAGTGTAAGTATCATAAAACAAGTGTAATTATTATATTTCCCATATGAACTCAACTTCTTTTCAGGCACTGTATAAATGGATGGTTTTAGATAAAGTATAGTATTTGACTCGCGTCTAATGAACCATAATACACTCGGATGATTTACAACACTCGCCTTTGGCTCGTGCCGTAAACTTCATCCTCGTTTTATTATGGCCGACATTATACGCTCGTTAAATAATATACTATTAATGTGAACAATAAGCTGGGCTTGGGATTTGACATAATTAATGCAGTTTTTTGACTCATGGTAACTTGATTTAAAAAATAAGCAATGTTAATTCACGAATAAGTCTCCATAAATCAAAGTGGCCATTTCGAGCATTAACAATATATTGCCAAGGCCGTCTTCGATGTTGGTCTAGATAGAGAAATCTAGTGTCCTTTTTACTTTAAACCTATTCAGGCCTTTGATATTACTAAAAGTTTTTAGTTATTTTTTTATTCACCATTGAATGTTTTAATTTTGTGGCTAATTTTAACTTAGTTCTCCTTATAGGTTAAGTTTAGTAAATTATAATTTTAAATAAAATAAGATATTTTTACTGGTTTCTGTTTTAATTCAATATTATCTAAATCAAAAATTGAAATAATATTTGAAAAAACCATTGTCGTACTGAGATTTTTTTTTAAAAAGCCTGATTATGCATAATTTGTGTCGAAACGTACTTAAATATGGTTGAGCGATACATCATTCTATTTGGGGTAAAATCTAGTTTAAAAAATAAAATTAAAAAATCCAGGTCCGTATTTAAAAAAATTAAGTTGACCATGATATCTCAGACATAACAAGTGATATAAAAAAAAGTGAAAACGCCATTTTGTAGAGAAGAAAAAAATACAACGATCTTATTTCATGAAAAATTTTATAAAATTGAAGCCCTTTGAGTTATTAAAGGAATTAATTTTAGACACTTTTAACAAATCACACTGTATCTCAGCAATTAAAAACAATTAGGCAACGCAGTTTGTAGATGTTAAATAAGCTTTAAACGTGGCCCATTTTCTCTAATTTAACCAACTTCGTAGGAGTTACCGTTTAGAAGTTACCCATACTGGTCAATTAGTAGCCTCAATGAAACCACCAGTAATAATTATGATAATGTTAAATGTTACTGACTAGATGTTTTATTTTTGACAGGCAGGGATTCGATTGTATACCCCTGAAATTGCAATCTGTATTTCTTCTAAATTTTAATAACGCAGACTTTTATAAATAGGACCCTTCAGAAAAAAGTCAGAGGAGACTACTTGCACTTTATAAGGAAATAAATTTAGCTGCTTCTTAAGAATAGTCCTGCATGTTCCATAAGATCTTCCCACTTCTTGGGACAGGCGTCTTATACAATTTGTTGGCGTATTTTGCATTATTTCACGAACGTTTGCAACAAGTTCTTCTGTTCTTACAGATGGTCTTCCTGCTCCTTTTTTTTTGTTGTATAGAACCTGAACACAGCCACGGTTCTTTTCAGGCAATGATAAAAATTCCCAGCAATAAAAGCAACGTTAGGAAAATGCTCGTGAAAATCGTCCATGCACAAACCCGGATTGTATTGACACTCACCATTTACTCTAACCCCGTTTCGAAAATTCGCTTCAACCATGAATGTGCTATTCCGTAAAGCCCATTGTGTGAATTGTTCAAGAAATTGGAAAAATCAGCGATGAATCAAATTACTTGTAACGACTGTCAAAGATGACGGAATAACTAATTGATTGTTAATTCAGGTAGTTACTGACACCCAACAGGTGTTAAGCTCTACGGCTAAGGATTACGTCCTTAGATGCAAGGCTCTCTTTGATGCAAATAATTTTTGCTCGAACGGTATTATTAATAAAACAATAATTTACAAGAACATTCCTTTATTTGGTTTTAGTTTAGCAAGTTCTCGAATTAGATCCGACATAGCGACGAACGAAGTAAAAACATTTGCTTGATTATTTTTTTTGGGTGCCTGGTGCAAGCCCCCTTGCTACGGTGCTGCATGAATACCAACATTGTCTTGAACACTCTGTAAAACATGTTGAAACTTATAAAAATAAAACGTCTAGTAACATTTGGATAATCATAAAATGATTACTGGTAGTCAGGGCCGTATCTGAACCAAAATTTTGGGGGGGGTTAGACCAGTGGCAAAAAATACTAGTTATACTTTATACATACATTTAAACATACACACAAACAAACATATCAGGATTTTATTGTTTTCGGGGGGGGTTTGAACCCCTAAAACCCCCCCTCAGATATGGCCCTGCTGGTAGTTTCATTAAAGAACGTTTCAAGTCTTTATAAAAAATATACTAAAAATATTAATTGGGTGCCTCAACTTTTTTTTTAACCGTTTTTACAAAAGGTGCGAACTTGACACTTAAGGTGCGGATTGGACATCGTATATTATTAAATTCGATTAAATCAATATAAAAAGGTAGAGAACTTCACTTGATTTATCTCCTGTTTGTATTTGCACATTACGACTGATTATGTCTATTTTTCTTTATTTGTTTGCTCCTCTCTTTGCTTTTTTTGTTCAACTTTTTTAATTATAAATTTCTCATAAGCATCTTCTTTTGCCCGCCGAAGCTTCTCAATAAATTTTTTTCTTTCCTCTTCATTCATGATCTGACACAATTTAACAAAAAATTAAAGATAGAAAAACGGAAAACACATTTCTAAAAATAATACAGGGTGTCCGAAAATATGTGGGAAGTATCTCGGATTTAAACAAGGGACATTAAAATAACATCACCAAACATATTATAGTTAGTTTCATTACTGGGTATTAGTTCTTAAGAAGTACGTTTTTATGTCCATTCTGCACCTATTTGTCCATTCCGCACCGATAAATACTTATTTATGTCAAATCCGCACCTAACTGTCCAATCCGCACCAACGTAAAACATGCACGGAACGGACGGTGCCGAATGGACATTTTTTGACTTTTTAATTTATCCACAAAATCTGGCAACGCTAATTCGAATTATTCTTAGATTATGTTTTGCCGACCTAAAAATGCACCATAACATAATCTATTTTTCTAAAAGAAATACGTAACGTAAACGGAAACTGCGGTGCAGAGAGGACACGCAAGAAAGTGAGCATTTTTTACTTTTTTTTTAATTAACTGTTTTGCCAATATACAAAAAACGGGTACTTACCAATATCTTTAAGCGACGCACAACACTATAATAAAACCAGAAATGATAAAAAACGCACTGATGCCAAACTGACGCTGTCTTAATGTGTGGATTTCGTAGGTGCGGAATGGACATTTTTCCGGGGTGGCAGTCCTAGAAAGCTAATAGTGCAAAGACTATTACGGGTTGCGGGTTATCTCGGTTATGTCATTGAATATTTTAGTAGAAAGAATAACCAAATCTATGATATATTGTTTTTATTATAATTGTATTTTGATCAAACAATTAAATTGTATCCAATTTAGCAGTTGCTACGTAGGACAGGTGCGGAAGTGGACAAGAAGGCTCTTTTTTTGAGAAAATTATCGGGTTATTTCTTTTATTTTGTACTCTAAGTGTACTTTTTATTGAAAACTAAATTAGTTTATTTATATAAATAATAGCTTGGGCTTTTATATGAATTCTCGACTTTTTGAAGAAGGAAGGACAGTTGTATTTCCGTTTTGGCCATATTAAAAAAAATCGTCCTAATACAATTTTAATGTAACATAAATAGGGGAACCAATATTTGAGGGTAACAAATTTACATGGGATTTTGTATGGTCAGTCTGGCGATGTGTAACGACCCACCACTGTATTATAATGTTAATAATTATTTAAATAATTAACGTTTTTATAATATTAAGATGTTATTTCGAAAGGGAGCATTTTAGTGGTGACGTATGAGATATTATTATTAGTTTAGGGTTCTTTTGTTTATTCTCTACTAGCTATACTCTGCGCGCGTTGCTACGCTACCCGGTACACGGCATGCGTTGCGCCACTTTTTTTTATGCCGAAACCTTCCTCGGCCTGCACACAACAACTCACCAACTTTTCATCGTAATCGGATAAATGGTATAGGAACGCATACGGGACATACAGACAGACAGACAGACAGACAGACAGACATTTTTATATGTAAAAACTTTTCTCTTGAATCACTCTATCTATTAAAAAAAACCGCTTCAAAATCCGTTGCGTAGTTTTAAAGATTTAAGCATAGTTAAGGACGGACAGACAGCGACTTTGTTTTATACTATGTAAGATTTGGTATTTAATAATTTTCTGAAACCTACTCGCTGTTTACTAACTTTTTTTATTTACTGGTCGATGAAAATAATAACCCACTGGATGGTGACTTTTTATACATTTATTTCACTTGCTTAAAAATAGTTAATACAAAATTTGCCATTGCCACACATTGCCAAAATTCATACTAAATATGATTCAATAGAAAATAATAAAAATGTAACATGCACAATTTGCTTCTTTGAAAAATACATCAATTAATAAAATACAACATGCACAGTTTTCTTCTTTGAAAAATCCATCAATTAATAAAATACCACATGCACAGTTTTCTTCATTGAAAAATACATCAATTAAAAAAATACAACATGCACAGTTTTCCGTCTTTAGTTTCCTCCTATCTTTTACAGTAATACTAATAATTCTTTAGTTTTTTCCCTGCGGGAGTTTCATAATTAAAGACATTTTATTAACACTTTATAATTCCATTTAATCTATCCCTGCAGGATATTTATGATTAAATACTTTTCTCTGAATTTACGTATACTTGAGTTAAAATTCACCCCTGCGGGGTAATATCTAATATGCCTGGTATTTCCTGTTTATTAATAGTACCTACAGCCTACATAGTTTAAATGTCACTAATTCAGGTTACATAAATTAGGGGAAACTTTATGTACTATGTACATATTTTTCAATAATCTTAAATTTTACATAAATCGTGTACTATTATATTATGTACTGCATACATATTCCTAAATCAATAAAATACATAATTTCGCTGATTAGTGCGGTTTTTCTGTATCACTGAGTTCAATAAAATACTTAAATGTTTCTAAATGTCATTTAACTTACATAAAAGTCCCAATAAGATTAACACTGTGTCTGCCTCTAACGCCACACAAAGTCAATGAACTAACGCACAATATAAACACTTTAAAATGCATTCTTTGGTTTGTTTAGAACAACGGTGAACCCTTCGGTTTTGTTTTAATATGGTATTCTTTCACTGTTTGATAACACTTTTACTGACAAAGAATGATTTGGGGGCAATCCGGGATCTTGACCATTAAAAGAAAAACTTTTATTTGGACATTAGAAACAACTCTAAAGAACTACATCGGAGAAGTAGCTTATTCAAGAAGAACTTTTAAAATGAAGTGAATTATTATTTTTAGTCGCTCTTGGCGAGTTTTTATAGCAGGAAAAATATCTAGGGCCGCCTACTTAAGGAATCTTTATTAATCTCTAATTGGTTTAAAGAACGGATGTGAAAAAATGCCCGCCTCTCGATTTTGGTTGTTATAGCAACGGTTTTCCGGTGAACTTAACAGGGGGTCAAAATAGAAATTAACTTTTTTTCCTTCGATTTAAAATAACAAAGTTAATGGATTTTTGTAATTACACGCGCTTATACAGTGTGTGTATAAAGTCTGGAAACGGCTTAATAACATCACAATTTACTGGCCGATTTAAACCAAATTTGGTACAGTTGTGTAAGAGGATCTAACGCACCGAATGACAATATTGGCGTTATTGCCAGCTTTTTAGTTTGTCTGGAATTCGAACGAATTTTATATTTTTAAAAATAACACCCAGTATATTTTTACATTTTTAAATTCCACATAAAATTATAATTATTTTTTATTAAATGCATTATTAGTCTATACTTCATAGTTTCCGAGATATTGACTCTCGAAAAGTGACATTTTTGAAATTTGACAGCTTATAACCTTCTAACAGTACGTCTTAGAGCAAAACGGCTTACATGTCCCTATCTTCAATTTTTATTATCTTCCCAAAAAAATCAACTTCAAGTTAAACCGGAACAACTATATTTCCTGCTTTCGAGTTACATCCGGTTTAACCGGAAGTTGATTTTTTGGGAAGATAATAAAAATTGAAGATAGGGACATGTAAGCCGTTTTGCTCTAAGACGTACTGTTAGAAAGTTATAAGCTGTCAAAGTTCAAAAATGTCACTTTTCGAGAGTCAATATCTCGGATACTATGAAGTATAGACTAATAATGCATTTAATAAAAAATAATTATAATTTTATGTGGAATTTAAGAATGTAAAAATATACTGGGTGTTATATTTAAAAATATAAAATTCGTTCGAATTCCAGACAAACTAAAAAGCTGGCAACAACGCCAATATCGTTATTCGGTGCGTTAGATCCTCTTACACAACTGTACCAAATTTGGTTTAAATCGGCCAGTAAATTGTGATGTTATTAAGCCGTTTCCAGACTTTATACACACACTGTATAAACATAGTTCTACGAATTTTTATTACTTTTCGCTTCCTGTATGGCCTGATATAGCTATTTAGAATTAGAGACGAGAATAAAAATAACAATTACATGATGTGGGTGGAACTATAATATTGTTGTTTAATTGGTTTACTTACTTCTTCTAACTTTTTATGCGCGATTACAGAAACGCCTTTATTGTTTCTTTCTTTAATTTTCTTGACTTTTTTTAATAAAGAAATTTGTGAAACACTGAGCTCCGTGTTTTATCTAAAATGAAATGGATTTGCTTTTGATTTCATAAAATACAATATTCAATATTTAACTTTAAGTGGGTATACTTGACCCACGACAGATGCATCACCCGGTATGTACGTTCCAGGTCAAAGTTCCGAGCAACTCATCGTTCACTGCGACAACACTTTCTTCGTCAGCTAAGAATAACGTTTCTGACAAAAGCTTGAAGGCCTACGCTGAGAAAGCTGAAGAGCAGAAAAGAGGTATAAATATGTGTGTATAGTATAGCCTTCTCGATTGTAAAGAAGTAAGTGAAACAGCATACATATACTGACCTGTTCATAAAGACACTTTGACGGATGCAGGTAGGGGAGGGGCGCCTCTCAGGGCACTCCACTCATGATACTATTAGTAAAGAAGATAAACCCAATGGGCGATCCAATTTTGTACGACGTTGCGCGTGACGTCACTGAGAGACAAAAATACTGCTAGTAATTATGGAAAAGCATTGTTTTAGAGCTGTTTTATCAATGTTTAGTACACGCTTTTACTTGCGACATGCAAAACCCTCAAAAACCCTATCGAATTTCATTTTAGATATATTTGTTAATTAGATATAATTAACGATCAAAATAAACATTTCAAAAATACTTCGGCATTCGGCTATCACTATACAGGGTTGGGCAAATGTTCCGGTACGGCTTAATTACAGGCGAACAAAAAGTGATATCGGATCCGGGTTTTGGGCTAAAATTTTACTATTTGACTATTATACCATATGTCAGTAATGTCACCAACTGTCAAGTGTTGACGTTATTTTTTTTTAAATGGAACACCCTGTATATTTTGACATTTTTAAATTCCACATGAAATTATAATTATTTTTTATAAAATGCACTATTAGTCTATACTTCATAGTTTCCGAGATATTGACTCTCGAAAAGTGACATTTTTGAACTTTGACAGCTTATAACTTTCTAACAGTACGTCTTAGAGCAAAACGGCTTACATGTCCCTATCTTCAAATTTTATTATCTTCCCAAAAAAATCAACTTGCAGTTAAACCGGAACAACTATATTTCCTGCTTTCGAGTTACATCCGGTTTAACCGGAAGTTGATTTTTTTGGGAAGATAATAAAAATTGAAGATAGGGATATGTAAGCCGTTTTGCTCTAAGACGTACTGTTAGAAAGTTATAAGCTGTCAAAGTTCAAAAATGTCACTTTTCGAGAGTCAATATCTCGGAAACTATGAAGTATAGACTAATAGTGCATTTAATAAAAAATTATTATAATTTTATGTGGAATTTAAAAATGTAAAAATATACAGGGTGTTCCATTAAAAAAAAAATAACGTCAACAATTGACAGTTTGTGACATTACTGACATATGGTATAATAGTCAAATAGTAAAATTTTAGTCCTATAGATTGCCCAAAACCCGGATCCGATATCACATTTCGTTCGCCTGTAATTAAGCCGTTCCGGAACATTTGCCCAACCCTGTATATCACTAGGAAAATTTAATTAAACCGGTATAGATTTGGTTTCACTGGATAGCTCAATGTTTAAACGTTGTTCCTCTTCTAACACATTTTTAATTTAGGCTTTTTTTTGAACACACATTATAGTATATTTTGAAAACGAAAGTGTAATCGGAAAATCTACTACATGAGAAACAGAGTCAAAGGATAGATATTTCCATATTTTTAAATTGAAGTAAATTGTATTGTATTTTAAAAGAATACCTATGTAGAAAAATCTAAGTTCCTAATTACCTATATAAAAAATATATACCTACCATAAACATTTACCTTTGGATAAGCAAACAATGATCACGAAAGTGGCAAATTTATGGCCTTGCGCATTTTTAAACAAAACCATACAGGAATAACTATACTCTTATTTTTTCTTTCTTCAAGAGATCTAAGTTATTATTGAATTTGGTTTTATACACATGGCTTCAGATATCCCCATAAAAATGAAAGTCGATATTCGTGAGATCGAGACTCCTACGTGCTAACTGATTTGGACCATAGGTACCTTCCAATCCATTTGTTCCCAAAGTGATGATTTAGCCAATCATTAAAAGGAATCGAAAAAAAATCCAAAAAACAAAAACTGTTGTTTTTGACGAACCCTGTATAGTAATCGCAAATCTAATAGCTGAAATTGTAGTTTCAACACTAGCAAAATTCATTTATTAAATCAAGGAATTGAAAAAACAGATCCAAAAAACTAAAAATAAACTAAAAATGTTGTTTGTGACGAACCCTGTATAGTAATCGCAAATCTGATAATATTCGAAATGGTAGAAGCAGATGCTTTTATAAAGAATGCCTTTTTCTTCTAACTACTAATAAAAAAGGTTTTCGTCTTTCAAACTCTATCCGTGTCGTGGACACACTGTAGAGTAAAAAATTTTCAGGTTATACTATTTAACACGAAACTCAAGTGGTATTAATGTATTTTACAATTTTTGTCGTTTTCTTTTTCTGCTATGGTTGTCAATGCAGTTTTTATTTATAAATAAACGTAGAAAACATTATTTACGATAAAGTGCTTCCATCTTTATTTTCTAAATCTTGGTTAATATAAAAATGTGCATTATTTATTCCATAAAATAAAAACTTTTGTGCGTCTTTTTATTGATTTAATTTGTGATTTAATAATATTTATATTGAATCACAAATTAAATCAATAAAAACTCGTTCAAAAGTTAATAATTAAATTGAAAAGTCCTAAAACCGCTGTTCAAATTTCCCGCCATTGCGCCTCTGATGGCCGGCGGGCACACTAACAACTCTCTCTCTCTCTTCTTTCTCCCTCTACTGTGTTGCGATTTTTTAACAAGGAGTTAACATTTCTAACCCTATAAATTTTCTTTGGACTTCATTACATTTAGTTAGAAACTCTGGGTTTGGTTTCGGCAAACCGGTTGTTGTGGCTTGAACAACCCACCATTGCATAGTACACCGTAGTAAAAATGTATATTTCAATGCTTTTAATTATGATTTATTAAACTTTACGGGCATTTATTTGTAAACAAACTATTTAACAAATAAAACACACCAAAACCATTAAATCTCATATAAAACGGACTGTTGCTGAGAAAATTTCTCTCCCAATGACGTCAGACGTGCGAGAGAGACGGGCTTATGCCAGGCGCGTGGATTTATCTCCCTTCGTAATAGTAACATGAAATCCACCACAGGTGGCGTCTTACAGTCAGCGACGCGGGGTTCAACTAAATAATTTGAGGTTAGGTTAATTTTGCTTGTTAAATCATGAGAACACGTTTACATCGGTTTGTTTTTACTTCAATAAATGTTTAAACGTCTGCTGAACTTATTATTTTTAAATAAAACTGTTTAATTCATATCTAGTGTTTGTCGTTATAAAACTAGGGAGTTGTAGTATTTTATGAAATCTTATGAAGGTACGTTGAAAATAATTGCCAAAATCATTAAAGTAATAGAGAAGATAATAATATAATCAACGCTGTCAAAATTAAACAGTGTTTTCTAGCCATATTTTGATTAAGAAAGCATAACATATTATAAGAAAAGGATACAGTGATATTTACTATATAAAATCTTATATTTTATAGTTTCAAGTGACTAAAATATTATTATCATTTTATCATAGCTCTGCCGTCCGTCCCGTCTCGTCTCCATGAATACTGTAACGCGTGACCTTACGAAATTAGCTGAATTTATTCGATGTTGGTTTTGCATTTGCACGGATTTTTTTTATGCATATTAAATAATAAGTGCATCTTCCTTGTCTATTTTAACTCCTGGTTTAGCTTTTCAAGTCCTTTAGTGAAAATTCCACATTGTTGTCGCGTTCCTGGATGCCAGTCCAACTATAAATTCCGGTCAAAATATTTATGTTATAACTTTCAAAAAAACATGTAAATTACAGAAAAGTAGGCAGGTATTCTATGAAATAATTTGTATGTCCTTGGATATGGGTAAAGAGGCCTTTAGAGAAAGGTTTTTAAACTCTGATTAAAAACCATACAAAAGATTTAAAAAATACTCGGTAGCATTCATTATACATTTTCCGTTTTGGGGCGTAATTTAAATAACTAATATTTTTGGAATCAGGAATATGTGCTGAGGAACCTTCGTTTTAAAAGAGCTTAAAAGGCACAAAATGTGTAAAAATGTTACCCTCTTATCGACAAGGCGGTTCTTAGCAGGTCAGATTCTTTGTTTTAGAAAAACACATGGCCATGCTACGTTTTACTAAGCCAAAAGCTGGGGGCGAGTTTATAAAAGCGGTCAAAATGACGCTAAACAGAAAGAGTCGATATTACCCAATCACAAGTTAAAGTCGTTACGCTGCCAGTTTTGTTCGGGTGATCGGGTTTGTTCGCACCATATAAAAAATCTAAATATTCTTTTACTTCAATTTCATTTCCACAAATATTTCACTAGAAACTTCAAATCAGACATGGGGGATTTAAATTGCAAATAAAGTATAGCCAACAAGTCTGCAAGACAAATTTGGTTTTTAATTGTTTTAAAGTACGGTAAACGGTACTATTTGTAACTGTGTCAATACACTTTTGCTTTCTAAGGGTCGTTAAATCAGGTCAAAGAAAGGTTTGTTGACACAGACCTTTTGTTTAGGTAACTTGTAACAGATGTGGTTTTGTCTCCCTGGGTATTTTATTTTGGGGTACTTCAGAACAAAGGGTGGACATTATTATGCAGTAATGATGCCACCTTCTAAAGTTAATAATAATTTGCAATGCTAGGTAAAGAAATGGGGGAGGATTAAAAGGGCATGCAATATTTTATCTGACAATATACAAGTAAAGTTATCACAAAGGGTTATAATTATTTGGTATGATGTTGCCTGTAGAATGTTAATTTAGAATTGGTGTACATAAAACGGTGTGATGGGTTTTCCCTAAAAAGAATGTCCGACAGCAGGAATGACTTGAGTGTCCACTGCTGAGACCGTTGTCGCTCGGCTTTCCAGTAATATGGTCGGATATGGATTGGTATCCTTAAACGCGACAATATGAAAAACAACGCCCGCTTCAGAAGAAAAGTGACACATACATGCGGAAAGTGGGCGAGCTCCTAACTTTTATTGCACTTTTATAAATTATATGTTGAAATGTGCGACAGTCGGAATGACTTGAGTGTCCACTACTGAAGACCGTTGTCGCTCGGCGCTTCACAAAACTACGTAGTACCTTTATACCAAACGTGTACGTAAATCTATAAAAAAATACTCTGTAACCAAAATGACGAACATTTTAATAATCATACGTACACGAAAATTGGGCGATATGTAACAAAATAATTGGCAGATTAACGGGGAACCAGTTAAAACAGTGTGGTCGCAGACCAAAGATAATCCTAAAAAAGGGGTATTTTTGGGAGGTAAAGTGTCACCATTACAGTCGCAGACGTAATTAGTGACAAAAGGTAAAACAGCACAACTTATTATCGTCGCAGTTTATAATATCGGAGAAATGTGCCACCATTCTGTCGCACACAGATGTTGCTGCAAATGGGCTAAATTATGGGAGACATACCATCTTGCGCTTAGTTTTATAAAATGTAATAATTAGGGATTTTATTCCGTATGTTTTTTAAGGGATATCTGATTAAATTGTTCATAAATGGGATATGGCCAAAATGCTGTTATAATAGATTAATTGTTTTTAAGACCTCTTTAATTTTCGTTTACTGGCAGCGGAATATACCGCATCATAGGGAATCCGTCAGAATAAGATTAAAGCTAAAAAATCTTAAAACCTGACAAACTTTTACCGTTGTACCAAACTTTAAAAGAACCTAAATATAAGCACAATGTAGGAGTGTAACACAAGATTTGACGATTACAGCTACAGTGACGAATTTCTGCAGGTAATGAACACACCGGGGGTCGGTCAGTTTCACTAATAGTAGAAGGATGTGGTGGCCTATGTCGTCCACGGGGTAAACGTCAATATTTCACTTGTTTTTGTTTTTTTTGAACAGGCCTGTTAGCCCAGTCAGTGGGGCATTTTGCTATGCAAAAGGTGGAGGATTTTAAAAAAAAAATTTCTAATGTTTATGGATAGGGTCAGATTAAAAATCCAACTTTTCGACCTTGGGCGTGGTCTGCGTTCGCCGCCATCTTGGATTATATGTACAAAAAGTGATATTTTTAACATTATCTCCGTAACGGGTTGTCTGACGACAAAATATGAAGATACCAAATTTAAAGAAAATTAAATTTCCTAAATTTTATGTATTTACGGTTTTTTTGTACGTCTAAGAGTTACACGAGCCCAAAGATCAAACTTTTTAAAATGACAGATGGCAGGTTTCAACCTGCCATTTTTTGCTTTAAAAGATAGTTATAGTTGTTCATTTTTTAACAATAGTATTTTTTTATATTTCTCCGATATTTTCAATGAAAAAAATACCAGAGGCAACTTTAAGCCTATTTCCACACCACCCAGGAGGTAAGGCTAAATGGCGCGTTTTACGTGGTGTCCCCAGTAGGCCTATACCACGTGGTCGGCTTGGTGGAAAAGTAATTTAGAATACCTGACAAAAGAAAAGCACTTGTGTGATGATCTCACAGTATATTAACAATATTTCAGTACGAGTTATATCGTCTGTTAGTTTTTCTTTCTTCTAGATGGTCCAGGTTGATTTTTATCCTCTTCATCCTGAATTTCGTCTTCTAAGTCGCTCTCGGTGCTTTGTATAATCTGACTTTTAATTTGAAACTGTTCCTCGTATTCATCCTCGTTGTCGATGCGAATTTGGGCAGTATTGTCGCATAGCTGACCGTCGTTACAGAAAATACACATAATAGAGCAATTCAACACAGCTTTTTTGCAGCTACATGCTCCGCTGCACCCTTTATTACAGTTGCATGAAATTATTTTCAGTAATACTTCGGGGGCTGCTTTCTGTGTCATAGGTACGGGAGAAAGACCATTTGCACCAGATTCCATCCAACCCCAGTCTACGGCATTTTTTTGAATTCCACACCACTACTAAACTTGGTATGTTCTAAAAGCGTGATACCTTGCAGCGTTCCTAGTTGGAGGCAGAGAGGCAATATTAAATTTATTTTTTGTCGATGATCTTACAAAAAATTTGTAGCGGAGTTCTTCCAAAGTTGCTTTTTCCATATCGCCGCCATACAAAGCAATAAGAAATAGTACTCCGGCTTCTTCAATGCTTCTTGGTGTAGCATCAGGTTGTTTGAAGATGTCAATTATGCTATTGAGTTTTGCATGTTTCTCGACAAGCGAGAAAAATTTAATTTTTCCTTGGTTAAACAGAGACGATGTTGTGCCGCAGCCACTAAACGCATGAAGAAAGAGAATATTTGCAGCTGCTTCTTTCTGTTTCAAGCTATTTGCAGAATACAGCCTTTCAGGAGTTTTTCCTCTACCAGGTTTGCGAAAGTAAATGTTGCCTAAATGGTTTGCCAATGCTGATAAGAGAACCAGAAGATCCACGTCCTATCCAATGACGAAAACTGCATCAAACTTTGAACACAAGGAAATAGCTGTATTCACAATAGTCACATCAGCGTCTTCTTCAGTCTGTTTATAGTTAAGGAGCTAGCGTGCAAAAAACGCCATAGTTGGCTGCCCGTCAGTCGAGTTTGAAAAAACGTTGCCATTACTCCACTGAACACCCTGGTGCTTAAAGTTTTGCTTTTACCCATCAACTTTAAGATTTATTGGCAATAATGACATAGGGCGATTGGCCATAGTGAGGAGCCCGTCAGTCAGGTTGAAAATTAGGTTCTGTAGGTTGCCAAGGTCATGTATCTAAAATTTCGTTGCGATCTAACCACTAGATCGTGAATTAGGCCAAATGGAAGATTATAATTTGTTTTTTGACCGCCATTTTGTTGGCCATAGTAAGGAGCCCCTCCAAAACTTGTTTCTACCTCTTCGTTTGGATAAAATGACAGCAAAAATGCACTTGACTGACAAATCGAATCACGACGTTCTTCCCTGGGTGACCTACAAAATCTCGAAAAATCCAATTTTTCAGTCTTTAGCAGGGCTTTTTCAGAAATTCAACCAAAATCATCAGTCAATCAGTTTTCCTGATTTTTAGACATCCAATTAAGTAGAAATTACAAACGACTGACATTTTCCTCGAATATTTTCAATTTGGCCATACTTTGAAAATTTTCTGAGTTTGGACTTTTTTATAATGGCTCAATAATGCTGTTCCAAATGGACTTAAAAGTAAAACAATGTATGACGATGATATTTGATGACCTAAAAAACGTTTCAATACATAACTATCACCTATTTACCCCTTCCTCCACCCCTCTGCTACCCTCCACCCCTATTCATTCGTTGAATTTATGTTATATTATATTGGATTCAGTAATCAAAAAATATAGAATTTTTGCCACAAAAAGATACGATAACCAATTTCAGCAGTAAAAAATGAATAATTACTGAAGAAAATCGAAAATTAAATGGTTATTATTTATTGAATGAAATTGTTGGCATATTTGGGTTGAGCAAGCTGGGTTGTGTTAGTAACATTTCAATTTCAATAATATAATCATTATATATTATATATATTAATGATTATATTAAGTAAAAGTAATAGTTACAATATAATCAACAATTAAATATCTGTTTTTTTCTATATTGAAATTGAAATGTTTACTAACACAACCCAGCTTGCTCAACCCAAATATGCCAACAATTTCATTCAATAAATAATAACCATTTAATTTTCGATTTTCTTCAGTAATTATTCATTTCTTACTGCTGAAATTGGTTATCGTATCTTGTTGTGGCAAAAATTCTATATTTTTTGATTACTGAATCCAATACAATATAACATAAATTCAACGAATGAATAGGGGTGGAGGGTAGCAGAGGGGTGGAGGAAGGGGTAAATAGGTGATAGTTATGTATTGAAACGTTTTTTAGGTCATCAAACATCATCGTCATACATTGTTTTACTTTTAAGTCCATTTGGAACAGCATTATTGAGCCATTATAAAAAAGTCCAAAATCAGAAAATTTTCAAAGTATGGCCAAATTGAAAATATTCGAGGAAAATGTCAGTCGTTTGTGATTTCTACTTAATTGGATGTCTAAAAATCAGGAAAAATGATTGACTGATGATTTTGGTTAAATTTCTGAAAAAGCCATGCTAAAGACTGAAAAATTGGATTTTTCGAGATTTTGTAGGTCACCCAGGGAAGAACGTCGTGATTCGATTTGTCAGTCAAGTGCATTTTTGCTGTCATTTTATCCAAACGAAGAGGTAGAAACAAGTTTTGGAGGGGCTCCTTACTATGGCCAACAAAATGGCGGTCAAAAAACAAATTATAATCTTCCATTTGGCCTAATTCACGATCTAGTGGTTAGATCGCAACGAAATTTTAGATACATGATCTTGGCAACCTACAGAACCTAATTTTCAACCTGACTGACGGGCTCCTTACTATGGCCAATCGCCCTATGTCATTATTGCCAATAAATCTTAAAGTTGATGGGTAAAAGCAAAACTTCAAGCACCGTTCAGTGGAGTAATGGCAACGTTTTTTCAAACTCGACTGACGGGCAGCCAACTATGGCGTTTTTTGCACGCTATATAGCTCCTTAACTATTAACTGTAATAGAAGTTTCATTAAATTTTTGTGTCAGCATCGAAATCAAACGAACCTTGTTGCTTTGATTGGCTAAAAAACGTTCTTGCGAAACTTGAACTAACATTGATTCGTCAAAAATTACATCGACAGTTGTTTTTTCGATCGGCGTAGTCGTTCTGTTGTCTTTGTATACTATTTTGACCATCTTCCGGATATCCATCAAAAACAACTACTGCATTGGCACCGTAGAGATATTGTACATACTGAACATAGTTTTGGCAAATTAACTTAAAAGAATCATTACGATTCCATACAACTTTGTGTAAAAGGTATATATCCTCCATCCACAACATTTCGACGCTTTCTGTACATGGCGCAAAAGCTGAGTACAACGAGGATTTTGTACCTTTCTGCATTCCACCTTCTAAGAAAAGGGACAGTGGAAATGGAGAAAGCTAAAATTTAAGGTATTCCTTCAACTCGTCGTCGGACTTTTTCGCAATACACATTATCTGGAGCAACATTAGTGGGTTGATTGGAACTGTGTCTTCACCGACTTTTATAACTATTAACTGCTTCCAATGGAATAATTTTGTCCTTGCGTTTAAATTTAATAGCCTCGAAATTCTGACACGTTCTAATCATGTTTAATAATCCTTCCGTACCCTTTTTTCTAGATAAATGGCAGTTTATATTTTCATCCCCAAATCAAAACAATTTATAGGTTAGACGTACAAAAAAACCGTATTTTTAAGTAAATTTAGGAAATTTCATTTTCTTTAAATTTTGTATCATCATATTTTGTCGTGAGACAAACCGTTACGGAGATAATGTTAAAAATTTCAATTTTTGTACATATAATCCAAGATGGCGGCGAACGCAGACCACGCCCAAGGTCGAAAACTTGGATTTTTTATCAGACCATAGCCATAAATAATATTAAAAAATTTTAAAAAACTCCTCCACCTTTTGCATGCTAATGGTCTTTTTTTACACCCACTTATTGGCCTATGTACCTATTCTGTTTTACTTACTTCTCCTTCAATCTCAGGAGGCTTGGTGTGTGGCATTGAGCTATGACCTTTAAGCGATCGCTTTCACCATAGACGTAATCGCTATATATTTTTTTAGATGAATATGAAACGTATAGATCTTCCGAATCAATAATTTCTAATGGCGTTGAAGATCAGATAGGTGAGATGTCAGAGCAGTATAATCAGTATGATTTCGATACTATGTACTCCCAGGAACAAAAAGGCAGTAGTATTGATACAGTTGAATCTGGAGTTATTCCCATTTATCAGGATTGTTTCGAATTCTCAGACACCATAACGTTTGCTAAAGATTTCGTAGAACAACTTATTTTGGACTCAGAAAGTAGGTATAACACCCGACACGTAACTTCGCAAGAAGACACGTTGCGCAGTAGCCCTAATTTTAAATGTAAACGCGCATATCATGCTTAAAGCAGTGGCGCGGATATTTTAATTTATTTTATTGTTACAAAATCAAATTAATTCTTCAAAAAAATAATTACCTTATCGGACTTCCATTGTCTTTATTTTGTTACTTAACACAACGTTTCGGTTAGTTAGTATCTCTAATCGTTTTCAAGTGTAAACTAAATTATAATTCTAAGCCTACTGTCTTAAATACTATATCCATGTGCAGTGAAGCTTGATGACTCCGCCTACGTGCTTATTGGAGTGTGAAGTTTGACCTGTTGGTTTTGGACAAGAAGTGGCTTCCAGATATTGGGGGTATCTATCTATACTTGGTTTACTAAATATATGGGTATTTTGATTCATAAGAGCTGCTTCTTTGAACTTTCGTTTTCTCCAGTGCTGTTCCTTGTCCAAAACCTTGGCTTCTGACCACTGTATATTATGCTGGTTGGTCCATACATGTTCCGCTATACCTGATCTCGAAGTTTCACCTCTTTGAGTATGTTTCAGATGCTCTTTAACTCGTACGGAAAAAGGTCTTTTTGTTTCTCCAATGTACGATTCGCCACACTCCCAAGGGATTTGATAGATACAATTTTTTGTGTTTTCATTACTGGGGGGTTTTACTTTTGTAAGAAAGCTTCTAAGCGTATTTCCGGATTTGAAGGCTGTTTTGATCTTATAGTTTTTGGTTATTCTTCTAATCTTTTCAGAAATTCCCTTGACATAGGGTATTGTGAGAAATGCTTGCTCCTCTTTCGTTTCTGCATAACTTTTTACTTCGCGATTTTTAAGTTTTGAGATGGTATTAGTTACAAAGGTTTCAGGGTAATTCTGCTTTAAATCTTTTTTGATGTTTGAAATTTCAATATTAAGGTCCTCCTGATTGTTGCAAACGGTAGATGCTCTGTGATACAGAGTTTGAATTATGCCCTGTTTTATGGAGCTTGAATGATTCGATCCGTGATTAAGGTATTGCCCTGTGTGAGTGGGTTTCCTGTACAGTGAAGTTTTTATGTTTTCAGCACTTCGTTTTACGAGAACATCGAGAAAAGGTAGAGTGGAATGTTTTTCTGTTTCCATGGTAAATTTAATGGATTGTCTTATACTATTAACCAACAGCTCCAACTTCACACTCCAATAAACACGTAGACGGAGTCATAAAGCTTCATGGCACATGGATAGTATTTAAGACAGTAGCCTTAGAATTATAATTTAGTTTACACTTGAAAACGGTTAGAGATACTAACTAACCGAAACGTGTGTTAAGTAACAAAATAAAGACCATGGAAGTCCGACAAGGTAATTACTTCATTGTCTACCACCTTCAAACAAATTAATTCTTGTTATCATGGCTATTACATCATAATATATAATCTATACACGGAAATGCAAAAAAAAAGGTAAATCAAATATAAGGTTTTTGGATTTTTGCAAAAAATGGATGGAATCCTTGTTAACGAATTTATTGCTATTAAAAGATTCACCATGTATAATTGTGACATTACAAGAGGATGTCGAGTAACGTTTTAAATGACGAGCCACTCGCCGAACAAAAACAACGCACGGTGCATGTTTTACAGTAAAAAACCCAATAACGTAGTAGCCCAATACCTTCTATTCTACTACGAACACAATTACACGCTTATTTTTACACTATTAATTAATATAATAATTAAAGGGCGGATTATATGCACTTAAATTCGGCCACAATATGCGCATATATAAATATACCTTGTTTGCCTTTAAAATATGCAGTTATTTGCATTTTTTACCAAATATGCATACTGGTATGCAATATTTCTTAATTTATTATAACAAAATGAGGTAAAGGAACACATTGGTTTCTAAAAAAACATGTTTACTTTAAAAAAAAATGCAAAAAAACAAAGAAAAATAAAAGTAAACAATTTTTTAACCTAAAATTGTAGAAAAGGCATTTATTACTAAATATTTTTTTAAATTTTGAACTTAAAAGGATCGTCTTTTATTAGTAAAAATATGTTTATACAAAGACAAGCTTCTTTCAACATCTACTGATGTAATCGGACAATACTGCAACTTAGGTAGCAAAATAAAAGGCAAAGATACAACTTCGTTGGATGGTTTACCCTGATAACTATTGGAACCCTTCCACTGTTTTTATTTACATCTTCAAAATCTAATTTTATTGCACCCTATTTATTTTTAACCTTTATTTAAATTATAAAATCAGTGTCATCTGACGAAGCTACAGTGTTAGCGAAACGTCATATTCTTCTTAATATAGTGGAAATTTACAAGTTCAACAAGTTTTTATAAAATTACTAGCGTGTACCCGGCCTGCGTTGCAGCCCGGCATTATACGCGTTCTCTGAGATAATAAGGCGAGTTCACCATCACGTCCAGATTTATAAATACAAACCCGAACAAACCTCTAAAAGATTACTGTGACTCAACCGTTTGCCGGCCCGTCCACAATTAACATCCATGCATAAAACATAGTCTGTCTTCGTCTATTCCGGCTTCGGATCGATCGTTGAACGGACCGGGGACCGGTTAGGTTGGGTCGTACTCTAATTTATCAGTGTTTCTCTACAATATTATGCATGTATTATACATAAAAACCTTCCTCTTGAATCACTCTATCTATTAAAAAAACCGCTTCAAAATCCGTTGCGTAGTTTTAAAGATTTAAGCATAGTTAGGGACGGACAGACAGCGACTTTGTTTTATACTATGTTAAGATGTTGTACAGCTAACGTTGAAGACAGAAGACAGTCAATGCCTGTATCGGATCCAAAACAAGAAGATAAAGATGACGACATGGATTTTATGATGCACTTCAGGGAATCTACAGACTTTGATTACCTCGAGCCCAAAAGATCTTTCACCCAATGGCCCTCGATCGAGACGTTTACCATTGAGATAGGTGCATATAAAATCGATGAGTACTTGGCATCTTTCGAAACTGAGGAGGACTGGATGTATGTAATTTATTATCAAGGCACACAAGAAACGTTGTGTTCTGACGTGTATAGGTATCAGGTAAGTAACATTGAATCGGCACTGCATCGTCCGGCACAGGGGAAAGGTTTACTATACATCACGATACACCTACCCTACAACCACGATTGTGCTATATACAGGGTGTCGCAGCGGGAACTGCGTCGACACATATATGAAAAACTATACATAACAAACCCGGCTAAAATATTTTCAATGTGGTGGAACTTCTGGTTATACCGGAAGTAAGTGTCAACTTGCTCATTTTAATGGAAACACCCTATATATTATTACATTTTTGGATTATACACAAGATTCTCCGCAGATTTCGTATATTTTTCCTATAAGGAATTTAATTTGGGATGGAATCCTTGTTGAAAAGTACCTGCTTTAATAGATTTTTTATATTTTGATAAATATTAATACAGTGCCACAGCCCTCTCTACTTTATGAAGCCACGTAACAGAAACATCGACAACACTGCTTGGCGGTACGCTTGTCACGTGACTTTTTAAAGTTAGCCATGGTTTAGTATGTAATTCCGCGCGAACTATGTAATAGGTGTCGTATTAATTTGTATTTTTATCCTGTTTTGGATTGATATCTGATAGAAAATTTGACATGACATGATTGCTATAAGAACCACCGATAAAACTGCAGCGAATTATTTAAACATTGTTTCTAGCTCGATGTCTGGAGGTTTTGTACGCCAAAAGCGAGGAAAAAAAACAGCTTCTAAACGCAATATTACTATTATTTGATAATTAGGTGTTGTTCTTGTTATCCAAAACTATTTATTACTTTTTTGTACATTTTTCAATATAGTGGCAACAGAGCCAAAGAAACAAAAAAATATTATCAGAAAGAATAAAAAACTCGCCCGTTGCCGCGCGTCATAATAGTAGCTTGTTGATCCACAACTCCCAGATGATGCGGCGTTGCACGATGTCACTTTATGGCTTGATAAGTAGAGAGGGCTGACAGTGTGTTCAAACAATAAGATTACAAGTAAAATTGAAAAAACCTGCAAAAGATCCAATATTTAAATGAAAACCCAGTTTAAAATAAGGGTACGTTTGTGTAAGGTTATCTATTGAAATTTTTTTTCAAAATAATTCCAATTTGATATTTTTATATGGCGATTTTGTTGCGGATCTTAAATTCAGTTTCTCGTAAATGGCTATTATGAAAGTGGCAACTTCATACATTTACTTAGCATTTTACTGTTTTTATAACTTTATAAAGCCATCATTGCCAACTAGGAGTAACTGAACTTAAAATCCGCAGCAAAATCGCCATATAAAAACATTAAATTGGCATTATTCCGAAAACTAAATTTTTTTGGAGAAGACAACCTTACAAAAACTTACCCTTATTTTTAATGCTAAATAAGAACCAATTTTTAAAATTTAGGGGTTTTCATTTCAAAATGTAGATTTTTGCAGTTTGTTCAATTTCATTTTTAATCATATTGTTAGAACACCCCATATGGATATTTATCAAATATTAAGCTGGACCTTTTCAACAAGAAATCCAATCTAAGTTAGGTAAATAAAAAAGGCTTCCTTATGGAAAAAATTGATAATTATTTTAGGGACTGCTAACGTAATTTTTGAAATAAAAACTTTAATATGTTAAAATGCTTAGACTTGGGTATAGGACAGGATTATGGAGAACTAGAGGGTAGGAGGCCGATCGACAATGGCAGCATTTTCAAATTCTGTCCCGGTTTTTTGGTTAGTTCGCTATTGGCCGATAGATGCTCTTGCGTCGCAAGTGGGCTGGTGTCGTCTTCTTCTTCTTCGTTTTTTACTTTTACTTTTGACATTTCATTTTTGAAATAAGAAATATCGTTTGAAGACAAGACAAATAACGTTGTATTGTAATTGATTTCCATATTTATAATGAATAATGGTACAATTTATAAAAGTAGAGTATCTATCTAGAGTATATGTAAAAGTAAGTATCTTTCTAGCTCCAAAGGTATAGCTAGGAATGTTTAATACCCTTTATTTTAAAAACCAAGCATCGTTGGAACTTTATACAGGCCGAGTTTACTAATAAGTATAACAAAGTAAGTGTAAATTCATATAAAAGTCCTTATTTGTTCCTTAAAGAACTAATTTAAATAAAAAATAGTTATTGCGTCCATAAGAAACCATTTATTTGATAGCCCACTTCGAACACGAGCGCCATCTTACGGCGACTCGTAAAGCTGAATTACCGATGCTAATTTGGGACCAAATCCAATGCATTGCGATCGGCCTCCTACCCTCAAGTCCTCTATAGACAGGATAAACGAAATCTGCCTGGAATCTTTAGTAGAATCCAAAAATGTAATAATATATAGGGTGTACCCTTTAAAATAAGCAGTTGACACCTACTTCCGCTATAACCAGGGCCGATCCTAGCAGGTGTGCAGCGCGTGCACCGCACGCGGGCGGCCAAAACAAGGGGCGGCCGTAGGCCGCAGATAGTTCTGTCAATCAAGCAAAACTTTTTACGAATTTCTTGAAATAAAAATAAAGTGACATTTATCAAACTATAAAAGATAACTTTAAATTAACGTCGAAGAAGAAAACAATATTTCTGTGAATTATTTCAAATGGATTTATTTATTAAAGATTTTCAATCAAACGGCCGCGGTCGGCCGACGGCACGCGACTCGCAGATCAGAAAGCTCAGAAAAAAAGTTCGTTTATTTGATTACGAGGGCAGTGATGAACCAGTTTTAAATCCCTTCCTGCAATTCAAGATTGCTTTCTATTTTGCAGTTCTTGATTACGCGATCTCTTCGATAAATGAAAGATTTACCTTATTATCTGAGTGCTATTCAATATTCTGCTTTCTGTATGAGTTTCACACCATTTCTAATGATGACCTCATAAAAGCCTGCATGGACTTAGATATTAAGTTACAGGTACAGGAGGAAGGGACTATTGTGAAAGATATAGACGGTATACAACTCTTTAATGAAATAACTTCATTTAAAGATATTTTTCCAGGTAAAAAACAGCCAATTAAGATATTAGAAATTTTAGTCAAAAATGATCTCATTCCCTGTTTTCCAAATTTTGCTCTAGCAATAAGGATTTTTTAACCTTACCTATGGCTTCAGGTGAAAGAAGTTTCAGTAAATTAAAAATTAATAAAAATTACTTGAGAAATAATATGACACAAGAAAGACTTTCAGATTTGGCCATCATTTCTATTGAATCCGAAATCTCTGAAAAAATTTATCTCACCGCAATTATTGACAAATTTGCTTCTCAGAAAGCCAGAAAAATTATTTTATAGTTAATTATTAGGTGGTCTTCGAGGAAGGACTGATTTATATATACTTTTCGTTTCGCGAGATTTATGCTTTAGTACTTTTTGTTATTTTGTATTTTCTGGTAAATACTGTTGTTTTACATTTCTAATTATAAAATGTCTATTTTTGTTTCAAAAGTAATACTACTACTTAATGTTCTTTATTAAACTGTAAGTTAAAATACACAATTCAAAACATACAGCTTAAATGGCCATCGACCGGGGTCCTTCAGCCTTCGACAACAGTAATATTTTTGTTGGTTTATTATTTTGTTAAAGTAAAAAAAAAAAAAAGGTGTCGCTAATATAACATATTAGCTGGCCCAAAAATAAAGTCTTTCCCGTAAAATTTGATTTGTAGTTTGCATTTTTATTAATGTTTAACTTTTTACTCTTATGTACATGTAGATGAGTTTATAACGTCAACGTTAAGTATTAGGTACTTAAAATAGAATTTCTTTAAAGGGGCGGCATAATAGGTATTTGCACGCGGGCGGCTGACACCCTAGGATCGGCCCTGGCTATAACCGGAAGTGCCACCATATTAAAAATATTTTAACCGGGTTGCCCCTATCAACATTAGCATAGTGTCAAATTTTCTTATGTATAGTTTTCCATATACAGGGTGTCCGGAAATGATGAGCAAAAAATTTAGGGGATAATTTCTAGACCGAAAATAAATGCTATCTCTTCCTATAACATTTTTTCGAAAATTGATTATTTACGGAGTTATTTGCAGGTTTAAAATACATAAGTTACAATAGTCTATTACCAAAAATATAGGCAGTGACGTAGCTCTTATAACCATGGCAACGACCAAAATACTGTATGGTCATTGGCGGTTTGCATTAGTTTCCATGGTTTCGAATAATACGTCACTGCCTATAATATTGGGTTTTGAGTATAGAACAATAAATTAAAAATTCAAATGAAAGGTTCAGTGACGTCCTTCCTTTCCAATGCATAAATTAATTCTTCTTAAAAAATTCCGACGAACTGGACGAATGGAATACTTCTTCCTTTGCGATGCTATGTTTAAGGTCCCCGCTGGGACACCCTGTCAATGCAATTTTATGAAGGGGCGAGTTATTTAGAAAAAAATCGTCATAAAATTCATCAACGAACCCACCAGTAATGTCATTATATTTTATTTGTTTCAACCTGTTTTACAGTAGTCAAGAAAAAATAATGAGTGTACTTAGAGCAATTTACCTTTAGATAAGCAAACAATAATCACGAAAGTAGCAAATTTATGGCCGCTCGCATGTAAACAGAGCTACACACGATTAGACATGCGCACTGCAACATTATTATTTGACGAATGGGAAAATAGACAGGTCCGGGCTTTAAAAATTTAAGTTCTTGCTCACGAAATTGTAAAAGTTTCCCTTCAATTTATTTTTACGTGTAAACAGCTAAAATTTGCCCCAAAAAATTGGAATTTCTTCTCTTTCTTTCTCTTGTATTGATTTTTACAATTTGGGAAAAACTTGGGTACCTACGTGTAAAACATTTTCAAGCACAATTTCTTGTTCAAGAATTTGAAAGTTTTTGTCCGAGAACGTGACCCGTGGAATACTTTCACCCTTGGATTAATATAAACATACCTAGGTATTTACTTTTTATTTTAAATAATATAAGTATAAAAATTTTTTTCCACATTTTCATTTTAAAGCAGGAAAATCGAGGTGGGAAGTTTTCAAATGAACACCCTGTATATACCAAAACATGCATCGAGATAATCTGTCTTGGCGTGTGTTTCTATTTATTTTCATACCTTATCTGTGTATAGCCAGGCCTAGTTAGATGTGTTTAAATTGATCATAATAAAATAAAGTTATACTTATATCAAGCACTACTCCATACTTACTGAAAATACAAAATATCCGGTATTTTACCCCTATTTGGGCATAACAAAATAATACAACGGCCGTTACTAGTCATTGTTTATATTCCAATCGGAATCACTAAAAGCCCAAACACAATTCATTAAACTACACAAAAACTAGAAATCCGTAAATATTAAATAGGTACCCACAATAAACAACAAGGAATCCACAGAGAAAATTTAAAACACAACAACAAAAATGGCGCCGAGCCGGTTCTGGACTGTATTTTGAGCATGTCGCTAAAGAAGGACAGGCCGATAACAAGGTTTGTGCGCATGCCCAATTCTGCTGGGAGGGACATCGAATCGGTAAGCCGTGCGCTCGGACGCATTTTTTCACCCATAAAACGTAACTTCTGTTTGCGCGGGAGATAAGCTGTACGTATCTTAAGGTCTTTAAGTCTATGACTTAAAGGTATGAATAAAAGTACTTAAAACGAAATATTGAAAACTTTATTTATTTCAACATACAGGGTCTCCGGAAATGACGATGAAAATTTTAAGGTATGATTCTACATAAAAAGATATGAAAAAAAGTTCATATTAACATAGGTCCGGAAATGCTTCCAGAGGGAGCTACAGGCTCTTGAAGATGGTGTCATAAAAGTAGTTTTTATTTAATTTATTAGGATCTACTTACAATACAGGAATTAACTTCTACGTATAAGTTAGAGTGATTGAAGGTCACTCTTTGAAAATATCAGGTGACCCATAATTGCAACCAGTGGCGTGGGAACAAAGGGGTGGTTAGTTATTTAGGGATATATTTTTTCGCTGAGTGTATTTTCGCTATCTTTTAAATAAATTATGAGTGTTTGAACATTTTTACGTAAAAATGGTTCCCTTGGTATAAAGTCGTATGGTCGACCTTTTCGAGATAAACGGACTTTAATGCTAGAATTTTTAAATTTTTTTTTGAATAATAATTTTATCAATAAAAATAACGAGTTCGAGGATGCATTAAAATGAACGGAAATAATTTTCAACACTTATTATAAAATTTATAATAACATTGAAAAGGATTTAAAAATTTAGGGACAGCGTTGTTTATTATTTTGTTATTGATTTGTTGGTATTTTTATTAATAAAATTATTATTCAAAAAAAAAAATCTGAGCATTAAAGTCCGTTTATCTCGAAAACGGTCGACTATACGACTTTATAACAAGGAAACCTTTTTTACGTAATAATGTTCAAAGAATCATAATTTATTTAAAAGATAGCGAAAATACACTCGGCGAAAAAATATAACTCTAAATAACTAACCACCCCTTTGTTCCCACGCCACTGGTTGCAATTATGGGTCACCTGATATTTTCAAAGAGTGACCTCCAATCACTCTAACTAATACGTAGAAGTCAATTCCTGTATTGTAAGTAGATCGTAATAAATTAAATAAAAACCACTTTTATGACACCATCTTCAAGGGCCTGTAGCTACCTCTGGAAGCATTTCCGGACCTATGTTAATATGAACTTTTTTCATATCTTTTTATGTAGAACCATACCTTAAAATTTTTCATCGTAATTTCCGGACACCCTGTATAAGTTACGTATTAAGACAACTAATTTAAAAGATATGCCAAGTAATATCTTAAATGGTCATAAAATTCGTATTTTACTTATTAATAAGATGATACGCAGAGATTCGATTGCATATCCCAGAAATTGTATTATTAAGTTCATCTAAATTATGAAACGCACGTTTTTATAACTAACACTTTTTATGTGACTCTAATAAGTCTTAGGTAAAGCAGGTTTAATTTTGTCAAAGTTCCATTTCCAAATTTTGCTCCAAAGGTGCTGGTTAGTTAATTTTTTTTAATCTGTGCACCCCGATATAGGCTTTTAGTAACACATTTTAAATTTTAAAGCCCTGACCTGTCTATCTTCCCATTCGGTAAATGAGAATTTTGCAGTGCGCATGCCCATCACTTTCGTGATCTAATAGACCAGGGTCGATAATTTTTGAAACCAAAAAAAATAATAGTAGGATGAAACCCATTGGAAAAGGAAGGGAATGTAACAAAAATGAAAGGAAAAATAATTTACGAGCGATCCGAGGTCGGGAAGTGGAGTGTTTTTTAGGGTAGAAAACGATTTATCTCGATTTCCGGCAAAACTACAAGTCCTATGAAAAAACGTTAAATGGCTTTATTAAGTTGTAGGTAATAAAAAGATCTACAACTTGTGTATTTACACTTTTTTTACAAAACCTCAAAATTTATCCAAGTTTTTGATTTTTTATTTTTATCTTTTACAAAAAAAAAATTTTTTTTCACAAAATTTGGTGAAAACTTACCTCTTTATGTCCCAAATACACTGTAATTTTTTTGATTTAAAATATTTATTTTTTCACCTTATTTTGACTTAATATCGAAAAAGCACCCTAATTTTTAATCGAATATCTGCTTTTTTAAAAAAGTCGGTGGGCTTTTTGTTCGTTGAAATCTCTACTTTCTGATAGTGTAAAAAAAATATACATTACTATGGTAAATGTTCTCAAAAAATGCAAAGAAATGAAAAAACTCGAATCCGAATTTTTTTTTAATCATTAGGTATGTACAATTTTGAGCTATTTATTAAAATTTATACTTTAGTTACTCGAAAAACGTAAGATTCCATGTAACATTGATAAACAAAAAATATAGCTCAAAAAATTAGCTAAAATGATAGCTCAAAATTGTACATAATGATTAAAAAAAAATGTCGGGTTCGAGTTTTTTTCGTTTCTTTGCATTTTTTGAGAACATTTATCATAGTAATGTATTTTTTTTTAAACCATCAGAAAGTAGAGATTTCAACGAACAAAAAGCCCACCGACTTTTTTAAAAAGCAAATATTTTTACGTGAGAATTTTCGATTGAAAATTAGGGTGCTTTTTCGATATAAAGTCAAAATAAGGTGAAAAAAGAAATATTTTAAATAAAAAAAATTACAGTGTGTTTGGGACATAAAAAGGTAAGTTTTCAATAAATTTCGTGAAAAAAAAAATATATTTTTGTAAAAGATAAAAATAAAAAACCAAAAACTTGGTAATTTCAATTTTTCACATAAATTTTGAGGTTATGTGAAAAAAGTGTAAATACAAAAGTTTTAGATCTTTTTATTACCTACAACTTTGCTATTTAACGTTTTTCCATAGGACTTGTAGTTTTGCCGGAAATCGAGATAAATCGTTTTCTACCCTTAAACCCTTTCCACTTATTCCCGACCTCGGATCGCCCGTAAATTATTTTTTTTAAACCCGACCAGAAAATTTACACTTTCTGGACAATTTTTCGTCTAGAAAACAACGTTTTTTCGGTCTCTAATGTCACTGTCACCCTGTTTTTTGTTTTTCCAATCGCTCTTTGATAATACAAGATACCTTGATTTCGTTATTATGACAACAACATTTCGATGTATTGTCGAGTGACAGTTCGTTGATTTTTAATTTTGTTCTTTATGTCAAACTTGTTTCGCGTAGATTATAAAATATCTCGAAGTGTCAGTCTAAAAAAAATATTGTACGTCACGCAACCGAAAATTAGTGTTTTCCAGGTCTCTCCAAGCTTCCAGGACTCGCCTATGACTCGCCCTGGAAATGCTTGTCTCGACCTGAAAAACACTACTTTCCGGTCTTGTAACGTAAATTACTATTTTTTTCATTTTTGTTATATTATTTTCCTTTTCCAATGGGTTTCATCCTACTATTATTTTTTTTCACTTTTTACCATTTCAGCCTCGATTTCAGCCCTGGTCTATAAAGGTCACACGGCGAAATAAATATGTATCTGTAAAAACTTTTTCTTTAAAACACATTCGCTGCCATGGCGGACACCGGTGTCTGATCAGCTATGATTTTACCACGCCACGTCAGACACCCGTGTCCGCTACAGTTATTCAACGACACTGCCCAGCGGACACTTTTTTCTATAAAAGTTCCCATATGAGGTGTCTGTATTGGCGCTGCGCCACAGTCCACTTATTTTGGTTTTTTGATTAGACAATGTACATAGATTTTATACCCTGTGTCTGCTATTGTGTCCGCTATGGCGTGCATACTTAATTTTTTAAATAAATTTCCATACACGCCAAGGCAGACACCCAATGTATAGTACTTATTTCAATAAAAATTTAAAGCGCGTTTTGTATTTATTTATTTTCTTTTAAGAAATGTAATCAAAATGTTAACCCATTATATCGCGTGTTCGCGCGATATATAATAAACAGATATAAAGAAATCACTCCCTGGTTCTTCATTGGTCACAAAATACGTAATTCTTCGGGTTCTGTTATTAATTTTTGCACAAAAATAGAATGTAACAAAATAAATCACGTAAATCGGCCTAAATTTGCAACGGAGAACTAGCAGTAGACACAACGTTATCTTACTTCCAACTGAAGTCTCCTTACACTCCTTACAGGGCTATAGCTCTATACGATGGGCGGATTTGACGTGTCCGCTATCTACGTCGTGTCCGCTGTGGCGTACCCATATAAGAAAAATGTCTTCTCAGAGTATCTTCTGTGGCGCGTTATGGGAAAAAGGTTTAACACGTTAATTGCCAGTGCATAAAAAAAAATGGGTCGCTGGCGCAATTTACTTTGTACGTTTTCTTAATATATATTTTTTAAGATTTTATTTACAATATTTACTACTAATATACAAAAAATACCGGGGTTTTTTTTATTTTTGGGTCTTCAGCGCCGTATCTAACGAATCCCATTTAAATGTACAAGCTTCATGGCTCCAGGTCTGTGCCGCCGAATTTGAACCGATGACTACATTCATGGCCTAAATTCGTGCCATGAAACATAAGGAGAAAAATTCTTAAGGCACAGATACTGTGCCATGTGGCAGTTAACGTGTTAATACCTATCACCACGCCATGTCAGACACCGGTGTCTGTTTATGTTTTATTTAAAAAAAACAGGCAAACAACACATCAAAAAAAACTGCTAAACCCAATAGTCTTAGAATTGCCGTATCTTATAGGATTCAGCCTTGGCCTGGCAGACCATTTTTACAAATTTGGCTTGGCAGCGAATGTGTTAAATTATAAGTTTAACTGAACAATACATGACGATTTCAAATTTGACTTTTAGGCCATATTCAGCTTACCGACATGGAGATATCCGATTTGCCAAGCAACAGCCAGCATATATTTTAAGATTGAAGTGTGCAAAGTGAAACCCAAACATTGCGAAGTAGAAGTAAGGAAAATAGTTATGGGGATTCGTATTTCTAATTTTAAATTTAATTATGCAAAGCTATCTGAAACCTATTAGGTTCACGTATTATAGAGTATGTTACGTCAAATATAACTAATATTAACCGGGGAATCCGAAAATCAAAAAATATGTAGGGTGTCCCAATAAAAAAAATCTCAGTTTGGATTGTATCTCTCTTTTTGGTCACCCTGTATAATAGCAATATTTTGAAAATATGCGCCTCAAGTAGTGTCCGACTACTTTTGTATTAAGGGGTTTTTTCTATTGTTTGAAATAGACTAGATATAGTCAAATTTCATTTAACTAGGCGGGTTTATGAATTTATCAGACAACTAATATACAATATTGTTATTTTGTTCAAGTAAAGGTTAGAACGGCATTATAAATATATCCTTAACGTTGAATTCTCAACGTCATTCAATCTATTGCCAACCTATAACCTATTTCGCGTTGATTTTTTGAGTTTATTATTTTAATAACTAACATTTAAAGAAAATCAATATCGTCGGTACATTATTTAGGTAGTATCTGATATATTACAAAAATAACAATTTATTTCATTGCTAATTTTAGGAGAATTGTATAGTGAAAGAACAATGAGTGACAATGACATAATAATGTAAAAAAAAATCTTACCCGATATTTTTTGCTATGCAATTCTCCTAAAATAGGTTATGAAATTCCTTGATATTTATTAAATATGTCAATTATTACCTATAGAATACCAAGTCGATACTGATTTTCTTTAAATTTTGTAGAAAAGCTAGAAAACATAAATAAATCTACGCGAAATAGATTATAGGTTGGCAAGCATGTTGAGACTCCCACCTTAATATAACCGCAGTAAACTTATCGGTCATTTATGAATCGGAGAGATGCGCACACATAATTTCCAGTGATTATGAAAATGTGCAAAATTATACAATAATTATTGTTTGAACGTGGTAGACAATGAAGTAATATCAAAAAAGTTACCTTGTCGGACTTCCAATGTCTTTATTTTGTTACTTAACACAACGTTTTGGTTAGTTAGTATCTCTAACCGTTTTCAATTGTAAACTGAATTATCATTCAAAGTATCTTATAAATATTATCCACTAGCGTGTATCCGGCATGCGTTGCAACCCGCTGGTATAAATACAAACCCGAAAAAACCCGATATATTAGTACCCGGCATGCCACTTTCTGAAATTGCACCCGTGCGAAGCCGCTATTATACATAAAAACCTTCCCCTTGAATAACTCTATCTATTAAAAAAAAACGCTTTAAATCCGTTGCGTAGTTTTAAAGATTTAAGCATATACAGTGTGTATAAAGTCTGGAAACGGCTTAATAACATCACAATTTACTGGCCGATTTAAACCAAATTTGGTACAGTTGTGTAAGAGGATCTAACGCACCGAATGACGATATTGGCGTTGTTGCCAGCTTTTTAGTTTGTCTGGAATTCGAACGAATTTTATATTTTTAAATATAACACCCTGTATATTTTTACATTATTAAATTCCACATAAAATTATAATTATTTTTTATTAAATGCTTTATTAGTCTATACTTCATAGTTTCCGAGATATTGACTCTCGAAAAGTGACATTTTTGAACTTTGACAGCTTATAACTTTCTAACAGTCTTAGAGCAAAACGGCTTACATGTCCCTATCTTCAATTTTTATTATCTTCCCAAAAAAATCAACTTCCAGTTAAACCGGAACAACTATATTTCCTGCTTTCGAGTTACATCCGGTTTAACCAAAAGTTGATTTTTTTGGGAAGATAATAAAAATTGAAGATAGGGACATGTAAGCCGTTTTGCTCTAAGACGTACTGTTAGAAAGTTATAAGCTGTCAAAGTTCAAAAATGTCACTTTTCGAGAGTCAATATCTCGGAAACTATGAAGTATATACTATTAGTGCATTTAATAAAAAATAATTATAATTTTATGTGGAATTTAAAAATGTAAAAATATACTGGGTGTTATATTTAAAAATATAAAATTCGTTCGAATTCCAGACAAACTAAAAAGCTGGCAACAACGCCAATATCGTCATTCGGTGCGTTAGATCCTCTTACACAACTGTACCAAATTTGGTTTAAATCGGCCAGTAAATTGTGATGTTATTAAGCCGTTTCCAGACTTCATACACACACTGTATAGCTGGTAGGGGACGGACAGACAGCGACTTTGTTTTATACTATGTTAAGATTAAGATGTGCAATGAAGCTCGATGACTCCGCCTACGTGCTTATTGGAGTGTGAAGTTTGAGCTGTTGGTTTTGGACAAGAAGATGCTTCCAGATATTGGGGATATCTATACTTGGTTTACTAAATATATGGGTATTTCAAATCATGAAAGCTGCTTCTTTGGATTTTCTTTTCTCCAGTGCTGTTCCGTGTCCAAAACCTTGGCTTCTGACCACTGTGTATGATGTTGGTTCGTCCAACTTAAAAATCGCGACGTCAAAACTAGTAGACATATAAAAGAGGATCAGACATTTCTTACAATACCTACCTTATATTAAGGGAATTTCTGAAAATATTAGGATATGTAACCAAAAACTATAATATCAAAACAGCCTTCAAATCCGGAAATAAGCTTAGAAGCTTTCTTACAAAAGTAAAACCCCCCAGTAATGAAAACACAAAAAATTTGATCTATTAAATCCCTTGCGAGTGTGGCGAATCGTACATTGGAGGAACGAAAAGACCTCTTCCCGTACAAGTTAAAGAGGTGCAACTTCGAGATTAGGTATAGCGGAACATGAATGGACCAACCAACATCATATACAGTGGTCAGAAGCCAAGGTTTTGGACACGGAACAACATTGGCGAAAACACAAATTCAAAGAAGCAGCTTTTATGAAACAAAATACCCGTATATTTAGTATACCACGTATAGATATCCCCAAAATTTGCCTCACTGTCCAAAACGAACAGCTTAAACTTCACACTTCAGTAAGCACATAGGCTGAGTCATCAAGCTTCATTGCACATGGATAGTATTTAAGACAGTAGCCTTAGAATTTTGTTTAGACTTGAAAACCGTTAGAGATACTAACCGAAACGTTATGTTAAGTAACAGTCAATTAAAATTAAAACAACTAAGTCATTAATGGCCGTTTGCATCGCTTGGATTAGATGCTACTTAATCTAAGGTTCACATTATCTCCAGAATTTGGTTTGCACGCGTTGATTTTTTGCCTAAAGCTTGGCTTCCAGTCGAACAAAGCTAAGCCCCAGAATTAGTCGGCTTATCTTGGAAATCTAACCTTAAACCATTGAAAAACATAATATAACCTAAACGTCAGTCAAGTCCAAGTCAACCTAAACAGGAAAAATGGATTTATTAGAACTCATTGCTGATGACGATGAAGTCGACGAAATTAATTTGATTATTTTTGGTTTGCCCAAAAAAGTGTACAGTGTTATCAATTTAGTTTGTCCCACTTTTAAGAGCCTGTAACTTTTTTGTATTTTGAGTTAGCGAGCTCATTCAAGAAACAAGATGTACCATTTCTAGCCAAGTTTTTATGAGTGTTGTCAAAAATGACAGTAGGTGTCACATGTCACATTTAAAAGCAAATTTTTTTTTTAAATGGGACACCCTGTATATTAGAGGCGCATTAGATGGTCCCTTTTCTTCCGATTTCAAAAATATAACACACATATGCATTATTTTCTTCATTCCACCAAACATTGACAAAAATATGAAAAAATATATTATTGTTAAAAAGCATTAAGATAGCTATGCAGTTGTTTTGGTTGTTAGCTTATATTATGATCAATGAAACACGACACATTGAAACGAATAAAATATCTCAAGTTAGTTACTTTTTACATACAAAATAACTTTTCTACAATATTCGAAACGATTAATAATGCTGAAAATGAAAGACTGAAATATAAATGAAGATAAAATCCATAGCAACCAAAACAGTTGCATAGCTATCTTGATGCTTTTTAACAATAATATATTTTTTCATATTTTTGTCAATGTTTGATGGAATGAAGAAAATAATGCATATGTGTGTTATATTTTTGAAATCGGAAGAAAAAGGACCATCTAATGCGCCTCTAATATACAGGGTGTCCCATTTAAAAAAAAATAATTTTTGCTTTTAAATGTGACATGTGACATCTACTGTCATTTTTGACAACACTCATAAAAACTTGGCTAGAAATGGTACATCTTGTTTTTTGAATGAGCTCGCTAACTCAAAATACAAAAAAGTTACAGGCTCTTAAAAGTGGGACAAACTAAATTGATAACACTGTACAACAGGGCTGATTATTTTAACAGGTTTGACAAAAAACCGTTTTTTATGTAGGTTGATTTTGGATGACGAATGAAAATGAAACGACAAAACAATTAGGGGAGAAAAGATTCGGTGCAAAAGTTACTAAAAAAATTACCAGATTGGCGCCGTTGTCAAACTTCTTGAAACCCTAGCTAAGTTTTACGGGTATTGACCCGGTGCATTCCATTTTAATTTAAGGTGAGCTTACGTATAAGGTTCGCACTAGCTAATCTTTAACTTTAAGCAAGGCGGTGCAAACGGCCATACATAAATACAAAATTAAAATTGGATATTAATCCAAGACAAATATTTCAGGATGTCATTAATAATTTATAAATAAATGACGAATGAATTAATATACAGAGTATACGTGACAATTACCACTCAAACAACAGATTTACTAAATACCTAACCCTAACAGTGTTTTCAGCAATCAAGTTTATTTAATTTCATTTTCAAAAAGGCCACCTTTTTCTAAAAATAAGTAGAAACTAAATAAAATTTTATCCATTACGATCTATAACATTTTTGGAGTAATTCTTCTAATGGCGGCTTGAACGTCAGGTCAGGTATTTTCATAGGTTTTCCAGTAGACTTCATATTTAAGATAGCCCCAGAAAAAAAATCCAAGAATATAAGGTCAGGAGAACGCGCAGGCCACCGTAGGGGGGGGGGGGGGGTAATTAATCTATTGGTAAAGCGTTCCGCTAAATATTCCATATTATAGCGATAATTATGGGGAGGGGCTCGATCTTGCTGAAACCACATCTTGAATAATGTTCCATAATTTTTATTAAAAAAAAGTTACAATAGACAACTCGTCAAAATCACAAAACTTTCACTTTAAAAAAATTAGATAAAAGTTAATTTACATTCACACTAAACGATTACATTGACCCAATCTGTCATTTAGCAAGTACCTATTTATTTTAAGTTATTTAAACAACAGTTGAGGCAGCTGAAAATTAGCTTAGGTTACGGACACTGAAATAACATAGTTTTAAATAACATGAATTTGATGATGATTTTTTAATTACGAAACGTGTTAATAGTACTAGATGTGATACGTCGTTAAGTTTGGAATAAGAAAGGGAATTTAAAAATAATAAAATAAAATTTTTCGACTATTTAAAAAAACAAAGTTGATGGTGGTTGTGAGAAAACGAAACGTCGGATTGAAAATCAAATTATACCATCTTGTAAAGGAAAAAAAAGGGCAACAAGAATGTAGCCTTTATTCTGACATATTATCTCTTCAAATAGAGTCACAAAAAAATAAAAACGAAATCGCGAAAATTCGGTTTTGTCCAAATATCTTCCGAAGTATTCGGAATTTTTTAAATTTGAAAACACAACGTTGCAGAATTTACTTTTTTCTAAGTTCACCATCGCTGTATCTTCTACGATTTACAAGAAGTCCCACAATTTTTTTGCCTATACAATAATAATTATTGTTACCTAATAGTCCGGCCAATCTAGACATTCAAAGATAAATAAAGTTACAAGCTGAAAATCAGTAAAATTGTTCAAAATATATTTATAAATAAAAATTTTAAGTTCCCCATCATTCCCGTGTATGGAAAAAATTTTACTCGAGGTCAAAGGTCAAAAAAATTAGTTTTTCGCGATTTTCAGCAAAACGGTAAGTTTTATCATAAAAATACCCCAGACAATTTTGGATCATAAAATTATCTATAAAAAACGTATCAATACTTTTTTCCTACGAGTCACCGTTTCTGAGATATAACGATTCAAAAAGTTGTAGAATTTGTTATCGTCATAATATGCACACGTTTCCACGCCACCTATGAGGCAGTGTACTTAGCGCGTTTTTTTATTATCAAAGCTGCAGAACAACGTCGTCGAACTTTAGCAACATCTTCATCTTCTGATATTTTATTTGATGAACTTATGACAGTTCCAACCAGTCAACAGAAATTTCTTACAAATACTCTCAATAAGTCTCGGTTCATTTCAATGTTGAAAGAAAAGTTTACTGCTGAAAATATATTGGTAAAACAAGCTAATAATGATAATGATGCTGATGTATTGATTATTGAAACAGCAATAGAGCAATTCAATTTCACAAATACAATTATTGTTGTTGGTGAAGATGTAGACTTACTCGTATTACTCACTGCTTGAACTCCAACTGAAATAGTATTTTACGTTACAAGGCCGGTAGGTGACTTATTACTACAGTACGAGTTGGTTTACGGACGAGGCGACCTAGGAGCCGAGTCTGGAATATAAACGAGTGCTGTAATAACACCTAACGGACGTGTATCGTATGATATTTTATTTCATTCTGTCATTATAATCCTTTTTAAAAAGATTTAATAAAAATGTTTATTACAATTTTAAAAATATTATTGGCAATATTAATTGGTATCACTGAATATAGTTTAAATAAAATAAAAATTACTAACTTTAGTTAAGCAAAATATTTAAAAAATTGTAAAAGATAGTCTATTCTGTAGTTGCGTAATATTTTTTACTAAAGTTGGTAGAAAAAATACTTTTACAAGTTAAAGCATCTAAACAGAGTTACTTGGGATCGATAAATACAGGGTGTTTCATTAAGGTCGAAGAGCGGCCATATCTCGGAAACTACTGGGCATAGAAACTCAGGAAAAGAAAAATTATAATAAAAGTGGCCATGAGAAAATTCTAGAAATAATTTTCAAGTTCCGCATTTTGCCGCAAGAGGGCGTAATTGAAAAGTAAATTTTTAAATTTTACATAACTCCGAAAATTCCACATTAAGGTATATGTTTAATAACACCATTTTAAAGCTTGGACAATTATGCATCATTTTGGTCTTATGCTTATTGGCGTACCGACTTTAATAAGAGTGGGGGAAGCTGTTGAAAGTGTAATCATTTAAATCGCTGTAACTTATAAACGACTTATCCGATTTTAGCAAACCTTTAATTGTCGTATCCAATGTACAAGATAGTTTCTAATAAAATTGCTAGAGGGCGCAATTTGTGTTAAAAATTATTGTTTTGGCAATAACTCAGAAACGAACGGAGATATCGAGCTGCGGTTTTAATATTTTTTCTAGCAAATTTCATCTACTTTTCGATTATGGTATCATAATTATACCGTATGTTTTATTTTTTCGGAGGAAAATCAAAAAATGTATTGTTATTGCAAATTGCGCCCTCTAGCACTTTTTTTGAGAACTATTATGGACAACTAAATACGATTGGTCAAAGTTCCAAACAGTCTTTAGTTTGCTAAAATCGGATAAGTCGTTTATAAGTTACAGCGATTTAAATGATTACACTTTCAACAGCTTCCCCCACTCTTATTAAAGTCGGTACGCCAATGAGCATAAGACCAAAATATGCATAATTGTCCAAGCTTTAAAATGGTGTTATCAAACATATACCTTAATAGGGAATTTTCGGAGTTATGTAAAAGTTAAAAATTTACTTTTCAATTACGCCCTCTTGCGGCAAAATGTGGAACTTGAAAATTATTTCCAGAATTTTCTCATGGCCACTTTTATTAACATTTTTCTTTTCCTGAGTTTCTATGCCCAGTAGTTTCCGAGATATGGCCGCTCTTCGACCTTAATGAAACACCCTGTATATAGTCAAAACAAAATAAAAATTACTAACTTTAGTTAAGCAAAATATTTAAAAAGTTGTAAAAAGAGAGTCTATTCTGTAGTTGCATAATAATTTTCATTTACTAAAGTTGGTAGAAAAAATACTTTTACAAGTTAAAGCATCTACACAAAGTTATTTGGTATCGACAGATATATATTTAAAACAAAATAAAAATTACTAACTTTAGTTAAGCAAACTATTTAAAAAATTGTAAAAAAGAGCCTATTCTGTAGTTGCGTAACATTTTTCATTTACTAAAGTTGGTAGAAAAAGTATATTATTTATAGTAAGACATGCTGCCAAAATAGCGATTTTCCAATAAATACTAGTCGGGGCGTGGAACGCATTTTTATAGTCGGCCATGATTGCCTTTATTTTGTTTTGAATTATGACAGTTACTGTTATTATAAGTTTTAAAAACTTATCTAGGTATTATTATATTCCAAGTTTAATTTAGTTTAATGTATATATGATGAATTAAATAATTATTGCTCAATATGTGTACTTGAACATTTTGTTTCCTATAATTTTAAGTGACAACTTGCCAAAAATTCAAAGCAAAAAGTCATTATTTCTAAAAACAAAAGATGGTTGCTAGGCAATACTTTACAGTACCTGATACTGTAATGTTCCACTTACCGGCCGCAAATGAATACATGGTAAGTTGATTTACCGGACAAAATGAAATAAAAAATATTTTCTTCTTAGAACCAGGAAAGGCTCAACATCAATCGGAAATATATTCATCAAAAAGTTTATCTACTTTTGCAAAGTGTCAAAATCATGTACTATTTTTACACGCAATAACTGACTGTGATACGACATCTGCATTTTACAGGAGGGGTAAAAGAACAATTTTCAAAATGTTTGAAAAACAAGATTTAGTTCATTGCGCTGAAGTTTTTAAAAACAGTAATTCAACTCAACAAGAAGTTATTACCAACGGCGTCCGCTTTCTTCTTTCTATGTACGGAGCTCCTAAAAAAATTACCTGCTTAGATAAGCACCGATATGCATGTTTCGTTAAAAATACTAAAAATAAAAAACAAGTTAAATTAGCTTGTCTTCCTCCAACCTCAGTTGCTGCTCATCAACATCTTTTTCGGGTATATTACCAAGTTTAAGTGTGGCTTGGTTATCAGCTAGACCCTACAGACTGGGGTTGGAAGTTGGTCAACAATACCAGTTCAAACTTTACTCCCACCTGCGCCGGAAAAACTGCTGAACACAATTTTTTGCAACTGCAAGAAGGGATGCAGTGCTAAATGTGTTTGCAAAAAAGTCGGACTGTTTTGTTCTCTGGCATGTACAAATTGTCAAGGCCGGTCGTGCTCTAATGTTGAATCACTAACAATGGAGGATTCCTTTGATTCCAACGAGGTGACATGCGATACATCGCTATTGACGCAATTTACTTGCACCCAGAATGAAGTTGAACAAGATGATCAAGAAGAAGAACAAGAAGAAGACTTTGAAGGTCACAATTCAGACGAATAAACTTTTTAACACCTTTTTTTAATTTACATCGCTTTTATCTTTCCCAATCTGCTAATTTCCGTTATTTTCCAATAGTTTCAAATTAAACAGGATCACAACTGACCCGTGAAGTGGGCCTGGGGAAACCACGTTAAAAAAAACGCGCTAAGTACACTACCTCATAGGTGGCGTGGAAACGTGTGCATATTATGACGATAACAACTTCTACAACTTTTTGAATCGTTATATCTCAGAAACGGTGGCTCGTAGGAAAAAAAATATTGACACATTTTTTATAGATAATTTTATGATCTACAATTTTTGTCTGACGTATTTTTATGATAAAACTTACCGTTTTGCTGAAGATCGCGAAGAACTAATTTTTTTTGACCTTTGACCTCGAGTAAAATTTTTTCCATACATGGGAATGATGGGGAACTTAAAAATTTTATTTATTATTATATTTTGAACAATTTTACTGATTTTCAGCTTGTTGTAACTTTATGTACCTTCACTCTCTTTTTTTCGTCTAGATTGACCGGACTATAAATTATACAATACATATTTTAATGGGTAACTTTAGTCCTATAGTACTATACAACTTTTTTAATAAGTTTTATTCGTGCAGCAAGCTTACAAGTTTGCCAATAATAAAAAAGGGCTTGTTACTGCTAGAGAATATAGACGCCACCACCACCACCATCGCATAATTATTAAACTTAATCCTACACTCTTAACAACTCCAGTACGTGAAAATAGTAAGTTTGAAAAGTAACGACAAGCAGAGTGTACGTATTAGCTGTTTGAAAAAAGCGTCAATAACCTCCATCCGCAAGGCGCCTCGTGGTCGACCGGTAGCATTGACGCGCGAATAAAAAAAAAAGACGAAATCAGGACGTTGTATGCTGCTTTAAAAATACGCAGGATGCCCTAACCAGGACGTGTCCTGGAAAAACAGGACGGTTGACAACCATATAAACATAATTAAATTGTCATTTCAACTTTTAGGTTACCTACAAATTCGAAACCTTTGGACACTCCCGCAAACCTGGATTGCAGGACTTCCAAGAGCAATGGCTGCATTATATTCTCGACTCCAAAATTAAATTATTTAAAACTGTTACTTATTAAAACGCTTACGTTTAGTCCCTCGTAAGTACGGTCCAAATAAAAAGCCAACAAAAATTATTATTTGTTTTTATTTAAGATTTTAAAACAATATGTGTAAAAATTACTAATATAGCATTCCAAACACATTAATTGATATAGTTAAATTCACATAAAGTTTTAATGCCAAATGTCAAGACTTGCCATTGTCTAGTTACTTTAGATTTCATCAACTTACTAAATTTCTTATACAGCTGAGATTGGTCAGTGTTTTTTCTTTTTCTTTTCTGGATTTCCCACCGGGTTCTATAATTCCCGTCGATAATCGATCCTGACAAGTGATTTGTCTTTGAGCCCTGTTTCCTTCTGCCAAACTGAGCCTCACTGATGAGCAGTAATAACGGCGAAACGCGTCTGGGGATGGGTTTGGCAGAAGGAAACAGACAAAACTCTTTTGAATTATTTTCTGGAATTGTTCGGCCAACTCTTTTTATTTCTATCTCTTTTTAATCGTATGAAATAATACAAGATAGACATGCTTTGTGTGCAGTACAATTATTATACTAATTAAATTTTGCCATTAGAAATTTATATTTTATGAGATGCTGCAGTATTTGACTAGTATGACAGAACTGAAATGTCACGGCGTTAAAAGTTTATGTGAATTCAACTATATTAAGTGTTAGCGCGCACTATCAACTTTCTGTTAGCCGACGGCTCAGTCGGCCGAGTAAGTTCTGTTATATTATGGGGATGTACCTTAAACTAATAGGCAAAAAAGAATAGGTATTTACACTTTCCAACCTCTCAATGTCCCTAAACATGTTAGCGCGTCATCTACGCGAAATATAGCCCCTCGATTTTCCTGTAACAGACTGTACCCCCCGCTTCTTTCCCCTGCTATTAGTAAAGGATTAATTAATTTACTTGTGTCGTAAAAAATACAGTTTGCAGGACTGAGGAACTCGTTACAGATTTCTGTATATACGTCGTACACAATTATGAGCGGAAAAATATTACATTTGGATGGTTTCCCTTGGTTTTATTTATCTATGGTATTTGAAATCACTTTCGATCGATGGACGTAATTTGTGCTTGACAAATCAATACCACAGTATTATAAAATAGTTAAAGCACTTTACTTAAATCAACTAAATATTTTCTTATATCTATAATAGATGCTTTCTAAAATAAACTGCTCGTTCGAAATAGCTATTTACCTAACAAGTGCGGAAAATGAATTTTTCCGCACGAGTCTGCCGTTCACCGAACGACGCGTAGCGGAGTTCGGTGAAGCAGCCGAGTGCAGGGAAAACATTTTTCGCACGTGTTAGGTACAATAGTTTTTCTACAGACGTGTGGAAATAAGTAACACATATTTCAAAGAAATTTAATAATTTTTAATTAACTATAACAATCACATATATATGTAACCGTAACTAATTCTGAGAAAAAAAGTAATAACTACAAGTTATAATTGATATATTATTGATATTGACATAATCGTGCCGAAAAATGTTTCCGCACTAGTGTGGAAAACCCAATTTTCCGCACGGATTTTTAACATAATCGTGCCGAAAAATTTTTCCGCACTAGTGTGGAAAAACTTATTTTCCGCACGGATATCAGTGCGGAAAATTGATTTTTCCACACGTCTGTAGGAAAAGATATTTTCTTAACACTTTTATTACAAGTCTGTAGTTCGGAAACGACATCACGGATTTTAATGCGATTTGCAGAGTTTGAAAGATTGTTTCTTGCAGATTAATATTGTGGTACGCCTATGACGTAACCAATGCAGTTTAATATTATACAGGGTGAAAAAGGAAGCCGTGCAAAAAATTAAAAATGTCAAATAAGTCACATTTTGTTAGTAATGTATTTTCGTGTTAGGTTTTAACGTCGTTTTATAACCTAAGTTATTTATCTCGGGGGAATTTCGGCATTTTTTTATGATATGCCCTAGGGCAAGAATTATCCTATTTTTGTAAAAGAACAGCTGTTTTGGACGGAACTGACTGTTTATGCAGTTTTTTTTTCATAAAATCAATGCGGTTTGCTCATTTGGTTTATTTCTTAAAAAAGAAAATTAATAAATGATCCTAAGATATGTACCGGCTGTCCCAAATTACAAAGAGTATGATAAAATTAGGAAAATTGAGTTATTCAAATTTAAATAATTTCCGAACTAGAAACCAGTAAAAAAGGTGTTAAAAACACAATTTGTCAGGTCTTGAGATGAGCAGTTTACTTACTAAAAATCCTGGTCTAAGACTTCGAAATCTGCCGTCGGTGAGCAGTGCAGTTCATAGTGCGCGCTTACCCTTAGTTTACAGGTCAATTTCCAAACTTTCAATTTAAGAAAAATCATTTCCATTAATATAAAACCATAAACCGAATAACTTACAGGTAAACAATCATCCGCTAGCAAAATAATCATACCACATGCTACCAGCCAGTCTTTTGTGATTATATTCAGTTTTTTAAACCTCAAGGCAGTGTAGAACAATGACGGCCGTGCAAGATAGCCATCTCATTATCTTAATCATAACAAGTCGACAAGACCTAAAATTCTAACGCCCACCAGGTTCCAAGCGAGTTTATTAGTATATTATACGTCCGTATTCAAGTCAGGAAGGGAGCAGTGGCGTGCATACAATAAAAGCATTGCCTACCCTAGAAAAATTACCGAACTACATATTTTAAAATTATCCCTAAAAACGTTTTTACAATATATTTGTTTGTTTCAAAACATCTACTATAATACTCCCCTCACAAGCCACAACTCATAATACTATGATAAAATTACACAACCCCGCCGCTAACTCAAGAGGTTATTTTATTTATATTTCCCTATACCGTACCGCTCTGCTGCCAATTATGTGTAAGCATCCTATTTGAAATTAAAGCAAAGCATTTTGAGCTGAGTAATACAAATTCATATAGAGCCCAGAAGCACTGATTTTGCCGTTTTGGCGATCCGGGTCGACCTGACTCGACCGATAACCAGCAATATTATGCAGTCGCAGCATTGCCAGACGTACCATTTTAAAGGTATTTAAACCATTATTTCCTCATTATGTACCCGTACCTTTAAAAGTAACAAAATATATATTTATGTTATTATGATCCGAATTTTATACAATATTTTATATTCCCACGATTTTTGTCTTTTTTTTGATGAATTTTAAGTTTTCGTCAGTAAACTAATAGCTTGATTTTAATAAAACCAGGTAACTATAGAAATATTTGTTGGTATTGTCATTGTCAGAATTGAATTTTTAATTTTAACGTTTATATAATATAATATGGATAATTTGCCATCAAAAATCGAAGAATTGGCGAATAAAGCAGTTGTTGGTTTGTTGCCCGAAAAGTCTAAAGGCATATATGTGAAAACTTATGCCAATTACAAAACTTGGTGTTCCCAGAAAAGGTTGTCAATATCGTACACGAAAAGGTACTTATTATTACTCTATGTTAAGGAGTACACTATTACTTAAGAAAAACGTCGACATAAGTAAGTTCAATCAATTGATAGCTTTTTTAAAACGAAAATCTGATTCTTACACACCCAAAAAATCCAGAATTTTGACTAAAGAAAATATTGCAAAGTTTTTACAAGAGGCAGACAACGAAACATATGTACTTGCTATTAAAAGTGTCAATGATAATAGGTATAAGTGGAGCATGTCGAAGAGTTGAGTTAAAAAACTTAAGGATAGAAGATGTACACGATGTTTTTCGAATTTTCATACCTAGTACAAAAACCAACGTTCCCCGAGAATTTTACGTAACGCTTGGCGATGTCGAAGGAATAAATATGGTGCAGCTTGTTCGGACCTATGTAGCAATGAGACCCCCCCGATGCCGAGGTTTCTCGTTTTTTTCTATCATTTAGAAACAACAAACCAGCAAGCAACCAGTGGGTATCCATACTTTCGGAAATATGTGCAAAACGATCGCTGCTTTTTTAAAGTTACCCCCATTCTGCCGAATACACAGGTCACTGTGTCCGGAGGTCTTCAGCTTCACTACTGACTGGCTGATTCAGGAGTCGATCTTCACACTATTAAACGCCATGGTGGCTGGAAAAGTGACACAGTTGCTGAAGGATATATAGAGAACTCTTGCGAAAACAAGAAAAGAATTTCAGCAGCCATTCTCGGGAATAAATCATCATCGAGTGTTTCATCGACCGTCGTTCCCTCAAAAGAAACAGGTTAATCATCGATCTCATCTTATAATATTTATCTGGTTTTCTTGAACTGTACTAACTACTCCGTCAATCTTTTTTTTTGGTAAGGAAATATTCACGTGAATTGATTTCGTACATAGGTTTTTTTATTATGTTTTTTTAAAATACCATGAAATTTATTGGTTTGTACCATTTGTTTGTCCCACAAATCTGGCAGACAGATGATAACAATAACAATCGATTACCGTGATTTGATTTTGCATCGAAATCGGGTTGACCTGTAAGGTATATAGATACTATTTTATATTTTTGTTAGTGATTTTTAGACTATACAATGAAAGACAATGAGTATGGCGGTACCGTGTGTAGGTGACAATAATTAATGTATTCGGAAGTTAAAAACAATAGCGTGTCACACATAAACATTTGACGAAAAGCAAAGGGTGGTTGAACTAGGCCGCCCTACAGCAACTTTAAAATTAACTCAGCAATCGAAAAAAAAACGACCCGGTATTTCAGTAGTAAGCTTTACGATAATTATAGGTGGCTCTGTGGTTGTATACATGACATCATGTTAATTATTTTCGAAAGACAAAAATGTGTGGAACATGACAGGTTATACAGACTTGAATAATTTGCCTACCCTACTGTAACTAGCATTGCACGCCACTGGAAGGGAGTGTATCAATTCCTTGTTTGCTACACACGGAACAGGAAGAGATGTTTTCCGATGTACTATGCCAAAAAGACATATTGTATCTACATTCTAGAATTAATTCTAGAGATTTTTCATACATATCTTTAACCGTACAGAAAGATTCTTATAGCTCAAGCACAAAACTGGGCGTGACTACGATACTCACGAATCGGCCGTTTCCAAATTAAAAAAAAGAGAAGTTTCATCCCTAGAAACCAGTAATTGTACAAGAGACGATGATCCTGATAGGCGCGAGCAATTTGGTGAAATAATGATTCAGCTGACAGATAACACTAATTGTCCAAATAATTTGTTTTTTAGATGAAGCTACGTTTTCTTTAAATGCTCAGGTTAATAGAAAAAGTATAATGAAAAGGTTAATGTATAGGCAAGCATTGTTGACCATAGAATAATCGGACGATTTTTCTTGATGAGAACCTCACTGGAGAAATATATCTAAATTTCCTTCGAAATGATCTGATTCCAGCTCTTGCCACTTTATTTCCAGATGATTATAATCCTGATTAAGTTTAACCTTATATCGACAGGATGGTGCTCCCTCGCATTATGCTGATCATGTAAGGGAGTACTTAAATACAATTTTTCAGGGGCGGTAGATAGGCAAACGGAGAGTCAATAGAGTGACCACCCAGATTGCAATTTTTGTGGGGCTACGTCAAAAATTTAGTTCATATAATATCTAAACCCAACTCGTACAAGTAGTACAAAATGTACAACATGAATTTTTACATCGATTGATCTACTACAGAACAGTTGATGGAGGACATTTATAAACTCCAAACAAGCTCCATTAGGGTTCTACACCACGTTCTCTTCTGCTAAAACCATCAGCACCAAATATATTTTCTGTCTCCTGATGATGAACGTTTCTACGTTCGAAACATGGAGAGACCCTTGAATAGTTTTTTATTCTATTAAATTTTGTGGAGGAAGACTTTTAGTTTTTTCTTTCTTTCCCATTTATAAAATAGTTTATTTTCATCTTTTGTCGTATATCTATTTTGTTTTAAAAGTTAATACTTCGTAAATGGTTCAAGATAGGTATAGGGGATGATTTATGAAAAAAGTTTAGAATTGATTGCAGAATGTAAAAATATACGCGTTTCATTAAAAAAATTAAAGTTGATACACATAGCATTTTTATGATCCACACTGAAATTAATTTGACGGGTCCGATCGCTTGCCCCATATTCTACTCGGCCTATTCCGTCGACCATGAGTTATCATCGAGTTTGCGAGCAGACGCGCAAGCTGGTTTCTTTAGGCCCAGATAAAGTTTCGTTACGTTAAAGTATAGTTAAATTCACATAGTTTTAATGCCAAATGTCAATACTTGTCATTGTCTAGTTACTTTAGATTTCACCAACTTACTAAATTTCTTATACAGCTGAGATTGGTCAGTGTTTTTTCTTTTTCTTTTCTGGAATTATTCGGCCAACTCTTTTTATTTCTATCTCTTTTTAATCGTATGAAATAATACAAGATAGACATACTTTGCGTGCAGTACAATTATACTAATTAAATTTAGCCATTAGAAATTTATATTTTATGAGTTGCTGCAGTATTTGACAAGTATGACAGAACTAAAATGTCACGGCGTTAAAAGTTTATGTGAATTCAACTATACGTTATAGTTACAAATGTAAAACCGGCAACCGTATAGAAGGTTTGACGTCCATGGAATACATGGCAGTAAGCACAGATAGACCACGCATCTCATTTATAAACGTACTTATGGGCAAAGCCGATATATCATTGTTTATAGAGCACATTCTATCGTATGACATATCTATGAACACTTGTAGAATATTTTCACTTGCTGTCGCTAGGAGGCAGACCATACCACGTCTTGAAGACTCTACACAGTGAGTGTGGAATATTCTAAATAATATACCAACTGTTCTGATTGTAAAGTTACATTTTTAATTGGCTGCCAAAAACTCAAAACGGGTGTCTTGGGAGCCTTCGGCAACAGCGTATTATCCTATACTAAAAATCGGTGTATATTTTCACGTGGTTTTATTGTGGAACCCGCGAGGGGTGGACCTGACATCTTGCCGGCTTGTTATGATAAAGAGAATGAATTGTATATCTTGCCCTGACGTCGTTGCCACAAGCGGTGCCGGTTACACGGTTTCGGATGAAAACTGTAGCCTGCATTTTAACAAACTGTATTTTTAGTAAATTTTCAAAAATAAATCTTTTTACACAAATTGTAAGCCTGGAAATTGATCTACTTTATTTCATAAAGCAATATACTTAATATACTTACAAATTTGGTCAGAATGACACCAAAATACCCGAGAATATCGTACCGATGTAGGTACCTATTTAGTAATAATGTTCATAGTGGATACCAAAGACCTTTCAAAGTAGACACCCAATTGTTTACATTTGTTCCCGATCCCTCATCATTCCGTCCTTTCTTCCATTTCATTGCGCCATAGCCAGATTTACATATTTGTCGAAAATATCTCTCAAAATCTTCCAAAAATACGCTAATTTGACAAATTGGATAGCTCCAGCAACTGCTTTAATAAAAGAGTAATCCGTAATTATTATTGCCCTCGTAATAAATTTATTTATCAATAATTATTGTTCTACTGCTTTGCAAAACGTCAATAAGCCTTTGACTACGGAAATACGCTTAGAAGCTTTCTAAAGGCTCATTTACACATGGCAAGTTTACTGGCGGAAAGTACTTGCCGCCATTAAACTTCCCATACCCAAAGGATTGTTGCACTTGTTACTTGCCGGCCAGCAGCAAGGTTGAGGCGTCGGCTAGTTTTGTGGCCAACTTGCGTGCCTTGACAAGTAGCTGTCCGCGTGTAAACATGTTTTTATTATATTCAGCAAGTTGCCGTGTAGTTTTCAGTTTCCGATAAAATAATAATAATTGAAATAAAATTAAATAGTAATATATAAAACGATTGAATATTTTATTACTAATAATTTTTCAAACAATGTTGGGGATAATCTCATATAATCCCTTTTAAAAGTTGAGCAGAAGTCTCTAAAGCGTTCCGACGCTTAATCCAGCTCCTGACACATACTCGTTTATTCTTTATTTACTAATGTTTTCCACACTACCAGCTACAATAACTTTCACAGCAGCACGCACTATCGTACTCGGAGCCATCTCGAATTTTGATAACTGAGCAAGTAAACTATCCAATGTGTATACATACAAACGAAAAAAAAATTACTGGCGGCAAGTACTTACTGCCAGTAAACTTGCCATGTGTAAATGGGCTTTAACAAAAGTAAAGCCCAGCAGTAATGACAACACAAAAAATGGAATCTATCGAATCCCTTGCGAGTGGGGCGAATCGTATGTACAGTTGACGATAGATAATTTCGTACACTAAACTGTGACACTGTAAATGCAACTTTTTACCTTTATTACCTTTGTAACGTGTTAATTGTCATTATCTTGTTTGATTTAAAAATGCCTCATGTAAGTATTATTGAAAAAGCAAGAATAATATGTTTGGTAGAAATGGGGTAGTCGGTAGTCTGCCTTGGTGCTCAAGAAGTCCTGATTTAAATCCCATTGAAAATGTTTGGGGATTGATGGTAAAAAAAATGTACAAAATAAATTTTAAACCACAGAATGAAATAGAGTTATTTGATAAAATAGAAGAAATTTGGGAAGGGCTAACTCCGGATTACACCAGAAGTATTATTTTTACCATTAGTGTTAGAATCCAATGGCGCAGCAATTAAATATTAGTATTTTGTTTGTTGTTTGTTAATAAATTTACCCTTTTTGGCTTTATACTTTTGTAATTTTCCTGGTATTATTTTATAATTTTCTTATTTTGCGGCTGTAATTTAAACACAAAAATATTTAGAAATAACCATTATTACTAAACTTTTGGTAAAAAATCGTACATACAATAATTTACAGCTAGGTATGTATATAGCTGGTGTTCATCCAAGTGTAAGCAGCAAGATGAGAAACCAGTTTTACCCAATTTTGTTGTAATTGAGTTATGTATGGGTGGAGTGTACGAATTTATATGTCAACTGTGCACTGGAGAAATAAAAATACCCAAAAAGGTGAAACTTGGTAATCAGGTATAGCAGAACATGTTTGAACCAACCAACATAATATGCAGTGGTCAGAACCCAAGGTTTTGGATAAGGAACAGCACCGGCGAACACGCAAATTCAAAGAATTTCTGATTTTTAATAACATTTCAAACGATAACAGATCGGGTTTTTATGCGTTTTATGAACGAAACATGGGGTCTAGAGTTTATAAGATCTTTGGTGGGTACTATGATTTAATATGTATAGTAAGCAAGAAAGAAATTCGACGTTCAATTCAAACGTTTGTTTGTTATTAAACGCCTCAGGGGCAAAATTATAATTTAAATGTTTTCTTAATCATAATCTGCATTTTTAAATAAATACTCATTTGTATAAAAATGTTATTATGAACCTATTTAAGTTTACGTATGAATACTAGTATTTTGTTTAATACAAATCGAAATTACAAAGGTTAACTGGCCAGTTTTAAAACAACTATTATTACCAAATTGATTTTTCATTAAAAAATCAACACTGTCAAAGTAACTTTACAATTTGCAATATTTTATTGCATGTAATGACATAATTAACAGCTGACTTAAAGCTTGTTTATTATCCTACCTGCAATAAAAAATTGCCTGTGTAAAGCGGGTTTAAAATGTATGTGTATTATGTTGTATCTAGGACCAGGAGGACCATTAGTTCAATACCAAAGTACCACTGCAGCCAAAAAATACTGGGACAAAGAAATTTGCTTAATCTCCTGGACTAACATATACAGTGTCACTAGTAAAGTACGCATCATATGGGATTTTTTTTATTAATAGCTTTATTCAAAATTTGACTTTGGCATCAAGTTCTGCTTCGATCGAGATGAAAATTAAGGACACGGAAATCCAAAAACTCATTTGGGCACAGTCCTCAGAGTTTCTACTGGTAAGAAATTATAAACTGGAAAAATGTACTACTGTGATGGAACTGGCGAAAATCCTCGAAGATTACGCCTTCAATATGAAGAAGGGTAACGGCGAAGACTATAAAGAATCATCTGTAAAGGCTATACGGAACACTACAGCAAAAATGATTCAAGAAATGTATTTTACAGAATACGAAATAAAGATTGAACCTTTTACGAATATTTCCTTTACAAATGCGCGAATGGCAAGAGACCCAAAGAGAAAGCAGATCCAAAGTTGTCAGGAAAAGAGGAAAGTAAGTTCAAAAGCATTATCTACCAAAGATTTACTAACAATAATGCAAAGCTACAATGAAGAAAAAAAGTTTTCCATCTCTGCGCATTTGAACTAGCTTGGAGAGGCAATGAGGCTGTAAATTGCAAAATTCAATATTTTCAAAAAGAGTTTGATACCATGGGAGAATTTACCGGACGAATTGAATATGACAGCATATTTTCCAAGACAGCTCAAGGTGGGTTAAAAGGATTGGCAAACAGCAAATGGTTGGTAAGAAATTCATCAAACAAAGTCATATGCCCTGTAAGATTATTTTTAAAATTATTGGAAAAAAGAAGACCAAACATTTCCACAGACAGACTATTTCTCTCCGTTCGTCCAAACTGGCAGAAGGGATGTTGATTCAAAAATAGTCCACTAGGAATAAATACAGTATCTAAGTGGACCAAAACTTCAGCGGAAAGAATTTGAATAGATATGAAGAAACATAAAATAACAAATCATTATCATCGATCTTCCGCTGTGTCTGCCCTATTTAAACAAGGTGTTGGGGTTGATTAAGTTAACAGGCCACTCAAACGCAAGTTTCCTGAAACCATATCTGCAGCTAGATCCTAGTCATCATCCGAAGCTCATCGAAAATCTCAGAACAACAAATGAAGCATGTGGACCTTCGACTTCTCAAATGCAAGTCAATCATACCCAAAACCATGCTTTGATAGAAAAGAATGGACAAACTATTACTTATAACAACTGTGCGTTTATTATTAGTAATAAATAAATAAAGTTTCTAGTTTGCTAAATAAACAGTGTGTTTTTATTGTTTTCTCGTGAAATAGTCTTGTCGAATATAATTCGAGAGAAAATTTTGTATCGGCAAAATTTTCTCTTGGTTTTATTCAATTTTGTTGCTTTTTGGCAACAAACCTTCATTCCAGTCGAAAATTATGACGGCAAAATTTTGACTCGTTTGATATTATATACGATAAAACGTTCCAATCGTGCAATACACTCAGAAACATGAGATATACTCAAAAAACGAATCAAAGTGGACGTTTTGAGATCAATATTTAGAGCTGGATTAGTACTAGGCGTCCAGGAGTTTTGCAAATGGTTCAGGGGAGACTGGCGACTGCTGCTTATTAAGATATTCATTTTCGAGGCATGATTTCATCGGTTAGAGTGGTATATTTAGAGTATTACATCTTCCAGCACGACAATGAACTGATACACGCGGCAAGAATTGTTTAAGAATTCGTTTCGAAATACCGTGGAGTTCAAGCCTCTATCATATTGAGAACAATTTAGAGAGAAATGAGAAATTATATGTACAGGCAGTGGCGGTTTCTCCACAGGAGCACAGGAGCACGTGCACCTCCATAGTTAGAACCCTCCTATTTTAACGTACCGTTAAACAATCGAACGAAAGGTGGTGTAATAGCTCTCGCCAACAGAAGATACTTGAAGCTTGGAGCCGTAGTCTACGTACAGTCATCGACGCCAATGACGAACTTTAGTATTTATTGTTCTTTTTACTTATTTTCTCCAAATCGAGTTTAAATATTATATGATATATTATTCGACAAGATACAATGATGATGATCTAATGATCTATAATAAAAATACATGTATCAAGTAAAAAAAACAGAAGAGCGTTTTCATAAACAGACCGTTGCAGAGCATTTTGAAAATCTCATATTTACCTCATAAACCTAAATACTAACTAATCGCAAGGTGGAATCACAGATACCACTTACCTTTTGAAAGGTTTTCATAATAGTCTCGGAGCAACATATATTCCAGTATTTTTTGACAGCAGTGATATAGTTGCGGACGAAAAATCTCGGCCACTAAGGTCAACATTTTCTCCTATTTCGTTCAACAATTTCTACATCACTATTGGAATGGATGGAAATCATTTGTATGTACCATTAACTTTTTTGAACATAAAGCCCCAAGCATTTTTCATCGTATTTACATCCGGGCTACTTGAGAGCCAAGGCAGCTGTCATGTTTATAAATAAGATTGCTTTGAAGAAAAATATTGTTCACTAAAGGCTGCTCAACGTTTTCTGTATTCAATTTATCCCAAACACAAGTCGTGTCTATGGAGGACTTAAGGTAGGAGGCCGATCGCAATGCATTGGATTCGGTCCCAAATTAGCATCGGTAATTTAGCTTTACGAGTCGCCGTAAGATGGCGCTCGTGTTCGAAGTGGGCTATCAAAATAAATGGTTTCTTATGGACGCGATAATTATTTTTATTTAAATTAGTTCTTTAAGGAACAAATAAGGACTTTTATATGAATTTACACTTACTTTGTTATACTTATTAGTAAACTCGGCCTGTATAAAGATCCAACAATGCTTTGTTTTTAAAATACAGGAACATTCTAGCTAGAGGGTTTTACCTTTGGAGCTAGAAAGAGACTTATTTGGCTGCGTTTCCTCTCTGAAGAAGATCCTGTCTTACACCCCGACACAAAGCAAACTCTACTTTTATAAATTGTACCATTATTCATTATAAATATGGAAATCAATTCAAACGTTATTTGTTATTTCGAAAATAAAATGTCAATTTGTCAAAAGTAAAAAACGAAGAAGAAGACGACACCAGCCCACTTGCGACGCGAGAGCATCTATCGGCCAATAGCGACCTAACCAAAAAACCGGGACAGAATTTGAAAATGCTGTCATTGTCGATCGGCCTCCTACCCTCTAGTTCTCCATAGTCGTGTGAAAACAAATCTACGCTGCTAGTGCGTAATCAATAGAAAGCGGATATCAGGTAGTGAAAGGACCTTTAAACCAGAGTCGGCGTGAGGACCAATTGGAAAATATTATTTCTTTTTCTTTCGACAGTTTTTTTTTAATTTAATGCCTTCGCGTCAAAATGTGTTCAATTATTACAATAATTTAGACCTGGCCACACACGAAGTAAATTTTTTAGATCAAGATATCTCAAAAATGGTGTGTGTGTTGGCGTATACCTTTTTTAGGTAAAAAACGTTGGAGAATAAGAATGTTTATTTAAAAGTTCAATACAGAGTGACTCAAAAAAGTTATAGGGTACACAAAGGGGTGGCGCCCTTTAAATTTTACAATAAGAACGAGAGCAGATTTTAATTTTTCACCCCACAAAACTCCTAGCCGAATATTGTGACAATAAACCCATTATTAAAGAAATTATTTATGAAAAATTAAAACCAAATTGAACCTTTGACACTCTTGGACTGAGGTAAGTTGGGTTAGATCGTCATATTTAAGCGTGAGAAATTTGAGGTAGCATTTTTTCCGCACCTTTTAGAGTTAAGTTCCTAATAAAATAATAAGTTTCATTTTTTTCAAAATTTACTTGGGGATTAAAAAAAATAGGTGTTGCCTGAGTGTGTGTTTATTCTGTGCCATTGACATTGATCTAAGGTATATAAAATTAAATAACACTAGAAAAAGCAATGTGTCTGGAATTTTTCGTCCGCAAATGTCAAGGCCAATGTATGTGTCTATGTACAGTTGAGTTCAGAAAGAAGTAGGACACGGATTCTTATCCTATGTAAACCAGGCTTTTAAAAAACATCAAAAGTTTGACATGACACTGATATCCTTTTTTTAAATTTAAAGAAATATATTTTTTACAAGTAGTCATTGATTCGAAGCATAATGCCTAGGCTTGACAATGTTCAAAGGACTCAAATAATAGTGTTTTTAAATGACGAAATACCTATACGAGACGTTGCCGCTATAATGCACGTAGCAAAAAAAACTGTAGAAAATATTAAGTACAGATGGGAAGCGGATGGAACTTTGGTTAAGAAAAAGCCTCCTGGAAGACCAAGAAAAACAACGCAAGAACATGACAATGGTCTTGTGCAATACTTGGAGGAAAATCCCTTTCAAATAATGCGAGCTGCTATTCAGAAAACAAATTTTCCTGGTCGAGACCGACAGGTTATCGTAGGGTAAAAGAATTCCATCTCCAAAAAGGGAGCGATTACTAAATACACTCAGTTCCAAAAAAAGTGAAGCACCTAATTTTTGATGCAACTTTGTAGCTTTGTAATTTCTGAACGAATGGACCGATTTTTATTTTCTCTCCATTTATTGGTAGGTAATTCCTATACCATTAAGAAAAAAATAAACTGGTAGAAATATTTTTAAAGCCCCCTGGATGATAGTGGAAAAACTGAAGCCATGTTATTTTCTTAATTTTTGACTTACCCTGTGCTTTAATCAAGTAAATGTATAGAAAGCGCCTACACTCTATATGAAATTCGCTTCTTTTGCGAGCATTTTGATTTTTTCTTTATTAATTTATCTCTAAAATTGTCCAAAATACAGCTTTTTTGCTGAAACCTTGCATATTACCAACTTTTTGAATTTACCGAGAAACAGTATTTGTTTGAAGGTGGTAGACAATAAAGTAATATCAAAAAAATTACCTTGTCGGACTTCCATTCTCTTTATTTTGTTACTAACACAATTTTTTTTTGAGTTTTTAACAGATACGAATTTTAAAAACATTTTTTTAAACAAAAAATTATAACCTAGGATAACTGCTTAATACCGTGTATTGCCTCCCTTAGCAACTCTAAGAGCTTCTAATCTACGCGACATACTAGAAATTAGGTTTCTCCACGACCATTACTGAATGCAATAATTCCAAAATCATTTTTGATAATAGAATGTAAAAATTCTCGCTCTTGAGTTGGAATATTTATTCTGAAACACTTGCTTCTTATGCGTTTTGCGTGTATTTTCATTCCATAACAAGATACGAAATGAATATTCTGTAATTGATATAAACGACATAGGTTGCCATACATTTCGAAACTGTCAGTGTTATATACATATAAAAATGGTCGCGTTGTAATAATTATTTTCAAACAAATTTTAGTACAAGTCAAAAAATGAGTGAAAAATTGGATGAATCAGATATGGAACTGGATGGTCGTGGAGAAAATATAGTCTGCTACTCGGTTAGAATGAAAATTCGATACTCGTGGTTCCTCACGCTCGCTACGCTCGCGTTCGGAATCTTCCACTCGGATCGAATTTTCATTCCAACCTCGTTACAGAATCTACTATTCTTATCGTTTTCATTGGTATACGATTCCATTCAATACAATGAATTACATTTGTGGAATAAACGTAAGGTTTCATCAAAAAAGCTGTAATTTGAACAATTTTAGAGATAAATTAATGAACAAAAAATCAAAATGCTCGTAAAAGAAGCGACTTTCATATAGAGTGTAGGCGCTTTCTATACATTTATTTGATTAACGCACAGGGTGAGTCAGAAATTAAGAAAATAACATGGCTTGAGTTTTTCCACTATCATTCACGGTGCTTTGAAAAAATTTCTACCAGTTTATTTTTTTCTTAAAGGTACAGGAATTACCTACCAATAAATGGAAAGAAAATAAAAATGGGTCCATTCGTTCAGAAATGAAAAAGCTACAAATTTGCATCAAAAATTAGGTGCGTCACTTTTTTTGGAACTGAGTGTATTAAATAGGTGTAATTTTATTTTTTTAATTAATTATTGTGTACAATAAAATGTTTGAATTAAGTTAAGCTGTTAAGACTTGTTATTTTTTAATGAAACAAAGAAAAAATCGTAATAAAATATGACACGTTTAAGTCTAGCGCAATAAATACAAAGTTTAGTCTGTTACAATTTGAACACAGTCAATAGCTTGCCCTACTTTTTATGAACTTTCGGGGATTATGGGTAGGTTTACAACACACAATCGATGTCCTACTTCTTTCTGAACTCAACAGTACCTAGCTTAAGGTAAATAGAGTATAGTACAAAGATGAATTAATTTATCAATGACTAGTTCACGACAACAATACACAGATGCAGAACCAACAAAATATAGAAGGTGCTAAAAATTCGTGTGTATACTTGGATATATCGAAAACGGTAAGAAACACGAAATTTTAAATTGGGTAAAAACAATAAACAATTTTTATGTTCTACAAGATGACATTAAGTAATAGTTTCCAAATTCGATATTTCGTTGTTTAGATACCAACGTTAAGTCAAAAATTTTAAATATGGACCTGGAATTTTAAATACAGTTTTGACATTTAGACCCGTACAGCTTAAGGTGGGAGTATCAACATGCTTGCCAACCTATAACCTATTATGCGTAGATTTATTTATTTTTCTAGCTTTTACACAAAATTTAAATAAAATCATTATTGTCTTCATATTTTATAGGTAACAATTGATATATTAAATAAATATCCAGGAATTTCATTAAATATTTTAGAAGTATTGTATAGCGAAAAATATCGGGTAAGATTTTTTTTAACATTATTATGTCATTGTTCTTTCCCTATAGAATTATCCCAAAATTAGCAATAAAATGAAAAGATATTTTTGTTATATGTCAGATATTACCTAAATATTGTACCGACGATATTGATTTTATTTAAATGTTAGTAAATCAAATAACAATCTAAAAAAAGCAACGCGAAATAGGTTATAGGTTGGTAATGGATTAAATGACGTTGAGAATGCCACCTTGAAATAAAATCAATTAAAAAAAATAGTAAGTATAAATAATTTAATTTAGTGAATATCTCTTTAATTGTTTTTTAAAAGTTGCCAATTTTTCCGACATTTTTTGGAAGATTGTTATATTTTATTACTCCGTCATATAAAAGCGATTATTTTCCGAAATTACTTTTTACTGGTATAGTTTGATAATTTATACAATGTCTGGTGTTATAATCATGTAATGTCTTATTATACTTCTTTAAACCCATTCGGAACACCATGTTTTGTAATAATGTTTCGGGACACGACATGACAACACTGTTTAAAAAAACTACTAGCTCCGGTCTGCCACCGCACCGCTGCCTATGATTCATTAATGTTTCGTGTTGCACTTCGACAACAAGGTTTAGTAAAGTTTAGTTGTGATTGTGTTTATTTGCTGTGTAGTGAGAGACAATGAAACGAAAAGGCAAAGAAGAGTCAAAGAGGATTGCCAAGAAACGTTTACTTAAAGATTTAAGGAAAAAGATGGAAAAATTTGAAAAATATATGGAAAGTTCCACTTCAAGTAAGTCCATATTCGTAAAGTTAGAGATTTACACATATCCGTATTAAAACAGAGTAGAGTAACAGTTTAGTCTTCGTAAAAGGTAGTTATCAGTTATTAAAAACAAAGGCGAATTTGCTATATTAAGATTTTATTCTAAAAATGCGGGCCGATAGCGCCAATATCGGCAGGCCCAGCTGATAAGAAGTAGAGTGTTTTTATGTTGTTCTTACCGCTTAAAGGCGACGTGTCGTGCGCTCTGGGCGAGTCCTGTTAAAAAGAATATTTTAATTTCACTTTTATACCTGGTTTTCAAATATGTTAATGGTTATTACATTAGTACAAGGCACAATGTAAATTTATAAACGGATTTTGTCACCTTGCCGTTTGTAGAGCATTGTGCAAGTTGCTTTTCCCTCCTTTTTGGGGCAACTAATCAAGTGGTTGTTTTCTCACTTTTTTGGTGAGCAGCCTTAAATACAATACTTATAATAGTTGTTTTGCTCTTAGCCAACTATTAAAGTAGATCGGTACCTACATGTTATAAACATAAACAAAATGTTGTAGGTCAGAGCAGTACTGGTTCAGATTCAGAATCAGAGTCTTCCTCGAGTGCGAATGAGCAGGAGTCTCGTGGAAAAGAGGAAAAGGAAGCTATAAGTGCTATGTTGGGAGACGATCCAACCAGTTTGGGAGAAAAGGGTCCTCCTTTGTGTGAGGCATTAGTGACTCGATGGTCAAGCTATTTAAGCGCTGGGCTAGAGAAAGAGACTAGGGAAGCGCTTACTGAAAAATATAAATGGCCTGAAAACTGCCCCCTTTTAGACACCCCTAAATTGAACCCTGAAATAGAGGCATCGTTGACGGCAGCTCAGGTGAAAAAGGACCAATTTTCCATGAGCATTCAGAATAAATTAGGAAGAGCTCTATCCGCACAAGGCTCGGTGCTAAATGCTATTTTATCACCGGATGCAGCCCCTCAGTTGATGGACGATAATATAAAATCAGCATTAGCGGATGCAGCTAAGCTGGTCTGTGAAGCTCATTATCTGGTGTCATATCACCGGAAGCATGAGTTGTATTCTTCGTTAAACGCAGAAGTCCAGAAGATAGCAATGAAATCCAAGATTGACTCCCTGTTGTTTGGAGAAGATTTCCAGGAAAAATACAAGGTGGCAAAGGAAGTAAAGAAGACCAGTTTAGACTTAAAAGCAGGGCCGTCAGGTTTCAAGAAAAAGGACCATTTAAACTACAAGCGCCAGAACAACAGGCCCAGGTTCAAGGCAGAGAAATACGAGGACAAGAAGAGGAAAGGGAAGCATCTCCAGTGGCGCCGCAGCACTCCGTTCAATCAGCAGCAGCGAGGCTCGAAGAAATATCACATCTAGAGGTACCTAAGAGATATGCAGGTAGACTTAAACTTTTTCGTAGCGAGTGGCAGAATATCACTTCAGACCCAACTGTTTTAAGTTGGGTTTCTGGGTACTCAATCCCGTTCAATAAAAAACCCACTCAGAAACGCGCACCAAAAATGGCAAACATTTCTAAAAAAGAATTTAATAATTTAAAATGTGCTATTTTAAAATTAGAAACAATTGGGGCAATACGTAAATGTAAACACCAACGTGGTGAATTCTTATCACCATATTTTTTAGTACCAAAATCAGATGGTGGATTCAGATTTGTATTAAATCTAAAGCTTCTTAATAAATACATTATAGCTCCTCATTTTAAGCTTGAAGATTATCGCTCTGTAAAGAATCTGATAACAAAAGACTCTTATATGGCATGCATTGATTTAAAAGACGCCTATTTTGCTATACCTATATCGAGAAAATATAGGAAGTATTTAAGATTTACATTTAATAATACGCTTTTTGAATTTTGTTGTATGCCATTTGGACTGTGTATAGCACCTTTTGTGTTTACAAAGTTATTAAAACCTGTTAATTTCAAGCTTAGATCCTTAGGTTTTGAGTCGGTAAACTATCTGGACGACTACTTTTTATTGGGAAAATCCAAGGACGAATGCTCCCTTAATGTTATAGAGTCTGGAAATTTACTATATAAACTGGGGTTTATTATTAATTTGAAAAAGAGTTCCTTAGTACCTATGAAGGAATGTATATTTTTAGGCTTTATATGGAATAGTGTAGATCTTAGTGTTCGACCAACTAAAGAAAAAATAAATAAAGCACACCTTAAAATTAATAAAATTTTGGTTAAGCAAAAAATAAAAATTCGAGTACTTGCCGAATTAATTGGTTTTTTAAACTCAATGTGTTTTGCATTTAAATACAGTAGATTATACATAAAACAATTAGAAAGGGAGAAATGTCTTGCTGTGCAAATTAACGGGGGAGACTATAACGCGAAATTAACCATTTCAGAGAAATCGCAAAAGGATTTAAAATGGTGGCAAAAAGAATTGCCAGACAGTAGCCAATACATTGGCATTACAGAATACAAGCTAGAAATATTTAGCGATGCCTCAAACACGGGGTGGGGGGTATTTTGTAACAATGAAAAATGTAACGGGTTTTGGAATACCATTGAATCAACATTTCATATTAATTATTTAGAAATTTTAGCCGCCTTTAATGGTTTAAAATGTTTTGCTAAAAACATTCAAAATTGTTACATTCTCTTAAGAATTGATAATGTTACCGCTATTTCTCTAATTAATCGTATGGGGAGTGTTAAATACTCTTTGCTTAATTCTATTACAAAAAAATTATGGAAATGGTGTGAGGCCCGTAATATTTACGTGTTTGCTTCATATATTAATACGCGCCAAAACATTGAAGCAGATCGAGAGTCTAGATCGTTAAGGGTGGAGACTGAGTATTCTTTAAATATTAAAATTTTTCAAAGAGTTGTTTCAAATTTTGGACTTCCCCAAATTGACCTGTTTGCATCCTCTCTTAATGCAAAATGTAAGAAGTTTGTGTCTTGGAAACGAGACCCCAATGCCTTTAAAGTTGATGCGTTTACCTTAAAATGGTCCGAATTTTTCTTTTATGCATTTCCACCCTTTTGTATAGTTGGAAAAGTAATAACAAAAATTATCGCCGAAGGCGCAGAAGGAATACTAGTAGTACCCTTCTGGCCTACCCAAAATTGGTATCCAAAGTTTTCCAAACTATTAGTCTGTAAACCCCTTTACCTTGAGCCAAAGAGTGATTTATTATTGGATCCTTTCAGGAAGAGCCATCCAATTTGGGACCGCCTTACCCTGGTTGCAGGGAAGCTATCCGGGAATCATATAGAAAAAGAGGTCTAACAGAAGACTGTATACCTACCATTATGAGTTCCCTTAGTGACAGCACCATTAAGCAATATAACGTAACCCTTAGAAAATGGTGGAAATTTTGCACGGAAAATAACATAGAGGTTTTTAATTCAAGTAGCCAACAAGTAGTAAGTTTTCTAAATATTTGCCTAAGTAAAGGCGCTTCGTATAATACATTAAATGCACATTTAGCAGCAATTAAACTAATAACAAATATTACAGGGGATCTTGAAATTTTAAAACGGTTCTTAAAGGGTTGTTTTAGGCTTAAGCCTTCTTTCCCCAGATATCAAGAAACATGGGATCCTGAGGAAGTTTTAAAGTACTTGTCCCAACTTTTCCCCTTAGAAAATATTTCGTTTGAAATGCTTTCAATAAAGCTAGTTACCCTCTTAGCTCTGACATCTGCACATAGAATACAGACCCTCTCAAAAATACAGCTTGATAATATACATAATTATGAGGACAGGGTAGAAATAATTATTACTGATATGTTAAAGACTTCTTATCATAATAAAACCTTACCTATTCTAAGATTTCCATTCTTTAGAGAAAAACCAGAGCTATGTGTGGCAAAAACGCTATTATTTTATATAGACGTCACCCGAGAAAAACGTTCTAATAAAGATAAATACTTACTGTTAACACATAAAAAGCCTTACCATATAGCGACTACTCAAACATTATCTAGGTGGATTAAAAAGTCTCTGGAGAAAAGTGGTATAGATGTAACAAAATTCAAGGGATATAGTATTAGACATTCAGCGGTTTCGGCTGCTAGCAGACAGGGCATTAGCATAGAAACCATTAGAAATGCGGCTGGCTGGTCGACCAGATCAAACATGTTTGCTAAATTTTATAACAGACCAATACTAGATAAGTGTTTGTTTGCTAAATCTATCTTAGGTATGCAATAAGTTAGGTGTTATTACTGTGTATTGTTATTTACATTTATATAATTACTTTGTTATATTGAGTATTATAGGCTTGTCGTTACAGTTATATACATATTTCTTTGTCTAGATTATTCTAATTCATTGTTTTGAATATAAATGCCTATAAAGTAAATATGCAATAATTTAATCAAAACCTTTTATATCCATAGTCACTAGATTGCTAAAAACTTTCAACAGCTTACAAAACATGGTGTTCCGAATGGGTTTAAAGAAGTATAATTTACGATTAAAGGACTTACCTGTAAGGAAGTTCAATCGTAATTATACGATTTAAACCCATTCGGAACACACCCACCCGGTTTTTCATCGCTTACCGCCGTATCGCCCTTACCCCAAGCAATCTAGTGTGTAGTTTACACAAAACATTAATGAATCATAGGCAGCGGTGCGGTGGCAGACCGGAGCTAGTAGTTTTTTTAAACAGTGTTGTCATGTCGTGTCCCGAAACATTATTACAAAACATGGTGTTCCGAATGGGTTTAAATCGTATAATTACGATTGAACTTCCTTACAGGTAAGTCCTTTAATCGTAAATTCTCCTGAAGTGTTATGTTTGATTTTTTTTTCTTTTAAAATGATAGAGTGAATTAGAATACAAATTTTTAATTTATAAATGTTTTGAACGGGTAAATACCCCTTCGGTCTATATAGATTAACAGTTGGTTCTAAATGTGGTAATTTGTGTATACATTTAATAACTTCATTTTGCAATTTTTGTAATGATTTTAAGTTTGATAAACAAGCAGATCCCCATACAGAAGCTAAGTATTGCAATTTTGAATATATTAATGAGAAATATCTATTTTTTTTAGTAATGCAAAGGAATGTAATATCTAGCTCTGTACAAAACAGATACCAAAGGAGATATCGAGTTGATAATATACTGGATATGTGGCCTTTTCAATTTAAATTTTCGTCTGAAACTAATCCAAAATTTTTTGTCGTTTTTGAATATTGAATATTTGATAAAAAATTTGACTTGATGTATAAAGAACGAAACGTCGAATAAAACATAAAAAACGGCCACGTCAAAAATTAAAAACCAAAACTGAAAATTTCTATTTTATATACCGTTTTCAAAATCCGACACGAATTTGCAGCGTCCTTTATACAGAGTATTGTCAGATTTGATGGCAGCTAAAATTTCGTCACTGATTGAAATTCGCATTTATTTAACAAGAGGTTTATGTTGTTATCACGGTTTTGGTAAAATTTCTTTAAAGAAAATATTTTTCTATAATTTAACAATCTCTTGTTAGATATTCTACAAGAAAAAAAACCTAATAAATAACCAGTTTTGTTTAAAAGCGCCTGGAAGTCATGGAGCATAGAGACCTATGCAATCAGTATTAGGTACCGATGTCACTACTAAAGTAATAGTTAAGGTGGGAGTATCAACATGCTTGCCAACCTATAACCTATTTCGCGTAGATTTATTTATTTTTTCTAACTTTTACACAAAATTTAATTAAAATCAATATCGTCTTCAAATTCTATAGGTAATAGTTAACATGTTAAATAAATATCAAGGAATTTCATAAGTTATTTAAGGAGAATTGTATATCGAAAAATATCGGTTAAGATTTTTTTTAACATTATTATGTCATTGTTCTTTCACTATACAATTCTCCCAAAATAAGCAATGAAATAAATTGATATTTTTGTAATACATAAGATATTACCTAAATAATGTGCAGACGATATTGATTTTATTTAAATCTTAGTCAATAATCAAATAGGTTATAGGTGGGCAATAAAATGAATGACGTTGATAATTCCACCTTAATAACTACATAACAATAATCTTGTCTTTATTCTAATAGTATTGACATTACTTAATACCGGTGTAATATTGATAGTAGGCCCTCCAAAAACCAAAAATTTTCACAAATTTCTTAATAATATGACTTCCGAGTGGAGACCTACGTAAAAAAAGTTAAAATTTTTATCATTCAAAAATAAAAACTCACCAAAACTAGATTTATTACACAAGCAATGTTTGTACAGGTTTTTTGCCCGGCCATGCTTCTTTCGCGTATTTTTTCTTTTTGGGTTCCATCGAATCTGCTATTTGCACTTGCTGAGGTACAAACGGGGTGGGATTTGGCATACCCATATCTACGTCCGGTGCCGGGTTAGGCAACACCATGCCTAATCTAGAAGGGAAAAAATATGGTAAAGAAGAACCCCTAACACCACTTATGGGAAATGGCTTTCGGCTAATTTTTCAGAATTTTTAGTATTTTGTAGATATAAGTATGACTAGTTTTTCAGTTATATGTTTTTAAAGTTGGCAATTTCTTACATGAGATTTTCTGCATTGCTTGTAGTTTTCACTTGTTTCTTAAAAACTATTAACTTTTGTTTCTTCTTTATTGGTGGATAATTAGGCCTTAAGTTTTCTTTTACTTTATGAGTAGCTGATATTTATCAGCTAGACTTCGCCCTTTAAGAATTGTAATTTATAATTTATATTATTAATAAAGACTATTATTATTATTATGATGAAATAAAATATGTACAGGATGGTCAATAATTTATAGGCGGATTAAATAAGTTAATAATATTTAAAAATTATGAAATTGGAAAAAAATTTACCAATTTTTTGTATTTTAAAAACAAACGCCTAGATTTTATTTATATTTTAATATCTATTTATATTTTAATATCTTGTAGCGCCAAGGTACCTATAGAGAAAAAAGTGGGTATCGGGTATCCGTTGATGTAGAGTATATGATGAATACCGGCCGGGTGTCCACGGAAGGTGGTTCGCCCCTCTAACTTTTTTGTTTTTCAAGATAATGGAATAAAATTCGGGGGATTTGTATACGACATAAAACTGCATTTTTTGACAGGTGACTCAACATTATGGAACTTCCGGTTAACCGGAAGTGACATAAACTTTCGATTTTTAATTGGGACACCTGGTATATTTTTCTTTTTTTTGACTCCATAATATGACATTCTAAATATAACGATATGTCACTTGTCACTTTTTATCACCAAGAAAATATTTTTTTTCAAAATTTATTGTTTTATCTAGAGGGCTAAAATTACTTATTATTTCAGTTCTTTATCTTGGGAAATACAATTTTACTATTTTTGGTCCAATGCCATGTGCTGTGTAAAATTTTATCTTTAAAGTTGTATCACTCATTTTTTTTAAAATGGTAACATGGTGGCTCGTCGGGTTAAGAAAAAAGAGGATTTAATTACGATTATTTTGATACCACACACTATTAGGTTTTAGAAAAGCTGCCATTAAAAAACTTTGAAAAGTTAACTTGGAACTTGCCTAAAATGAAGCATCTTTTGAGAATAAATTTAGATTTAAATGCATTAAGTAGCCTGTGACCAGTAAAACTGATAAAACAAAAAAGTTAGATGGGCGAACCGCCTTCGTTGGACACCCGGTATATAACGACTTTAATTTCTATGTAATTAAAACTACACTTAATTATTATTCGCATAATATAAAGTATTCAACATCCTCTACATATTTTATTTGGTGAAAGGAAAAGGTTTTAAAAAAAAGTGTAAATTTCAGGCAAAGCAGAAAATCTCAAGGAAATAACTAGTCATTGATACGGCAATGTACACTTTTACTCAGGAAGTCAATATCTACAAAATACTGAAAATTCAGAAAAATTAGTCCAAAGTCATTTCACATAAGCGGTGTGAGGGGTCCTTTTGTATTAAATAGTAATAAGTTAATTATGTAGGTAAAGTCTGTTCAATGACCGCTGACCGTTACGTCACGACTAGTGCTTATCTTTCTAATAATCGTGAACTAGGTGAGATAGTAAATTTGCGACAATAATGAATGTTGTATAATTTTACCAGTCAAAAATGTCATATGTCATGTATTGTGAAAAAGAACAAGCATTAAGGTAACAGACCTATTACGGACACCCTACCAATTATGGACACCCTTCCCTAAACACCTAAATTTTAAGAATATATATACAGTGAGGACGTAAAGTCTGGAATAAATTAATTATTTAGGGAACGCTGAATGTTTTTAAAAATCGCTCGGACACGTCGATTTTGTTTTTTTTAAAACGCATTTTTTTCAATATTTTTTATTATACAGGGTGTCTCCGAAAGCACTCTGCTTGGTCCAACTTTAATTTTTTAAATGGGAACCCACATTTTTTTTTAATTTTAGGATTCTGTGCATAATTGTGAACATTTTTTATCTAACATGTCATTATGATTTATCGACAGTTAAAGTTCGAAAATAAATACAATTAATTATTTATCATTTTAATAAGTGTTGAAAATGTCGCCCAAAGGTTAATTGGCAGTAACCTAGACGATCGAAAAATTCTTTCTGCACATTTCTGACAACTTCCGGACTGATTGACCGTAGTTTTTAAACAATTCGATTCTTTAAGTCCTCCATGTCCATTGGCTTAGTTTGGAAAACTTTACCTTTAAGGTAAACCCACAGAAAAAAAGTCAAGGGGGGTTAAGTCGGGAGACCTCCTCGGCCAGTCAATAGCTCCCGTGCTTGCAATCCATCTATTTTCAAAAATAGTATTAAGATAAGCGCGAACTTTTGAGAATAGATGGATTGGAAGAAGGGGAGCTATTGAATGGCCGCCGAGGTCTCCCGACTTAACCCCCCTTGACTTTTTTCTGTGGGGCTACCTTAAAGGTAAAGTTTTCCAAACTAAGCCAATGAACATGGGGGACTTAAAGAATCGAATTGTTTAAGAAATACGGTCAATCAGTCCGGAAGTTGTCAGAAATGTGCAGAAAGAATTTTTCGATCGTCTAGGTTACTGCCAATCAACCTTTGGGCAACATTTTCAACATTTATTAAAATGATAAATAATTAATTGTTTTATTTATTTTCGAACTTTAACTGTCGATAAATCATAATGACATGTTAGATAAAAAAAATGTTCACAATTATGCACAGAATCCTAAAATTAAAAAAAAAATGGGGGTTTCCATTTAAAAAATTAAAGTTGGTCCAAGCAGAGTGCTTTCGGATACACCCAGGATAATACAAAATATTGAAAAAAATGCGTATTAAAAAAACAAAATCGACGTGTCCGAGCGATTTTTAAAAACATTCAGCGTTCCCTAAATAATGAATTTATTCCAGACTTTACGTCCTCACTGTAGAATATAGTTGTAGTAATATTATGTTTCCTTTTGTTTTGTTTTTAGTATTAGTCATGAAGTATTTATTTATGACCCACAATTGTCAGAAATTTAGGTGTGTCCTCCATAATTGGGGTGCCAATAAATGGTCTTTGAAAAGAAACGGTTGTCCATAATTGGTTTTCTTTTAAATTTTTTTAATTTTTTTTTGTTTCAAAATTTTTCAAGTTTAAGACATACTAAAAGAAATCCAAGACCGTCACTTCTTATTAAATATTTAGTTGTAGTATTTAACAATATTTTTCTATTTTAAATTATCCAATATATTTGAGCATCTCATTTTTTTTTTCTAAAAGTGTCTATAATTGGTCCGTTACCTTAATTTTAAAATTATTTGATTATTTTCAAAGAGAAAGTGATGACGGAAAGACTCTTTTAACCTTTAACGCAAACATAAAGAATAAATATGAAAAATATATGGCAATGTTTTTATAAATACTAGAGATGTGACGAATAGTGGTTTTGCCGAATAGCCGAATACCGAATATTTGGCCAAATTGAAACCGAATATTCGGCCATACCGAATAATACAGTTTTGATTGATCTGAACGCGTAGCCGCCAAGATTTATTCGAGTTTTGCGGGTTACGACACGACCTGTATTGGCACGTGTCGACGGTCGCGCCGTGCAAGCCTATTTAGTGTAAGATACTCTGTTGCTAAGGGTGGTTGATGTTATAGATTATTATTGATTTATAATATTTATATTAATAAAATGAACAAAAACAAAAAGTCAAAAGTTTGGATCTTCTTTAAAGATACCGAGGACGATAAAAAAGCCCAGTGTACATTGTGTAATGTTTTAATTTCAAAAGGGGGCAAAGGAAAAGGAGCTACGACCACTTCGCTTACTGGTCAGAAGAAATACTGCACAAAGACCACTGCCCGTTTGCATGGTGGAAAAAATACTCCCTCAAATTTCCAAAAATGAGCCAGATGTCAAAGGTTTATTTATCAGCTCCTGCAAGTACTGTTTACAGTGAACGCTTGTTCTCCGAAGCTGGAAATGTTTATGAGAAAAAGAGGAGTCGTTTATTACCTGAGAGAGCTGAGAGCTTGGTGTTTTTGCACCATAATCTACCACTTATTAACTATAAGTATTAATTATTTTTAAGTTTGTAAAGATTTTTTTTGCAGTTATGTTTTTATAAATACGTACCTATTGCAATTTTTATTTGAAAATAAAAAATCATTAAAATCAGCCTTTTCCAATTTTATCCCAACCTTAAAAAAAAATTCGAATATTCGGGGTCTTAAACCGAATATTCGGCCGAATACCGAATAGTCAAAAAGTGGCCGAATAGGCCGAATACCGAATAAATATTCGGCTTCGGTCCCATCTCTAATAAATACCTATCTGTTTTAGAGAGTTTTTAATGTTTTGGGAGTTTCGTGTTCAACAATCCAACGAATTAAGGCAAAGGGGATAGAGAAGGACGTAGATTTCAAGAATCGCAATAATGTAGATATTTTGTCATCCCCTAGTCGACAACTTCACGAAATTCATGAACATACCATAAGAGAACGTATTTATGGGATGTATAGAGCAGGTGAATACGTTACCATTCGCTCAATACAACTAAGCCTTAAAATTATTCATCCTAGAAATATCCGCGGGTTCATTAGCGGAATGTTGAAAAAAAAAATTTTTCCAATTTTTTTTTTTAATATGATTTAGTTAGGCCTAAAAAAAATATTCCCCAATTATTACTTCTTAAAAATCAGTAATAATTTGGTAAAAATTATTTAAAGTTTCGCGCGTGTCAAAAGCATTTTAAACGACCTTTTAAGCGCGCCAAGCCCGATGACGTCACGAAGTATGACTTTTCCGTCATCCGTCATCCTGACCGGTGGTCGAGCTACCGAGTTTGCATTTGGATTGCCGTGTGTTATTGATATTGTATTGTTGTTTTAAGGTGGAATTCTCAACGTCGCGTCGTTCAATTTATTGCCAACCTATAACCTATTTCGTGGATGTCATACACGAATTATACTTCTTGACGTCACGACCCGTTTTTACCCGCTTGGGATAATTTGAATTTTGGGGCATTTTTAAATTTTGCTAGCGGTCTTTTGGGACGAAATATGTTGTTTTTTTTGCTGCCATATGTTTTATGACAATATATACTTATGATTTATAGAATTTTTTCCCCATTTAAAATTTTTGTCAAGTTCCCTATTCCACTTTAATCCTATTGAAATGGTTTGGTCGGAATGTAAGCGATATGATGCAAAAATATGTTCTATGCATTCTGTAACAAATGGGTCTGTGGAATGAAGCAATAGAAAATGTAACAGTGGAAAAATGGAAAAATTATGAAACACATACTAATAAAATTATAAATAGTGTGTGGGAATGGGAAAGATTTATTGATGCTTTAGATACTCTTCCCCTTATTATTAATTTGGACGAATCTGATGATGATGATCATGCGGACATAATTTATTTTGATTATTAAAAAGCTGTATTTTGTTGTGTTGTCATTTTTTATTATATTTTCGTTTTTATGATTTTATAAATAAAATGAAAATATTTGAAACTAAATTTATAGACTAATGCACTAGAGATGCACTAGACAAAAAAGTATATGATTCAATTTTAAATTTTATAAATGAGTTTTATTTATTTTTCAGCAAATTTAAATTAATTAAAAATTTTATACTGATTTTCAAAAACAAAATGTTTCATCCCATGATACCTTGTACTCTAAATAAACTACTTATTTCTGACTTCATTAACAATACAATAATAATAATTAAAAATTTGAAAAACGCGCTTCTACTTTACTTGTTCACATGCATCCGTCTTTATGTAGATCAAGCCAAAGAAAAATCATAACCTTTACCACCAGTAAGTCAAACTGACTGAATTAATTTACGACGTACTGCAAATATGGAGAATATTATATAATGGTTTGCTAATTTTCTATACCATAAAACATTCTTGGGAATATTCTTGAAAAAATTGATTACTTGGTACTTACTTCAGTAAAATATAAATTATCCCAATTTAATTTTTTAAATTAAAAAGCACAAAGAATTACTTAAGTAGTACGTAGTTTTTTTTCACTTGAAAATAAAAATTTAGATTTTCTAGTAGTTACATAGTTAAGAAACCAATGTACATTGTATTATCCAGAGTTCCTGCCATATTTGCTGTTTATCCCATTTTTATGGGTCCAGGATTGATCTAAGTATAAGAAAAAGCAACATAATAAAACATACTTCTCTATCTAGAACTTACCTTGAGCTCAAAGAACTGTAGATACTACTCATGTTGCTAACACTGGACGCCTGAGTCTCAGGAGGGAGGTCATTGTACAAATCATGTTGAGGATGATGTAAAACTTTTGGAACCTTAAAGTCTTGTGAAATATTATGAGACATGCCCAGACTATCAGTCAATTTTATCCTTTTATTTGAAGTGGGAATAATGGTGGTTTGTATAAGATTCCTAAATCTTCCAATGCTGGGATCAATATCCTCAGGATTTATGATTTCTTCATCCTCATTGAAAGATACACAATTTCTTTTTCTTTTCCGACTTTTGTTTCGTTTTTCTACATCATCGCTTATGCCCAACATGGATATTCTTCTGTTGTGAGCAGTATTAAACTCAGTTAGGTTCTAAATGAAAGATAAAAAAAACTTATGAAATAAAACAAATTAAGTAGGTACCTAGGTACTTACTAACTGATTTATAAATTAAAATTTTGTCCCTATTAATATCTTGGGCTACTAGTTGTTCAACTTTATAGATACGAAGCATTACACTAAGATTAGCTTAACAGCAACCCTTCCAAATGTTACCAAGAACTAAAATTCAATTTGATTACCTATCCATTATTACTGTATAAAACCAGCATTTATACCAAGTAAGTAACAACTAGATATTTATGTAAACTTACATCTAATTCAGTTTCAGTCTCAGGAAGCCCTAACAGACCTCCCTCAGCCTCTTCCCCTGCTTTTTCAATTTCATCAATGATTGGTCGGATACCTGTTTGTGGTCTTTCTCTTATTATGTAGTTTCTTGTAGAAGCACCAAAGTGAAAACCTGAATCAATTGGCAGCTGCGTTGGCTTATAAGCCTCAAGTCGTAAACTTCCAATATATGTTCCGTGAGCTGCAATTTTTATCACTAAAAAAACCTGTATGTTGCAAATAAATATTGCATTTACTTACTACTTCCTAAGTCCACCAAAAAAGCCCGATTTAAATGTTTGTGCCACACAAATGCTGAATGTACTCTAGAACAAGATGCATGATCAATACAGAAATCATTCATTTGGGTATTCCGTCCAAATAGATAACATTTCTTTTGATCGATCATAAGCTTTTGAATAAGTTTGTCCCCTTTTAAAACGTCCAAGTGTAAACCAACTGGTGGCTTACCAGCCCTAAAAGATAGAACTTAAGCATAAAGTAAAACAATCAGGAACTAATTATTATAAATAAATACAGAAAGGAAAGAAAAATCCTAAGTACTAATAAAGTAACAAAATATACATAACCTCGCATTAAAATAAATAATATTATTTTCTTACCAATTTGGAACTTCGTAATGATTAGCCATAGCTCCTATATAATTCAGTAAATGGGATTTTGTAAAATAACTATTAAATATTAAACAACTTTTCAAAACTGACAAAACACTGCCATTATTTTAATATTTACCGCTTAGTTATTTTTATTTTCGTTTTTAGTAATATTCGATGGATTTGTTGGCGTAACTGGACTGAATCTGGGGAATTTGATATTATAAGGCTGGAAACAATTTGTCAACCGACATTAATAACACATTTTTCTTCTGTGATTTTTTATTTTTGTTTCCGTGTTGAGAGTTTTTTCGATTTTAGCGACAGAGTCGACCCATCATTCCTCTCTGGCATTGAGTACAAGATTCATTGTGCCCACACAAAGGAAACGCAATTACTGAACCACAGAATACGGAAGCCGTATTCTGTGTACTGAACATCATAACCCCACTTTTTCATGTGTACACTTTAATTTTGATATTTTGATTGGTTTTTCTGGAAAATAAGTTTTTCTCTATGTGGGAAATGTGGAATTAAAAACGATATATTATTTGTTTCATAAATTAAGTACCTACAAATACAATGGAAGTGATAGATAGTAAGCTAAATTCGAACAATCCTATGTTAATAGCTGAAGTATTTTCCAGGCTTGTAGAAAATATAACAATAAACAATAATGAAAAGCAAGGTTTTATTTATCTAAAAAAGAAATGTTTAGACAACAATCCTCTCGTGAGTGAAGTTGCTTGCGCCTCAATAATAAAACTTTTAGAGAATGGGGCTTTGCAAGTTGAAGAAATATTAGCAGATTTTGTAACGAGCATATCTACTGCAAGGTAAATTAAGTTATTACGGAATCAAGAATCAAGTAAGAAAATAACATTTACCATAATCATAATAAGGTTTTAAACATTCTAGCTGATTTGCTGTAATTTAAGGATGCATGAAACTTTCAGCTTTGAATATCAAACTAAGCTTTCAGTTAACGAATTATTACTTATCTTTTTTTATAGCAATGTTAATTCTATAACAACAATACTGGCCAATCTTTTCTATCTACAACTCGTCAGAAAACAGGATCATTCCGATGGACATAATATAGCCAGAATGCAGATAACACAACACCCATTTATTAAAATACTGCAAGGTGATTCCCACAGTGAGACCCAGATATGTATGTACAATGAAATTGTACAAAGTTATAAAAATGCAATGTATGTTTTTTAAACCAACCCTGTTTTCTATAAGAATTTCATCTTAACGAAATACATATTTTAGGCTTTCCAATTCCATTTTCAACATTTACAGTCCTGTTTATTTATATTGCATATGCAGTCCAAAAGAGAGGGCAGAATTAAGTTTAATCAAGAAAAAACTGTGGTTGTTTTTACTTAAAAATGATCAGAAAAATCAAACAGATTGTGTCTTAACGTTATGCTGTTGGATACAGGTATAGTATCTACTTCTTTATTTTAACCGTAGGGGTTTGATACTTTAAACCTTGCTTGAAACCCTCCTAAGTAAAAAGCATACCTACCTACTTTTATTTAATTCCTTAGTTTAAGCCAAAATCGATGATAAAAAGTATTAGGTCAAAAAATGTAATCCCCTGAAAAACATATTATCTAGACATATAAGTATACATACAACACTATCAAAATTATTGTAATGCCCCAGTTTGGGTAGCAGCAAGTCAGGCGACACACAATTGAAGGCTTTAGTTCATGCAGGTCCCTATAATTAAAATTACTTTGCAAATTTAAATTGCTATATTACTTAATTGTTAAATGTTGCATGTACATTTTAAGTAATACTTTTTGTTTACTATACTTAAATTTTTAAGAACTACAGTACTGATTTTTATTGGTTAGGGTTAAAGGTAAGGTGATTAATGTCAAGTCTTATTACAACTGCCAGTCGAAACTAATACATTATATAAAACCAGATTACACCCCAAATAGAACTTGATAATCACTGTGAGTATTCAGAGCAATAATGGCTATAAACAATTCTATGGTAGCATTAGCTTCTATTTCCTATTGGCTAAATTACCTTGATATTTTCACTACACAACGGTCTAGCAAGTTTCATTGTCTTACAGTAGAAAAACGCGTTGCTGTCACATATTATTATATTATTAAATAGTTGTATAAAGAGTATGTGAATTCTTATAAGGAATAGAAGGCTTTTTCTCAGGATGGCGCTTGTTCATAGCAGGGTTGGCAAATATCATGATATTTATATAAATATCCAAATATTCGATATATATCCTAATTTGGATATTTATTTATAAGTGTTTTTAATTATTTTTAAATTATTTTATGTTTTCTGTAAAGATATACACTCAGTTCCAAAAAAAGTGACGCACCAAATTTTTGATGCAACTTTGTAGCTTGGTCATTTCTAAATGGATGGACCGATTTTTATTTTCTTTCCATTTATTGGTAGGTAATTCTTTTACCTTTAAGAAAAAAATAAACTTTCTAGAAATTGTTTCAAAGCCCCCTAGATGATAGTGGAAAAACTCAAGCCATGTTATTTTCTTAATTTTTGACTCACCCTGTGCGTTAATCAAGTAAATATATAGAAAGAGCCTACACTCTATATGAAAGTCGCTTCTTTTACGAGCATTTTGATTTTTTGTTCATTAACTTATCTCTAAAATTGTCCACATTACAGCTTTATTGCTGAAACCTTGCATATTACCAACTTTATGAATTTACCGAGAAACAGTTTTTAACAGATACGAATTTTAAAACCATTTTTATTAAACACAAAATTATAACCTAGGATAACTGCTTAATACCGTGTATTGCCTCCCCTAAGAGCTTCTAATCTAAGCGGCATACTAGAAATTAGGTTTCTTATCGTTTCCATTGGTATACAATTCCATTCTTCCACTAATGCATATGCTAATTATGAGAGATTTTCAGCAGGCCTCTGGCGAGAACGTACCCTTCTCCCTAGTTCATTCCACAAATGTTCTATAGCGTTCATATCGGGGCTTCTGGCAGGCCACTGTAATGTGGTGATATCCGTAGCTTCTAAGAAGTTTCGAACAATTGCTGCGGTGTGTGGTCGGGCATTATCCTGCATATAGGGCAATAATTGTTTTTTTGGCAATGTGATCCTACAATGAATTACATTTGCGGAATAAACGTAAGGTTTCAACTAAAAAGCTGTAATTTGGACAATTTTAGAGATAAATTAATAAACAAAAAATCAAAATGCTCCTAAAAGAAGCGACTTTCATATAGAGTGTAGGCGCTTTCTATACATTTACTTGATTAACGCACAGGGTAAGTCAAAAATTAAGAAAATAACATAACTTGAGTTTTTCCACTATCATTCAGGGGGCTTTGAAAAAATTTCTACCAGTTTATTTTTTTCTTAAAGGTAAAGGAATTACCTATCAATAAATGGAAAGAAAATAAAAATCGGTCCATTCGTTCAGAAATGAGAAAGCTTCAAACTTGCAACAAAAATTAGGTGCGTCACTTTTTTTGGAACTGAGTGTATTTTAAAAATTCAAAATCACTTTAAATTATGGTTCAACTCAAAACCCAGAATTACTGGGCTTGTTAATTAAATCTAAAGTAAAGTAAAGTAATCTTTATTCGTCATTCAAGATTATCTACAATATAGGCTAACCTTATCAGACTTGTCAATATGCCTACAATACCAAGCTATTAAAATATTCTTTACATCAATGCTAAGTATATCTAAATTTTATAAAAACACAAAAATGAACCCAAACTGGATTTTTTATTTTTGGCATTGTAAAATTTTTATTTCATAAACAAACAGCAAAATATTGCTCCCTTCAATCAGAAATCGGAACTAAATAAAAATGCCACGAGGCAGAGAACAACAGGTGGTCAACGTCTCGGAAAGATGGGGAATCACCGCATCGTAACCAGCATAATACGCAGTTGTCGGCTCAGCGGCAGCGGGCCATATTTGTATACTGATGAAGAGTTTTAGAAAAAAAAAATATTGATATAATAATATCAGGATAAATATCATGATATTTTTCAACATATATATATCAGGATATTTATCACGGATATATAATATATCCTGCCAATCTTGATTCATAGACTAATCGAAATATAGCTTAAGAGCTGTGTTATTACATAATGGAAATTAAAAACCATCTATTCCAGTTGCTAATTCAGTGACAATGAAAGAAACATAGTGCACATTTTCAGCCTGTATACCTATTCCTTTTTTGTGTATTTTAGATGCAGAGTAAAACCAAATCAGAGTTGACAGGGTCACTTATAGACGAAGCTCTACAACTTGGGTTAAATTTAACACAATCTTTGCCACATTTAGACTATTTTATATTATTGCAAATTTTGGTTGTGTATAATATGGTGCTTAATAACGCAAATTGCTGTTTAATTATTGAAACAGTAATTGAGGCTTTGTCAAAGACTGAATTTTGTCACCATAATTTGGCATTACTTATTTTGTCAAAAGGCGTTCGTGTGTGTTCCCCAATATATCTAGAAGATTTGCTCAAATTATGTAAGTATGGTTGACCTATATAATAATAAATGCTTTTAAAAAATGTTTTATAGGTATCTTAAAAATAAATATACAGGGTGTCCGGAAAAGGAGGTCAATCCATTAACCACAATATTTCTTGAGCAAAAATAATATGACTTTTATAATGCCACTTTTCATTTTTGATCCTCTGGTTGTGATACAGAGCGCCAAAGTTTGAAATAAAAAACTGATTTTTTTGAAGAATTCGATTATTTAATAAGATATTAGGTAATTTTAAATTTGGTACATTGCTTCAACATTAAGAGATACATCTTCTAAAAAAAACACAACAAAAAACAATTGTCAAATATTCAAAATAGAGGGAGTCCAGTACCCGTTGACCCCCCTAATTTTTAGTACGTGCGCCAGTGACTTCCGAAATATATATTTTTTTAAGGTAATCATTTAGTTTTGATTATTTTTTGTCTCTCTTATAACGTTCCGATAAAATGATGCGTTTTGGAGATAATTTGAAAAGTATGATGCCAACATTGCCAACGGACAATTTTCAAATGCTAAACCAAATCAGCCGTTGTCACATTACCATGGATACAAGATATAATTAAGTAAAGCTTTGCAATAGGTGACAATACCGAAAGCAAAGGAAAAATAATGTAAGGACAGTTAGGTAAAGATAAAAACCTGAACTAGATACTAAACCAGTTAAATGAAATTATCTTATTGCCCTAAGATCTAACGATAGCTAATCTTTTTACATAACAGTAATTTTGTCAGAAAATTAGGCTGATCATTAATTTCTATTATTTCTTCAAAACACACTGCTTGATTTACTTTATTGGCCGCTATAGCTGTAAGACAAAATATTTGGTTTCAACTAGACTGTGCTTCCCCGCATTTTACTAGAAATGATAGAGCAACTACTTACACCAAATATTTTCTACTAGCTGGATGGATGGGAAACAAGTAGCTTCTATTAAATGGCCACCCCGTTCCCCAGACCTTACTTCCTTGGACTATTCAGTCTGGGGGTGTATGAAAGAATTTTTGTATATGATTCCGATTTTGAGCGAAAATCATTTAATAGAACGAATCTTTCAAGATGGAGAGCGGTTCAGGTTGAAACCACATATTTATCAAAGGTTAAGATTTTTTTTTAATAAAGAGAGCTCGCATCTCGCATGTGTATTCAAAAAAATGGAGGTGATACCCAGCAAATTATTTAGATCATTTTTTAAAATTTTCTTTGTTTTTGTTACTAACTTATTCATAATTTTATAAAAATAATATGTTTTGAATATTTATTATCTTTTTATGATGTTTCAAATTTATTTAATAAGTAATGGTAATAGTACATTATTGTCTTAAGAACGAGTGATAACAGTGGCGTTTTACTATTATAAAAAAGGTATTAGCAATGGTAAGTTCTTATAGTAGGGCAATAAAATGATTTCATTTATCTGATTTAGCACCCACTACAGATTTTTATCTGGACGCCACTGTCCTTACATAATTTTTAGCTAGTCCTCTGCTTTCGGTATTGTCACCTATTGCAAAGTTTTACTTAAATATACCTTGTATCCACGGTAATGCCACAACGGCTGACTTGGTTTAGCATTTGAAAATTATGAGATTACCGTTGCAATCATAGTTTTCAATTTATGAGATTATGACAGACTGTGCAAAGTCATTTGACAAGGTTGACCATGGTATATTGTTGGGAAAGCTGCGAGATTTCGGTTTCTCTAGCAGTGCATGTGTGTTTATGAGGTCGTATCTTATGTTTAGGTACCAACAGGTTAAAGTTGGCCAATGTTTATCTAGGGAATTCCTGGTGACTTTTGGTGTGCCCCAAGGAAGTAATTTAGGACCTCTTCTTTTTGCCATTTTTATAAATGACCTGTCCAACTGCATCAAGTATTCAATAGTCCTTCTGTTTGCTGATGACTTTAAGATCTTTAGACAAATCACTTCATTTCAGGATTCTTACAAATTACGCTTGACTTAGATTCAGTTACTAAATGGTTTAGGGAGAATGTGATGTCTCTCAATATGCTAAATGTGCTATTGTGACCTTCACTAGGAAGCAAAATTTCATAAACAATCAATATTTTTTTGATAATTCAGAGTTGACTCGGAGGGATGTTATTGTATCGTTAATAAGGCCTATAGGGCTTTGTAATTAGAAATAAAAAAAAATTTAAACATATAGATTCTATTATAAAACTGTATAATGCGTTGGTAAGACCTCATTTAGAATACGCATGTATCATTTGGGCGCCTCAAGCCAAGACGAATATAGATCTCATAGAAAGAGTACAAAAAGATTCCTGCGTTATTTGTATGTCAGGAAAAATAATGAATATCCATATATGATATCGTATAGAAGTATGCTTGATTCTTTTAATTTTGTAACTTTGGAAAGTAGAAGATCTATGCAGGCTGCATTATTTGTATTCTCTATCATTAATAATCTTAAGTACAAAAATTTGTGTTTAATCAACAATATAAATATATTGGTATGTACCTAAAATTAATTTGAGAATTAGAAGTATGAGGTTGTTTTATACAAATCCAATGAATTGTTCACCATTTAATCATATGTTAGAACAATGTAGGTAATCGATTAATTGATAGGGCTAATAGGTATTGATTTATTAAAGTCAAACGCTACAGAAATTAAGTCTTATTTCCTTAGATAACATAACTACATATCTAAATGTTAGATGGTGAAGTTCTTTAAAAATGTTAAAATTTTCTTTAGTCTTCTTCTAGTTCATAGTTTTAAGCTCTCTTACTTGTTAATACTACCTTATTGTGTTTGTAAGAGATTAAATAAATAAACAATTTCTCACGGTTTTGCATTAAAAAAGGTTGGATTGATAAATTAGTAAAAATAGAAAAAGAAAAATGCGCACATTTAACAAAATTTCGTTTTATGCTTCTATTAACTTATCAATTAAATTTTATAAACTTAAAGCTGTAGGTAACTGCTATCTAAACACGAAATATTGATAAGAAAATTAAATGGCTTATGCGTCACTAGTGTTTGCTCTTATAACGAAGGCTACTTTTATCTTAGTAACATCCCTGTGACTTAATTTACATGGTTTAGGAGCCAGGCTTCTCCTATGCTTGAAGGCCAATTATTTTTAATTATAATTAGTATCGTTATATTTTAGGCTTATTTATACTCAAGAGAAAACCGTGCAAACCATATAGTTACCTATCCTTAAAGTCCTCCATCTTACCTTGGATAGCAAGTCCGTCAATACTGATACAGAGCGCTTTAAAAATAGCAGAAGATATCCTGAGAATGAACGATGAGATGTGCAGAGAAAGACCTGCCATTCTAGCATTTAGAATAACTGTAGATAGATTTCAATACTTAATGTTTTGCAATCCAGAATTTTTTTTATCCCTACAATTAGACATAAAAATGGACTTAACAAAGGAAGACGATTTTCCATTGTTCTTGGAAAATGTAGATCGTGCTCCTACACACTTTTTAAAGAATAGTTTTGCTTTTTTATGTGGTCTATTACTCAGCAAAAAAATTACATCTGAAAGTAGACTTAAGGTTTTTTCATTGATCATGAAGTGTTGTATGCAGAACACAGAGTTGTGTCCGATGGTTTTAACACTAATATTGTATCAGTTGTCTAACACGCACGATAGCAAGTTTCTTTTTGAGCTTCTAAAGTCTCTACCACTTATGGCAAAAACTAAGGACAATGTTCCTAAGATTATAGCTACTATACAAGCTATCTCCAATAAATCAAATGACCTGGGATATTTTGCACTGAGACTGATGTACGAGACGTGGGAGATAGATAACAAATGCTATTTCAACCTAGAGACTATTGTAAATAAGCCATTATTCTTGGAAAAAGATGTGTTGGAATCAAATTTGTCCAAGGCCTATGTTTTTAAAAAACTAGCTGAAAAACGGTAAGTTTGTATTGGAGTTTTTTTTACCGTATTGTGTGTTAACATGAAACTACCGTGCGAGCAAAAATTATTTGCATCAAAGAGGGCTTGGATTAAAAAACGTAGGGCTTGGTTTAGATCACAATGATATGTCAATTCAATCATATTATGACATGATATGCCAAACTAATGAGTAATAAAATAAGTAGACAAATACAAATTTATTTTTGTTGTTTACAAAATTAACAAAGTAAGAATATGCAGAAAGAAAAAGAAAAATAATTACATAAATTCCAGAAATTGGCCACCGCCATGCCCCAAGCATAAATTCACACGTCTCTTCATATTTTCAAAAGTGTTGACCAGCATCTCAAGAGAAATGTTACCACATACTTGGATAATCCTTTCTTGTAATTGTTCTAAATTTGCAACTGTCGTTTTAAAAAGAGTGTTCTTTAAATGAGGAAAAACGAAGTTATCCATAACCGTTAAACAAGGTGATCTAGGTGGGAATTCAATGTCTGATCGAAAACTGACGATTAATCTGTCGTCGAAAAAAAATGCGTAAGTAGTTAATAGTTTCGGCGGCTGTATGGGCGGTTGCACCGTCCTGTTGAAAATATCCAAAACATAGTTCGTTGTCAAGTAATTGCTCCACAAATGGATTTAAAATATTGTCTCTATACCGCTGCGCTGTAACTGTGTCATGGAAAAAAATAGGACCAACAATTATTCGGGAAACAGCTAACCAGACACCAATTTTTTGAGGGTTCAATGTGGACTCTACAAAAAAAATGGGGATTTTCACTACTCCACATGCCTGTATTCTGATAATTCACATAACCGGGGAGGTAGAACCAGGCTTCATCCGAAAAAAATGTCAGGTCTAATAAATCATTTTTTTCCAATAAATTTTGGGTAAACCATTGAGAGTAATTCCTGCCTGTTTCAAAATCTGCGGCTTGGATTTCTTGGAATACTTGCACTTTATAAGGAAATAAATCTAGCTTCTGCTTAAGAATAGTCCTGCATGTTCCATAAGATCTTCCCACTTCTTGGGACAGGCGTCTTATACAATTTGTTGGCGTATTTTGCATTATTTCACGAACGTTTGCAACAAGTTCTTCTGTTCTTACAGATGGTCTTTCTGCTCCTTTTTTGTGTTGTATAGAACCTGTTTCCCTAAACACAGTCATGGTTCTTTTCAGGCAGTGATAAAAATCCCCAGCAATAAAAGCAACGTTAGGAAAATGTTCGTGAAAATCGTCCATGCACAAACCCGGATTGTATTGCCACTCACAATTTACTCTAACCCCGTTTCGAAAATACGCTTCAACCATGAATGTTTTGTGCTGTTCCGTAGAGCACATTGTGTAAATTGTTCAAGAAATTGGAAAAATTAGCGATGAATCAAATTACTTGTAACGACTGTCAAAGATGACGGAATAACTGAATGATTGTTAATTCAGGTAGTTACGGACACCCAACAGGTATTAAGCTCTACGGCTAAGCATTACGTCCTTAGATGCAAGGCCCTCTTTGATGCAAATAATATTTTCTCGCAGGGTATTACAGTTTTTTACCGTATTGGGTGTTAACATGAAACTATAACGTTCTGCGGCTATTTCGTTAGCCTTTCGTTTTATCCGAAAACTGAAATACAGGTCTTTGTACCGGGTGTACAACTAAAAAGGGACGCCCGCCGCGGTAACCGAGTTGGCACATCCGATGTGTTATTTACAGCAGTATGCAGCACCCGTCCTTAATCCGGATCATTTTTTAATCCCCTTTTTAAATGATTTTTGGGTATGTTGTACCAGGGTAAAAATGAATTTAATATAGATTAGAGTTGATCCTATAACCTTGCATATCGCTGTAAATGATGCAAAATACACACATAAGTGAGGCTCGTCGCGCAGTTTTGAAACCGCTTCGGTACAGCGTCTAATGCATCCGTCGCTAGCTGTTTCCTTGCTTAAAATGTTTATAGAATAACTGGAGTTATATTATACTGGTCTAACACGGCAGTTTTCAAAACGTGTTTGAGACCCAATGCAAATTAGTTTATTTAATCAACGAATTTCAGTAAAAATGGATCTAGATTGGTTTTGGGAATGCCGCCGCTTCGGCAGGAACCGCTACAACATTATTCTCCACTACATTCCGCAATGTGCTTTAAAGAGTTAAAAAGACAAAGGCCGTTGCATAAATTAAGAATGCTTAGCTTGTTTATTTTTACGTTATTTATCGGTGTTTAATTCATTATATTTTAGTCCTGAACTGTATGGAAGAGATTTAGTAGCTTACTTATCGAAAATACTGAATGAATGTGTAGGTACTGTGGGTTCAATACCAACTGCTTTGGCACTGGAAGGAATTACGCATTTATGCAAGGCTGAGATTATCGATATTGTAACGACGTGGGCTACATTAGCTCCGAAATTTAAAGATGATACACGAGTTCCTGTTATAAAAAGGTAAGTAAACTATATTCTTAAATGAGACATTTTATATTATCGAAATTTTGAAAAAACACGAAGGTCTGAGATTGGTCAGCACGCCTCATAGCCGGAAGGTAATGCTTGCCAATGGACGATTTTTGTAAGCGCATATGCTATATGGTCCAGATATTTCATATTAAACCAGTTGAATGTATATTTTACACACCGCTGGGTTCTTTAAGTAGTGTACCAAAAAATATAGACAAGTTGACAAGCCAACAAAGATTTAAAGCTTTAGCGACTTCTGGAGAAAATTACCTATTTAAGTAAAAAATAGTCTATTTTTTTCTTGTAAATTGGCGTTTCGGACGAAACGGCCAAAGAGACTAACTGTTTGGTCAAAAGAAAGTGATTCGAACTTATTATTACGTCTTTAAAGTCGGCCCTAAGAGATGGTCCAAAATAGTAGATATTTACCTTGTAAATTGACTTGATGTTTAGGTGTAAGGAAAGTCAGTAATAAACGCCAAATCAGGTTATTTTTTACCTTGGATTGGGCCTTAAAGCCCAAAAATATTTTAGGCCCAGAAATGAAAAATAAATTACTTTGTTTTGTCTTTAATATCTTCATGGTCAGGTTACAATGTGAACATTTTCTGAGGTGATGTCTACTCTATATTACTCTTACATTTTGTACTTAAAGTCCACAAGGCTTTAAAGTATAAAATAGGGTATAGGAATGACTAAAATAATTTCTTTATATGTAGAAAAACAGTCCTCTTCTTTTGGTAATCATGACCTTTAGGAAAAATATTTTACTGACGCTATATTTTTCAACATGGTGTATTATCTTAAATTAATTTTGTTAAATCACTTATAACACTGAAACAAAGACAAATATATTACAAAAACCGAGCACATAAACGAGCTAACTTATTCGTCCAAGCACAAAATATTGGCTATGTTAAATTTTTTGTATTTTTAATTTTTATTTATATTGTTTTTTTTAAATTAATGGCCTTTTCGGGGGCGCGGTTAGTTTTTCAAGGTAAAATAGGAATCTATACGAAATTTTTTGACGCGCACTAAATTTTCACCTCACATCGATGAAATAGTAAGTTTAGTAAGTTAATAAGAATCTGTATACTACCAATCCATTTTAAAAATCAATAGCGTCTGACATGACATGTTCTGATTTAAGAAAACTCCTGCCTCCCGCCTCCTGGGCTTTGATAAAAATAAAAACAACATAATATTTTTATCTTTTTCTAAAATTGTGATTACGGGTTTCTACAGTGTGACCAGTAAAGTCCGCATCATATGGGATTTTTTTTTTATTAATATTATTCGAAATTTGACTTTGGCATCAAGTTCTGCTTCGATCAAGATGAAAATTAAGCAAAAAATAGTAGTCACTTGATTCGCATTATCTGTCAAATTTTAATTTTTTCCAAAATATAATTCAAAAGTGGAGTTATTTCTAAAAATACCGAAAAAAGTTTTTTTAAATGCAAAAACACGTGCAAAAATTTCAGCTGCATAAGATAATTTTGATTTTTTACCCACCACTAAAATTTATTTTCCACTTAATGAACACTTTACTGATGACACTGTGTTCTTTTTTGTTTTAATATTAAGGTGTATTACTTTCAGACACAAACTACGTTTTCAAAAATTCTTACTTTATGAAGTTACCTTATACGGGGTCAAAAACAAATAAACTTTGCATCACATGCGACCAAATTTTAATAACCCAATTTTGATTTTGTAGAAAAACACACATTTAATATGGCGCCACTTTAAAGAAAATGTATCTGAAATAAAGCATTGCCAAAACTAAGAAGTTGTATGTAGGTTGCGTCGAGTCTTATTTTGCAAAAGTGGTGCAATTTACAAAATATGGGTAAAAAATCAAAATTATCTTATGCAGCTGAAATTTTGCATGTGGACTAGAAAATGCATTTAAAAAAACGTTTTCTATTAACTTTTTTTCGATATTTTCAGAAATAACCCGACTTTTGAATAATTTTTTGGAAAAAATTAAAATTTGACAGATAATGCGAATCAAGTAACTACTATTTTTTTGCTTAATTTTCATCTTGATCGAAGCAGAACTTGATGCCAAAGTCAAATTTCGAATAAAGCTATTAATTAAAAAAAAATCCCATATGATGCGGACTTTACTGGTCACACTGTATAAACTCATATCCCATAACAGGCCCAACATAGGCCCACAAAGGTTCAATACAGGTAAAAACACCTATTTACGAATTAAGGTACCTATTCACGTTCAGTCGGCCGTCAGTCCGTGGACTGTCCGTCCTGACCGGCCGGCCGTTATCGAAAGTCAAACTACACGTACAGTTTTATTCACCGATTACGGCCGGAGGATTTCTGCCGTATTCGATAGCGGCCTTCAGTTTTTGTTATTTTACTATACACGCGCAGTTATTTCGACAGGTCAAACATGTCGCAAGAACGGTGCGCAGCGGCAATTGTTGTTTCACACGAACAAAGAAAAAGAAAAAAAAAACAATTTGGATGAAAGACTGGCTAAAAGACGTTGCACCTTCTCCCACATGAAGCTTGTACGAGAACTAAGGCAATAGAGTACAAGTGATTTAAAAACTTTATTAGGATGAATGATCATTGTTAAGAGTATTTATTGAAACCGTATATTACAAGAAAGGACACCGTAATGCCTTTTTTAGTTCTTTTCTGAAAGCACTTTTCATATTATTTATCTTATGTTTCACCGAGTCTAAAGTTGCTTCGACATCTACTGTTTTATATAGTAAAAGTAATTCTTCATATTATGCTTTAATTCGCAAAGCCCTATTAGCATATGAAGAGTCTTATTTTCCACAAATATTTATGTTTGCGGTACAACTCAATAAAATTCTTGGTGAAGGTAGGTTGGTTTGCCATTTTGTTTGGCGTTACTGAATAAAAACTATAAAATTTTAGAAAGGACAGAAATAAGACACTTGAAGTTTTCCTCCACTGGTATATTAAAATAAGGGTTTAATGGATGGTAAATTATCTACATGTTTCGAATGTATATACATTTGTAAATCTTGGCTCTCTACATTACTTAATTAGAAATTAAAGTTTAAAAAGTTTTAAATGTGAACTGGAGCTGACAGTTCTGAAAAGACAAGGTTAAATGGATGTCTACATGACATGACATGACATGACATGGCCTGCAGTCCAATGCCGGCCAGTAAACTACTACACACGTTAAGTTTTAACAATCGACAGGCCGCCGGCAGAACGCGACTCGTCATTTAACTGCGTGTGTGTAGTGAGTACCAGCCCGCCCGGCCATTATCTCTCCGGCAAAATACGGCCGGCCGACTGAACGTGAATGGGTGCCTTTAGACTACTTGGCGTTGTCTATGAAGCCCAATTCTCCTAATGACAGGTGTTTTTACCAGTTTATTACCTTGGTTTTATTCCCCACTAGATGATTAAGTGGTTTACATTCACTTCTGACTATGTAAAGTGGCCTGTTGAGCACCGTGGGTAAAAGTCACCTTTTTCAGGTTATAATTGTTTGTAGGGAAATAATTACGCAAATCGCTACCGTGAATCAAAATCAAACTGATTTGCGCGAATATAAAAAAGCCTATTGCAAGGAACTAGTTTTGTCTTCAGTATTAATGCAAACTTAGAATATCAAAAGGTAATAATTATTGATATTAAAAGTGGCAAGTGTATTTCAAATCCTTAAAATTTCACGCTACATATTTATTTATTTTTGTCAATTCGTTTTCACCATTAAAGACTGCACCGTAATATGCAACTTTCTTTTATTGGTAAGATTTGTTCAAGTTAAATAACGCCAATCGTTTTTGCTTCAAACTGAACTAAAAAGTATGTTTTACGGTAACAGTCCTTTGTCTCAGAGTGAAGCTGTTGAGATATGGGGAAAAACTCACAGTCGTCTCCACAAATATATTAAAAGTCAATTTATTTGGGGGGTGTACATGTTTCGGTACTAGAAAGTACTATCATCAGCACCGAATGGCTCAAGTGCCACTACACGAAGGAATGTAAAAAATATATATTAAAACCATAAAAGGACAAGAACGTTTTGTATAGTTGGACGAAAACAAAGTTAAAACATTAAAACCGGCAATGAAATAAGTACCCGAAAGGGATTTCCCTTTCTTTTTCTTCCCGTACATTACCTAGTTTTAATTTTTTAACGTTGTTTTAGACCAACTATACAAAACGTTCTTGTCCTTTTATGGTTTTAATATATATTTTTTACATTCCTTCGTGTAGTGGCACTTGTGCCCTTCGGTGCTGATGATGGTACTTTCTAGTACCGAAACATGTACACCCCAATAAATTAACTTTTCATATATGGTAAAGAAATGTCTTCTCAGCTTTTTATTTAAAAAAATACATTTTTGAGGTACCGAATTACAGATACTGATAGTTTTTAGTCTAATTTGAAACAAATACGATAGCCGTTATTTAATTTGAACAAACCTAATTAATTAAAGAGAGTTCCACGTGGTACTGAGGTACATGCTGACACTATATAAAAAAATTGTAGTCTGTGCCAGTTGATCAGTGAAATACCACATTTACAATATACACAAACGTACGAAAAGCTAAACGAAGAGGTTATTCAACATTTATGGAATTATGTTACCACAAGTGACAACGAGGAAGTTATAAATGCAGCCCTAAACAGTTTAGCTGCGTTCAAATTGGACGCAATATGCTCTCAAATGCCTGATGTGTTTTTGGAAGAAAATTTCGCAAAGCAGAATCCATTGGGAGGACAACGGTTGGTTCCAGGTAAAATGATTTAAAGGACGATCTGATATTATAAGTCACTCATAAGTTAGTCCATTGACACAACATGACACCAATCGATACATAAAGTATTGCCTAATACCGTGCGAGCAAAAATTATTTGCATCAAAGAGGGCTTGGATTAAAAAACGTGGGGCTTGGTTTAGATCACAATGATATATGGGGACGATATATCTAACCAAATCTAGGTTAAAATTTTGTCAAATTCATATTATGACATGATATGCCAAACTAATGAGTACCTAATAAAATAAGTAGACAAATACAAATTTATTTTTGTTGTTTACAAAATTAACAAAGTAAGAATATACAGAAAGAAAAAGAAAAATAATTACATAAATTGCTGAAATTGGCCACCGCCATGCTCCAAGCATAAATTCACACGTCTCTTCATATTTTCGAAAGTGTTGACCAGCATCTCTATAGAAATGTTACCACACCCATTCTTGGATAATCCTTTCTTGTAATTGTTCTAAATTTGCAACTGGTGTTTTAAAAATAGTGTTCGTTAAATGAGGAAAAACGAAGTAAAATAAACCGTTAAACAAGGTGATCTAGGTGGGATTCAATGTCTGATCGAAAACTGATCAATCTGTCGTCGAAACACTTGCGTAAGTAGTTAATAGTTTCGGCGGCTGTATGGTTGGTTGCACCGTCCTATTGAAAATATCCAAAACGTAGTTCGTCGTCAAGTAATTGCCCCACAAATGGATTCAAAATATTGTCTGTATACCGCTGTGCTGTGACTGTGTCATGGAAAAAAATAGGACCAACAATTATTCTTCGGGAAACAGCTAACCGGACACCAATTTTTTAAGGGTGCAATGTGGACTCTACAAAAAGATGGAGATTTTCACTACTCCACATGCGTGTATTCTAAGAATTCACATAACCGGAGAGGTGGAACCAGGCTTCATCCGAAAAAAATGTCAGGTCAAATAAATCATTGATTCCAATCAATTTTGGATAAACCATTGAGAGTAATTCCTGCGTCTTTCAAAATCTGCGGCTTGTATTTCTTGGAATACTTGCACTTTCTAAGGAAATAAATTTAGCTGCTTCTTAAGAATAGTCCTGCATGTTCCATAAGATCTTCCTACTTCTAGGGACAGGCGTCTTATACAATTTGTTGGCGTATTTTGCATTATTTCACGAACGTTTGCAACAAGTTCTTCTGTTCTTACATATGGTCTTCCTGCTCCTTTTTTTGTATTATATAGAACCTGTTTCCCTAAACACAGCCACGGTTCTTTTCAGGCAATGATAAAAATGCCCAGCAATAAAAGCAACGTTAGGAAAATGTTCGTAAAAATCGTCCATGCACAAACCCGGATTGTTTTACCACTCAGCATTTACTTTAACCCCGTTTCGAAAATACGCTTCAACCATGAATGTTTTGTGCTGTTCCGTAAAGCCCATTGTGTGAATTGTTCAAGAGATTGGAAAAATTAGCGATGAATCAAATTACTTGTAACGACTGTCAAAGATGACGGAATAACTGATTGATTGTTAACTCGGGTAGTTACTGACACCCAACAGGTATTAAGCTCTATGGCTAAGCATTACTTCCTTAGATGCAATGCCCTCTTTGATGCAAACAATTTTTGCTCGACGACAGATTGATCAGTTTTCGATCAGACATTGAATTCCCACCTAGATCACCTTGTTTAACTGTTATGGATTACTTCGTTTTTCCTCATTTAAAGAACACTATTTTTAAAACACCAGTTGCAAATTTAGAACAATTACAAGAAAGGATTATCCAAGAATGTGGTAACATTTCTCCAGAGATGCTGGTCAACACTTTTGAAAATGGCGAAGGTGGCCAATTCAGCAATTTATGTAATTATTTTTCTTTTTCTTTCTGTATATTTTTACTTTGCTAATTTTGTAAACAACAAACATTAATTTGTGTTTGTCTACTTATTTTATTACTCATTAGTTTGGCATATCATGTCATAATATGAATTTGACAAAATGTTAACCTATATTTGGTTAGATATATCGTCCCCATATCATTGTGACCTAAACAAAGCCCTACGTTTTTTAATCCAAGCCCTCTTTGATGCGAGTAATTTTTTCTCGCACGGTACAAAGCCTTGAAATAATCATAATTATTTTATTTAAACCAGCAAAACAAAAACTTGTTCTACCTATAGTAGCTTTTTAACGTATATAATTTATCTGAAATATGCTTGTAAAGCGTGTATTTTATGAATTTTATGAATCTAATATGTGACTTTTTATCTATGCGTAGGAAGAACATGGTTAACGCTTCTCTCAACCTGCAAATCCCCAGAAGAAGCAAATAAATTTTTGGTTAAATTAGTGTCGAATGAAATAGACGGTTATTTAAAATACGTTTATCAAGTGAAGGCACAAAGGGAGCCAGAAAATTATGGAGGTTTACCGACACACAGTATAGTTCGAGCTTTGGGAGAATTTTTGAAACATAACGCTACAAAGGTACCTATAGTCTTGCTAGAAATATTTAACACATAAGTAATCACGTTAGCTTTAGCTGTTTTTGCTAGCTGTTAGCAAAAACAGCTGCGCACTGCCGGCGCATGCGTATAAGCCAGGGATAACTTGATGCAGAATATAATATCAGCTATTACTACTGGAGTATCAACATGCTTGCCAGCCTATTTCGCGTAGATTTATTTATTTTTTCTAGCTTTTACACAAAATTTAAATAAAATCAATATCGTCTTTATTTAGACATTTTTTAATCATCAATCCATATCTTTTTGATATGCTACCACAGTCAATTAAAATAATTAAATCATTAAATAATTATAGAAATAAAATTAAAAATTGGATATTATCCAATCCAAGAGATATATTCAAGAACGTCATTAATAAATAATGAATATACCAAGCTATAATGAATAAAATAAATAAATATATATATATTATATACATGACGTATTGTATCTTTGTATACCGTAGTGATATAAAATATACCAATAAAATATTGTCATTTTCGTTTTATATTATAATCTAGTTGTGCCTGAATTATGAAATAAAATTCTTGACAATAAATATTATATATTATTTAACTCAAAACAGGTATTTTACTTCTGAGTTCGGAATTGATAGTTTATACAAAAAATTATACAGACTGTCCGCGGATAGGGTTTACAATAGCACAAATGGATGAAACATTTCATTTTTCGGGAAAAAGTATTGCTTGTAAAAAAAAATGCAATTCACGAAGAGAAAATTTTGATTTTTTTATACAGGGTTCGCAAAAACTTCAAATACATGATTTTTCTCCAAGAGCAAACTACCTTTATTTTTCATTTTTGACCAAAATGCCAATTAGAAAACTTATTTGGAATAACGTTTGTAATTTAAATCCGAGATTTAAAATCGGTCAGAGGCCGTCCCTCCCAGCGGGATTTGGCATGCGCACTAACCTCCTGTTATCGACCTGTCCTATAGCGACATGCTCATAATACACTCCAGAACCGGCTCGGCACCATTTTTGTTGTTGTGTTTAAGTTTTCTCTGTGGATTTCTGGTTGTTCTATTTGGTATTGTGGTTTGTGGGTGTTTAATATTTACGGATTTTTTAGTGATTTGTGTTTGTGCTTTTCGTGACTCGGATTGGAATATAAACAATGACTAGTAAAAACCGTTGTATGATTTTATTATGACCAAATAGGGGTAAAATACCGGGTATTTCGTATTTTCAGTAAGTATGGAGTAGTGATGTATCTTGATAAATAACTTTATTTTATTATGATCAATTTAAACACATCAAATCAAGGCTAAACTACACAAACAAGGTATGAAAATAAAGAGACACACAAACCAAGACATATTATCCCGATCAATGTCTTGGTATATTTTATTTCCAGCCCTGCAATCTAATTAGGTACGCCAATTTTTCGGGCAATATATTGCTTCCAAAAGTTTAAAAGACACTTTTCTCTATACTTATAATATTAAAAGAAAAAATGTAAATACCTAGGTAGTTTATATTATCCACGGGTCAAGTTCTCGGGCAAAAACTTTTTCAAATTCTTAAACAAGAAAGTGTGCTTAAAAATGTTTTACAAGTATAATTTATCCAAACTCAGTTTGAGGACATTCCAATCATTCCATATGGCGGTAAACAGTCTCAAAGAGACCGACCTCACAACCAGGGTTGTCAGATCTTTCTTCTTCAATTCTTTAAGTTTTTTTATTAAAGATGTTTCATTTATATCAGTATTCAATTGTTAGTCAGTAACTTTCTTTGAAAGCTAGTTTGCAAATATACTTTAAACCGAGGAGTTTTGAGTGTGACAGAAAAAAATAACAAGCCATTCATTGTTATAATAATACATTCTTTAGTCCTTAAGAAACAATATAACTGAAATCAAGACAAAAAGTGTTTTCAGTGTTTAAAAACAACTAATTAACAAACCCTTGTTTCTCGCATACTTATACATAATATATTAAAAAACCAGAAAATTTGGTAGAACTGGCAACCGTTCACAATTTATGCACGTTGTCAGGGGTGATAAGCGCCAGCTACCTGCAGCTGGTATAGCAGAAGCGGTCCCCAGCCCGTTCAACGATCGATTCTGTCAGACAGAGATAGGCCAGTGATCGCGTATGGCGTGGAAGAGACGAAGATAAAATATACGTGATTTGGAACTTATGGAAGGGCCGGGGAATGGTCCGAGAATGGAGTTCTGGTAAAAAAATTAAAGCATTTTCTGAGCAGTGTCGTGCCGTGTTAGGTTTATTTTTCTGGTTTTAATTTTGTATATACAGTGGGCTTATAAAGTATAGTATGTACAAACACCTAATGTTAAACAAACTTATAAGTGTGTACACGCATTTTAATTATTTGTTTGGGACGCCTATGGTTAGGAGTTTCATACTGTTTTATGTCATTAAATTGACCTAAGAAACACTATACCCAAGTTTTTGCCAGATTGTAAAAATCAATTCAAGTTATATACCAACTAATATTTGACATAAGGTTACGTACGCGATAACATCGAAGATTGGTTATTTTGCTGGTTTTGTTTGTTTTTTATATTCGATTTTATTAGACTAGTTTAATTGACTTGTTCTCTTCCATTTCGAACTAAAAACAAGGCAAATAATTTTAAACAAACAGAAAATGGCTTTGTGAATAATGCAAGTTTGATATTCAAGTATGGCCTGACATCTGGTGTTTATCATGATTCGATGAAGAGTGAAAACTTTGAGAAATGGTTTGAAGAAAAATTGTTACCAAACTTGGAAGAACCGTCGCTTATTACCATGGATAATGCCACATATCATTCTGGGCTAATTGAAAAAATTCCAAATACAAGTTGGTCAAAAAGATTTCTTATTGTATGGTTAGAACGAAGACAAATTCCGGTTTCACCATTTGCAATGAAGGATCAGATCTAGATAATAGTGAAGCACCATATCCCACCCAAATGTTAAAAGTAATCTGGAAAGCGCTATTTATTTTATTTTAATAGGTTGGACGAACTAGTATTACAACATGGAAATCGAGTTTTAAGACTTCCTCGATATCATTGCCGCTTTAATCGTATTGAAATGGTTTGGTCGGAATGTAAGCGCTATTATGATGCAAAAAATAAGGTCTATGCATCTTGTAACAAATGACGTAGTTTTGGATCTGTGGATGAAGCCATAGAAAACGTAACAGGGGAAAAATGGAAAAATTTTGTAACACACACTAATAAAATTATAAATGATATGTGGGAACAGGAAAGATTTATCGATGCTTCAGATACTCTTCCACTTATTATTAATTTAGACGAATCTGATGATGATGATGATGATCCTTGCGGAGATGATTTATTTTATTTTTATTGATTCCCTATTTCGCTTATTTAAAGTGCGCCTCAGCGTGTTTAAATCCCACTTTCAAAAACGCGCGTGTTTTAAAGTTACCATGGCAACATCAACAACCCGTGAAACGTGAAGTCTAAATATGTCATCTTTTTAATTATTGATTTGACAGAATTACCTTTTAACGTCAAATAAAATATTTTTTAAGCGATACACAACCAATGTCAACGGTGACAACAATGAATATTATGTGACAGCTTGGAAGTTACTTTTTGTTCTCCTCATTTTCATGACAACGACAGGTATATCACATCACGAATTCGACCATTTCACTTATTTACTAAGTTATTATTTCCATTTTTTGTAATATAAATACCAATAAGTGTACCAATAAAAAAAAATAATGTAAAGTATTCGTGGATAACTGGTCTTTAAAACACTTGCTCTATTTCAAGCACTCCGGCTGAGCCGTCGTGCTTGCAAAATCGCGCGTGTTTTAAAGACCTTAATATCCACTTATACTTTAATATACTAAATTATATTAAACAACTGTATTTTGTTGTGTTGTTATTTTATCCTTCTTCATGATTTTATAAATAAGATGAAAATATTTGCAACAAAATTTATAGACTGATGCACTAGACAAAAAATAGGTATATGATTTAATTTTAAATTTTATAAATGAGTTTTATTTATTTTTCAGTTAGGTAATTTAAATTACTTTAAAATTTCACACTGATTTTCAGAAACCAAATGTTTCATCCCATGATACCTTTTACCCTAAATAAACTACTTATTTCTGACTATACAGGGTTGGGCAAATGTTCCGGAACGGCTTAATTACAGGCGAACGAAAAGTGATATCGGATCCGGGTTTTGGGCAATCTATAGGACTAAAATTGTACTGTTTGACTATTATACCATATGTCAGTAATGTCACTAACTGTCAAGTGTTGACGTTATTTCTTAGTTTTTTTAAATGGAACACCCTGTATATTTTTACATTTTTAAATTCCATATAAAATTATAATTATTTTTTATCAAATGCACTATTAGTCTATACTTCATAGTTTCCGAGATATTGACTCTCGAAAAGTGACATTTTTGAACTTTGACAGCTTATAACTGTCTAACAGTACGTCTTAGAGCAAAACGGCTTACATGTCCCTGTCTTCAATTTTTATTATCTTCCCAAAAAAATCAACTTCCAGTTAAACCGGAACAACTATATTTCCTGCTTTCGAGTTACATCCGGTTTAACCGGAAGTTGATTTTTTGGGAAGATAATAAAAATTGAAGATAAGGACATGCGAGGGGTGTCTCACTGTGGCAGTAGGTGTACAAATGTTAAGGCAGGACTTAGCAGGACCGTGGCAGAACTGTGGCAGGACTGTAGCAGGACCTGGCAGGATCGAAGCAGGACTGTGGCAGAATCGAAGCAGGACAGGCAGTACCTTTCAGATCCAATCAGATTTCTCCAATAACTTTAGGAGTAGGGATAAATAGCGGGAAGCAAAAAATGTTTTTGTTTGCTTTTGTTTATTAATAGAAAGTATAAATGGAAGTGCGTGTAACAGACGTCGCAGTTTTTAAAGTTCTCGGCGCGCGTCGCCGCATAATATTCCTGTTTAAGTTCCGTTGTAAACACCGGTGAATCACAACAGTCAACTAGTCGAGTTTGCAGTCTCATTTATTTTGTTCATGCAAGTTATTGATAAAATATATTGTTTATTTCCGAGTTTATTTCTTTGTTAAGAAAGAAGATAAATATTTAGAAGTTGTGTGTCCGTGGTAGGACAGTAACAGGACCGTGGCAGGACAAGCAAGACCCTGGCAGGACAAGCAGGACAAGCAGGACCGTGGCAGGACAAGGGCAAAAACGACAAGTCCTGTCAAATTTGGCAGTAGGTGTACAAATTTTGACTAGTGAGACACCCCTCGAGGACATGTAAGCCGTTTTGCTCTAAGACGTACTGTTAGAAAGTTATAAGCTGTCAAAGTTCAAAAATGTCACTTTTCGAGAGTCAATATCTCGGAAACTATGAAGTATAGACTAATAGTGCATTTGATAAAAAATAATTATAATTTTATGTGGAATTTAAAAATGCAAAAATATACAGGGTGTTCCATTTAAAAAAAAAATAACGTCAACACTTGACAGTTGGTGACATTACTGACATATGGTATAATAGTCAAATAGTAAAATTTTAGTCCTATAGATTGCCCAAAACCCGGATCCGATATCACTTTTCGTTTGCCTGTAATTAAGCCGTTCCGGAACATTTGCCCAACCCTGTATAAATACAGTATAAAAATAATAATTAATAATTTGAAAAAACGCGCTTGTATTTTACTTGTTCACATGCATCCGTCTTTATGTAGATCAAGCCTAAGAAAAATCATAAAAGTCAAACTGACTACTGAATTAATTTACGACGTACCGCAAATAGCGGTCATATTGAACTATGGAGAACTAGAGGGTAGGAGGCCGATCGACAATGGCAGCATTTTCAAATTCTGTCCCGGTTTTTTGGTTAGTTCGCTATTGGCCGATAGATGGCTCTCGCGTCCGAAGTGGGCTGATGTTGTCTTCTTCTTCTTCGTTTTTAATATGGAAAACTAGATCCTCCATAGTTTTTAAATTTTACTTTTGACAATTGACATTTTATTTTTCGAAATAACAAATAACGTTTAAAGACAAGACAAATAACGTTGTATTGTAATTAATTTCCATATTTATAATGAATAATGGTACAATTTATAAAAGTAGAGTTTGCTTTGTGTCGGGGTGTAAGACAGGATCTTCTTCAGAGATGAAACGCAGCCAAATAAGTCTCTTTCTAGCTCCAAAGGTAAAACCCTCTAGCTAGAATGTTCCTGTATTTTAAAAACGAAGCATCGTTGGAACTTTATACAGGCCGAGTTTACTAATAAGTATAACAAAGTAAGTGTAAATTCATATAAAAGTCCTTATTTGTTCCTTAAAAGAACTAATTTAAATAAAAATAGTTATCGCGTCCATAAGAAACCATTTATTTGATAGCCCACTTCGAACACGAGCGTCATCTTATGGCAACTCGTAAAGCTGAATTACCGATGCTAATTTGGGACCGAATCCAATGCATTGCGATCGGCCTCCTACCTCAAGTCCTCCATACATTGAACAAACTATAAATTTTCAAACTATACGAGTAAAAAGTAACTTTAGAAAAATCGCTTTTATATGTCGAAATAATGAAATATAACAATCTTCCAAAACATATCGGAAGAATAAAAAAATTGGCAACTTTTAATATTGGTTATTGGTTACGTCTACGCGGATTTAATTTAATTTGCCAATAAATAAATTTTATTTTAGGTGAAGAATTGGGAGGACACCGAAAGAGAAAACAATTACATTGACTGTTTAAAAATTTTAAGTATTCAGTATAGCAAGCCTTTGCCACCTCTGGACTGGTGCTTTTTGCAAGAACTGATCCATAATCCCAAAATGAAGAACTATTGCCTAGATTTGGCGTCCCATCAGGCTGTGTTATCGGGTTCTGCGAGAAGACTTGTGGAAAGTTATATGGTTGCTATTACAGAAAGTCATAAGGTAAAATTCAGAAATATGAAGTAGTATTTGTATGTTCCGGTAGACAATTTTAAACGCGTTCTGACCATAGTTCCGAATTCGTTGGCTCAGATAATGTTATACTTATAATTCAAAAAATATGACGTAACAAAATACAACAGAAATACCTAGTATGTAAAGACCAAAAACGTTTTTCGATTAATATTTGGGGCTGGATTAGTTAGCAAGAATTGTTCAAGAATTCACCCGACAAAACAACGTTTACATTTTACCGTGGAGTTCAAAGAGTCCAGACCTTAATCCCGTTATTGAGAAACTTCGAGGAGAAATGATAAAAAATATACAGGGTGTCCCATGACTTATGGGCTTTAGAGTAACTGGAGATACTAGACATCAAACTAAGCCGATTAAGTCATATAAGTTTTTTCGGATTGTTACTCGTTCTAGAGATACAGGGTGTTGAAAGTAAAAGTTTATTATTATTATTATTATTAATATTATTATTTATTTAGTTAAAAGTTTAATAAAGTGTATTGAGGTCAACGGTGGTCACTTTCAACATTTACTAAAGTGAGCTTCTTGATTTGTTCCACTGTTTCGAATTTATTGCGTTGTGATAATTAAAATATTAATTTAATTATTTAATATGTTTTTTTATGCTTTGGAATGTTTAAAGGGAAATATCTCGAAAACCGTTAAAGATATTAAGATCAATCAAGTACACCTTTTTGACTCAGAAAATGCTCTTCTTTAAGAAACTTTAATTGAAAAACACCTAATATCACAGGTAAGAAAAAAAATCATAGATTTATGAAGCCCAGTGTATGCAACTAGCGCCCTCTAGTGTGAAACTTAAAAATTTCTACAAATTCTTATTTCTAGCTCATAAAAACATAATACTGCCAACTTTCAATTCGATTCATTAAACGGTTTTAAAATTATGGCTTATTTTCGAGAATAAACTTTTACTTTCAACACCCTGTATCTCTAGAACGAGTAACAATCCGAAAAAACTTATATGACTTAATCGGCTTGGTTTGATGTCTAGTATCTCCAGTTACTCTACGGCCCATAAGTTACGGGACACCCTGTATATAGGTATGATTTTAGACCGAAAAGTCAAGAAGAACTCGGACAGAGACGATACTTAAAGCATGAAATAACTTCAGAGTTTACAAAAAAACATTTACAACAATTACATTTTGTTTTGAGGAAGTAGTCCATACTTAAAGTGGAGTTAAATGATATACAGTGACCGGCAGAAAGTACGCACCAAAGGGGATTTTTTTTAATTTCAAAACTTACCAATTTTTTTTGCGGTGGAAAGGTTCTGCATGTTCTTAAACAAATAAGAACATAAATAAAACTAGTAAATATTGCGTCGTATACGAGGGAGAGGTGAAAACGTTAAATTCACTCAAGAATAAAGTGCTCTTATTTTTCACCGTAGACATTTTTTCTATTAGGAAATGTTGTTTGCACTTAAAAGTTATCCCTAAATACCAAATTTCAGCTTAATAGCACAAAAAAATGTTATTACTTTTTTTTACGCCCCCTCGTATGAGTCGATGAGCTATGCAAACTATAAATTCGGTTTTTAACAGCTCGTGAGCAATTAGACACATAACTTACTTAAATTTGTTTAAATGTGCAAAAACTGAACGTTTAATTCAATAACGTCAAAAATAATCTCATTTTTCTGGTGCACACCGTACATTATTCTATGGATAAGCGAAATAACTTTATGTAAAATAAATGAGGGTTTACTTCATACATTTAACAATATTTTGCCGTTCCAAATTTTTCAAAAACTCTTCAATCCATTGGTTCATGAATTAAAGTTTAAACCCTTACATTATAATTTTCGTTTTCATTGAAAAAGTAAAAACATTTTTTTGTTCTATTAAGCTGAAATTTGGTATTTATGGATAACTTTTAAGTGCAAACAACAATTCCTAATAATAACAAAATGTCTACGGTGAAAAATAAGAGCACTTTATTCTTGAGTGAATTTAACGTTTTCACCTCCCTCGTATACGACGCAATATTTACTAGTTTTGTTTATGTTCTTTTTTGTTTAAGAGTATGCAGAACCTTTCCACCGCAAAAAAAAATTGGTAGGTTTTGAAATTAAAAAAAATCCCCTTTGGTGCGTACTTTCTACCGGTCACTGTGGAAAAAAGAAAAGCACAAAGTCTTCCTCCACAATTTTTTTATTAGAATAACTACGCGCACCTAGAATAATTCATAATAATTTAATTCGACCTGTTTCGAGCGTAGAAATACTCATCATTAGGAAAACAAAGTGAAAGGTACAATGCTGATGTTGTTAGCAATAGAGAAAATAATAGTGGGATTGAGCCGTAATGGAGCTTTCAATTGTGTACAAGAGGTGTAAAAATTGAATAGTCAAAAGACCGATAATCAAGACTTCAGCATACTGGAAAGTCAAGGGTTAGTGTCTTGGGCAAAAAAATGAAAAGATCAAAAGAAAAATTAGGGAGTTTTAACAGACTTTGTAAAAATCATTTATTAAGTAGTGAAAAAACCTTAAGTTTTATTCAGCTTTGTCAGAGACATGTAAAAGTATTGAAATAAAAGGGAAAAGGAAAAAAAAAATTTTTCATAAAAGTCAATGCACTTTTGCACAAAATGTGTATGTTTTGACTCCTGCCGGGGTAACTGGGCCGTAAAAAGTACTTTCAAGCTAAATGATGCTTTGACTTTTATGAAAAACATTTTTTTCCTTTTCTTTCCCTCTTATTTCAATACTTTTACATGTCTCTGACAAAGCTGAATAAAACTTAAGGTTTTTTCACTACTTAATAAATGATTTTCATAAAGTCTGTTAAAACTCCCTAATTTTTCTTTTGCTCTTTTCATTTTTCTGCCCAAGGCAGGGCCTTTCCACTAACCCTTGACTTTTCAGTATGCTGAAGTCTTGATTGTCGGTCTTTTGACTATTCAATTTGTACACCTCTTGTACACCATTGAAAGCTCCATTACGGCTCAATCCCACTATTATTTTCTCTATTGCTAACAACATCAGCATTGTACCTTTCACTTTGTTTTCCTGATGATGAGTGTTTCTACACTCGAAACATGTCGAATTGAATTATTATGAATTATTCTAGGTTCGCCTAGTTATTCTAATAAAAAATTGTGGAGAAAGACTTTGTGCTTTTCTTTTTTCTAAATTACATTTTGGTTATACACAAGGTATTTATTGGGGGTTGTTTATTGTTAATTAATAATGCGTTATTATTACCTGCTTAACAAACTGTATTTATATCGATCCAGAATCTGTAATTACCTAGTGGGGAACATGGATTAAGGCCGCAATATTCTACGCAGAGCATTTTGAAGCCATTAAAGAACTAATTTTGAATGGATTAAGTTGTGCAAAGTAGAGTTGTAAAAAAGGGCAAGCGTAGCTAAAGATCTTGTTTTTATTAAGGTTAATTTCAGTTTTATACCGGACATAATATTATTCTCGTTGGAGAGTAAACATTAAACTTTAAGAGACTCAATTAGTATTGCTGAAACTTTTTCCGCTAAATGTAACAACATTCCCGGTAAAGTAAGGAACAAATTGGATGTAACTGTAAAAAAGAATGAAGGATTTAAATACTTAATTGCAGTAAACAGCATTTATGAGGGTAAACCATCCAACGAAGTTGTATCTTGGCCTTATATTTTGCTACCTAAGTTGCAGTATTGTCCGATTACATCAGTAGATGTTGATAGAAGCTTCTCTTTGTATAAACATATTTTTACTAATAGAAGACAACAATTTTTAGTTAAAAATGTTGAAAAATATTTAGTGCCTTTTATAAAATTTTAGGTTAAAAAATTGTTAACTTTTATTTTTATTCTCTATTTTTTAGAACGAGGAATATATGCACATTTACAGAAATTTAAAGTACCTAGCCAATAGTATACAACCAATGGTGCTCAAACCATTTATAGAAAACTCTCTTCATTGTGCCTTTAACAAGTTTGCAGAAGATCCTACTTTCGTTCACATATTGGATCATTTAATAGAAGTATTAAAGGACGAAGATGTTCAACATATTAACAAAAATGTTATTGAACACGTATTAAGGCAACTTGTATTTGTCACAGAAATATCTTCAAAGGTAAAGTTTAGCCCCTCCGAACGCAAAAATTCTTTTTACTTTCGGATTTTTCTGGTTTATAATAAAGTATTTTTATATTTTTTAGGCGTTTCCATTATTCCTGAACTGTATTGTCTGGTTTTCACAAAAAGGACTGGAAGAAATAACGAAATTCGATTTGGCCAAATTCGAACAAGCCGAATTTGAAAAAAATACAAAAATAAGATGTTTCGTCGCTGGAAATGCATCTTCAAAATCGTCGCTTAATTGGCTAAACGATATTTTTGAAGTTGCGTCTAAAAATAGTGTTAGGTAAGTTGTTGATTGTTTTTACCGGCAAAACGTTCGCAACATAAATGGGAAAACAATTTATTAGCAAAGTACCCAAGAAACTTTTTCGGGGTATCGGTTCTACATATCCGATAACCTAAAAATCGTTTATATATACGCATAGCTCGCCAGTCACATCCCTTGCGCTCTACAGATGTGGGCATGCGCACAACTCTCTTGTTATTAGGTTTTCCTTGTTAAGCGACATCCTCAAAATACACTCCAGAACCGGCTCGGCGCCCTTTTTGTTGTTGTGGATTTCTTGATATCTGTGAACTTATAGCTATGTTTATAAGTCACGAAATTTTTTTTGGGTACGAGTCAATTCCGCCTGCAGCGTTCGTAAACGAATTTAAATTTTTTTAGGGGCGAAGATTAAAATTCTTCCATTTGGATTTATCGTTTTTAGTAAACTACCTGACCCACCCATCTAATATTAAAATAGGTGTCCCGCAGGGTACAGTGTTGGGTCCTGTACTGTTTTTGGTGTATATAAACTCGCTAACTAATTTAAAACTTGAGAATGCAACGATCGTTTCCTATGCAGATGACACTGCCCTAATATTTTCTGCAAAAACATGGGATGGAGTAAAACAAAACGTAATTAATGATCTGGAGGTCATTCAAAACTGGTTAAATACTTTTAAACCAACATTAAACCTAAATAAAACCACTTATATTGCTTTTTCAATTACCCTTGCAAATCGGCCAGCCTTTAATTCCATTCAAATAAAAAATTCAAATACAATAATCAAGGAAGCCTCACACACACTAAATATTTAGGAGTAATTATAGACAAGCATTTGAAATGGAATCACCATGCTCTTAAGTTAACATCAACAATTAGAAAGCTATTGTATAGATTCAATACCTTAAGAAAGGACTTGTTGGTGGACATGGTGGAGTCTTTGTTGAGATATAGTATTGTGGTGTGGGGGGGTATGTATGGGACGGCTTTGCACCCTCTGAGCATTGTACAGAAGTATATTTTAAAAATAATCTACAAAAAAAATTTACTTTATCCTACTAGCATGTTGTATTCTAAAAAAGTTTTTGATGTAAGGTCTCTATATGTCTTGGAGACTAGCATTTTTGTTTATAAAAATAAAGATGTAAAAAATCATATCAGTCATTGCCACCTAACGCGAAATAAAGCAAATGATTATATAAAACTACCTAAAAGTAACACTAATATTAACTTAAGATTTCTCAATTATTTCGCTCCCAAGAATTATAATTTCATACCTCATACCCCTGGAAATTAGAAATATCACTAAAATTCATATTTTCAAAAAAAAAAATGTAGATCTTACATATTTGAAAGGATTCACATATTTAGGAACCTATTCTGAATTTCGGCTTATGTAGGTCACTTCTCTAGTCTGGAAGGTATCTATTTATTTGAAACCTGTTCAAATATTTGAAATTTAAACTTGTAGGAAAATTGCAGCTATTACACATACAGGTGTTTAGTCATCTAGGTGATTGGTGGTTGCATTTTTTGTGTAAAAAATGTACCTTAGGTTTTATTACTTAACAAAAAATTTGTAGAGGAGATAACTTTTAACTATTAATACAACTAGGTACATTTAAATGTAACGATTTACATGTAATACATCCTGAGATAATAAATGTGGTAGGGGTAAAGGGGTACTGTTCCCACCTCAAAGGGGTAAGTTACCTGTTACCTGCTCTACACGAATTTCCAAAAAATCGGAGGAAATAGTTACAGGATAAAAACTTCGAAAAGTAGCGTTAGTAAACTAATTTTAATTTTTTTAGTGGCGAAGATCGAAATTCTACGTAGTTGACTAAAGACGATAAATCCAAACGGTAGAATTTCAATCTTCGCCACTAAAAAAATTAAGATTCGTTTACAAACGCTACTTTTCGAAGTTTTTAACCTGTAACTTCTTTTCTCCTGGTTTTTGGAAATTCGTATATAACAGGTAACTTACCCCTATGGGGTAGTTTACTAATGACGATAAATCCAAATGATAGAATTTCAATCTTCACCACTAGAAAAATTAAAAAGCGTTTACAAACGCTACAGGCGGAATTGACACGTACCCCAAAAAAATTCGTTGCGGCATAAACGGTGCTTATGAACGTTGCTAACTTCACACATGATTTCTTGTTGTTTTCTTTGCCATTGTGGATTGTTGGTGCTTAATATTAAATATTACGAATTTATAGTTTTTGTGTAGTTTAGTGAATTGTGTTTATGCCTTTAGTGCAGTGGCGGCCCGTCGGGGTAGGCAAGGTAGGCGCCGCCTACCCTTAAAATTCATCCCCAAGCACTCCAATCTTATGCTACCTTCCTGTTCATAACATATTTAAGTAATGCTTTTTAAAATATGTCAACATGTGCTTCTAATAGTTTGATTTCATCAATGTACTAGTCCTTAAAGCTAGTAAATATTCCATAATTTTTACCGCACCGCCAGGGATTGGCTACCAAGCTCGGTTGTCCACTAAGCCAGGTTGGGGAGGCGATAAGTTTAGCGCCTTTTATGTTGTATACGGCATGATACGCATCACGCTAGCGCTGGTTGACGTCACGAATGGTGGAAACCAATTAAACGAGCCGCGAGCTACCTTGTCGCCAAGGCAAACGATTCGGCGCCTTTCGTAACCCATCGAAGCACGTGACTCGGTTGATCAATAGAAATCGATTCCAACAGATGGCCGGCCTCGTCAAACTGGACGGGCATTAACGAGGGTTGTTTTAAGCGCCATAACTGTAAAAAAAAACGATTTATGATTTTATGCAGAACGACTTCTTTTTATAAAATATTTTATTAGGTACCAAGGGATTAAAAGATGGATTTTGTGGATTTTAAGTAGAAAAACGTCATATTATTAAGTAAGTAAGTACAATAGAACTACATATATTACAATTTGATAGAAATAATGTGTACATTTATTTTCTTCTTGTACAATAGTGACCTACGTAAGTAAGCCACTCGAGAAGTCGAGAAGGAACGGGGAAAGCAGTGATTGTGTATTGTGTTTAGCCAGTGAAATTCGACATTTGTAATTAATTTGAAGAAAATTTAGGATTTTTCGATAAACACAGCTGACAAAGGACATTTCTATTGTTTCTTTAAATCATATATATTTTTGTAACGTGGATAATCCTGTTCATGATATAATTTGTTCTTTACACGAAACGCCATTTTATAGACTTAGAGATGACGAAAGAAGAGATGTACGCCCTAAGCCACCCCTTAATGTTTTAAAACGTGATCATAAACAAGGACATCTTTTTTCGCGATCATTTAATACTCAATGGTACGAATACCGTATACTTCGTACGAAGTCAGTTGAGACAACGTAAATATTGGGGGTACGATCAATTTACTGCATCACACACTGAAACTGCAATACAAATGTAACAAAATTTCTATTGATCGCTACCTATACAGATGTTCGAAGATAGTCCACGTGGACTTGACAAGTCTATCATCAACTTTTTTTTAGTTCTTTTGTCTGTCTCAACTAAGATCGTATACACTTTACGATAGTCACAAGTGGCTATGTGGGAGTTATTTTAAACAAGGGTTATTTTGTTCGTTGCGTGGTGTGGTCTAAATTTTATTTTCTCTCTTTTTATTTACGTAAATAAGACAAAATAAGATATGATAATCATAGGAAAAATTAGGTACTATATCAGGTAATTCCGTTTGGCTTTAGGTTATTTCAGTCGCGGTCGTGTCATAGACAATTTACCTTTAGATACCTACAGCTTATCTCCTGCGCAAACAAAAGTTACGTTTTATGGGTGAAAAAATACGTCCGAGCGCATGCCTCGCCGGTCAGCTGTCTTCATTCGGGGAACCTTCGTGCATGCGCACAAACCTCGTGTTATCGGCCGTCCTACTTTATCGACAATAATCGACGCGCTCAAGAATACTCTCCAGAACCGGCTCGGCCGCCATTTTTGTTGTTGTGTTTTAAGGTTTCTTTTCTCTGCGGATTAATTGTAGTTTTCTAAAGTTTTCAGCTATCGGATCGGCTATCGTGGATTGTGGGACTGGTGTTTAATATTTATGGATTTCTGGTTTTTGTGTAGTTTAGTTAGTGAATTGTGTTTGTGCTTTTAGTGACTCGGATTGTAATATAAACAGTGACTAGTACTAGTTGCAGCCGTTGTATAATTGTATTATGCCCAAATAGGGGTAAAATAAACCCTCTATGGTGGCATATAAGCAAGAATTTAAATTTTAAAGCCCGGACCTGTCTATTTTCCCATTCGTCAAACGATAATGTTGCAGTGCGCATGTCTAATAGTTCCCAGTTTTGTTTACATGCGCGAGGCCATAAAACTGCCACATTCGTGATTATTGTTTGTTTATCTAAAGGTAAATTGTCTATGGGTCGTGTACGTATATAGGCGATTATGATTATAGAACGTTTTAAGGTGGTTTATTTTGGGTTTTTTAAAATTATTCATTGTTTCAATAATAATAATAATAAATGGTTCAAAAAAGTTATATTAATGACTATTGTGGTCCTTTTTTTTTCGTTTATAAGTGATAAAGTAATAATTTATTAACATTAAATTATTGAGCAAATTTGGGCGTGGTCGAAAAATATTTTTTTACCGGGTATTTCGTATTTTCAGTAAGTATGAGGTAGCGATACTTCTTGATATGTAATTTTATTTCATTATGATTAATTTAAACACATATAACTAGGCCTAGGCCACACAAACAAAATCTTTAAGCCCGGACCTGTCTATTTTCCCATTCGTTAAACGATCATTTTGCAGTGCGCGTGCCTATTCCTGTGTGGTTTTGTTTACCTGCGAAAGGCTATAAATTTGCTACTTTCGAGATTATTGTTTGCTTATCCAAAGGTCTATGACAAATATCCGTGTTCGGGTAGCAGTTACCTACAATTTTAAGTTAAAAAAAATTAATTAATACGTTAATAAAAGCATAAAATAAAATTTCGTCGATTTGCCGTATTTAATTTTTAAGAGTTTTTTCTAGATACCTTTTAATTGGCTTATTTGAAAATAATAAAATTTGGTGTGCGAGTCAATCATACAAGGACCTTCAAAAAAGTCCTAAACAATTTTGATGTAAAATTAACAGGGGAAGCAAAAAGTACATGACAAAAACCACCCGGTATAAAAACTTTACACTGTCTACTAGTATCTACTCTACACGCTTTTTTAGAGTTGACTCCTATATTGAGGACCTCACGGCAGCCCTGATAAACAACCTGAACCACGAGGAGTCCCCGCAATGGTTAATGGAACATTTCGGTCAGATTCAGGCCAAAGTTGCAGAACGCTGCGACACGGCGGAAATTGAATACTTCTGCGAAATATTAACTGTAGCTGTGGTTTATTTCTCTGGATTTTTCGTCTTGTTGCCCAAGTATGATTATGGAAGCATTAAGTATTTCTTTCCCGCAGCATTGGCTTTTATGTTAGATGAACCAGGATGGAACGTTTATATTGCACAGGTAAAATGAAGGATAGCGTAGTTTGGTTATTTATATATTTTTTTAGTTTTATACAGTAGTTTAGTAGGAGAGCCCGAACTGAAGTATCCACCATGGAGAAGATAGGGGGGTAGATTGTTCATCTATTATCCATACTATTATATCGTGCGAGCAAAAATTATTTGTATAGGGAAAAAACCCACAGTCGTCTCCACAAATTTGTGCTCCACTTTGAGATAATGGACTACTTCCGTAAAATTAAAAATTATTTGCATCAAAGAGGGCTTGGATTAAAAAACGTAGGGCTTGGTTTAGATCACAATGATATGGGGACGATATTATCTAACCAACTCTAGGTTAAAATTTTGTCAAATTCATATTATGACATGATATGCCAAACTAATGAGTAATAAAATAAGTAGACAAATACAAATTTATTTTTGTTGTTTACAAAATCAACAAAGTAAGAATATACAGAAAGAAAAATAAAAATAATTACATAAATTGCTAAAATTGGCCACCGCCATGCTCCAAGCATAAATTCACACGTCTCTTCATATTTTCGAAAGTGTTGACCACGACGAACGAGGAAAAACTAAGTAATCCATAACCCTTAAACAAGGTGATCTAGGTGGGAATTCAATGTCTGATCGAAAACTGATCAATCTGTCGTCGAAAAAATTGCATAAGTAGTTAATAGTTTCGGCGGCTGTATGGGCGGTTGCACCGTCCTGTAGAAAATATCCAAAACTTAGTTCGTCGTCAAGTAATTGCTCCACAAATGGATTCAAAATATTGTCTCGATACCGTTGTGCTGTAACTGTGTCATGGAAAAAAATACGACCAACAATTCTTCTTCGGGAAACAGCTAACCAGACACCAATTTTTTGAGGGTGCAATGTGGACTCTACAAAAAATGGGGATTTTCACTACTCCACATGCGTGAATTCTAAGAATTCACATAACCGGAGAGGTGGAACCAGGCTTCATCCGAAAAAAATTTCAGGTCTAATAAATTATTTCTTTCCAATAAATTTTGGGTAAACCATTGAGAGTAATTCCTGCGTCTTTCAAAATCTGCCGCTTGTATTTCTTGGAATACTTGCACTTTATAAGGAAATAAATTTAGCTGCTTCTTAAGAATGGTCCTTCATGTTCCATAAGATCTTCCCACTTCTTGGGACATGCGTCTTATACAATTTGTTGGCGTATTTTGCATTATTTCACGAACGTTTGCAAGAAGTTCTTCAAAGAAGTTGTCCATTTTCTCTAAGAGACCTGAATAAATTAACAAGTTCTTCTGTTCTTACAGATGGTCTTCCTGCTCCTTTTTTGTGTTGAATAGAACCTGTTTCCCTAAACACAGCGAATGTTCTTTTCAGGCAATGATAAAAATCCCAGCAATAAAAGCAACGTTAGGAAAATGTTCGTGAAAGTCGTCCATGCACAAACCCGGATTGTATTGCCACTCACCATTTACTCTAAGCCCGTTTCGAAAACACGCTTGAACCATGAATGTTTTGTGCTGTTCCGTAAAGTCCATTGTGTGAATTGTTCAAGAAATTGGAAAAATAAGTGATGAATCAAATTACTTGTAACGACTGTCAAAGATGACGGAATAACTGATTGATTGTTAATTCAGGTAGTTACTGACACCCAACAGGTATTAAGCTCTACGGCTAAGCATTACGTCCTTAGATGCAAGGCCCTCTTTCATGCAAATAATTTTTGCTCGCACGGTATAAAAATTGTAAAAAGTAACTGACTGACTGATTCATCAACGCCCAGCCTAAACCCCTAATCCTAGAATCATGAAATTTCGAGCGCGTTTTCTCCTTATAACGTAGACCTCTGCTAAGAAAGGATTTTTCAAAAATCAACCCTTAAGGGGTAAAAAAGGAGTTTTTATAGGACTTTCTGTATTTTAGAAAATATAGAAAATAAAACTGGTGCGGGCCTAAAAATTGGTATATTTGGTATCCTTTAATAAAATAACAATAGGTATACGTGTTTCGAGATTTTTCAAGATTCACTTAGGGGTTGAAAATAGGTAGCCTATTTTGAGGGGGTACCTATAACTCTATAATTTTAAGCTATATTTCTGAAAACTGGTACTGTGCTTACTCTGTTAAAATAGGCAAGTTTGTGTTTTGATGTTTGGGGAATTTTTGCCCCTATGGGGTAGAAATGGAGGGGGTAAGTTTCCAACGCAATCGCTAACAAAAGATATAAGTAAAAAAATTGTGTGTGCTTAAGACCACACGACAGAAGTGAAAACTTCAACAAGGTGAAATTAATAATATCAAATACAATTTTTCAAGCTCAGTTTAATTCAGTGCCCACAAAAAGTGCTAAACGCGCCTAAAGAAGTATTCACTTCAAAAATGCCAGAACATACCTGAGACGCAACAAGTGTCTATACAACGCACACTGTTTCCACGTCGATACTGAATGCGACTGATCATGCTCTTTCATATAACGTTCATTATCGGGTCAGTTCGGATTGAATATAGCAGTTGAATTCGAGCGTAACACAGCCGAGCCTGACGCGTGACGGCTCAGTTTAATTCAGTGCCCATAAAAAGTGCTAAAAGCGCCTAAAGAAGTTTTCACTTCAAAAATTTTAGACAAATTCTTCGTTGGAACAAATGAAGATGTGAAGAAGTAGTCCATGCTTAAAGTCAGGGTTCGAAAATATCATGATATTTTCGAAAGTATCATATCAAAGGATATATATCGGATATAAATCAGATATATATCCGACATATAAATCATTTTAAGATATTTCTTCATAAAGAAAGGACAACTATTTCGATCAAAAACATACTGCTTATCTTGAAAACTAAATATTTTTGTAGGATACTTATTAAAGTAAACTGACTTTAAAAAACATGACCTAAACTAATGAGTAATGACTTAACAGATAAATCACAAAGGTTAATGATGATAAGATATCCAATAAAAAAAAAGGTGAACATATTTTCAAAACGGACCCACCCTTAATATTAGTTAAAAACATAAAAAAAAATTTTTGTTTCATTTCCCGATTGATACTTATATTCTGAATAATCGAAATTTTAAAAAAATTAATTATTGAATATATCGTGATATATATCAAACTATAAATATCATGATATATATCCTCCGAACCCTGCTTAAAGTGGAGTTGAAAGTATGGGAAAGAAAGAAAAAACTAATAGTCTTCATCCACAAAATTTAATAGAATAAAATTATTCAAGGGTCTGTACAGGGTTATCCAACCAAGACTAGACAAGGCGATTTTTTGACTTTTCCTGTACTTTTATAAAAAAAACTGAAATAGCCATCTTAAGTCATTTTCTCCCGCGAATTCGAATATCTTCAGCAAAAAACAATTGAACATCAAACAAAAGTACTAGGGGTCACTTTGATATTTTTTTAAATGGAACACCCTGTATATTTTTACATTTTTAAATTCCACATAAAATTATAATTATTTTTTATTAAATGCACTATTAGTCTATACTTCATAGTTTCCGAGATATTGACTCTCGAAAAGTGACATTTTTGAACTTTGACAGCTTATAACTTTCTAACAGTACGTCTTACAGCAAAACGGCTTACATATCCCTATCTTCAATTTTTATTATCTTCCCAAAAAAATCAACTTCCGGTTAAACCGGATGTAACTCGAAAGAAGGAAATATAGTTGTCCAGGAAAAGTCAAAAAATCGCCTTGTCTAGTCTTGGTTGGATAACCCTGTACATGTTTCGAACGTAGAAACGTTCATCATCAGGAGACAGAAAATATATTTGGTGCTGATGGTTTTAGCAGAAGAGAAAGTGCTGTAGAACCCTAATGAAGCTTGTATGGAATTAAAGTTTGAATGTCTCTTCTACACTTCAAGTTTTAATTCCATACAAGCTCCATTAGGGTTTTACTCCACCTTCTCTTCTGCTAAAACCATCAGCACCAAATACATTTTCTGTCTCCTGATGATGAACGTTTCTACGTTCGAAACATGTAGGGACCCTTGAATAATTTTATTCTATTAAATTTTGTGGAGGAAGACTTTTAGTTTTTTCTTTCTTTCCCAAATAAAGATGTGTTATGAAAATTTTACACCAAGGGGGTGGAAAAAGGGTTAGGGGAGAGTCGGGAAGCCCGGGACATCGGGTAGCGTAGGACATTGCAGGATAACCTAACCCCAAAAATTTCGCGTTGTTTAACAGACTCTGTTGGTTCTTATTTTTAAAATTTTAAAAGTGTTTCTAAATATTTCACTCAAGTTTTTAGGGTGTATCAGTAGTTCTTTATGTAAGTGGGTCATAAATAAGGAACTATAGAGTGGATAAGTAATTAGAATTCGCTTCGATTTGGGATTTCGTAGCATTACTACTCGCTAGAATGTGATTTGCAATTCGGGTAGCTCGGTATCGGGACACTTTAAATTCGGGTATATCGGGACAACTTGAGATTTACTTTTTAAATTCTTGTTGCATGCAGAATGCCGCAGTTTAAGGACAGGACAACTAATGGTGGTTCCTGAACCGAACGTAACTTCATTTAAGCTGTAAAATATGTAATACACGAACATCACAGAGCAGAGAAGTAGCAAAAAATTTCGAATTTCTTGAAACTCGGCAAAAATTCTGTAAACACAAGTAACGAAACACTTATTCTTCTTTTTTAACGTCTGCCCCTCAATGGATGAAAAGAAGTTATAAACGTTTATAATGGATATAAATATAATAATAATAAATTGGAATTTTCACTTAGAATACTTAATTAAAAAATTAAGAAGTTTACTACCGATTTTTAAAAACATTAAAAAAATTGTAAATGTAAGAGATATGGAAATATTATATTACGCGTTAGTTAAAACTCATTTAACTTACGAAATTTTAGATGGGGAAGAATAAATAGGACTTTAGTTAAAAAATTAGAAATATTACAAAAAAGGTTTCTAAAAATTATATTTTATATAATCTATAATATATCTTTATTCTTCAAAAGAATTATATTCAGAAACAAAAAAAGTTGAACCTAAGACAACTAAAAATAAAAACCTTATACAATTTAAAAACCATCATCATAATACACGTCATAAAAATGAAATAACCATAAAACCTAAAATAAATAAGTCCATAGGACAAAAAAATTTCAAATATTTATATTTTTATTTAAACGATTATTTACCAACAAAAATTGATTTCATTAAAAAAATTTAAAGTCGAAATAAAAACATGGATATTAAAAACAGACAATTTGAAAATATTTTTAGAAATGCTTTAAGTAATTAATAATTAATATTTTTCTGAATAATTTATATAAGTAGGTAATATTTTTTATCGTCAACCGTCAGTAAAGCCATACATTATCAGAGTGATTTCCTGAAGTAAACGAACACTTTATTTTATTGTAAAATAAAATACTTTACCTGCCGCAAATGCGGCAGATAATAGTTATTTGTTTCACTAGGCAGAAAAGCACAAGATTTAATGCCCCGGCTGGTGCTTCATAGACGAGGCGCAGCCGAGGCTAGGAAACCAGCCAAGGCATTAAATCTGCTTTTCTGCCTAGTAAAACATATAAGTTTTTCTCCAAATTTGTTCCAATTTCACGCAAAATCGTATTTTTTATATTTATGTATGTTATTTATGACATTTATTGAATTGTTGTGTTTACTTGTCATTTTAAATTTTAATTTTTAATGACACCTGACAGGCTCAAAAGGTGTATTTTTTCTGCCTAGGCATAAAAAGTCCACTTTTTCTGACTAGGCAGAAAAAATACACCTTTTGAGCCTGTCAGGTGTCATTAAAACTTAAAAGACCGCTTTTAATGTCATTTGGAGAAAAATACTTTTACCATCCACAAATTAGTGACTTTGACATTTATTAATCAAAAATCGTCTGTCACTGGCACGCCTTTCCCTATGACAGCTCGATAATAGTTTTCTCGCGATTTATTGCGATGAGTTATACCTCAATTTTTTATATTATAAATTCTGAACGGTTGGCGATAAAATTTTGTATGCACCACGTCAGTAAAGTGTCTTTATCGACTCGCCTGTTATTCGCCTCGCTCGCTCATCTCATAATTTCAGACTCGTCCGATAAAGAATCACTTTACTGCCTTGGTACATAAATAACTATTACTTAAAAATTATTAATTAATAATTTTATTATAGGTAATATATTTCTTCAAAACAACTGCGTTTATACTACAAATTAACATTTTTACTTTAAAACTTGATTTTTAATGCATATTTATGATTTTACCTCGGATTTTATATACTAAAACAAAAAATAAGATTTGCCCCTAACAAGATCAACTTCAGAGGATTGAAGAATAAGTTTATAGAAGACAACATAAACATATTTATTATACAGGGTGTTTGAAAAATAGACGGAGATATTTTAGAGGGTGATTCCTTGTTAAAAAATATGAAAAAAGTTTCTATAAACATGGGTCCGGAAATGCAGGGTTTTCAAGATACAGGATGTTAAAAAAATAGAAATAAAAAATGAAATTATTAATTAAATTAAAAATACTTACTCGATGCTTGTGTGTAATAAGAGGCTAATTTAGCCCTAAATAGATTAAAATTATTGAGTCCAGTGGCGTCCCGGGGGGCACCTTAGCGAATATTATTATAAAAAAATGTACGCCACTGTCTTTTTTGTAGCTTTAATATTTTTTGTTTAATTAAGCATCTAAAGATACAACTTCTTTGCCTCTTGTATTTTTTTCCTATTTCACTTCATTTTCGAGAAAAAAAATAAAAACCGTTTTATTGTATGTCATTGGACAAAATTGGTTTATTAATTTCTACTAAAATAAATCACAAGTGCATTGGAAAACAAATAATCATTTCTGCATGAAGGATTGACATTTGCGCGTTAGTTCTTTTAGAAAATAATTATACACTTTTTTTGGCGAAATTGTTCTAAAAAGTTTTTGTCTCGGTTTTTGTGATGGAAAATTACACTTTTGAGGAAATGGCAGACATGCATGTAATGTATGCACGTCCCTATAGTAACTGTTATGCAGCGAGGCGCCTGTATGCAGAAGCGTTTCCCAATCGGCAACTTCCAGATAGTAAAACCTTTGAAAGCGTAGACCGTAGATTACGGGAAAGAGGTAAATTTTCTTATTTCTTTTTTGTGATGTTTTTGACAATAATGTTATTTAGGAAGTTTTGCCGTTTCCACCAATGATAGAGGCCGGCCGAGGTCCATAAGAACGCCCGAGTTTAACGAGGCAGTTTTACGTGCCGTGGAACAAAATCCTGGTATCAGTACTAGGACTATAGCAACTAGATTAGGGCGTAATCATTCCAACAGCACTGTGCGGCAGGTTCTCTCCGAGCAACTCTTGTATCCCTATCATGTCCAACGTGTGCAAGCATTACTACCAAGAGATTTTCTTCCTCGTTTACAGTTTTGCCAATGGTACTACCAAGTGGTTAATAATAATATGAATTTTAATAAAACCATACTTTTTACAGACGAAGCAGGATTTCGGCGGGATGGTATTGTTAATTACCATAACACTTACGTATGGAGTGACGAAAATCCCCATGCTTTCGTGCAGTGTCGCCACCAGGAACAATTTTATTTAAATGTGTGGATGGGTATTGTTGGTAACAATTTAATTGGTCCTTTCTTTTTACCCTTGAGATTAAACGGCGAATCTTACTTAGAGTTTCTTCTACAAGAATTGCCCGTACTGCTAGAAGAAGTTCCTGTAACTATACGTAACCAAATAACTTTTATGCACGATGGAGCTCCTCCTCATTTTAGTAGACCTGTCAGAACTCATCTGAGTAACACCTTTGGTGAAAATTGGAAGGACCAATTAACTGGCCACCTCGCTCCCCTGACTTAAATCCATTAGATTTTTATTTATGGGGACACCTTAAGACGATGGTTTACACTACTCCCATAGAAACAATAGAAGAACTATGAAATAAAATCGTAAATGCTTGCGAAGAAATAAAAAATAGACCTCGAATTTTAGCTCGAGTTCGTCGTTCAATGATGCGTCGAGTGAGAAGGTGTATGGAAATGGATGGTGGACATTTCCAACATTTGTTGTAGTTTATGTTATGGTATTGGAAAAGTTGCAATAACATTCTTTCCTAGAAATGTTTTTTTATTATTTGTGGTCCAATGCACTTGTGATTTATTTTAGTAGAAATTAATAAACCAATTTTGTCCAATGACATACAATAAAACGGTTTTTATTTTTTTTCTCGAAAATGAAGTGAGATAGGAAAAAATTACAAGAGGCAAAGAAGTTGTATCTTTAGATGCTTAATTAAACAAAAATATTAAAGCTACAAAAAAGACAGTGGCGTACATTTTTTTGATGATAATAATATTCGCTAAGGTGCCCCCCGGGACGCCACTGGACTCAATAATTTTAATCTACTTAGGGCTAAATTAGCCTCTTAATACAACAAATATCATTGCCAAATTTCAACAGCATCGAGTAAGTATTTTTAATTTAATTAATAATTTCATTTTTTATTTCTATTTTTTTAACATCCTGTATCTTGAAAATCCTGCATTTCCGGACCCATGTTTATAGAAACTTTTTTTCATATTTTTTAACAGGGAATCACCCTCTAAAATATCTCCGTCTATTTTTCGAACACCCTGTATTATTAAATTTTAAATAAACTTATTATTATTATTATTATTAATAACTGTATCATAAATATTACTGTTGATGTATCAGAGCTATTTTTAATTTTTAAGAATTTTACGACGAGTTTTTCTAAATAACGGTTAATTGGTACGAGGACCATCAAAAAAGTCCATACCATTTTGATGTAAAATTAATTGGAGAGCCCATATTTTGGGAAGCCAAATTAACATGGGATTTCCCGTGGCCAATCTGGCGCTGCACCGATATAAAATACATATTTTTGTTGGGCAATGGAAGGTTTTTACATCTTAATAAATTTTCGTTGGATGACAAAATTCCATTTTTAAGACAATAGGAACCTGTTTTCCAGATTCTGGAATGGCTTCATCACATGAATACTGCAGAGAGCATTCCAAAAGAATACCAGAACATCTTCGGTTGGTCCTTGTGTTGCCTACGACATCAAGACGAATTTTCCAAAAGCTCCAAGTGGATGAAATACTTGGATTGCGAAATCTACTCCGCCAATAAATATTAAGTTTTTATAGTTTGTCTTTTATTCCTTTTACTAATATATCAGAAATAGTAAATCCGTCTTTGGCATAACATAGGGGAGGGCTGGCATGAAAGAACCATTTGTTAGTATAAGCATATGGATCCTGCCCAAAAAATGTCCCATCCTGTAATGATAAAATTATGGGTATGTTTCTGAAAATTTTATAAGTATCTGGTATTAATTGTACTTAGTACTACTACTAACACAAAGTATTATGGCAGCATGCCAACAGGGTTGGTGGCAAAAATCATCTATTTTAAATTTAAAAAATCTTTTTTTATTGAATTTAGTTAGATTTGTATTATTTAATTATTTTTTTACTCAGATGTACCTAACACTGCAGTTATATACAACAGTAAATAATTAAAATGCAGTTCATATAAATGAGAATGAAAATATAAATTTGTTATTTTTTTAAATTTATAACATTAATACAAACTTTAACAAACGCGATAGGAAACTGTAGTTCTGAAAACAAAAAAACCCTATACATATTAGGTATATACCGGGTGTCCACGGAAGGTGGTTCGCCCCTCTAATTTTTTTGTTTTTCAATATAATGGAATAAAATTTGGGAGATTTGTATACGACATAAAACTGCATTTTTTGACAGGTGACTCAACATTATGGTTCCGGTTTAACCGGAAGTGACATAAACTTTCGATTTATAAATGGGACACCTGGTATATTTTTCCTTTTTTTGACTCCATATGACATTCTTAATATAACGATGTGTCACTTTTTTCCACCAAGAAAATATTTTTTTTCCAAATTTATTGTTTTATTTAGAGGGCTATAAATACCTTAAAATCACTTATTTCAGTTCTTTAATCTTGGGAAAAATACAGTTTTACTATTTTTGGTCCAATGCTATGTGCTGTAAAATTTAATCTTTAAATTTGTATAGGTAACTAATTTGTTTTAAACGGCAACCTGGTAGCTCATCGGGTTAAAAAAAGGAGTATTTTATTACGATTAATTTGATACTTTTAGAAAAGCTGCCATTAAAAAACTTTAAAAAGTTAACTTGGAACTTTCCTAAAATGAAGCATTTTTTGAGAATTAATTTACATTTAACTGCATCCAATAGCCTGTGACCAGCAAAACTAATAAAACAAAATCATGCCTTGAAGAAAATTGAATTTAATTGGAAATTGGCCGCCATGTCAATTTTCTTCAAGGCATGATTTTTTTTAATCAGTTTTGCTGGTCACGGGCTACTTGATGCGTTTAAATCTTAATTTATTCTCATAAGATGCTACATTTTAGGAAAGTTCCAAGTTAATTTTATAAAGTATTTTAATGTCAGCTTTTCTAAAACCTAATAGTGTGGTATGAAAATAATCGTAATAAAATCCTTTTTTCTTAACCTGACGAGCCACCATGTTGCCGTTTAAAAAAAAGAGTTATACAACTTTAAAGATTAAATTTTACTCAGCACATGGCATTGGAGCAAAAATAGTAAAATTTTATTTTTCCCAAGATTAAAGAACTGAAATAAATGATTTTAAGGTATTTATAGGCTTCTAGATAAAACAATAAATTTTGAAAGAAAAAATTTAAATCTTGGTAACAAAAAGTGACAAGTGATACATCGTTATATTTAGAATGTCATATGGAGTCAACAAAAGAAAAAATATACCAGGTGTCCCATTTAAAAATCGAAAGTTCATGTTACTTCCAGTCAAACTGGAAGTTTCATAATGTTGAGTCACATGTCAAAAAATGCAGTTTTATGTCGTATACAAATCCCCCAAATTTTATTCTATTATTTTGAAAAACAAAAAAGTTAGAGGGGCGAACCACCATCCGTGGACACCCGGTATGTAGGTACTTATACATGGTGATTCACGCCGAGTTGCCTATTAGAAGATCTCAGAAACGAGTAAAGTTATCATTTTTAAAATTTGTCAGCAGCCCTAATTGACTTTGAATTTTCAAAATATTATATCTTCACGTTTCAATCACTTCCGGTTATACCGGAAGTTATGACCAACTTTGGTATTTCAATATTATATATTTTTTAGCTTGTTTGGATACCTATATACTTTATGAAAACGTAAGTAACTTTCGTTAATTATAATCTATATAAACTATCACTAACCGGTTTTGAGATATTAATTACAATGTTAATTTTTTATGTAAAAACATATTATCGAGAAGAAAGTTCAGTAGGTAACTTTGAATCTAAGAAAGCTAAATATTTAAAAAGTTAATGGGTTTTAACTAAATATAGATCTTTTCATTCCATATTTTAGGTTTTACGTTTTTATGCATTTAGATTAACGTACATAAGTTAATTTTCGTAAGAGACTAAAAATATGGATAGTGACATACTAAATATTTAGATAGAAAATTTGATTCTCTACAGGTGAGTAAGATAAAACACCATTTAAGAAAATTGACCTATGTACATTTATCTAAATGATTAGTTTGGCACAATTTTGAAAACGCCCTGTATGAACAACGTAAAAACTAAGTTATAGAATGTAAAGATCTATATTTATGTTAAAAGTTATAAAAATTTTAAATGTTTAGCTTTATTAGTTTCAAAGTTACTGAACTTTCTTCACAATATGTTTTTACATAAAAAATTAATTTATAATTCATATCTCAGAACTGGAGAGATAGGTATAAATTAGTATTAACAAAAGTTGCTTTGGTTTTATAAGGTATCCAAAAAAGCTCAAATTCTATTGAAAGTTGGCCATAACTTCCGGTTCAACCGGAATTGATTCAAAGGTGACAATATATTATTTTAAAAGTTCAAAATCAATTATGCCCGCTGTGAAATTTAAAAATGATAACTTTACACGTTTCCGATATCCTCTAATAGGCCACTCAACGTGAATCACCCTGTATACTATTCTATACATATCATATCATGGTATAATAAAATCATAGGCAAATATATCTGAATCTTTGCAAAATGATTTATCCCATCGATTCTTTTTTTAAATGAAACTACTTAAATAATGATGTAAATCAAGCCAACCCTGCATGCCAGCGTGAACGATGGCGAGTTTCATGGAGGAGAGTGGCCTCCTTTCGGACAGCTAGTTTGACATCCTAGAGAGTAAGAGTACAGTGTGCTCAGGATTTAGTTTCTAGAATATCACGATCGTTCGAATGTTAGAGAGTATCACTGTGATATCATGATGCAGTTTTGTGGCTTGGGTAAAGGCCGGGACACACCTATCATACATCCTTCCGATCCGACTCCGATCATACAGTCGGACGAGTGCCTGGACCTCTATTCTCCAATTTAAGAGAAGTGAATGGTCTCGCGCGAGAGAGCATTCACTTCTCTTAAATTGGAGAATAGCGGTCCAGGCACTCGTCCGACTGTATGATCGGAGTCGGATCGGAAGGGTGCATGATAGGTGTGTCCCGGCATTAAGGCGTTCGACTGGGTCATAATTTCCTTTTTAAAAGACTGACTTTCTACAGTTTTGGACAGGAAAGTTATATTTAAACAGAGTACAGTCCGTGGAGGGGGGGGGGAGCAATATTTTAACATGTTATGGCTCTCCCATCACCATCCAATAAAGAAAAAGCTGCTCTTTCCTAATAAAAACGTTTTCTGGTTTAGTTTACCCATTAGACATATTTTGAGAATAAACGTTATTTTAACGCAATTTGCACCTATACTCCTTTGAGCTTGCGTGGCGAGGCCGAGGTAACGAAGCTGTAAAACTGTAATAAGGTGCATTATTTTCAAAAACAATTAGACTTAAGAGGACAGTTTCCTGGACGAATCGAATATAATCCCATATTTTTTAAGACCGCCCAAGGGAGGCGCGGAAGCCTCGACAAGTAGCAAGAATAAAATTATTGAAAGTCTTTGTCCAATCCGCGTATTTCTTAAATTAATGGATAAAGGAGAAGCCACATATGATAAGGCTTTTTTGACAATTAAAAGGAATTTGCACAAAAATATACCTCTTGGCATGGCTAAATGGACAAAACTCTCGGCACAGAATATTGGTTTGGATACATGAAACGCGTCATAAAAATAGAATTACATATAAAAACAGAGTAAACAAAACAAAAGGACATAAACATCAATCGATATATTTTTGATATACTACCACAGTCAATTAAAATAAATATAAAATTAAAATTAACATTTGTATATTATCTAATCCAAGACAAATATTTCAGGATGTCATTAATAAATTATATTAACTTAAATAAATGATGAATGAATGAATACAGAGTATAGTATACGTGACAACCTTTTTTTAGATATATTATTGTGATATACGGGGTGTCTGAAAAAAGGAGGTCAATCCGTTAATCATATTATATTAATGGAGCAAAAACAATATGACTTTTATAATGCCATTTTTTATTTGTGACCCTCATGTTCGATATACAGGGTGTCAAAGTTTTTTTTTTAAATAATTCGAGTATTTAATATACCTAGGCTGAAGGACCTTGGTCAATGGCCAATCGATACCAGTTATAATAATAGTAATAATACTTATACCTAATAATAATTTTAAATTTGGTACATTTCTTCAGCATAAAGAGTCGCATCTTTTGAAAGAAAGAAAATAAAAACAATCGTCAAATATTCAAAATAGCGAGGGTTCAGTACCCGCTGACCTTCCCTATTTTTTAGTATGTGCGCCAGTGACTTCCAAGCTATATTTTTTAAGGTGACCATTTATTTTTTGGCTTATCAAATTTCGATAAAATGGTGCGTTTTGGAGATAATTTGAAAAGTATGAGTCCTTAGCTAATGCCAACGCGGCTTACGCAAGTCTCCTAATTTTCAAATGCTAAATCAAGTCAGCCGTTGTGCCATTACCATGGATACACGATATAATTAAGTGAAACTTTGCAATAGGTGACAATACCGAAAGCACAGGACTAGCCAAAAATAATGTAAGGACAATGACGTACAGATAAAAACCTGTAGTACTAAACCAGTTAAATAAAATTATTTTATTCCCCTTCACTCGTTCTTAAGATAATAATTTACTATTACTTATAATAATAATAATAAGTTTATTTAAAATTTAATAATAATATAATAAATATGTTTATGTTGTCTTCTATAAACTTATTCTTCAATCCCCTGAAGCTGAGCTTGTTAGGGGCAAATCTTATTTTTTGTTTTAGTATGTAAAATCATAAATCATAAATATGCATTAAAAATCAAGTTTTAAAGTAAAAATGTTAACTTATAGTATAAACGCAGTTTTTTTGAAGAAATATATTACCTATAATAAAATTATTAATTTACAACTTTTAAGTAAAAAATATTACTTTATATAAATTATTCAGAACAATACTAAATAAATTAAAGCATTTCTAAAAATATTTTCAAATTGTCTGTTTAATATCCATGTTTTTATTTCGACTTAAAATTTTTTTAATGAAATCAATTTTTTAATTTTTGTTGGTAAATAATCGTTTAATTAAATAAAAACATAGATATTTGAAATTTTTTTGTCCTATGGACTTATTTATTTTAGGTTTTATGGTTATTCCATTTTTATGACGTATATCATGATTATGGTTTTTAAATTGTATAAGGTTTTTATTTTTAAATACAGGGTGTTTCGTTAAGGGTGGCCACCGGCCATATCTCGGAAACTACTAGGCATAGAAACTTGGAAAAAAAAATATGATTAAAGCGGTCATGAGAAAATCTGGAAATTACTTTTAAGTTCCTCATTTCGACGCAAGGGGGGGGGCACAATTAAAAAAAATTTTTAATTCTAAATTTCTCCGAAAATTCCCGTATTAAGGCATAACTTTGATTACATCATCGAACTCATTGGCGTACCGACCTTAATAGGAGTGGGGGAAGCTATTGAAAGTGTAAACATTAAAATCGCTGTAACTTCTAAACGACTTATCCGATTTTACTAAATTTAAGCTTGTTTGGAAGAACCTTCAATTGTCGTATCTAATGGTACACGATAGTTTCTAATAAAATTGCTAGAGGGCGCAATTTGTATTAAAAATTATTGTTTTGGCAATAACTCTGAAACGAACAAAGATATCGAACTGCGGTCTTCATATCTTTTCTTGCAAATGTCATCTACTTTTCGATTATGATGTCATAGTTATACCGTATGATTTGAATTTTCGGGAGAAAATCGAAAAAACTGTTATTATTACAACTTGTGCCCTCTAGCAATTTTATTAAACACTATCGTGTACTGTTGGATACGGCGATTGAAGGTACTTACCTTTCCCTTCCAAACAAGCTTAAATTTAGTAAAATCGGATAAGTCGTTTAGAAGGTACAGCGATTTTAATGTTTACACATTCAATAGCTTCCCCCACTATTATCAAAGTCGGTACGCCAATGAGCCTTTAACCAAAATGATGCAGAATTGTTTAAGCTTTTCGATGATGTAATCAGAGTTAGGTATACCTTAATATGGAAATTTTCGGAGAAATTTAGAATTTAAAAAAAAATTTTAATTGTGTCCCCTTGTGGCGAAATGAGGAACTTAGCAGTAATTTTCAGAATTTTCTCATGACAGTCATGATCACTTTAATCATACTTTTTTTTCCAAGTTTCTATGCCTAGTAGTTTCCGAGATATGGCCGGTGGCCACCCTTAATGAAACACCCTGTATATATACTAAGATGTTATAAATGTAAAGTTGTCTTATGTTCACAATTTTGTTGTTTCTGAATATAATTCTTTTGATGGATAAAGATAATCTTTATTGAATATAGTTTTTAGAAACCTTTTTTGTAATATTTTTAATTTTTTAACTAAAGTTCTATTTTTTCCTCCCCAACCTAAAATTCCGTAATTTAAATGAGTTTTAACTAACGCGTAATATAATATTTCCATATGCATTTAAATTTTTTTTAATGTTTTTAAAAATCGGTAATAAACTTCTTAATTTTTTAATTAAGTATTCTAAGTGAAAATTCCAATTTTATATCAAAAATAATTTCTAAATATTTTATTTTATTAACTAAAAATTTGAATGTCTTCATTTATTTGAATACTTTTACTATTCATATTTCGTGGTAGGTTATTTAGGTTGAAAGTAAAAGGAATATAATTTGTTTTATTAAAATTAATTGTTAACAAATTGTTATCAAACCAATTTTTTATAATTTTAAAATCTTTTTTAATTTTATTTTTTAAGTTTTCCCAATTTGTATCGGTATAAAAAATTGTAGTATCATCTGCAAAACTATGAATTTGTCCATCGCAATTTATAATAAATACGTCGTTAATATAAATATTAAAAAATAATGGTCCTAAAATTGTTCCTTGAGGAACACATACTTAAAAAATACTTTTGGGTATCTTTTTCCTTTATCTATTTGAACGTAAGTTGATCTATTTTTCAGATAATTTTTAGACATTGTATAAATTATCAAACTATACCAGTAAAAAGTAATTTTGGAAAAACATCGCTTTTATATGACGGAATAATAAAATATAACAATCTTCCAAAAAATATCAGAAAAATTAAAAAATTGGCAATTTTTAAAAACAATTAAATTATTTATACTATTTTTTTTTAAATTGATTTTATTAATGAATTAAATTGGATTAACTTCCATTTTTTTTATTATTATTTTTTTTATGGTTATTATTTTCTATATTATGTTGTCACTTTCCATGTAATGAACTGTAAAAGTTAGTTTGGAATAAAGACATTTTGAAAGTTAATTAATTCTAATTGCTTTCCTCTGAATCCAATATTTTCAAACTTTTTTAACAGTAAATTATGGCTAACTGTATTAAATAAAGGTGAAACATCAACAAAATAATAAATATTCAATATGAATAGGTACGTTAGTAACGGAAAACAAACAAAATTAAAAAAAAATAAAATAAAAGAAATTGCTTGATATGACCTCTATTTTCTATTTAATTCGCATGTAGAGAAAATCTTAACCTTTGAAAAATATGTGGTTTCAACCTGAACTGCTCTCCACTTGTTACTAAAATAACGTACCTATTCATCATTTTATGAACATTATTATGTTAATATTTATTATTTTAAGAACGAGTGATTACAGTGGGCTGTTACTGTTGTGTAAAGAATACTAGCAGTATGTAGAGATAATTAGCTTAAAAAATATTTCATCAATAACAATATTTTCCATATTATGTGGAAAACGTTATGCCAGTCACTGTAAATATCTGATCTACGTGTGCAACTTTTAACTATTCATGTTTTCACTTACTATTCATAGCACGGACCGATTTACAGGGAAGAGGGAGGGGTAATAAAATAGTTATTTTGCACATGTTACATACACTATTTTTTCTACGATCGTTTTTTTATTTAACAAAAAAGTTTAAAATCGCCCTGTACTACCTCTCTTTTGTGTGCAAAATTTATAATGCAAATTTGACAATGTATCATAGATACCTTTGACTTCAACATAATAAAATTATGGCGCCCTGTCAACGTGAATTCTATTTCGATAGGGTATCGACGGTGTGCAACACACAATACACATAGTACTACAAATAAATTGTTCGTTTCCTAGGTAATTTACTTTATTGCACTAGAGCAAAAAGTACTTTATTGCATAATGCAATAAAGACCTACTTTTGTCATTAGAAATGCATACACAAAATGACATTTTTTGAACGATCGTAGAAAAAAGAGTGTTCAGTCTAATATTTTAAATTATAAATAACGACTACTCAAACTGATGTTTCGTTGTCTGCGGAAAGCGGCACTGATAGAGTTGTCGGCCTCGAATCGGAGACGCTCAGAACGTCTTCTTCAGTTGAGTAATTCGAGTTGATATTCTTGCTCTTGTCGATTATTTGCTTCCTTTGAGGCGTTCTGTTTGGCGACGATTTGCGGCTGTTGTAGGATTTTAGCATTTTTGCGCTAAATATAAAGGAAATTCTAGGTAATTATTATTATTTACCAAGATGTGAGTTTTGAGGCTGCACCGAGTAGTTCGGTGCTCGGCCAGAATTTTCACCGAGTAATGAGTACTCGGTGCTCGGTCTTATATTCATTACTCGGCCCAGTATACACTGGCGGATCCAGAAATACTCCTAAGGGGGGGCCCGTATGCAAAAAATCAAAATAAATCTGTCTATTTAATAAAAATAAATAAATAATAAAAGACCTTTTGATCTATTTAGTATTAAAACTTTGGTTCGCAGGTGGCGCTGATTTATGCTGGGTAAAAACAAATTGCGCTAATTTAAACAAAAAATAATTTTCCAATGTTTCAACGGGTTTTAGGGGGGGCCCGGGTCCCATTGCCCCCCCCCCCCTGGATCCGCCTCTGCCAGTATAGTAAAATATTAGAAGCAATACTTTTCGGCATGTCAAAAACAGTAAGAAATTCTCCTGTATCATTAAAGATAGCGGAAAACTTTTGACAAAGCTTATTAGGGGTTAAGAGATGCTTCTTTTAAAATTAATTCCGTCTATACTATACAGGGTGCTCCAAAAAACCGGAACGGTAAAAATTTTCCATTTTTTAAATAGAACACCCAGTGTTTTTTTTTAATTTTCAGATTCTACATAAAATTATAATTATTTTTTATTAAATGCATTATTAGTCCATACTTAATAGTTTCCGAGATGTTGACTTTTTGAAAAATATCATTACTCGGCAGCCGAGTACTAGGTACTCGGTCAATACCTTCAGCCGAGTACTCGGTACTCGGTCAAGTTAAAAACAGGGCTCGGTGCAGCCCTAGTGAGTTTGTAGGTACCTAACGTAACTTGGAATAAATTCAGTAAATCCAGTACCTACAGTTTTTTTTTCGAAAAATGCTTTGACACGGGTATTTTACATTTTAGGTTGTAGTATTTTTTTTATAAAAAGAATATTAATACAGTGTGTCCCAAATTAGACATAATATGACGATATCGATCAATTTTTTTAAATGGCAAACCTAGTTTTTTATTGACTATTGTTAAAGTGCATATTAAGTTATATTATATAAGTACAAAAATTTTATTCTTTGTTATTTATAAGGTTTGTTGAGGAGTTGAAAGCACGAATAAGATAATAATATGAGCGTAGGTTAATTTCTCCCGAAATAATTATAAATGTTCAAAACGAGTTTTACTTGCGTTTAGGATATTGTCAAATAGTGAATGGACAACATTTTGAGCATTTATTGACGAAAAAGTATGGAAGATAAATAGAAGATTTTTAAAATTTTTTAATTAAATTAATTTTTGTTTCTAAACAAACAAGAAGACTGAGATTACCTGGAAGATTACAGACGCTCTGCATCTGACGTCTGCAGCTGCAATTAGCAGTTTGCCGATGCAAGTGAGGGTAATGAGTACACTGAAGAAATTAAATCAAGAATTGGACAAGCCAGAACCATATTTAACAGAACGAGAAATGTGTTATGCAGTAGAGATCTTAACTTACACCTCATAGTCAGAATATTGAGATGCTATGTTTTCTCGTTGTTGCTGTATGGGATGGAGTCCTGGACGTTAAAGAAAGATATAAGTGATTGACTGGAAGCATTTGAGATGTGGTCATATAGAAGGATCTTGAGAATAAGTTGGGTAGACATGGTAACAAATGAGGGAAAGGAAAAAGAAATATTGAACACAATTAAAATAAGGAACCACCTTGCTTCCATTTAACCAACTTTCTATCTCTTATAGTTACCAAGATAGCAATGCTAATATGTATCAAATTTGGAACACCCTGTATAGAACTTGATAAAAATGTGACAGTGAACAAAAAGGAAGTAATCAAAAACCTAAACAATTAATTCAAAAATGGATAGAAAGTCTCTACAATCAGCATTACAGCATAAAACTATAGCCGCTTTCTCTGAACTAGCAACAATAATTATTATAAAATAAATGAGACAAAAAACAATGTACAAAAGAATACAATATAAAAATAAATAATTACTGGGTTACAACTAAATTTAAACAAAAAGTGAAAGACAGAGACAGACTGTACATAAGATGGAAAAAATAAGAAATGTAGAAAGGGAGAAAGATTTTAAAAAGGCCAAAAATAAGGTGAATAACAGTGAAAAGGCAATGGACAGAGCAAAAATATTATGATCTCAGTTAAGACAGTATGGAATAAAATGATCTTAAGGGTTTCTTACTATTACTTCACATTAAAATAAAAAGCCCTCTTAACTCTCATAGACACTTGAAGTTTCAGAACGGAGATGCCGACTATAAGTCCAGTTTAAGTTAGTTTAGTTTAGTTTACTTTCTTTATTTCAGATTATGTTACATAATTTACAATAATTACAAACATAAAAGGAAATGACGTCACATAGAAAAAGCTAGCTATAAAAACTGTCTTAACTGATTTAATATTATAAACTATACTTACGCATCAACCAGTTTCAATAACAATCTATTATATTGCTGATATTCCTCATCCCCAAAATTGCTTGGATCATGTCGAGCATGTTCGTAATAATCACAAAATTGATGAATTAATCTAAGACCAGTGCCATTCAAAGGGGCTGCCAAGGTAGTTAATAAGTAGGCTCTCAAATTTTCACTTGGATGTCTTACCAAACAACCATCTTGCCTGGTTATTTCATTTTCTAAAATAATTTTATAAATAAACAAAGATGGGTACCTATAAGTACTATAAATAAATGTTTACCTAATAGTTTAACATCATCCACAGCCTTTAATCTGTAGTAGTGTGCAGAAATTTGCTGACCCGGAAAAACGATATATCTCGGATCAGTTTTGCTTATTAACTGGGGCTCACATATTATCCGAGGTATCAAGTCGAGTCTTCTCTCTATTTCTCGTTTCAGCGTCTAAAAATTTAAAAAGCTCAACTAATTGTAGCAAATATATGTAAGTACTATAAGAAAGCAACTCAAATATAGAAGAAGCGATAAATATACTATGAGGATAGTAGTTTTGGATGCATAGAATAATGTAGTACCTACCTACCTAAGGGTATAAAATATGTACATTATTTTTACTTAAAATTGGTTTCACTTAATAGGAAACAAACCTTTGGTCCATCATGGCCTATAGGCACATGGGGGCCCCTTCTAGATCTTATAGTAAACCTCATAATCTGTCTTTTCGCAAACAGAAAAAGCAAAATTACAGTAAGTACACCCAGCCCAATAATAATCACTACTGCAACACCATTTAATTCCTCCGACATGTTTTTTGGTTTGGTTAATTTTTCAACGTGAGCATTCATTTAGTACCTATAAAACTATTCCTCTGTTATTTAGAAGAATGCAAAAGTATTTGGTAAACAAATTTCAAATTTGTATCTTTACAAACTGATCTTAACCCTGATCGAAAAAAATTGGGTTATGTTATGTTCTTCTAAACGTCAAAATTATCTGTTTGGTCTGGCAAGAAGATGATTTTTTCAGCCTAACCTCATTTTTATTTAATTATTTTAATTTTTCATACATAAATTCCATGTTGGAAAAGTATGGGTAAAATTTCAGAAAATATTTTCGCAGGAGATTCAGACTCTGATAATGAGATCAAAACCCAAAATGAGTATGCTAAAAATTATGATGATTGGAGAAAAAAGGAGGAATTTAATAAATGTATGTACCTACCTATTTCAACTATTTATCACAAACTCAACTCAATAAGGTTTTGAATACTATATTATTTAATTTAACATCAATAACTTTGGTATACCGTAACTTTTTATGACTACAATTAGCAATACCCATAATTCCTTCCTGGTTTTGCAAAGGAGGGCATTAAGATACTTGTGTGGTGTTAATTGTCATACTCACTGTAAACCTTTATTTGTCAGGGAAGGAATTTTAACTTTGATTGGAATTTTTATCTTGAAAACCTTATCCATAAAAAATATAAAAATTATGCTACTAACAGCTCCTATAACATGCGTACTGTGAATGATATTCCTCTTCCTATACCAAAAACAACTCTCACCAAAAATTCCTTGATATTTGAGAGCATCAAAATTTATAACCACATACCACTGGCTTATCGGCAGGTGATTGATGACCAGATTTTTAAGCAAAGACTAAAAAGGCAACTAATTACTAGACCCTACTATTCTATCCAGGAATTTTACGATGATAATATCTAGGCATTTCATATGTGTGTGAAGAAAGCAACGAAAATTAGCGGCAACGGTTTTTTTACGGTAAACCTAGCCACGAATTGAGCGCCAAATTGCTAATTGCGCCTACATATCTGGCAACGATTTTTTACAGCAGCGTCAACAGTTACATCTACTGGTAGCAACGAATTTCTTCGTTTTCTTCCAACTAGTTGAAAAAAGAGTAAATGTGGCAACGAAAAGTTAAGTAATAACCTTTTTTATTTTTAAATAGGTTTTTGGCAACAAATTTGAATTTTAGTATAAAAAAATTATTATAGTACTTATTATCTATCGGAAGATTTATTAACATTAAAAAGAAAATTGCAATTAAATCCGAACCAAAAGTTTTGACACTTCCATATTTTAGAGGACGATAGCTTATACCTTTAGCTACAGTATCCACCATATGACATATTTGAAAAAATGTCGGGGACTTTGTAAAAAATTAAAAACTTCGAGATGTCGCGTATATTCTAACAAAAATGGCAATTACATCGTAACTAAAAGTTTCGACACCTCCATATTTTAGAGGACGATAGCTTATACCTTTAGCTACAGTATCCACCATATGACAAATTTGAAAAAATGTCGGGGATTTTGTAAAAAATTAAAAACCTTGAAATATCGCGGTATTTTTTAGAAAAATGGCAATTACATCGTAACTAAAAGTTTCGACACCTCCATATTTTAAAGGACGATAGCTTATACCTTTAGCTACAGTATCCACCATATGACAAATTTGAAAAAATGTCGGGGATTTTGTAAAAAATTAAAAACCTTGAAATATCGCGGTATTTTTTAGAAAAATGGCAATTACATCGTAACTAAAAGTTTCGACACCTCCATATTTTAGAGGACGATAGCTTATACCTTTAGCTACAGTATCCACCATACGACATATTCCAAAAAATGTTGGGAACTTTGTAAAAAATTAAAACTTCGAGATGTCGCGTATATTTTAACATAAATGGCATTTACATTGTAACTAAAAGTTTCGACACCTCCATATTTTAGGGGACGATAGCTTTTACTTTTAGCTATAGTATCCACTATACGACATATTCCAAAAAATGTTGGGAACTTTGTAAAAAATTAAAAACTTCGAGATGTCGCGTATATTTTAACAAAAATGGCAATAACATTGTAACTAAAAGTTTAGACATCTCCATGATTTAGGGGACGATAGCTTATATCTTTAGCTACAGTATTCACCGTATGACATATTTCAAAAAATGTCGGGGACTTTGTAAAAAATTAAAAACCTTGAAATATCGCGTATTTTTTAGAAAAATGGCAATTACATCGTAACTAAAAATTTCGACACCTCCATATTTTAGAAGACGATAGCTTATACCTTTAGCTATAGTATCCACTATACGACATATTCCAAAAAATGTTGGGAACGTTGGAAAAAATTAAAAACTTTGAGATGTCGCGTATATTTGAACAAAAATGGCAATTACATTGTAACTAAAAGTTTCGACACTTCCATATTTTAGAGGACGATAGCTTATACCTTTAGCTACAGTATCCACCATATGACATATTTGAAAAAATGTCGGGGACTTTGTAAAAAATTAAAAACTTCGAGATGTCGCGTATATCTTAACAAAAGTGGCAATTACATCGTAACTAGAAGTGGTGTCGAAACTTTTAGTTACAATGTAATTGCCATTTTTGTTAAAATATACGCGACATCTCGAAGTTTTTAATTTTTTCCAACGTTCCCAACATTTTTTGGAATATGTCGTATGGTGGATACAATAGCTAAAGGTATAAGCTATCGTCCCCTAAAATATGGAGGTGTCGAAACTTTTAGTTACAATGTTATTGCCATTTTTGTTAAAATATACGCGACATCTCAAAGTTTTTAATTTTTTACAAAGTCCCCGACATTTTTTCAAATATGTCATATGGTGAATACTGTAGCTAAAGGTATCAGCTATCGTCGTCTAAAATATGGAGGTGTCGAAACTTTTAGTTACGATGTAATTGCCATTTTTGGTAAAATATACGCGACATCTCGAAGTTTTTAATTTTTTCCAACGTTCCCAACATTTTTTGGAATATGTCATATGGTGGATACTGTAGCTAAAGGTATCAGCTATCGTCGTCTAAAATATGAAGGTGTCGAAACTTTTAGTTACAATGTAATTGCCATTTTTGTTAAAATATACGCGACATCTCGAAGTTTTTAATTTTTTCCAACGTTCCCAACATTTTTTGGAATATGTCGTATGGTGGATACAATAGCTAAAGGTATAAGCTATCGTCCTCTAAAATATGGAGGTGTCGAAACTTTTAGTTACAATGTTATTGCCATTTTTCTAAAAAAATACGCGATATTTCAAGGTTTTTAATTTTTTACAAAGTCCCCGACATTTTTTGAAATATGTCATATGGTGGATACTGTAGCTAAAGGTATAAGCTATCGTCCTCTAAAATATGGAGGTGTCGAAACTTTTAGTTACGATGTAATTGCCATTTTTGTTAAAATATACGCGACATCTCGAAGTTTTTAATTTTTTCCAAAGTTCCCAACATTTTTTGGAATATGTCGTATAGTGGATACTATAGCTAAAGGTATAAGCTATCGTCCTCTAAAATATGGAGGTGTCGAAACTTTTAGTTACGATGTAATTGCCATTTTTCTAAAAAAATACGCGATATTTCAAGGTTTTTAATTTTTTCCAAAGTCCCCGACATTTTTTGGAATATGTCGTATGGTGGATACTATAGCTAAAGGTATAAGCTATCGTCCTCTAAAATATGGAGGTGTCGAAACTTTTAGTTACAATGTAATTGCCATTTTTCTAAAAAAATACGCGATATTTCAAGGTTTTTAATTTTTTCCAAAGTCCCCGACATTTTTTGGAATATGTCGTATGGTGGATACTGTAGCTAAAGGTATAAGCTATCGTCCTCTAAAATATGGAGGTGTCAAAACTTTTAGTTACAATGTAATTGCCATTTTTGTTCAAATATACGCGACATCTCAAAGTTTTTAATTTTTTCCAACGTTCCCAACATTTTTTGGAATATGTCGTATAGTGGATACTGTAGCTAAAGGTATAAGCTATCGTCCTCTAAAATATGGAGGTGTCGAAACTTTTAGTTACAATGTAATTGCAATTTTTGTTCAAATATACGCGACATCTCAAAGTTTTTAATTTTTTCCAACGTTCCCAACATTTTTTGGAATATGTCGTATAGTGGATACTATAGCTAAAGGTATAAGCTATCGTCCCCTAAAATATGGAGGTGTCGAAACTTTTAGTTACGATGTAATTGCCATTTTTCTAAAAAAATACGCGATATTTCAAGGTTTTTAATTTTTTCCAGAGTCCCCGACATTTTTTGAAATATGTCGTATGGTGGATACTATAGCTAAAGGTATAAGCTATCGTCCTCTAAAATATGGAGGTGTCGAAACTTTTAGTTACGATGTAATTGCCATTTTTCTAAAAAAATACGCGATATTTCAAGGTTTTTAATTTTTTCCAAAGTCCCCGACATTTTTTGGAATATGTCGTATGGTGGATACTGTAGCTAAAGGTATAAGCTATCGTCCTCTAAAATATGGAGGTGTCGAAACTTTTAGTTACAATGTAATTGCCATTTTTGTTCAAATATACGCGACATCTCAAAGTTTTTAATTTTTTCCAACGTTCCCAACATTTTTTGGAATATGTCGTATAGTGGATACTATAGCTAAAGGTTTAGGCTATCGTCCCCTAAAATATGGAGGTGTCGAAATTTTTAATTACGATGTAATTGCCATTTTTCTAAAAAATACCGCGATATTTCAAGGTTTTTAATTTTTTACAAAATCCCCGACATTTTTTGGAATATGTCGTATGGTGGATACTGTAGCTAAAGGTATAAGCTATCGTGCTCTAAAATATGGAGGTGTCGAAACTTTTAGTTACGATGTAATTGCCATTTTTCTAAAAAAATACGCGATATTTCAAGGTTTTTAATTTTTTACAAAGTCCCCGACATTTTTAGAAATATGTCATATGGTGGATAATGTAGCTAAAGGTATAAGCTATCCTCCTCTAAAATATGGAGGTGTCGAAACTTTTAGTTACGATGTAATTGCCATTTTTGTTAAAATATACGCGACATCTCGAAGTTTTTAATTTTTTACAAAGTTCCCAACATTTTTTGGAATATGTCGTATAGTGGATACTATAGCTAAAAGTAAAAGCTATCGTCCCCTAAAATATGGAGGTGTCGAAACTTTTAGTTACAATGTAATTGCCATTTATGTTAAAATATACGCGACATCTCGAAGTTTTAATTTTTTACAAAGTTCCCAACATTTTTTGGAATATGTCGTATGGTGGATACTGTAGCTAAAGGTATAAGCTATCGTCCTCTAAAATATGGAGGTGTCGAAACTTTTAGTTACGATGTAATTGCCATTTTTCTAAAAAATACCGCGATATTTCAAGGTTTTTAATTTTTTACAAAGTCCCCGACATTTTTTCAAATATGTCATATGGTGGATACTGTAGCTAAAGGTATAAGCTATCGTCCTTTAAAATATCGAGGTGTCGAAACTTTTAGTTACGATGTAATTGCCATTTTTGTTAGAATATACGCGACATCTCGAAGTTTTTAATTTTTTCCAAAGTTCCCAACATTTTTTGGAATATGTCGTATGGTGGATACTATAGCTAAAGGTATAAGCTATCGTCCTCTAAAATATGGAGGTGTCGAAACTTTTAGTTACAATGTAATTGCCATTTATGTTAAAATATACGCGACATCTCGAAGTTTTAATTTTTTCCAAAGTTCCCAACATTTTTTGGAATATGTCGTATGGTGGATACTGTAGCTAAAGGTATAAGCTATCGTCCTCTAAAATATGGAGGTGTCGAAACTTTTAGTTACGATGTAATTGCCATTTTTCTAAAAAATACCGCGATATTTCAAGGTTTTTAATTTTTTACAAAGTCCCCGACATTTTTTCAAATATGTCATATGGTGGATACTGTAGCTAAAGGTATAAGCTATCGTCCTTTAAAATATCGAGGTGTCGAAACTTTTAGTTACGATGTAATTGCCATTTTTGTTAGAATATACGCGACATCTCGAAGTTTTTAATTTTTTCCAAAGTTCCCAACATTTTTTGGAATATGTCGTATGGTGCATACTATAGCTAAAGGTATAAGCTATCGTCCTCTAAAATATGGAGGTGTCGAAACTTTTAGTTACAATGTAATTGCCATTTATGTTAAAATATACGCGACATCTCGAAGTTTTAATTTTTTCCAAAGTTCCCAACATTTTTTGGAATATGTCGTATGGTGGATACTGTAGCTAAAGGTATAAGCTATCGTCCTCTAAAATATGGAGGTGTCGAAACTTTTAGTTACGATGTAATTGCCATTTTTCTAAAAAATACAGCGATATTTCAAGGTTTTTAATTTTTTACAAAGTCCCCGACATTTTTTCAAATATGTCATATAGTGGATACTGTAGCTAAAGGTATAAGCTATCGTCCTTTAAAATATCGAGGTGTCGAAACTTTTAGTTACGATGTAATTGCCATTTTTGTTAGAATATACGCGACATCTCGAAGTTTTTAATTTTTTCCAAAGTTCCCAACATTTTTTGGAATATGTCGTATGGTGGATACTATAGCTAAAGGTATAAGCTATCGTCCTCTAAAATATGGAGGTGTCGAAACTTTTAGTTACGATGTAATTGCCATTTTTCTAAAAAAATACGCGATATTTCAAGGTTTTTAATTTTTTACAAAGTCTCCGACATTTTTTCAAATATGTCATATGGTGGATACTGTAGCTAAAGGTATAAGCTATCGTCCCCTAAAATATGGAGGTGTTGAAACTTTTAGTTACAATGTAATTGCCATTTTTGTTAAAATATACGCGACATCTCGAAGTTTTTAATTTTTTCCAAAGTTCCCAACATTTTTTGGAATATGTCGTATGGTGGATACTATAGCTAAAGGTACAAGCTATCGTCCTCTAAAATATGAAGGTGTCGAAACTTTTAGTTACGATGTAATTGCCATTTTTCTAAAAAATACCGCGATATTTCAAGGTTTTTAATTTTTTACAAAGTCCCCGACATTTTTTCAAATATGTCATATGGTGGATACTGTAGCTAAAGGTATAAGCTATCGTCCTCTAAAATATGGAAGTGTCAAAACTTTTGGTTCGGATTTAATTGCAATTTTCTTTTTAATGTTAATAAATCTTCCGGTAGATAATAAGTACTATAATAATTTTTTTATACTAAAATTCAAATTTGTTGCCAAAAACCTATTTAAAAATAAAAAAGGTTATTACTTAACTTTTCGTTGCCACATTTACTCTTTTTTCAACTAGTTGGAAGAAAACGAAGAAATTCGTTGCTACCAGTAGATGTAACTGTTGACGCTGCTGTAAAAAATCGTTGCCAGATATGTAGGCGCAATTAGCAATTTGGCGCTCAATTCGTGGCTAGGTTTACCGTAAAAAAACCGTTGCCGCTAATTTTCGTTGCTTTCTTCACACACATGCATTTCATTTGATTTTTTATTTTTATTTTGTTTAATTAAAACTGATGATATTCCTGCCAAATTTTTTGGTAGGATTGAGCTTGTCTTCGTCTTAGATTGATTTGTGTGTACATTTTTTTACCATTACTGTTTTATTGTCTTATAATGTTTGATTATCTATTTATTTGTTTATTGGATTACTTATTCTTAGGTACTTTATATAGTGAACATTGTAATTTACATACATAATAATAGCTTTGTTAACAAGATGTACTTCTTCTAACAATAAAGTGTATTTTGATTTGATTTGATTTATTCACCCACTACCCTACATCCCTACCATTAAATTGGCACGTGTAGGTATACTAACAAGATTTTTTTAGTTGTGAAATATCAACCTTTGATTTTTTTGACTAAAATATTTTAATTTACTTAAGTATTTCTTTCTGCTTTTTTAGTAAAATCAAAGTATGGCGAAAATTTTCTAGAAGAAAGTGAATCTTCTAGTTCCTCGGATGATGAAGATGCTGTAGAACTGACCCAAGAAATAGAAAAGGATTTTTTTAAAACTTTGTCATACCTTAAAACGAAAGATCCAAAAATTTATGACAACAGTGTGAATTTCTTTAAGGACAGAGAAGATGCAAGTAAAAAAGGAAAGAAGAAAAAGGAAGAACCAATGTTTCTTAAAGACTACGAAAGAAAAATGTTGCTAGAAAAAGGAGGGGTAATAGAAGATGATACAAATGAAATGCCTAGGTAAAAATGTAAAACTTTTGCTATAAATTAAGTACTTACCTGCCCACAACAAATCACCAACACTGAAATAACAATGTATCCTCGAATGTAGGTACCTAACACTGTTTTATTAGACATTTTATACTTAGGTATAAGTACTTAATAAAGTGAAAGGAAATGTAAACAAAAGTATGTGTGATTTTAGGCCAATCACCTATGCGGAAGAAGAAAAACAACTGCAAGAAGAGATAAAGCGTGCAGCCAACATTGAAGAAGAAGAAGAGGTCGAGGATCAATTAGGTGGCTTGTTGCAGGTAAGAAGCAAGACAAAAGAAGAAACAGAAAAAGAAGCTGAATACCTAAAATTTCTTACTGGACAAACAGATGAAATAGAAGATAACGAAATAAAGAAAGAGTTGAAACCATTAAAGGACTTTTGGAATAATCCAAAATTGGACAATGAAGAAAAGTTTTTAAGGGATTATGTTTTGAAGAAAAGGTAGGTAGGTGACAGTCTTATGTTGGGTTACACCAACGTTTTAATACAAAATTAGCTGACCAGAGCTTACTTTCACTATGACGTACCTAAGTAAATGACAGAAATAATATTACCTAAATTATTATTGCAAAGACTATATTGACTGTGAATATGTGAATATCATAGTTATAGTGATGGGGTATTCTATATCCATGGAATAGAATAGAATAGAATAGAACTTTATTTCATATTATGTTTCACAATACATATCATAAAGACATAAAAGAAATGACGTCACAAGATTACATTACTATAAGTTTTACATAAGTATATTTCCTGGTTTTACATATTAAAGTAATCTTCAATTTTATACGGTTCCAGTCCAATTAGAAGTTTTTTAGTCTCCAATTTAAATTTTTTATAACATGATATATTCTTAATTCTATTTGGTAATTTATTATAAATTCTTATACACATATATGAGGGGTGTCTTTCTGTCATTGTTAACTTATGGATTGGATAATTTATGTCTAATGTTCTAGTATTATATACATTATTTGCATTGTTTATTAAGAATTTTTCTTTGTGTTTAAATAAATAAAGTAAACATTCATGCAAATATAGGCCATATATTGTTAAAATGCCGTTTTCCTTGAATTTTCCCCTGCAAGATTCTATTATACCCATCTTAAAAATGATTCTTATAATCCTTTTTTGTAGTCAAAGTCAAATACAGCTTTATTATCAAAAGAACATACATACTCTGTCTGTCACTCTCATTGACAAAGCTTAAAATTTAACGTAAAATTATATAAAAAGTCCTAAATTAACTTGGTGCGAACACATTCAGTTTCAACCAGCGCCACAGAATACACACACAATAATCTTCAATATACAATTATTGTTATTTACGAGGTTACTTACTTCTTACTTCTATTAAGGTATTTGGAGAAAGATAATGAAGACTACATTCCAAGCTATGATGAAATAATACATGATTCAGATGAGAGTCTCTCAGATGACGAAAAAGAAGTGGAAAAACAAGAGGAATTTGAGCACAAATACAATTTTCGATTTGAAGAACCAGATCAGGAATTTGTAAGTACCTACCCACCAAAAATTGTCTGTAAAAAAATTGTGAAGTTTAAGTAAAGCACCTTTCGCAAAACTGCAAGGTTGGCAGGATATATATCCGTGATAAATATCCTGATATATATCCGTGATAAATATCCTGATATATATCTTGATAAATATCATGATATTTATGCGACGATATTTATGCGACGATATTTATCCTGAAATATATCAATATTTTTTTTCTAAAATTCTATTCATCAGTATAAAAATATGGCCGCTGTGCCGGCAACAGCGTATTATGCTGCTTACGATGCGGTGATTCCCCATCTTTCCGAGACGTTGACTACCTGTTGTTCTTTGCCGCGTGGCATTTTTATTTAGTTACGATTTCTGATTGAACGGAGCAATATTTTGCTGTTTGTTTTATGAAATAATAATAAAATAATATAATAAATAATAAAAAATAAAAGTTTTACAATGCCAAAAATAAAAAATTCAGTTTGGGATCATTTAGATTTAATAAACAAGCCCAGTAATTCTGGGTTTTAAGTTGAACCATAGTTAAAAACAAAAATATATGATGTGTTCATATCCATAAACTTGTATTTTTATCTACATTTTACTCGACATTTTACATTCCTACTTATATAAAAACTTGTTATTGTGATAGCAACTATCATTGAATAGGATTGAAATACAAATTTACAGGTTTTTAACATGTTTATATTGAATTAAAGGATTTTGAATTTAAAAAAAAAAACAGATGAAATAATTTTAAAATAATAAAAAATATAAATAAATATCCAAATGTGTATATAGATATCGGATATATATTAATCAGTGTTCGGAGGATATATATCAAGCAATATATATCGTGATATACAGGGTGATTTACGGTGGATGAAACGTTAGACGTTTCTGACGAACTAGCAAAGGAATCGTTCTGAAAATTTGGTCGTTTACATAAACGGACACGCTCTACCTATCTAAAATATTTTTAACAATACAGTGTTGCCGCTTCCACACAAAAATAATAGCCACTTCGATATTTTAAATGGAACACCCAATATATTATTATAGAAATTATAATTTTATGTAGAATTTAAAAATTTAATAATATATTGGGTGTTCCATTTAAAATATCGAAGTGGCTATTATTTTTGTGTGGAAGCGGCAACACTGTATTGTTAAAAAACGACCAAATTTTCAGAACGATTCCTTTACTGGTTCGTCAGAAACGTCTAACGTTCCATCCACCGTGAATCACCCTGTATATCATGATATTTATAGTTTGATATACAGGGTGTCTCAAAACTCAGTATCAAGATTTTAGGGGCGTATTTGCCAGGTCAAAATAAGCCTTTTTTTTCCTATAAGCATGTGTCCGCAAACGCTTCGTCACCGATCTACAGAGTGTTAAATTTTCAAAAAAATTTTATTTTTTCCTTCATAGCTCTTTTAGTTTTTGAGATATTAAGATAAAATTTAAAACATAGATTACGCTTTAGGGCTTACATCATCTAGTATACCGAGTGATTGTAAGAATCTACAGGGAGATATTTTTTCAGGGGTCATGCTTCCTTTTCTCCGCATAAACTTTTTTATAGTGCGCTGCTGGCGGATTCTGAAATATGCAGTACATTCTTTGTTTTGTTTATAAACTTTTTTATCTCTTATAATTTTTATGCATCTAAGATCGTTATCGAGAAAAAAATTTCTATAATAATCTCAAAAACTAAAAGAGCTATGAAGGAAAAAATAAAAATTTTTTGAAAATTTAACACTCTGTAGATCGGTGACGAAGCGTTTGCGGATACATGCTTATAGGAAAAAAAAGGCTTATTTTGACCTGGCAAATACGCCCCTAAAATCTTGATACTGAGTTTTGAGACACCCTGTATATCACGGTATATTCAATAATTAAATTTTTTAAAATTTCGATTATTCAGAATAGGTATATCAATCGACAAATCAAACAAAAAAAAGTTTTTATGTTTTTAACTAATATTAAGGGTGGATCCGTTTTGAAAATATGTTCACCTTTTTTTTTATTGGATATCTTTTAATTATTAACCTTTGTGATTTATCTGTTTAGTCATTACTCATTATGTCATGTTTTTTAAAGTCAGTTTACTTTAATAAGTATTCTACAAAAATATTTAGTTTTTAAGATAAGTAGTATGTTTTTGATCGAAATATGTAGTTATCCTTTCATTAAAAAGAAATATCTTAAAATGATTTATATGTCGGATATATATCCTTTGATATGATATTTTCGAACCCTGATATTGATATATATCGGATATTTGGATATTTATATAAATATCAACATATTTGCCAACCCTGCAAAACTGTTAGATTGCAATTTTTGCAATAATTTCAACAAAAAAAGTTGTTTCACTGTCAATGTGTATTGAAACCGAGAACTATATTAAAATGCAGTTTAAAATAGGATATGTATTTATTTTAGATCAAGAGATATCCTAGGACAATCGAAAAATCTCTAAGGAAGACAGATGACAGAAGAAAAGTTAAAAGGGCAGAGACTAAGGAGAGGAAGAAGGTAGAAAAGGAAGAAAAAATCGCTGAAATAAAAAAGTTGCAAGAGCTAAAAAGAAAGGAAATTGAGGAGAAAATTGAAAAACTAAAAGAAATAACTGGTAATAACTACTTACAACATGATATTAAAAGGCTTGTTAGACAAATATTTTTAAATGTCGCTTTGCTGGAAAGTTTACCATTTGTCTTTTAAAATTTATGACTCGTCGCTGGCATAAAATGACACGTTAACACTTGATAGATAAATAAAACTTAAACTTACTTCCTAAATCCAAGACTGGCACAAAATATACACCATAAATAAACAAATTGTTATTTAAAAAAGGTCCCGCATTCGACACTTGAAACATGCACGATACAAAAGTAAATTTTTATTCCGAGGAATGAATAACTGTTTTAAACTGCTTACAATCCATTATTAAGAGTACCTTCACCTTTCCTATAAAAATATTTGTTGTTTCCGTTCCAAAACAATATTGTGACAAGCCATCATTTTCACTAAAACTATTTACAATAGCTAACACATCGAACCACAATTTTAACTACTTATTGACGGCTGTTAGACCGCGGCCGACCGGCTTGGCATGTCACTTGGCCGGATGCGGACGTTGAAATTCGATTTTGGAATCCGTTAGTATTCCTACTAACTATTTTTTGTATCACATTTCTGCGGACTGTAATTAGGAAACAAATTGTTCAAATTGTCAAACTGTAACAGAAAATATTTTATGTTTTGTTTTTAATTTAAATGATATTAACTCTTAACAACAACAACAAAAGTTTTTGTTAATAAATCCTTTATATTGTGCCAATTTTTAATAATGGTCAACTTCAAAGCTAAACGCTAAAATTTCATTGAAATTATTAGACGAAAAACCTTATTAAAGTCTGTTCAATGACCGCTGAACGTTACGTCATATTCTTCGTATTTGCGGTACGTCGTAAATTAAAACTTTTTAAATATTATTTTTATACTGTCAAAGTCAAAATATGCTTTATTGTTATAAGATCTCGTTAACAAAGCTCAAACTCAATACTATAAACAGTTATGACAATTTATTGTTTCCAGTATAAGTAAATAAACAAGTAGACAAGCACGCCATAAAATAACAAAATTAATATGGTCAAATGGGTTACTTACAATTAAACACCAAGATTAGGACAATTGAAATTATACAAAATTAAAATTTAAGATTTAATCTAAGAACCTGGTAGGAATGGAATGAGCGAAAGCCCCAAAAAGAAAACAAAATGTACAAGCGAGCAACCAGACATTGTAAAATACCTGAAGGGTAGCTAGTTAGTTAATCTTAATTACACACACTAGGTACTTGCTACACTTAAACATAACCATTTAAAAATATACAATCAGTCAATAAAACGCAATGAGAGCGCGCAACTCGCTTGTCTATGGACAGGAACCTCATATCACTCTGTTATTGAAGTCAGAAATAAGTAATTTATTTAGGATAAAAGGTATCATGGGATGAAACATTAAATTTTTGAAAATCAGTACGAAATTATAACTTGAATCATATATTGTTTTGTCTAGTACATCTCTAGTGCATCAGTCTATAAATTTTGTTTCAAATATTTTCATCTTATTTGTAAAATCATAAAGAAAAAAAATATAATAAAAAATAACAACACAACAAAATACAGTTTTAATCATCATCAGATTCGCCCAAGTTAATAATAGGGGTAAGAGTATCTGAAGCGTCGATAAATCGTTCCCGATCCCACACATCATTTATAATTTTATTAGTGTGTGTTAAATAATTTTTCCATTTTTTCACAGTTACATTTTCTATGGCTTCATACCACAGAACCAAAACTACGTCATTTGTTACAGGATGCATAGAACTTATTTTTCCATCAAAATAGCGCATGACATGGAGGAAGTCTTGAAACTCGATGTCCATGTTGCAATGCTAGTTCGTCCAACCTATTAAAATAAAATAAAAATAATTAAAAAATAAAATAAATAGCACTTTTCAGATTACTTGTAACGTGTAGGTGATGCTGTTTCACTATTATCCAGATTTGATCCTTCATCGCAAATGGTGAAACTGGATTTTTTTAAATTCTAACGTCGATTCTAACCATGCAATAAGTAATCTTTTTGACCAACTTGTATTTGGAATTTTTTCAATTAGCCCAGAATGATAGGTGGCGGTGGCGTTATTCATGATAATAAGCGACGGTTCTTTCAAGTTTGGTAACCATTTTTATTCAAACCATTTTTCAAAGTTTTCACTATTTATCGAATCATGATAATCAGCAGATTTCAGGCCAGACTTGAATATCAAACTTGCATTATTCACAAATCCAATTTGCTGAACCAGCATGTAGAATAATATACCGTACACCCTCTGACGATATTTTTTAACTGTATGGGGAGTATCATCTAGCCAACTTCGCCTAAAAGCCCCTTTACTGTATATTCAGGTTTCATCCGGAAAACATCAGGTTTTAAGGGAAATTGAGAGTTGCCGTTTTTCTTAAACTCTTAAAAATTCTACTCGTTTTTGGGCTATATGGGGTTGCTCTATTAAAAAACGCCTGTTTGATACAGTACATTTACACCATTTATATGTATTTTAATTTTTTTAAACAGTTCGCTAATGAACCAGTGGTTATTTTATTTCAACACCATCAATGATTTTAAGGTTTAGTTGTATTGAGCGAATGGTAACGTGTTCACCTGCTCTATACATCCCATAAATACGCTCTCTTATAATATGTTCATTAATTTCATGAAGTTGTCGACCACGGGATGACAAAACAGCTACATTATTGCGATTCTCAAAATCTCGATCCTTCTCTATCCCCTTTGCCATCATTCATTGGATTTTTGAACACGAAACTCCCAAAGCATCAGAAACTCTCTAAAACAGATAGGTATTTATAAAAACATTGCCACATATTTTTCATGTTTAATACTTATGTTTTCACAATTCCTGCTTTATTATATCTACTTTCCTCGTAAACTGCGTTAAAGGGTAAGAGAGTCTTTCCGGCATCACTTTCTCTTTGAAAATAATCAAATAATTTTCAACTTAATGCTTGTTCTTTTTCACAATACTTACCGTGACATTTTTGAAATAATGTTGATTAAAAATGTCACTGTCAAAAATGACAATAAAACTTTTTTGACTGGTAAAATTATACGACATTCATTATTGACGCAAATTTACAATCTCACCTACTTCACGAATGTTAGAAAGATAAGCACTAGTCGTGACGTAAAGGTCAGCGGTCATCGAACAGACTTTTACCTTATTTTTCACATCATAATAATTAATTATGTCCAGCTGTTGCTTTCTGCACAGTACACTGTATCAAAACGTCCTCAATACTCCTTCTTTAAAACAGAATAAATTGTGTTACAGGTGTCTGGTATAATCTTACCCAAAGCTTGATAACCGAAAATTTTAAATCTTCGTAACTTCTGCTGTAGCGATGAATTTTAACGTTGCCGCAAGTCGCTCATGGGGTGTAATAGTTTGTCGTAACTGCGTGTCTTGTTTGATGCTAAAAGGAAATAATAATTTTTAAAGAGTACAATAGATTTAGTAATCCATTTGCAACTAATTAAACCAATCTCCCGGGTCCAGTTTCAGCTCGTTTAATAGGATTTGTACTTTTTTTAGGAAATCGCGAAGTCGGATTCCAACAAGACGACATTGACGGAGACTTTGATCCAGCTGCTCATGACAAAAGAATGCGATCACTTTTTGATGAGGAATTTTATGAAGGGGAGGAAGGCGATCAAAAACCTGAATTTCCCGATATTGACGCAGAGTTGGAGATAGGTAAAGTATCAAGGACCATGTTTCCAAAATAATTATGTTTCAGTTTTTTCCTGTAAAATGTTTGTTCACGTTTATGGTATCTATAGGTTTTTTTTTAATATACAGTGCAGGGTTGGGCAAAATTTGATTTTTATTAAAAATCAAAAATTGATTTTTTTGATTGGTATTGATTTTATTAAAAATCTAACATGAGCACAACAGCTGCCAGTGCTTACTTTACTTTTCGTGTCCGGTTCAGACACTCATTTTCCAATAATTAGCAGCCGCTATGGCCTTGTCATTTTCAAGAAATAAGTCCTCCATGCTGCAGGGCTGTTCAAGCATTGGGCAGACCAAGAGGTGATTCGGGTCCTGGATTGCATCACAGTCGCACCTTGTGTCTTCGTTGGTCGGAAGTAGTCCCCATCTAGCCATGTTCGTCTTGCATCTCGGGACTCCAGTTCTTATTCGATTCAGGGTCCTCCATACAGGAAAGGGGCATTGGCCTCCAGGAGCAAGTTCCTCCCCAACATTGTTCTGACCCAGTAATCAAACAGTTCCTGTGCGCAACTGTTTCCTCGGCATCAGTAGAACGAGTGTTTAGCACTTTTGGCTTTGTACACTCTGATATTAGGAACAGGATGGGTGTAGAAAAAGAAGAAAAATTAGTATTTTTATTTAAACTATACAACGAAAACAAAAATACAGAAACAAAGTTTATATGTATTATACCGGGTGTAACAGGATCATGGTACACCCCCCGTATCTCCGTTAGTTTTAAAGGTAATTGATTGAAATTTGGGATATCCCATATACAAGATAAGCGGCACTTTTTAACCTACAAATGATTTTTTTTCACTTCCGGTTTCGCCAGAAGTGATACCAACTTTCGATTTTTAAATGGAACACTGTATATTATTACATTTTTGAATTCTGCATAATTTTTTGAATCCAATAATACCACAAAAGGGACATTTCAAGCATACAAAATATTTATTATTTAATGTTTAATTTTCCATTTAAGTGTGCCATGACGGTTCCGATTTATTCCAATTGATCCGTCTAATGCTAGAAAAATCGAAGTCCCGTCAAAAATACTAAATTGCGTTTTTTATTAGCAAATAAAATTTATCGTAATCGTTTTTGGGGTAAAACTCAACTTTTCCAAATGGAACCATATTGGTACCGTGGTACCATTTCTTAGTACTATTAATAAGGAATTTATTCATACCTGGTAATAACATTTGCGATAAATACAATCAAAATTACAGCTAAAAGAAAATACAATTATTTTGTTCTAATTTAATAAGAAGTTACTAAGGTGGCTTTGAAAACAATGAAATTATTCAGATTGTCAAATAAGTATTTGGTGGTTTATCGGTGTTTTTATTGTGTATTGGAAAAGTCTTTACATTTGTTGTTATTTTTGTTCAAAATGCCGCACATTTATACAAGAGATGAAAAAGTGGACGTGTTAATTATTTATGGGGAATGTAGAAAAAATGCTGTTGCTGCTGGAAACCTTTATGCCGACCGATATGAATAAATTCCTTATTAATAGTACTAAGAAATGGTACCACGGTACCAATATGGTTCCATTTGGAAAAATTAAGTTTTACCCCAAAAACGATTACGATGAATTTTATTTGCTTATAAAAAACGCAATTTAGTATTTTTGACGGGACTTCGATTTTTAGCATTAGACGGATTAATTGGAATAAATCGGAACCGTCATGGCACACTTAAATGGAAAATTAAACATTAAATAATAAATATTTTTTACGCTTGAAATGTCACTTTTGTGGTAATCATTGGATTCAGAAAATTATGTAGAATTTAAAAATGTAATAATACACAGGGTGTTCCATTTAAAAATCGAAAGTTGGTATCACTTCCGGCGAAACCGGAAGTGAAAAAAAAATCATTTGTAATTTAAAAAGTGCCGCTTATCTTGTATATGGGATATCCCAAATTTCAATCAATTACCTTTGAAACTAACGGTGATACAGGGGGTGTACCATGATGTTACACCCGGTATATATACCTACTACTTTTTTATTTGTTAAAAGCGCGAGTTCTATACACTGTTGATTTTTGAAAATATGTTTTTTTAATATGTTATATTGTTCATTCTTTTGAATTAAAAATAAATAGTTTCATTAAATCATGATTTTTTTTTTTAATTAAGTGATACGTGATTTAAATCATGAGTTAAAAAAAAATCAAGTGGTTTCAATCATGATTTAAATCACTTGATTTAAATCAGCCCAACCCTGATACAGTGTGACCAGTAAAGTCCGCATCATATGGGATTTTTTTATTAACCCAGACATTACTACCGTCCTTTTAAAAGGCACATTCAAATTTCGGGCTAGATTGGTAGCTGAGCATTTATTTAATAGATAGCGACACTTTTTTTACTTTCAGAATACTATACTAAGGTAAAAGTTAGCACGTGCTTCTGTCAGTTAAATTTAGCATAAAACTCGTTTTCTTATACTATAATTAGTTTGATTTAACATATTGCGACTTTAAAGAAAAAAATTGTTTCAGTAACATCTGGATAGCTTTATTCGAAATTTGACTTTGGCGTCAAGTTCTGCTTTGATCGAGATGAAAGTTAAGCAAAAAAATAGTTGTCACGTGATTCGCATTATCAGTCAAATTTTAATTTTTTCCAAAAAATTATTCAAAAGTGGGGTTATTTCTGAAAATATCGAAAAAAGTTATCAGAAAAATTTTTTTTAAATGCATTTTCTAGCTTACATGCAAAATTTCAGCTGCATAAGATAATTTTGATTTTGTACCCACCACTAAAATTTATTTTCCACTTAATGAACACCTTACTGATGACACTGTGTTCTTTTTTGTCTTAATATTAAGGTGTATTACTTTCAGACACAAACTACGTTTCTAAAAATACTTATTTTATGAAGTTACCTTATACAGGGTCAAAAACAAATAAACTTTGCATCACATGCGACCAAATTTTAATAGCACAATTTTGATTTTGTAGAAAAACACACATTTAATATGCCGCTGCTTTAAAGAAAATGTATCTGAAATAAAGCATTGTCAAAACTAAGAAGTATTTTGCAAAAGTGGTGCAATTTACAAAATATAGATAAAAAATCCGAATTATCTTATGCAGCTAAAATTTTGCATGTGGGTTATAGAAACTGCATTTAAAAAAACTTTTTCTAAAAACTTTTTTCGATACTTTCAAAAATAATTTTTGAATTATTTTTTGGAAAAAAAATTAAATGACAGATAATGCGATTCACGTGACTACTATTTTTTTGCTTAATTTTCATCTCGATCGAAGCAGAACTTGATGCCAAAGTCAAATTTCGAATAAAGCTATTAATAAAAAAAAATCCCATATGATGCGGACTTTACTGGTCACACTGTAGTTAAAAGGTTGATTCAAATCATTCATTTGAATGAAAGAGAAAATATTATTTCTACTGTTTCGGTTTTTGAATTACTGAGAAAATTCTTAAACAAGATTCGCTTCCTGAACAACGAAGAACACACGAGAACCTAATACCGACGTCGTCGCAAACCAACAAATCGGCGGCCCCCAGTGTGGTTCTGCACGATGCTTTAAGTCTTGTTTTCTCTTTATAAGCTGTTCTTTTCTATTAATCATTAATTTTTATTTCTGACCCCCTAAAGAGTACAATGCGAGGTACAATAGTACTATGCTATAGAAACAAAGGTACCACTATAATCTATAACTATAAAGGTTAAATTTAAGTAATTTTGGTCAGTAATTTCTACCGTTATACTAAATGAAATAGTAATTTACGTTACAAGACCGGAAAGTAGCGTTTTCCAGGTCGAGACAAGCATTTGCTTGGAGAAACATGTTTTATTTAGCAAAAAGCTACATTTAAATATTTTTTAATACATTTTTATAGATTTATTTTTAATTTCAAAACGGAACCTTCTTTTAACAAAAAACAGACAGAAAAATTAAACATTTTGCAAATTGTATCCAATATGACGTATCATTTTGTTTCTTAAATAAATGTAAATTTAGTAGTAGTAGTTTTTTTTTTAAATACCTACCTACTTTTAATGATATTTCAGTTTTAATAGAATTTTCCAAATTATTATATTCTATCAAACCTTTATCGAAAATAGACTTAGAAGCTAATGTTTTAGACACTCTATCCACAAAAAAATGTTGATTAGTTCTTGTTTTATAATTATGATGGTCATGATTAAAAGAACAAAATGTTTTTAAACAGTCAGGCAATAAATTATTTTTAATGTATAAAAATACATACTAAATAAAAAAATTAATTTCTTACATTCAACTAATGTAAATTTTTTAACATAAAATTAATTTTTGTATATTTGTCACAATTTAAAATAATCCCAATTGCCTTATTTTGTAAAATTTGTAATTTGTCAAATATTTCCTCACTAGCACAATATAAAATGGAAGAACAATAAAGAAAATGTGGTAATATAATAGTATTAAATACAGTTTTTTTAGAAAACAAACTTTAGAGCTGATTCTTTTAAAATAACCTACTTTTCCGGCAATCTTTGATATGATACTTTCAAAATAATTTTAAAAATTTAATTTTGAATCAATAATTATCCCTAAATATTTAAAACTGTTCACTAATTCCAATTTTTTACCATCAATTACAACATTTATATTTTGACAATTTAAGGAGAGACCTGCAGAATACTAATTTCGGTTGCGTGACGAACAATATTTTTTTAAGACCAACAATTCTTAATTTTATTTTATATTATTTTTAAATGTAAGTCGCTTTCCTTGCTGCTTCCAAAATTTCTTCTGGAATCTCATTTTCCGTGTCGAATAATTCAAAATCTGAATTCATATTTTTAAATTTGCGCACTCGCGAAACAAGTTTGACATAAACAATAAATTAAAAATCAACGACCTGTCACTCGACAATACATCGAAATGTTGTTGTCATAGTAACGAAATCAAGGTAGATTGTATTATCAGAGAGCGATTGGAAAAATGAAAAAAACAGGGACCGGAAAAATCTTTTTTTAAGACCGATCAGAAAATATACACTTTCTGGACAATTTTTCGTCCAAAAAATAACGTTTTGTCGATCAAGACCGGAAAATGGACCTGAGCGACCGGCAAAGGATTTTTCCGGTCCCTGTTTTTTCATTTTTTCAATCGCTCTTTGATAATACAATCTACCTTGATTTCGTTACTATGATAACAACATTTCGATGTATTGTCTAGTGACAGTTCGTTGATTTTTAATTTGTTGTTTATGTCAAACTTGTTTCGCGAGTGCGCAAATTTAAAATATGATTTCGGATTTTGAATTATCCGACACGGAAAATTAGATCCCAGAAGAAATTTTGGAAGCAGCAAGGAAAGCGACTTACGATATATTGCCAGTAAAATCAAAAGCCCGTTACGAGAAGTCTTACGACGCATTTAAAAATAATATAAAATAAAGAATTAAAAATATTGTATGTCACGCAACCGAAAATTAGTGTTTTGCAGGTCTCTCCAAGCTTCCAGGAAATGCTTGTCTCGGCCTGAAAAACACTACTTTCCGGTCTTGTAACGTAAATTACTATTGCCGGTCCCTTACGTCCATTTTCCGGCCTTGATCGACAAAACCTTATTTTCTGGACGAAAAATTGTCCAGAAAGTGTATATTTTCTGGTCGGTCTTAAAAAAATTGATATTTTAAAGACTACTTTGAAGCATTTTATGAGGTATTTTAATTTATGCTACTTTCAGGTTACGGTACGGTATTTGTAACAACAATTTTGGTAGTAATTGAGTACAGGGTATATTGTTTTATTGTCAAGTAATAATCCTATAAATGCGTCAAGAAAATTATGATTTTTTGGACGTCCTAATCTTATGCGATTAATACAGGTAAATAATTTTTTGTAAATACTTTCGCTACGAAATACGTTTCACGTTTTGTTTAAATGAATATTTAGAGATTCGTGATAATTAGTTACATTTTATTTTTGTTTGGCTAATTATTCACTAGCACAGGATGTTGGACAATAGAATGTGTGTTTATTTAAACATAATATTTTGTCAAACATACTTGCTAATACTTTTATAGATATATATTTCTAACCCTTTTATTTACCAACATGATAATGCTCAGTTAATACTTAACACTATTTGTAGTAACAGAAGTATGTAATAGGTATATAACTCAACTTTTCCTTCGATTTTTTATCTTATTAAATTTAAACCATATTATAACAATCGATCTGCGTAATCCAATTTTGTAATAAAGTTTAGTAAATTGAAGGGTTTTGTTTCATTAAACAACCATTTTGTGCACTTTCCGTAAATAAAACAGATATAACGTCAAGATGTTATTATTAGAATTTATTTTTAATATGTTCTAATATAGAATGTGAATGCGGAATATGATAAATTCAGTTATAGTAAAAAAGGCCATTTAGAAAAACATTGTTTTTTTTTTAGAAAACTGGGAGCGTTGGAATGGAGAGGACAATATCAATGAAGATAGTGCAGGAAACTCGTTACATTGTGAGGACGATTCATTTAATGTAAGTAAGAATATTTTATGGGAGAAGGTTATACATTTAGCCTAAAGGAGGGTGAGAGTAAAATATTATTATTTTATTTGAGTCCAAATTGACTCAATTCGTAACTATTAATTATTTACCAGTACTATGACGAATAATGCCGGCGTTAAGACACAAACTGTTGACTGGCAACCAATAAAAATTTAACTTTAGAATCAGAATAGTAGGTATATTATTCGGAATATTCCACACAGGTTAAGAGTCTGCAGGACTTGGCAAAGTCTGCCTCCTAGCGGCAGCAAGTCAAAGTAAGAAGATGAAATACAATAATTCTGGAATTTTGACAGAAGGGATAAAAAAAAATGTTAGGTTATTGTAAAATTAGTAATGAAATTTAAACGTGTTGTTACGCCGCCTACTGTATACCTATTATAATGTTATTAATTACAGAAAGAACTAATGTTTATAATACTATGATGTTGGTTTGAAAGGGAGCTTTAGTGGTCGACGAACGAGATATTTTTATTATATTAGGGTTCTTTTTGTTTTGTCTTTTTATGGTAATTAAAAGTTTTCTGGAAACCTACTTAATTGTCTACTAATCTTTTAGCTACTCGATGAAAATAATAACCCACTGGTTTGTTGAGTTTTTGTACATTTATTGCATTAATTTATTAGTTAATAATATATGCAAAAATATACTACATATTATTCATTATTTTCCGCTTTTTAGTTTGATTAATTATCAAAGCGTGTTTTTTAGTTTTTTTAAACTATATTTATCTCTATATATCTATAGATATCTCATCGAAAATTTTAATGGATTAAGTTTTGATTGCATGAAACAAAATATTCAATAACCTCCTAACTCTAATTTAAACGTCTGTATGGACGAATTAGAAAATTGTTTGGTGAGTTTCTTGCCTGAATTTGACTTTGTTGCTTTTGGCGGCGATCTTAACGTAGATCTTAGTAACCCCAATAGTGCAGGTGCTGTGTATCTTTCTAGTTTATTTAATAAATACGGATTAACACAATGTATTAAGGATCATACTCGCGTCACTCCTTCGACTAGGTCACTCTTGGATGTCCTGGTATGCTCGGACTTAAATCTTGTACAGGGTGCATCCGTAATCAACATGGACGACATATCCGACCACAAAATGGTCAACTTTATGATCAGGATATGTAAAACCAAGCCAGGTCCTACCTTCAAAATTTATCGGGACTATTCAAACTTTCAGTACAATGATTTTTTGCTTGATCTTCAAAATATTAACTGGCATTATATATATTCCTTAACCGATATCGACGCAATGGTGGACTTCCTTAATAACAATGTTATAAATATTTTTAACCTACATGCTCCTCTTAAAACTTCAAAAATTACTAAAGCCCCAGCGCCTTGGATTACACCCACTTTGAAATTTATGATGAAGCTCAGGGACAGGGCATTTTCTAAGTACAAAAGACTTAAAACTGACGCTACTTGGACATATTATAAAAGCTTACGCAATCAAGTAAACATTGCAGTTAGAGCCGAAAAAAAAGCTTATTTACAACATACCTTTAGAAGAGACCCTAAAAACTTCTGGCGCACTATAGGTTATTTAAATTTAAGTTCTAACTCTCAATCATCTAATTCATTATTAAAGGTGGGTGACTCTAATGATTTTAATAATTTTTTCACTAATTCACTACCTACTGTCGGTCCTGCTGATCGTAACTTTATCGAACAAAACTACGTAAATAAAAGGTTTAACCAGTGTGATGATTTTAAATTTAATGCGGTTACTGATGTAGATATTGACAAAATTATTACCAGTTTGAAGAGCAACGCGGTTGGAAATTATGGTATAAATTTAAAAATGCTGCATTATATAACTCCTTATCTATCAGACTTTATCTGCTTCATAATCAATAGATGCCTTTTGACAGGCTATTTTCCGAATGCCTGGAAGACCGCCAATATTGTGCCGGTTCCTAAAGTTACAAGTCCTAAACAGCTATCGGATTATAGGCCCATCAGTATCCTACCTACTTTATCTAAAATCCTAGAAAGAGTTGTGGCTGACCAATTAACTTCTTTTTTGAATACGAATAACATTCTTCCACCGACTCAGTCAGGGTTCCGTAGAAACCACAGTACAACCACGGCCTTGTTAAATATAATTGACGACATTTTGGGGGATTGGGATAACAATAACTGTAGCTGCCTTATTTTACTTGATTATAGCAAGGCCTTTGATACAATTGGGCATGATATACTACTTACTAAACTTAAATTTTTTGGCCTGGGTAATGTAGCATTACAATTTTTTGTGTCATATTTTTTTAACAGATCCCAGCGGGTAATAATTAATGGTAGTCCTTCCCAGATGCATTTCATTAGTAGAGGTGTGGCTCAGGGCAGCATTTTTATTCTCAATTTATACTTCTGATTTTTCAAAATTTCTTAAGCATTGTGAGTCCCATCAGTTTGCGGATAATACACAGTTGTACTTGTCCTTTTTACCCCCTGATGTCGCTACTGCCGTAACAAAAATTAACGAAGATCTTAAACTACTTTCGGATATCTCTAAATCCCACAACTTAATTCTAAACGAGAAGAAAACTCAGCTCGTAGTATTTGGTAAGTGCAAGTCCCTTATAATTAATTAAAAATCCTGTGTTTTAAATCTTTGTTAACGGCACTGTGATAGAGCCTATAAATACATGTAAAAACCTAGGACTGCATATTGATTCTGAGTTTAGATATTCAGATCATATTTCTTCATTGATTCAAAAAACATACGCTAAATTAAAACTTCTATACATGCATCGAGATATTTTTGATACGGATACTAAATAACGTCTAACTGATTCTTTAATTTTATCCCATCTAGGTTATAGTGACGTTGTCTACTGGCCTGCATTGTTTCAAAAAGACAAAAATAGCTTACAGAAACTGCAGAACGCGTGTCTTAGATTTAGTTTTAATGTCCGCAAATTCGATCATATCTCACCTTATTTGATCGAATCAGGATGGCTTACTATCAAAGAGCGTTATGTACTTCATATCCTACATCTGGTTTACAAAATTAGACTAACTGAACTTCCTTCTTACCTCTTTAATAAACTTACTAAGGGTTCTGATGTGCATGGTGTTCTTACTCGCCACAGAGATTTGTATAGTGTTCCCAAGCACAACCATGCTTTTTTTCAGCGTACATTCCGCTATACGGCCGTCACCACTTTTAATTCTTTGCCAGACTATGTCAGGATGGCTCCCAGCTCTGCTGCCTTTTGTAGGGGTGTTAAAGAGCATCTGCTGGCGGGTCGCAGTCCGCGCTAGCGTTTGCGCAGCATGTAATGTTTATATTTTTTTTTCTATTTTTGTTTCAACTTATTTCACTTTTACATCGCTTTTAGTTTTCAACTTTTTTGTTTATTATTTTACTTTTTACTAATATTACTTTAAGTTTACATTAGGCATACTCTTTTTTTTCCTTTTATATTCAAAAACATGTATTTTCCATGTTAGAACTTCTGCTTTTGTTTTTTTATATTTTTGTTGTTTTCTTGGATTTCTATTTTATTTATTTTTATGAATTAGGTGGTTGTATGAGCAGCTGTAGTTGAATACCGCCACCTTTATTAATATTTTTTTGTATTAATATTTGTGTATGAAATAAAAGGCATTATTATTATTATTATTATTATTATATTTAAAATTAAGCGAATATCCGACCCACGACAGTGTTGTTTAAACATTATAACAAAACAATATTACATTACAAGACCGTACCAGAGTATGTGTATGAAGGAAATTATTTCTCTATCTTTTCTAGATCGTCGTTACTTGTTCTACCGCTTACTATTGTCATTATTGTCCAATAATAATCATAAAATTATGCAATATTTTAGATGGACGCAGATTATGACCCGTCAACATCCACAAAACAGGACCTAATCGATAACACAAAGGGAAGAAAAAAACGACGAAGGAAGTCCAAAGTGGCAGAAGCGCTTAGTCGACCCAAACCCAAATACGACCCAAATGACAAAAATTACGAAAAATATTTCGATGAATATTATAAGCTTGATTGTGAGGATATCATAGGTGATCTGCCGTGTAGATTTAAGTATAGGGAGGTGATACCCAATGATTTTGGATTAAGTATTGAAGAGGTAAGTAATTGTGCACATATAGCAACTTGCAGCAACTATTTTTGAAATATATTTATTTCGCGTTCTTTAATAGGACAAAAGTCAATAGTACCGGGTGGCCAAATAAGAACTCTTGTCTCTCTTTATGTTGCCCAAATAAAGGGCTACTGAAGATCTTTTTTATCCTTAGGGCAGCGGTGGCACGTACTGTAGGGCTAGTGTCATGGACCTACCTATGTACCTACCTGCACACAAAACAATTTATTTATTCTTGTAATTATTACTTTGGCGCTTAATTTTGTGAATAATTTAAAATTCATGACGTTGATGCCTAACTCCTTGGCTCTGGTAAAACGTCATGGCGCTTCGTCGTGCTGGAAAAATTCCATTTGGCTAGGCCTGGCCAGACTATTAATCGCATAAAATAAAGAGATAATAAATTACAATGAACATAACTTCCTCCCTTATTGGCGCATAAGGAATTTTGTGCCTTGACCAGGTCCCCAAATCAGGCCGCTATTGGCAGATTTTCACGAGCTTTATTTTGTCTAGCCGGCTAGTAACAATCGGGTTAGTCCTTCGTCTTTGCTACCGCTACCAGATGGCAGCTGTTTTTAATATTGTTTTCCCTGTTGAAATATTAGCTTTAAATTTATATACAGTGTGTATTAGCCAAATGGAATAAATTCGATAATGGGGGCGTGTCCGAAAAAACGCTAGGACACGTCGCCGTCGATTGATATTTCTAGTTGCGCATTTTTTTCAATAAAAACTTTTTATACAGGGTGTCATGTAACAGTTGCCAATGCCAATTTCTTATTTTAAAAGCAACACCCTGTATATTATTCAATTTTGGGATTGTTCAGAAAATTTTAGACATATTTCATGTACAATAATCCTATACACATATCTTCAACTGTTTCGGAAATATTATGTGTTTTCAGATTTATTGCAAAAATTAACAACACACTCAAAAACTAATAAGTAATACCGTTTATTTCTTGATAACGTAAAAAACATTAATGTAGGAGATGTTGAAAATGCTCTCCGCGAACGTCCTGGCAACATCCTAATCTTAAATAGAAATTTCTTCTAATGTTACTGGACATCTTTTTAGTTTAGTTTTGTATACAATATTTCTGATATAAACCCATAAGAAGAAGTCTAATGGAGTCAGATCAGGGGATTGTGCTGGCCATTGCATCGAGTAACACCTCCCTATTAACCGTTTTGGAAATACTCGGTTGAGGTACTGCCGGACATTGATTGGTGCTCCATCTTGTTGAAACCATATCTTATTCGCTGGAAGTTGTGGGTTTGCTGGATCAGGATATAACTTTGTCAAAGTTTGCAAGACATTATGTTGGAGCAGTGCTAAATAATTATCGCCATTTAAATTGCCATTAATGAAAAAGGGGACCTATCTCCAACTATTCCTGCCCAAACATTAACCTTTTTAGGATATGGCGTATGTTCTTCTCTAATCCAGTGAAAATTTTCCCTAGACCAATAGCGGCAATTCTGACGATTAGCATGACTGAGAAGTGTAAAGGTGCACTCATTAGAAAACAAAACATGTTTTAATTGGATAACATTGCCATAATTTGTTCACATGTGAGTTCTCCTATTAATGTCGTCTTCCATGAGCTCATGAGTAGGTATCATTAGGGATACATTTTATTTTCTTGTAATGTTCGAATAATCGGTGAATGGCTATCATCGAACATAGGGGCTGTTTTTCGAATAGAAGATGTGGGTTTTCGTCAAACTCAAGCATAATATCTAATTTGGTATCCACTTATTGCATAGGCAGCTACTTTTTTTTATCTGCTTTACATGTCCAAGCTGGCCATTTATGTCCGTGTTTTATCTCCATAACCAATCATCTGTAGAATTGTTATTTTGTGCATTTCTGTTAAATAATCCATTTTTCTGATATTCAGTTAACGAAATTCAAACGACTATAACACTGACAACTACTGTCATGCAGACAGACAACAATTTGCTAAGGTCAGGAGTTTTAAACAAAAGTAACCAAAACTATTCATACGCTAAAATGCAATAAATCTGAAAACACTTAATATTTCCGAAACATTTGAAGATAGGTATAGGATATTGTACGTGAAATATGTCTAAAATTTTCTGAAGAATCCGAAAATTGAAAAATATACAGGGCATGCATTTAAAATAAGAAAGTTGGTATTTGCCACTGTTACATGACACACCCTGTACGTACAACGTCATCATGGCCGCATCTTTGGGGCGGACCTCTTATTGCTGTGTTGCCATACTGCATACTTTTGATAAAATTTAACAATGAGGCGCGTTGATTTACTTCAGAATGAAATACGATTTTGGCAATAGGTTCATTTGTTATTGTTTCATCTATCGGTGCTAGATCATTGCTTAAAATCCGTTTAGCCCAAGCAAAGGTACCAGTTTTTATAGGAAGCAAACTTGGACATCCCCCACCATTTTATTTTAAAAGATAAAGTAAAATATTTAAAATAAAAAAGATTCGGGGATCAAAAAATAAATATTTTCAGTACCTCTTAATTGAGCAACATGGAGAGAAAAACCTTATTTTCTATTTGATCATGTCTGTTACGTCCCCCTATCGGTCATCTTACGAACTCTGCTATAATTTTCAGGGATTTCTTTTGGCAGAGTATTTACTAACGTTTTTTTTTTCGAAAGCTTTAAGGTTAACGGTTTCTGTGATCCGTTCCTATTTGACCACTCGGTACGATAAGAAGTGTTCTTTTACTATTTTCAAATTTTTATTTTTCATGTAAGTAATCACAACTTTCATGGTATAAATATTTTTTTTATAAACTACTAAAACTTTTTTAGATACTCCTAGCAAAGGATAAGGAACTGAACAGATGGTGTTCGCTAAAGAAAGCTGTACAATACAGATCCACCGATGTCGAAAAATATGATCAGATTGCGTATTCAAGGAAAGCCAGTAATATAAACTTAAAGAAGAGGATCATACCCAGTTTGTTTTCTGAAGAACCTGACGAAGAACAAAGTAAGCAGCAACCTTCTACAAGTAGTACAGAAAACATTGAAAATAGTGATTTGATTGAAGAGTCTAAAGATAAAATGGATAAGAGTGTAATAACACCTGAAAAAACTGACAGCTCTCCGGACAAATCTTCAGTTGTTAACAGCACAAGTGGAAAGCGAAAAAAGAAAAATAAAAAGAAGAAAAAGAAAAACGCAAACAGTAATACCAAAGAAGAAAAAACACCTCATATAGAGGATAGCGTTCAGATGGAAGGAAATACTAACAAGAAAAATAAAATTAATAAAACACAGAATGCTAATAAGGCAAATAACGTTGTAAAGAAAAATAAAAAAAGAAAACATGTTGATTCTGAAAGTAACAAAAAAGGAGAAAAGAAGTTTAAAAAGGATAAGACAGAGTCTGTTGATGTTGGTATTTCTGATGCTAGATTAGCGGCCTTTGGAATTAATCCCAAGAAGTTTAAAAATAAGCTTAAATACGGAAATAAGTAATGTTTTTTTAGAGAAGTACTTTTTAAATTACTTAAGTGTTAAAAATATCTTATTTTGTTTTAAATGCTATAAAAAAAAACTTGTTCACAGTAAATTTTCGATTTTGACCCTATCACTACAAATTTTCTACCATTTCAGTTTTTAAAGCCATGACTTACTTAGGTAGAAAACACGCGAAAACAAAGATGATCAGCTGCTCAATCAGCAAAGTTTTTTTAAACTTTATTTTTACAATTTATAATAGGGAAATTGCAATATATTATAACAATCTAAAGAAAAAACAATAAAAGTATTCAATTAATTAGTCCAATATACGAATTTTTAATACACGGTGATTCACGTTTTTAATATCCTTTATTGCCATTACAGTTACATGAATATATAACAGAGCAACGTCACAGAAGTATTGGACCCACGGCCCAATAACACAGGCCTGCATTATTAACACTTTGAAAGTTGATTTAAGAATGTTTAACAAGTTTTCTAGAAATTGGGTAGTGTAATAGTTCTTGATAAATACGAACTTTATCTTCTTAAGATCTGTATTAAAATAATGTTCTTGTCATATCAAGATGACAACACAACTAACAATCGCCATTTTTCAACAACTAGTAACTAAACAACTAATCCTAGCTTATTATTTAAATATATATTACATCTTTCCTTTCTCTAATAAATAAGTGGAAGCTGAAAGTTCTAACACTAGAAACACTTAATTAGAAAAATAACAAATAAATAAAAAAATAAACAATATAAATTCATTTTATTTAGAACTTATCATAAAGAAGTTGAAAATGTAATTGATAGTTTAAAATTAAAGAAATCTCCTGGTGCCGACGGAATAACAACAGAAATATTAAAAACTGTTAAAAATACTATTTCTAGACCACTAACATTTCTTATAAATAATATTTTTAAAACCAGTATCAAAATTCGTATAATAAAACCTATTTTTAAAAATGGAGATTTTAGTAAAACTAGTAATTATAGACCAATAACATTAATATTTTCGATAGCAAAAGTATTCGAAAAAGTTTTAAAATTAAGAATCGAAAATTATTTGGAAAAAATAAATTTTATTTCTAATAAACAGCTTGGGTTTCAAAAAAATAAATCAACACAAAATGCTATTTGCTATCTAAGAGAACAAATATACAGTGTGTCCGCTTGAGTTCTGTACATATGGAAAACTTAATATTAATTTTACGAAAAAAAGTTACTCTTTATAAAAAGTTCTGCTTACTGAAAAAATACTATTAGACTATTCAAACTTGAGATAGTATGTACATGATGATCAAAAAGTATCAAATCAAAATTGACCTACGAGAAAAGTACCCTTAATTTTAATTTTAGAGCAAAATGGAATAAGAAAATGTTGACTGGCATTAAAAATTATATCTGTCTACTCTTAGTAGACTATTATTGAAAATTAAATTAAAAATTTAAATCTTAATTCTTAATGGCATGTGCATTATCTTGCCACCATTTCCCACCTGAATTTGAATTTCAACTGTCAGTTATGTTATTTGTCTGAAACATCGGTAGAATAATTAGATAAATATGCCGTTGAAATTGAATATGCAAGATAAAATTGAAATAATTTTAATTGTTGTGTCTACTAAGAGTAGAAACAGATATAGTTGTTAATGCCAATCAACATTTTCTTATTCCATTTTGCTCTAAAATTAAGGGTACTTTTCTCGTAGGTCAATTTTGATTTGATACTTTTTGATCATCCTGTACATACTATCTCAAGTTTAAATAGTCTAATATTATTTTTTCAGTAAGCAGAACTTTTTATAAAGAGTAACTTTTTTTCGTAAAATTAATATTAAAAAAGTTTTCCATATGTACAGAACTCAAGCGGACACACTGTATGATGCACTAGATAATAAAAAACCTTGTATTAGTATTTTTCTAGATTTAGCAAAAGCCTTTGATACAGTTAGCCATAATTTACTGTTAAAAAGTTTGAAAATATGGGATTCAGAGGAAAGCATTTAGAATTAATTAAAAATTATCTGAAAAATAGACCAACTTATGTTCAAATAGATAAAGAAAACAGCTATCCAAAGGTATTTAAGTATGGTGTTCCTCAAGGAACAATTTTAGGACCATTATTTTTTAATATTTATATTAACGACTTATTTAGTATAAATTTAAAAGCTTAAATAATAAAATTAAAAAAGATTTTAAAATTATAAAAAATTGGTTTGATAACAATTTGTTAACAATTAATTTTAATAAAATAAATTATATTCCTTTTACTTTAAACCAAAATAACCTACCACAAAATATGAATAGTATTCAAATAAATGAAGACATTCAAATTTTTAAAGGTAATAAAATAAAATATTTAGGAATTATTTTTGACAGTAAATTAAATTGGAATTTTCACATAGAATACTTAAATAAAAAATTAAGAAGTTTACTGCCGATTTTTAAAAACATTAAAAAAATTTTAAATGTAAGACATATGGAAATATTATATTATGCGTTAATTAAAACTCATTTAAATTACGAAATTATAGGTTGGGGAGGAGTAAATAGAACTAAATTAGAAATATTACAAAAAAGGGTTCTAAAATTATATTCAATAAAGATTATCTTTATCCTTCAAAATAATTATAATCAGAAACAAAAAAGGTGAACATAAGACAACTTTACATTTATAACAGCCTAATATTATATTTAAAAATAAAAACCTTATACAATTTAAAAACCATAATCATAATACACGTTATAAAAATAAAATATCCATTAAACCTAAAATAAATAAGTCTATAGGACAAAAAAATTTCAAATATTTATGTTTTTATTTAAACGATTATTTACCAGAAAAATAAAAAAATGGATTTCATTAAAAAAATTTAATGTCGAAATCGAGGTCGAAATAAAAACATAGATATTAAAAACAGACAACTTGAAAATATTTTTAGAAATGCTTTAATTAATTAATATTGTTCTGAATAAATAATATAGGTATAATAAATGTAAGTAATATTTTTTACTTAAAAATTATAAATTAATAATTTTATTATAGGTAATATATTTCTTCAAAAAAGCTGCGTTTATACTATAAATTAACATTTTTACTTTAAAACTTGATTTTTAATGCATATTTATGATTTAACATACTAAAACAAAAAATAATATTTGCCCCTAACAAGCTCAGCTTCAGGGGATTGAAGAATAAGTTCATCGAAGACAACATAAATACAGTGAAGTCCGCTTATAACGAACCCGTTTATAACGAACTTCCGGTTAATACGAACCATTTTCCCTTACATGAAAAATGAAACAAAATGTATTCATTACTGGATATAACGAACTTCGGATATAACGAACCATATTCTGTTCATTTTTGAAGTTCGTTATATGCGGACATTACTGTATATTTATTATATTATTAAATTTTAAATAAACATTATTATTATTAAATAAATAAATAATTCATAAATCACTTGGTAAAACTTGGAGAACATTTTATGTCTTGTCTATTTCGCCTAAATATTTGTCCTGACAATTTGACAATATAAGACCTAGGTGCTTCATGGATATTAACAATTTTTGCTGAGTCCCAAGATTTAGTTCTGTGGTTATATATGACAACAGTGTCTCCTGGCTTCAATGGAATTAAATCTTTAGCAGTTTTATCAAAATAACTTTTATTTAAATTCATTTTAGAAATCATTTTTTCTTTTACATTTTGGCATAACCTTGGTTCAAGTAGTTCTAAAGATGTAGAGGTATTTTAGTTTTAACTTTACGACCTACGACTATTTAAAAGCTGAGAAGGAGAATAATCCATATGTTTCAATCGTATTTCTATAATTTAGTAAAGCTATACTTCAATGTCTTTTCCTCCTTCTAACGATTTTTTTATTATGTTTTTTGAAATTGATACAGCCTTTTCCGCCAAACCATTACAACGAGGAAAATTTGGGCTGCGAAATTTTATTTCAAATTGCCACTCTTCGGCAATTTTTCTAAATTCCAGGCTATTAAAGGGAACATATTAACTGTAACTAGAACTAGAATATCTGGTGATCCAAAATGGGCGAATACTGGCTTTAGTTGTTCAATGACAGACCTAGCGGATTTGTTTTTAATTGGTATTAACTCTAACCAATTCGAATAGGCACCAAACATTACTATACTATAAGTATATGATTTATTACCATAAGTAAACAAATCTATTCCCAAACGTTCCCACCCTCTATTAGGCAAAGGCATCAAGGTTTCTTTTGTATTTTTCGACTATATTTTTCACGTTTTACAAGACTTTCACAAAATTTTCGACATCAACTGATATCCTAGGCCAATAAAACGTATTTCTAGCCAGTGACTTAGTTTTTTCAATACCAAAATGACTCGTGTAATAAACTGATCATTTTAAATCTTAATGATGATGGAACAACAAGCTTATTTATAAAAAAAGATCAATCCATCTTATACAAGTTGATCTTTAAGTACTGTTTCAAATTTTCTGAAAGTTTTGATTTGTTTGGCCACGAGTTTTTTATAAATTTTACAATTTCACTTAAAATTAAGTCATTTTCAGTCTCGCTTTTAAATTGAGTTTTTCTTGTTTCTGACATGGGTAAGTACTCTGACAACAAATGTACGAAAAAGTCAATATCAAATTTGATTTTAAGCCTTTGTCATCAGCAAGGAAAGCTCTAGATAATTCTTCATAAATATACATGTTTTCCAGGTATATATACATTAAAATTATAGTTTAAAAGTTTTAGGCGAATTCTTTGAAGCCTTGGTGAGATCCAAAAGTAGTGGCTCAGGTGGTTTAAACAAATTCTCCATTTTAGCACGATCTCTTTCAAACCAGCTGAATAGTCTTCTAGCGACTTCTGTGTTTTAGTGCCTACCTGACATCATGTAATATATAGTTCTTGATAAATACTAACTTTATCTTCTAAAGATCTTTATTAAAATGATGTTCTTGTCATATCAAGATGATAACTAAACAAGCGCTATCTTTCAATAACTGGTAACTAAACAACTAATCCGAGATTACTATTTAAATATATATTGCAGGTAGCGCTGATTTCAAATCTGCTTTTAGTTTTTTTATATCACATACTTATAAGGTTATTTTTCAAAAAACCAGTAAAATCCAAAAATGTAGAAAAAACACGATTTATCTCATTTATAAGCTCTAGTTCTATAATATATTAAGGAAAAAAATACGAAAATATACACATAGAAACTATTATACATTATTTATTCTTTACGCTTACCTATTAAAAAAAGTTTTCTTTTCCGAGAAAAGCTTCTTTTGGTTGTTTTTCTATCAATTTCAATTTCAAAGGCTTTTATTATCTAATAATTTTACATATTATCTGTTTTACAATACATATCATTGAATATACAGGGTGGCCTTTTAGTGTGGCAAAGTACAATAGCTCCGTTACTATTTCAAATACATTAAAAATATTAATACAAAAGTTGAAGGGCAGTAAGTGACTTATAACGTAAAATTATTTTTAACTCTATAGGGTGGCTCAAAAAAGCGGAACAATAAAAAATGTACTTTTTTTAAATGGAACACCCTGTATATTTTTTCATTTTTAAATTCTAGATAAAATTATAATTATTTTTTATTAAATACATTATTAGTCTATACTTTATAGTTTCCGAGATATTGACTCTTGAAAAGTGACATTTTTGAACTTTGACAGCTTCTAACTTTCTAACAGTACGTCTTAGAGCAAAACGGCTTACATGTCCCTATCTTCAATTTTTATTATCTTCCCAAAAAATCAACTTCCGGTTAAACCGGATGTTACTCGAAAGCAGGAAATATAGTTGTTCCGGTTTAACTGGAAGTTGATTTTTTTGGGAAGATAATAAAAATTGAAGATAGGGACATGTAAGCCGTTTTGCTCTAAGACGTAGTGTTAGAAAGTTAGAAGCTGTCAAAGTTCAAAAATGTCACTTTTCAAGAGTCAATATCTCGGAAACTATAAAGTATAGACTAATAATGTATTTGATAAAAAATAATTGTAATTTTATGTGGAATTTAAAAATGTAAAAATATACAGGGTGTTCCATTTGAAAAAAGTACATTTTTTCTTGTTCCGCTTTTTTGAGCCACCCTATAGAGTTAAAAATAATTTTACGTTATAAGTCACTTACTGCCCTTCAACTTTTGTATTAATATTTTTAATGTATTTGAAATAGTAACGGAGCTATTGTACTTTGCCACACTAAAGGGCCACCCTGTATAGGTTTACGATCGCTGGTTTCCTGTCTGTCAGGTCGCGTTCCTGTCAAGACTGCCCAGGACATGCACTGGCAACGCCGGTGGGGTTGTTGTTAGCCCTTTGGTAAAACGATGATAATGTTTGGCTATTTCTAGGATTGGCCGGTTCCGTAACCCTCTACCGCCATGGAGGAGTTTAGTTTTCATTAGAAATTTGAATGGTTTTTGTTTTTAAAGTTATACTGTGAAAATTTTGAGATTTGTGTTTACTGGAAAACTAATGAAAAACCAGCTTAATTTCTATCAGGTACAAGTAGCACTTTTGTCCATAGACTTGAAAATTTTTGGGTGGGCGTGGCCTAAAATTTTTGGGCGGAGTTACTTTCCTTGCAATTTTTGGATTTTGTTAATCGTTTTATTTTGAAAAATGGATTTTTCACTGGAGATAAATCGGTAGTTTATAATATAATGGTTTGTGAATTGGGTTGTCGTTTTGTCTGGTCTGTGTCATGTTTTCTGTTAATCTTGAATGTTGTGGTTGTTTTAGATAAAATTTTGTCGCTGTGTTTTGTACATATTGAGAAAAAGTCGGCGTTTGAGTAGCTTGGTGTAGCTGGCGGATTGGTGTGAAATAGCTAGCGTTTAACACTTTCCTTAATATTTTATTTTGTTGTAGTTTTAGTTTATAGAAGTATTGTTCCGCCATACTGGACATGCATATGTCATAGTAGGTTTAATAATTTGATTATAGATTGTTAATTTATTTCTTGATGATAATGGTGAATTTCTTTTAAGTAATTTTTCTAATGAATGTGAAGTTGCCAAAAATTTTCTCAATATGTTGTCTGTCTGTTGTCTAAATTTTAATTTTTTGTCTAGTATCACTCCTAAGTACTTTAGTGTGTCCGTTGGTTGTGTTGTCCTTTAATGTTTATTTTTTGATTTATTTGAATATTAGTTATTTTTTTGTTAACACTATGCATTCGCATTTATTTTGATTAATCTCCAGCTTCCATTTTTCGTACCATGGTAGCAATATATTTAAGTGGCTTGTGATTATTTGCCTTATTTGCTACATTTGCATAGTAAGAATGAGCGTAAATTAGAACGTCATCTACAAAAATTGCAAGTTTAGAGTGCGGGTATTTTGGTATGTCAGCTGTATAAAGGTTGAATAGTGGCGCAGCTAAGTTTGTGCCCTGCTGTAACCCTGCGTGCAGGGCTACTGGCTCTGAGAAACTAGTGCCTACTCTGACTTTTAAAGTTCTGCTTGTGATATATGAATATATTAATGTTACTAAATGTAGTGGAAATTCATGATATGTAATTAATTTAAAAATTAGCCCATTGTACCAGACACTATCAAAAGCTTGTTTTATGTCTAATGACAGGAGCACTGTATTTTGCTGCTGGTTAAATTTATTTACGGCTTCTTGCGCAACATGCGCTACCAGCAGTACAGCACCCCTGCCCATTCTAAAGCCGAACTGTTCTTCAGGAATTTTCTGGTCCAGTGGGCTAATTTTTATTCTTTTATGGATTATTTTTTCTGCTACTTTTCCAAGTACACTTAGGAGGGCAATGGGTCTGTAAGATTCAGGCCTGTTATCTGGTTTATTTGGTTTTAAAATAGGTACAATTATTGCCCTCTTCCATGCACTTGGAAAGTGCTGTAGCAGAAAAATTGCATTTATGATATAGGCAAATTGAACTATTGTTTTCTTTGGCAAATTTTTGATCAGAATGGGCACTATTTCGTCTTCACCAGGTGCTTTTTTGTTTTTCAGTTTTTCTGTCATTCAGCTAAAGGAATATCTCTTCTCAATGTTCAACAGTAATCGGCCATGCATTTTTGTGTCCCAGCGCCCCTGGTATCTTTTTTCCATCTCTTTAATATCTTGATGAAATCTTTCACCTTGCTCTTCACTCACGTCCCCAAGATTTTCCGGGAAATATCCAAATGGGAATGTAAAGGTGAATTTTTATGCTCATATTGCAACCAAGAATCCTGAATTTTTCCAGCATATTTTCAACGATTTCAACATAGTTTGTGTCTATATAAATCCCTAGAAATTTATGTACAACATCTTTAAGAGCATTCCATGCATGTTTCTCCTTATCTTCCATTACCTTCTCAAATTCTGCAAAGCTCCTAATCTGCGGCCCTACAAAGATTCCCTCCTTTAATTTTGTCTCTGACAGCCGGAAATGTTTTATACAAATATTTAAAACAACTTCCTTTTTTTGTTTAATGCTTTAACAAATCGTTTCATAAGTCCTAGTTTTATGTGAAGTGGTGGAAGTAAACCTTTTTGAGGGTCAATAAGATTTTCGCGAATTACATTTTTGGTTCCAAAGGTGTTAAAGTCTCTCTTTGTGGCCAGTCTCTTTTTATCCAATGCTGTTCTCGATTCCTGCTATCATACTCGTACAGGAAACATGGACCTTTTGTAAATTCAGACTGCTGACCCCAGAGGTCTAAAATTTTTAGATCTTCATACACTTCCCAGTTGTGATTCTTATATTGTATTCTTCCTCTAAATTTTTATAGCTTCCTTTAAATTAACTGAATGGCTGACCGGTACAGAAGCAAAAACATTGCCATTATGTAAAAGAACAGCTTCAAGGCTCCTTTTTGAAGAGTCGATGAAAAGTCTCCAGTCCGAAGGTAGCACAACAGAAAATAATTTTTTGGTTAATACCTAGAATTTGAAGTACTACTTACTAGCATTCCTCCTTTATGTATTTAATAACCGCTTTGCTAAAACTTTAAAACATTACTCAATTCCTTTTCTGTTCGTTTCTGCCTCTGGTTACGATATCCATGTCAGCAGCATATAGGTTACGATTTAATATGAAATGATCAGAGTTTTTCTTTACCATCATGTACCAAAGATAAAAAGTAAAGTGAATGGACAGTCATAATGTCGAATTCCCGAAAGTAGTCTCTGCAGAATGTCCGACGATCCTAACAAGCATCTGATTATTCTTTTTTGTGTGATAAATACCCTTATGGTAAGGTGACCATTCATACTGATTTTACCAGTACAGTACTGGTTTTGAGGGCATAAGTCCTGGTTAGTCATCAAACAAAACCAGTACACGAAAAGTACTGGTTTTAGATACACCACAGATGAAAAACTTGGGCATTGGAAACAAAATTGTGTTTCGGTATCAGATATATAGGTGGATCGAAATTTTTAAAGCATTTAAAGAAAATGATGTGTCCTACAATAATATTGGCAAATTGGTAAAGTATTGCCTCTGTATCCCAGAAACTAATGCACCTACCGAACGGGTTTTTTTCTTTATTAAACAAAATCTGGTTTTCTTTATTAAACAAAATCTGGACTAGCGAAAAAAACCAATTGAAACTGGAAACTTCGAAATCCTTGTTGATTGTCAAAAATAATTTAAATGCAACCTGTATGGAATTCTATGGAAATATTCAGGAAAACGAAAATTTGTTAAAAGCAATTCTTTCCTCAGAAAAATATAAAAACCAAACTAAATTAAAGAACTACTTATATGTTTTATTATGTTATTATTATTATTATGACTTATATTATCATGTTATATTATGTTTTATTTTTATATTGTAAAATCAAAAGATTTTCACATTTCTTGTATATAAAAGCCGTTATTGGGCGTTGGGTGAATTTTTGATAAAGATTTGTAAAATTTGGGCGTGGCTGGTCAAAATTGATATTGTCCTGGTTTCAGGTTAGAAAAAAATGGTCACCTTACCTTATGGCCAAAATTTACATTAGCAAAATAGTATATATATGCATTCCATTAAGGAAAACTATATTCTTTAGCGTGTGAATTACAGCACAAGCACTGTTCAGTCTTGAATTTAAGTGATCAATGTGCTGTTACCAGCACATAGCATATGAATCCAACATAATACCCAAAAACTTTACCGTGTTAGTAACAGAAATGGGTTTATGATTTAATTTTACTAGTAGACTCCTGAGTATCCCTTTTAAGAGAAAACTGGGATACCCGTTTTTTCGGCATTCAGTCGTAAAGAATTTTCGGCACACGACCACGTTGAGTGGTCTCTATTAGAAGAACTCTGAAAGGAGTAAAGTTATACCGGAAGTTATGGCCAACGGTGTCACGCCTCCCGTCTCGATACAATTAATATTTATTCGTTCGTACAGAATGTTATTTATTTTACAACAAAACATTTCTTTCAGAAAACAGTAAAATGTACTGATAAATACAGAATAAACACTGGCCTGGAGCACGTTATTTTTATGGCACCTGAATCCAACATAGTACATCTCCCTTCGAGAGCGTAAATAGCACTAAATATCAACCGATGCAGGAGGCGTGATACCAGGAGAACGATATGATGCGATACAATGGAGCGGCGGAAATCATTTGTACCTACCTATTTCTGTTTGCTTTTAATATTTTCATTCTCAAACTTACGCGTTGGCTAACAACGCTTTTCGATACCTTTACAAAAAAATTAATGTTTGGATTTTGATCATTTGCAGACTGTACCTGCATGTATCCTAGGGCGCATTTTAGGAAAATATATTTTTTTATACAGGAAAAAACTGTGACGTCATAATGATATATTTTTTTAGATTACACGCCCTATATTTCTGGTTACCTACATCCTAAAATTTTATTGAAATCGGTTCAAGAAAAAAAAATTAAAATCCGTTTTGCACCAATGGTTTTGAAAATCAATAAAAAATAAAAATATAGTGCCTCATTTAATGAAATAATGCAGGACATTTATTAAAAAATAAACTAAGTCATGTTAACCTTGTCGAACCGATACGAATTGTACAGGGTGTCCACAGTTTAGTGTCAAACTTTAAAGCAATTTATTTTAAATTGGAGCCCCTGTACATTTTATAAAATTAATTTTTCATGTAAAAACATACCAGAGCAGTGCTAATGCCTAATCGACATAGGTGCAAAATATCATCTTTCCCTGTCAATTAATTTTTGAGTTTTAAAGCTTAGAGATCTTTAAAACTACAGTAAATGTTTTTCTTTCAAGGCAAATATTTTTAAATTAAATTTGTGGTAAAGGCAATATAAAAACAAATAAATCTTTTCAAATATATTTATTTACTTACAAACATTGAATAAAAATGGGTGCAATCAAAGTGTACGCATTTTCTTTTAAAACTTTTTGCAATAATATATTTTTACTACATCTACTGCTTTAATTCAAAAATTAATAATAGTAAAGTAAGAAAACATGTCAAGTTATGGTGAATTGGAAATATCCATATTGTCTGATTTTTCTCCAGAGTCCTTCTCTGGGTCGTCCAGATTTTCTTGTAGTTTATCATTTATGAGGGCTGGTTTAAGTGCTTCATCTCGACTCCTTGACACTTTAGATCGGGATCTTGATTTTGATCTCGATTTACCCCTAGATTTAGCTCTACTTTCCACTTTTCTATCTCTAGATTTAGACCTTGACCGAGAACGTCTCCTAATTTCTTTTTTATCTCTTTTCTTAATGTCACGATCTCTATCTCTAGTCCTGGATCTACTACGTCTTCTTGAAGGACGGGGGGAGGGTGATCTTCTGCGACTTCCTTTGGATCTTGATCTTCTTCTGTCCCTCCGTTTATCTCTAGACTTGGATCTCCGTCTGCTCCTGCTTCTAGATTTTGACTTGGACCGTTTCTTTTCAACATCCACGCTCTCACTTTTTCGGTCTTTTGAATCTGTAGACTTTTCTTTGCCTTTTGAATCCGCTCTCTTGCGATCTTTAGATCTATCTCTCTCCTTAGATTTCTTGCGATCTTTGGACTTGTCTCTTGATTTTCTATCCTTGGATGTGGCTCTCGATTTTCGATCTCTGGATCTGGTGCGCTTTCTGGATCGGGAGCGGCTTTTTCTGGGCCTTGAAGCCCTAGATCCAGATCGGCGACGAGGTCTCGAGACTGATCGCCTTCTGGATTTCGATCTTCTGCGGCGATCCCTGGATCTGGATCTTTTTCTAGATGAAGAACGTCTTCTGCGTGATCTTGATCGGCGACGGGATCCAGATCTTGTCCTTCTACGCCTCCTATCTCTAGACTTCGATCTGGACCGAGACCTTCGGGAACTTTTTTTATCCTTTGTTAGCATCCCAATAACAGGTTCTATGGATGCATTTATCATATTTTGGGCTTCTTTAAATCTCAACATTGCTTCTTCAATTTCTTTTTGGGCAGCTTCGTTAGTTTTTGCTTGCGGTTTGGTTATTGGTTGTGTGGCATGTTGTATCATTAATATTCCCCCTTTAAATTCAGTTCCATCCATTTTTAGTGCATTAATTATGCTTGCTTGTTCTGTAAATTCAATCAGCAGATGGCAAGTATTATCCGATGTACGATTGCAAGTACGTAGATATCTAATTTCTCCAGCGGAACTAAAATGGTTCATCCATTCATCGTTACTTATGGTAGTATCAATGTTCTGGAGCAGTATAGTTCTTCTTGTTTCTTCCACTTTAACACTGTCATAAGTAGCTGGCAGTGGTGGGTAATTGGGTAGACCATTGGCTTCAAGTGTTAAGTCTGTTGTTAAAATGACTTGATCACTTCCAGAACCGTGAACAGAATTTACAACATGTGGTGGTAACTTGGGCTCACTAACATTTAAACCTGGTACAATTGTATGGTTTCGAGTCATCTCTAGAGCATAATATTCATCGGGGATCTCTCCATTCGATACTGGAATAACTACCAGAGCTCTGTCAATGAATACAGTATTGGTCATATGTTGTGCTATACCAACTGTAACTAGGTCCACAAATTTGATATAACAAATACGAGACTGCACAGGAATCGACACATCCCTAACAGTAGGATAAAGGCGAATATCTTCAATCTTCCCCAAATAACCAAAGAGTACATGCATTTGATCTTTAGTTGCCTGAGGGGCAATATTGGTAACTTGTACCACTTTTGATCCTACAGCCATGTTTTTCAGCTCTGCTTTTCAAGCCTAGATTTACTAGTTCATTTTCGCAACTTTTCACCACACTGTTTTCAGCAAAGACTTTACACAGCACAACCACAGGTTCTAATATGATTTTACCACTATACTACTTGATTTTTACATTTAAACGTTTATTAGTCGACCGAGAAAAAATTGACTCGAATAGCGAAGCAAAAATATAGTCACAGAACAGCAATAAAGCTAACCTCCAAATGTCAATCATGTCATACTGTCGCGGCATTGTTGCCAATGATGAAAAAACCATAGCCTTCTAGATTTTAATGGCGAGTTTTACATGGGTGGAAAATCGCAACTCCACCGTTTTTTTTAACGGAACGCGGAACGTCTCCAAGTCATGTTTGAATAAAAGCGCGGAGTAGTTTGTAATGTAGTGACCAATAAGCCTTCTGAGAATTAAGGAAAAGTAAGTGAAACAGAATGCAGGCCTGTTCATAAAAAAAAGGGCAGACCATTTAGCAAATAATGAAGGTACAATGCAGCAGGAACCTATCCTATAATACCTCAAAACGGAACTTATATAAATGCTCTTCCGGGACTATATAAGGAAATATGGAATTAATGGACAATGGACCACAAGTTCAAGGCAGTAGGACGATTCAAACGTAAAATATAGTACAATACAGTGATGAAAGTATAGTCCTATACATTGTGTGTTTTCGTCGACTTGGCCAAAGCTTTCGATACCATTTCACATCAGTTGTTATTGGATAAGATACAAAAATACGGTCTAAGGGGAAAAATCTTTGAAATTATGAAAAGCTATCTGAGTGATAGAATTCAATATTTAATACACCAAAATCGACGATATAATTAGCGATGCTGGTCGTGTTAACTATGGCGTACCTCAGGGTACAGAGTGTTGGGTCCGGTTAGGGTGACCAGATTCCTTACACAAAAAAAGAGGACACCAGACGCAGTGGCGGCAACGGCGGTCCTGGAACGTCTTTCTGGGGGGGGGGGGGGGGTACTTTTAAGGATTTGCGCCGAAGGTGCAATCTTTCTGGCACGAAAATTTTTTGGGTGCCACACCCTTTTTTGGGACTTTAAAACACTCTTTTAATTTAAAAGAAATTTGAAAGGGCGACGAATTTGTGATTTTTCAGTAAATTTTTTACTCCCATTAAAATAGAGGACAATTAACTTGTAATGGCTAAATATATACCGGACATAATTTTATACTCCCAAAAGAGGACTTGTCCGGTTAATAGAGGTCGTCTGGTCACCCTAGGTCCGGTTCTTTTTATCCTACACATCAATGGGCTGCTGAGCATGCATGGAGGGTGCTGGACGGGTACTGCATGTCCTTCGCGGACGATACTGTCGTATTATTTAAAGGTAAAACTTGGGATAATGTCATAAGACAGGCTGAACGAGAGTTTGATAAAATAAAAAAGTGGTTGACTATAACTTGCTCACAGTAAATTTCGATAAAACTAAATGTAGGTATGTTGTTTTCTAGTTGCAAACCACAAAAAACATCCAAGGTATACTTTGATAACTTTTTAATACCCACCACAAAAATCCATCAAATATTTAGGCATAATAATAGATTGTAACCTTCATTGGGAATTGCATATTAAGTAGGTATATTATATTGTTCAGAAATTGAGAGGAATCATGCCAAAATTCAAATATTTGACAGATTTCATGTCTACAAATCAACTGAAAATTTTGTACTGTGCATTAGTTCAAAGCATAGGCATCTTAAATTGTATGTATATCTATGGTTCCAAGTCATTTGATTTATGGAATTATTGGCTGGGGCGGAGTTCTAAACACACACCTCAAAAACTTAGAGATCATACAAAAATGGTTTCTGAAAATAATTTTTGGCAAGAACAGGCTTTTCCTAATACTGACTTACTATATCGTTTAAGTGGTGTGATGGATATCCGACAGCTTTTCTGTTACAGAATGGCTTTGAGGTCATTTAAAAACCCACATACGAATGTTTAATTGTGAATGACAGACATTATACTATATACAGTACCATAAAATGTCATAAGGCCTGTGGACACTTTCTGTACCTCACACCAAGATTTTTTAATATAGTCCCAAGTGCAATAAAATCTTGTGGAAGTTTAATAAGCTTCAAGAAAAAAATGTCGGAATGGATTTTAAAAGTGTGTTCTCGAGTAGCAATTGACAGTTTTGTGAATCAAAATTAAAGTAGATATTCGAAATTAGTGAAAAGTGGAGCACAAGAACTGCATTGAAGTGGAGCAAAAAACTTCCATACAAATACGTACATATTTTGTACATATTTCGGCATAAGACAAGAACGTTTATTTTTACATCTTTAATTAGTATTAATTGCTTACTTGTACATAACAAGTTTTGTATTAAATAAACGTCTAAATTATTATTATTACGTGTCACCGTGGAGGATCCCTTAAAGTGCCATGGTTCAAGAGATACGACAATTTAACCAGAGGGGAAATTACTGCAGTAAACGGGTTAAGATCAGGACACTGTTGCAGTCCAGTTCATCTTAACAAAATTAATATTAGAGCAGACAACTTGTGCTCATGTGGAGAAGTAGGAAACAGCCCATAATTTTTTATTCAAAACTCATTATTGACATCAAACATCAACCTATATATCACCATACATGACATCATTTTTCATTCCATATTGGACTGGGGTTAAATCGCTTTCTAAGTTTTTCACGCTTGCCAAATTAAAATGTAGGTCGTAGATATTCTATAATAGCGTTTTCGATTTACTGCTCTCCCGCACTCCGAGAGTGCTCTCCCCGAGATTTGCGTGTTCGGTTATCAAACAAAATCCACTGCTTTCTATTATTTTGTTGATGTGTAATCTCGTTTGTTGTGTTTTCTGTATTTGTTTTTCGTCTAGTTCGATGAATATTGTATATAATTATGTCAAACGCGCTCAAGTAGATTTAGGGTATGGTCCGAAAGTAACTAGTGTCGTGGTTTAGCGTTCCGTATTTAACCAAATGATAGCGGTAACCAAAAAATAGGTTTATTTTGGAACACGGTTTTCGGATACGTCACCCAAATGTCAAAATGCTCACCGGCTTTAAACGCCGGTTACAAGTGGTTTCTCCTGTCACTTGTCATTATAAAATATTGTTATGAATTTAATTTCAAAATATTTGGCCGATGGTTGGTAATTTATTAAGAGAATGAATCTTAATGAAATTATAAGTAAGTGTATTTAGCATTTCTGTAAATTATCAGTCTGTCGTGAACTTTTCAAAATTAAAGGTTATGATTTTAACGAACATGGTGATTTTTCGTCCCGAATATAACCGGATTTTTATGGTTGATCTGTCATTTGTCGAGGTTAACCGTGGTTACTGGTGGTGATCAGGGTGACCACCTCTCCGGTTTTCACCCGGAGTCTCCGGTTTTTTATACTTGACCTCCGGGCTCCGGTTTTTTTAGTAACATCTCCGGTTTTTAACAATTTTCGTATTTTTCCTAATAAAAAACTTTAAATTCTTTTAGATTTTAGCAAGTTTAATGCTTTCATTTACCTTACCTACCATTGGTTAGGAATTTGTTTTATTTTTATATTCTCTTTTGTATTTAAGTAGGTAACTTACTTAACGTGATTTTAAAATTTATTTTATGTTTGTGTTAACTTTTGACTAAGAGTTTGTTTGTTATTTTTTTTAATTTGGACCTAAAAACTTATTTTGGAATTTATTTAGATGTGGCAATTATGATTAATAAAAATGTTTGAAAACAATAATCCTTACCTGGTTAAAGAACTACCGCACCGCCCATAATAATTATTGGTTTTTAAGGCAGTTCCTGACGTATAAATAAAAATATTTTTTTTTATTTCAGCTTTTATTGTTGCTATTAAAGTTGTTGACCGTTACTCATAGAATCTCTAGGTTTTGATAGCCCAAAAAAGGGCGTGGCACCCAAAAAATTTTGCCTGCGGCGCATTTTTACCCGAATTTAAAAAAAATTAATATCTCCGGTTTTCAACTGGATACAAGGTGGTCACCCTGGTGGTGATATTCGGACCATACCCTTAAATTTGAAAATTAACTGTTTATTTTTATATGTTGACATCTGTCAAATTTTCAAGCGCAATTTACGTTCAATCTAGGTAAAGGAGGGGACGCGGCATCATAAACTTGCGATTGTGACCAGAATTTACTGTTTGGCACCAAGAAAATGGCGGTTTGCAAAAATATATTATTACCTGTGAAGCTTATTCCTGGCTCCTTTCGATCGCTACGACTTTTGCACCCGTAAGATGAACAAACGGCCATTTTATTCAAAGATAAATACTACTATGTTTTATTCACTTTGCAATCAAAAACACGAAAAACCCGCTTGGTGACAATAGATGTTTGGCACCAGACCTATCGAATTTTTGGTCACACCTTGCTTCTGTCGCAGTAGATGCGCATGCCGCGTCCCCTCCTTTACCTCGTCTAAGGAATATTTTGTAACGTTATTAGGGAATTATTGAAAAGAAAATTTTTACGTCAGCACTAATAAGGGAATGCCCTGTTTTAACAAGGTCTTAACCCTATCTCTCTAAAAAAGAGACTTATTGGAACGCTTTCCTGTTTACGACAGCATTATTTTTAACCTAATGTCTAATGACCTCCCATCCTTCAGGATTTGATAAGGGATTTTGTCCCACAAATTCTCAAAATCTTATAAGGGCCAAATCGTCATTATAGGTAAACCTTAATCTGTTATAATGCAACCATCTGTTTTTTGAGGTTCGGTTTGCCGAATAAGGGAAATAAGGAAACGTTATTTTACTTACGGTAACTAGTCGTAAATAGGGGAAGGCAGTATTTTATTATGGTTCCCATATTAAATATTTTTTAGTGCGCATGCTTAGCTGTCATTTTAAAAACGACCATAATAAGGCCTTTACCTTATAGCGTTTCCAATAATTCCCTATATTGTTTGGTCTAGTCTTAATTACAATGGCCACCTGTCTTAGCGACAATCAGCCGGCTGTTGTTTATTTATAAAAGCTCTTCTTCTTGGCCAGAAAGATGGCTTTACGACAAAAACAAATGCCCATGATTTGACAATTGACTTGAGTTGACAGTGTTGACACACAAAACTAACCTCAAATTATTTAGGTAAACCTCTTGACGTCTATTATTCTCGAAATAGGCGAATGAGCATTTCAAGAGAACAGAGGTGATTAGTTTTTCTCTTAAGGTGGGAGTATCAACATGCTTGCCTACCTATAACCTATTTCGCGTATATTTATTTAATTTTTCTAGCTTTTACACAAAATTTAAATAAAATCATTATCGTCTTCATATTTTATAGGTAATAATTGACATATTAAATAAATATCAAGGAATTTCATTAAATATTTTAGGAGAATTGTATAGCAAAAAATATCGGGTAAGATTTTTTTTAACATTATTATGTCATTCTTCTTTCACTATACAATTCTCGCAAAATTAGCAATGAAATAAATTGATATTTTTGTAATATGTCAGATATTACCTAAATATTGTACCGACAATATTGTTTTTATTTAAATGTTAGTTAATCAGATAATAAACTAAAAAAAGCAACGCGAAATAGGTTATAGGTTGGCAATAGATGGAATGACGTTGAGAATTCCACCTTAAGGATGATTAAACTGTATTCTTGAAACTTAAAATGACTATTCAATTCCATGACGACGTGAGCATATGATGTGAATTGTCGAATTGTCCCTTCACGCGTTCACGTTCACTCACAAAACACCAACTAGTAAGCGTTAGAGTTGTGTAGTTCGCGAACGAACTAGTTCAAAAGATCGAATCTGCCAACTGAACTAAAAGATTCAATCAGTAATTACTGAGAGATTGAAACAAGGCGAACTAAAGTCTAAACGGAATGTACTACGCAAGCGAGAGCGAGACGACCGAGGTTATAGGTTTTGTCACCTGACCGACCGATGCATGCGGCGATATGCCAGTATAAATCAGTGAACTAAATGAACTAAACGAACTAGTCTTTTGAACTATTCACTTTATTGAACGAGAACGAAAGATTGAAATCGGCAAAGTGAACTAAACTTCCCAGCACTAGTAAGCGTTCACTTCTCTTCGAGAGGTTGAATTCTACCTCGATGCTCGATGAGATAATCCATTAAAATTATATCCTAATCGACCTATTATTTTTCTGTGTTAGTATGGTTGCCAATAGTTGGTAACAAAAAACCCCAATTAACATAAAATGTTCTTAACTTAATGGAGGTTGGTATTATCGATTTGTAACTTTGCCAAGTGTGAAATGGATACGCGAAAGTTAGTCAAAAATTTGTATTTAGAAGCAAACGAATATTGTAGTAAAATAGTGAATTTAAATAAGAAACACAAAAGAGTGAGACCTCGAGTTTGATATCCAGAAAAAATTAGTTGATTATCTGTTATCTAGAAAGATCTAGATAATTTAATCTGCCCTCAGCTGTTCGCTTTTGGGTGACATTAGCGCACACGTTTTACACGTGAACTTTTCATTTAGTTTTGTGCCAATTTTATATTTTTCCATATTTTGTAGAAGTCTGAAAAATGGAATCGTGGGGTAAGTTTAGTTTTTCTTTCTCCATGTCGAAAAATTCATAAAGTAATTTTCAGATGATGATAATTTTGAATTACCACCAGTAGTCCCTTCTCTAGTGAAGCCTAATAAATGGGTGGGTGAAGATGAAGAAGAGGAAATTAAAGTATGTCACTTTTTTAAACTATTACTAATCAACCCCTCTATTTAACACTATTTAAGTAATTGACTTGTTTTAAATCCTAATGACAACAAACACCCACATTTTTACATCATTAGTAAGGTAATGGTCAAGAATAGCTGCATGTCCAATATTGCTTCCATATGTGAAGTCCATATTATAATATATTAAATATGCAGTTTTCTTAGTATTCTTTCATTTTATGCTCAGTAACATGGGACTTTGGTTCCATATTGAATTTCAAATCTTGAGGGGCCATTTCCGTTTAAGTATTAGGGTTTAAAATGGGTTGATACAAACTTAGATTAAATATTTCTATAAAGATATAAGTACTTAATGCTGAGAGAAGAGTTAGGAATGACTAACGTAACAAGGGTTTTCGCATAAAAATAGCTGTCAAATAGAAACTTCTTTTCTTTTTTTTTAGAGAAAAACGGTCTTATCCCCAAATTTTTTGCCTTTAATGTGTTCTATACAAACAGGTCTTTCCATTGCACTTTCAAAAATTGTCAAAACATTTATTTCAATCAAATTGCCAAAAATGTATTTCAATGAAATTGTCAAAAAATGTAATTCAATCAAATTGTCAAAAAGACCCGTTTTTAGTAGTTTGTGAATGTTTTTGTGCTTTTTTTATGTGAAATATTTTTTCTTATAATGTCTTACTGGTATTAATATAAATACATCACCTCAAATAGGGAAAATAAATTATGCAGCCATGCTAGAGTCTTGTTTATTTATTTTGTACTAGGTACTTATTGTACAAATACTATTATTGGTACCTTCCTAGATCTATTATTTTAAAACTTGAGGTTTTTTTTTAAATTTATAAAGTGCTTTATTAATATCAATTGGCCATTGACGGAAGTCCTTCAGCCTTTGTATAACATTATATTTTACAAAACTATTTTTAAAATGGAAAAATACAAAATTTCATGGAAAATATGCATAAGATGATATGTTAATGGATTGAACAACTGTAAAATTCTAAGTCAGGTTTGTAACAGCCTGGAATAAGTGATCTTTCTGGATAGATCCTGTTTCTGTTGTGTGGAATATCATTGTCGCACGTTGCTTGCATAGCCATTACATTTTCTTGTCTGTGAGAAAATTTGGTGCTTAGTGCCTTGAGTCTGGTAGCAATTGGTTCAACTTCAGTCAACTCGTATAATCTCTAATTGGATGGAGTGTGTAGGATATTGTTTGGATGTTGTGTCTTGGTAATTGAACGTGCGGTTGTTGTTTTGCTACTTGTAGGTTTTTGATTGCTGAAGGTTGACAGTTTAGATAGAGAGGGTGACAGTATTCTAAAATGGGGCACATATTCATTGATATATTATGCACTGCAGTCTTTTTTTATAGAAATACCTTTCTGTTTATAAGTTAGGTTTCAAAAGTGTTTACCCCTTGTGTTAACTTTAATAGCTTTTGTGGGTTGATTAAAATTTAGCTTCTAGTCTAATGTGATACCTAAGTATTTGACTGTAGGTTGAGGTAGTATGGCATGGTTGTTGATAATAATACTTGGAGAGTTTTGATTTATTGAATGATTAAATATTATATACTTACTGGGATTTTAAAACTTGAGATAAATATGAAGTTCTGAGGGATATTCCAATTCTATTTTTGGTTTTTAAGCCTAATACTGACTCAATAAAACCAATGGACTGGCCTGTACAAAAACTGTCTAATATAAAATACAAAATCAGTTTTGTAAAGTGCTCCTAAGGGTTAGACAGGTCTACAATTTGACAATCATATTTAATTTTAAACTACATATTTTGATTTAGGTACTGGTTTGCTTTCATTCAAACAACTGACCTTGTTATTAGTTGAACAATAAAAAGTCATGGTCAGCCATAAAGAAAAAATTTGATCATTACATGTTTGTGTTAAAAAAATAGATTTAAAACTTCAAAGTTTTGGAGGTTCTGCAAACGTATCTTTTGTTTTGTCTACAATTAGCGGCAAATTAAAAAAAAATTATTTACAATAAGTGAGGTTACCTAGGTGTCAAAATATCCAAAAAAATTTTTTAGAACTAAATTATATATTATTAATTTACAAATTTAGGTAGCTTGGTTAATGTGAAGCCCATCTATTTGCCAACCAATATAACCATCTTCTTTATGTTTTACTGTACAATTTAAATTTCATTTTAAAAAACGAATTGGCCTAAATCAAAAGAACTCTATATTATTTTTTATTTATGAAAAATTTCAAATTTTTAAGATATTTATTTGAGTTTAGTAGGTCTAGAATGCCTTAAAAAACAAAACCATGTGAATAATACTGATATGTCAAAGTCTAGAGTTTTTATAATATGTGTAACAATAATAATAATAATTTGAAGAAGTAGTCCATGCTTAAACTGGAGTTGAAAGTATGGGAAAGAAAGAAAAACTCAAAGTCTTCCTCCACAAAGTTTAATAGAATAAAAATATTCAACACAAGTCTCTACATGTTTCGAACGTAGAAACGTTCATCATCAGGAGACAGAAATTATATTTGGTGCTGATGGTTTTAGCAAAAGAGAAAATGGTGTCGAACCTTAATGGAGCTTTTATTTAATTAAAACTTGATGTTTAAAGTAGACATGATATAAAGAAATTTGAAGAAAGTTTAACCATACTGAGTATGTGAGAAGTCAGTAAATGGGGTCTAGACCAACCAAATAAACTGGGAAAGAAAAAACCTTTTCTAAAAAGGTGTCGAAAGTTTTTTTTTTTTAAATTTGTTATTTTATAAAACAGGACATATAAGTGGGTATGTGTCTATAAGACATTGTGGGGAAAAAAATTTGAAGAAAGTAAGGTAATGAATAGAAAAACCATAAGGTGTCGGTTAGTGGGGTACTGAGTTTTCAGGCTCAGTAACCCCTTGGGGGTTTTAATTTAAAAACCGTAAAAATTGACCAAAATTTGTACATTTTTTGAAAAATTTCAAGGAAAAGCAGCTGTACGTCTCCACGTGCTGTGACGAAGAGTAATAATAAATACTTATACTACAAATTTAACTGCAGTTATAAAAACTATAGCGGTTTGAATAAAATTTTAGATTCTACAGTAAACCATAAACAATATGACTGTAAAGTATTTTTCACCCTAAATGGTATCGACTTATTGACTGCAATAAAACTACCGGTTTAATCCCATTGTTATACACAATCAACAAGCAAATACACTACAGGGTGGGACTTTAGATATTTAATTCGTTATTAATAATATATTATTTAATGACATGAAATATCCTAAGTAAATAATACATATCAAATCGCAAGCACAAGATAGTTAAATATTACCTGCTATAATTACAAATTATAATCCGACCCTGACCGACAGTTTATTTGCATTTTTTATGACCGAGCTCTTGCAAAACGTCCCAGGTAGTTAAACGGAGTCAACCATTTATTGTGAAAAATACTTTACCTAATGACTGTACTTATCAGATTTATTTAAATATTTTTGTGACTTACCTAGAAAATTGCTATTTTTTTTTAACTAAAATTTTCGAACTATTATAACAAATTTAAAAACTAAGTATTTTATAAAAATTTAATACAGTCATTAGATACAAACCATTGCAACAAAAAGCATACAGAAAAGACTTGCTTTTGATTTTGTTCTGTCAATAATTGTAGAAATAACTTTTACATTGGTTTATTTTTATTCAAATACCATAGGCTTTACATTAGCCAAACTATCTAAAACGAAAAAACTTGTAATTGGATAACACACCTCCAGTCTCCAGTTAACTTCATTTTTACATGTCAAATGGCGCCACCTATCGATTGATACATCGAAATACCTTCAGCGGTCTTTGCATCTGTGAAGTTCTTCGTGAATTTATTTACGTCACTTCAAGGCTAACTTTGATAATGTAAAGGGTTAACTTTGATGTCCAATAAATCCGTGAATTTCTTTCTGAAGTTATTCACGAATCAGAACAAGTTCTATTTTTCGTCGATTCGGAGGTTCAAACTTTTTGAAAAGTTTGGTTATGTTTATAAATGCCAACAAACAGCTAGCAGCTATGATTAGATATATTGTTGTAGCTTTCTTCTATGTAAGTGCGTTTTGTTTATCATTTTATTTCACAAAATAGTTCGAAGTTTAACCATTTTAATCTACAACCAAAACCCCAAAACAAATAAAACTAATAAAACCTAACCACAAAATATGTTTATGTTGGTAAAATTGTTTCAAAAACATCAAAATTTGACAAACCAAATTTTAGCAGCTGGTGGACAATGGCTACCAACTTCATAAAGAATTTTAAGAATAAATGCATAAATAACTTAGATTTAAAGACCGCTTTATAAACTCTATACCCAATGTTTCATTCATAAAACGCAAGAAATAAAGAGACCTAGTATAATTTAGAAATTGAAAAAGACACAAGAAGTCTCGGTCTCGATATTGTATAATAACATATGGTTACACGTGTTTCGCCCTTTCGGGGATCATCAGACCTTGCGGTTCTAAATTAAAAAATTCACCCACTCTACATTTAGATGCATGTTTAGCTGTTTAATGTGTAAAAATGGCGGGTGTGAGTAAATACTTCTTTTTAATGAGTAGAAACGATTCCATTAATGACAGTGCTGCTGGGTTGTAATTTTGTTTGACTTGCAGCCATCTTAAATTATGATTTGGTACCCTTAAAAATGATAAATACCCCAATAAAAGATGTTAAAAGCCAAGGGGTTCAAGTAGAAAACATGACTTAAAGATCATCATCATTATACATATTTTGTGAGAGTACTTATCTAATAAGTTTAATAATTAATATTTAAAAACTCAATATTCGTTTGTTCCATTTGCAATCGCACAAATACGTTCGTATGTTAGCGAGACGCCCACAGCGATGTTTAATGTTTACCACCTTAACTGAATTTTTCAGGTAAGCGTACGGTGAAATATATGTTTTGAAATGGTTTATTGAACCTTACGAGTGGAACTGCTCGGTGGTACTCGACAGCATAGTAAAATGAACTGAGTAAGGGTACTTAAATAGATCCGGGCGAAGGGGTTGGGATATTTTTGTTTGCTTAATACATTCCGTCTGTGCGCCGATAGGTCGTAAAATGAGACCTATCATAAGACGGAGATGCGAAGAATAATTAATTAGTTAACAACATGAAATGTAAAATACGTAAAATAAATGCGCGGTATAACCCTAACGAAGTTCCAAATATTACTGAATACTGAGTTTTTGTCGGATGAAGCGAGGCGATGAGGTGTTTTCGTCAAACATTGCCAGCCCAAATAATCCCCTCTCTTTAACCGAGGGATGGCCTCGCCATGCGGTTTTCACGCCGGCAACACTTATTGATATGTTGTCCTTGTTGCGGGCATCTAAATATTATTTATTATTTCACACTCACATAAAATGCCACTGTAAATTGGACGTTATATCGCAGGCTATATAACCAGCTAAATATAGTGGATATGCCTTTCAGATGATTATATTTATTGGATTAATAATTATTTATCGTCGTTTCTGCCAATTTTAGCTTAAATTAAGTAATTAAACAAAATCATATAATGGCGGTTTTTTTTTATCAATTTATTACAGACCTTAAATCAGTTACAAACTGGCACCGAAGCCTTAGTGAATAATATACAGTGTGTATAAAGTCTGGAAACGGCTTAATAACATCACAATTTACTGGCCGATTTAAACCAAATTTGGTACAGGTGTGTAAGAGGATCTAACGCACCGAATGACGATATTGGCGTTGTTTCCAGCTTTTTAGTTTGTCTGGAATTCGAACGAATTTTATATTTTTAAATATAACACCCAGTATATTTTTACATTTTTAAATTCCACATAAAATTATAATTATTTTTTATTAAATGCATTATTAGTCTATACTTAACAGTTTCCGAGATATTGACTCTCGAAAAGTGACATTTTTGAACTTTGACAGCTTATAACTTTCTAACAGTACGTCTTAGAGCAAAACGGCTTACATGTCCCTATCTTCAATTTTTATTACCTTCCAAAAAAATCAACTTCCGGTTAAACCGGATGTAACTCGAAAGCAGGAAATATAGTTGTTCCGGTTTAACTGGTAGTTGATTTTTTGGGAAGATAATAAAAATTAAAGATAGGGACATGTAAGCCGTTTTGCTCTAAGACGTACTGTTAGAAAGTTATAAGCTGTCAAAGTTCAAAAATGTCACTTTTCGAGAGTCAATATCTCGGAAACTATGAAGTATAGACTAATAATGCACTTAATAAAAAATAATTATAATTTTATGTGGAATTTAAAAATGTAAAAATATACTGGGTGTTATATTTAAAAATATAAAATTCGTTCGAATTCCAGACAAACTAAAAAGCCGGCAACAACGCCAATATCGTCATTCGGTGCGTTAGATCCTCTTACACAACTGTACCAAATTTGGTTTAAATCGGCCAGTAAATTGTGATGTTATTAAGCCGTTTCCAGACTTTATACACACACTGTATAACAGGTAAGGCTGAAGGACCCCGGTCGATGGCCATTTGAGCTGTATGTTTTAAATTGTATATTTTAACTTACAGTTTAATAAAGAACATTAAGTAGTAGTATAACAGGTAACAGAAAAATAAATAATGAATTAATTCTATAACAGTAGTTTCAAAATTATTTCAGTTCCTGTTTTTCAAAAAGTTTTTGAGATATGATACACATCCTTCTCTCTTCCAATGAAAATAGTTTCTGGTATAGTATTATAATTTGTATACTTCTATGGATTGGGGAATCCTGAGATTTCTTTGTCCTAGAAAAGTTATTCCTTATTTTTTTGTCCTTTGGTTATAAAACTGTAATAGTCTTTGTTTTGTTGAGTATAACATGGTGTTTTATAGCTAAGATAGAATATTGTTTTTATTGATTTATTTTGTTGTCTTTGAATTTTGTTCAAGGCACTTACACTGGCATTTCCATAACAGGGTAGCAAGTATCTCATATTATGTGGCTCAATAAAGCTGTTATATAACATATGTTTTGAGTTTGTATTTAGCATATAATGACAACGTTTAATTGCCCCCAGCATTGGGACTACTTTTTCAATAATGTTATTTACATGTGGGGACCATATTAGTTTGTCTGATATTGTTAAGCCTAAGTATTTGTATCCTCTGCTGGCCTCTGGATTTATGTATTTTTTTCCACGTTGTTGCAGAACCATAGAAACAGTCTTTTCGCTGTTAATACTTCGTTTATTGTAGCATAGTCAATCACTGTCATCCAAAAAGTCTTCGTTTTTGCAAAACGTAGTATTTTTGACCAAGGCTTACCGAGACAGCATGCGAACGTAACGTTACAAGGTACATTTTTTGAATTTGGAGATTTCAATCAAGCTACTTATTTTCCATCGTTCTAAAGATTCTGGGCTCTAGTTTGAGCGCAACCTTTTTAAAATACTCTCATTTTCTGTTGCCTTACTTAAGGTGTAACTCAACAGCTTCCATTACTTTGTGTTTAGGTTTAAAGGCATTTTCTAAAATATCAACTGCATTATTAGTGTATGACTTGTACTTAGATTCTTATTAATTGAACCTGGTATCTCAGCATCCACTGATGTACTTTACCAAATGAGTTTGAGTTAATGAAGCTTCTAGTTAGGAAGATGGGTGTGGAATTAGCTTACTACAGCTGATGCTGATTCTTTGGAATTGTTTAAATGATATCTCTGGTTGCTTTCTCTGGAGATTGTAACCATGATGGATAAACCTGGATTCACCATTAAACTCTAGAATTTAGGGAACAATTTTTACAATGGGTTGGTCAGAGCGAATATGTTTTTAAAAATGCTCAAACTGTTCAGACGGCTGGAAAAGTGTTGGAATCCGTTCTTTAAAATGCGAAATATATTTTACTTATCGATTATCTAGAAAAATGAAACCCCCTTAACCGAGAAATACTAGGCCATAATTTAAGAAAAACTAAGCAGCAATTCATGATAAATGCCTAGGGACATAAAATTGTAAACATGTTGTTTTATTAGGACAATGACATTGTCCACATAAGGGCAATTGCCAGCAAAGAATAGCAACATTAAATTTTGTCGTGTCCACTCTATTCACAGGATTTGACTCCGTCATATTTTCACTTGTTTCCAAAACTTGAAAAGTTTTTACCTGAAAAATAAATTTAGGACCAATGAAGAAGTAGTAATCCATACTACAAACGCATATTTTCCAAGCTTTCAAGAAAATAATCTTTAAAGGGACCCAAAAATTGAAGAATAGTTGGATTTCGTGGAAACATTCTAATCGGCCCTCGTAGTTGTTATTTTTCGTTTAATTAAATTGGTAAAATAAATCGATGCTAATTAAAGTTCTTGGTATCTGATCCATCCCCTTAATTCTAATTAGGCACTAGCTTGTAACGTCACACACATAAGCTTACTTTCGATGGGGGGGGGGGGGGGGTAAGCAAAGCGTTTTTTACATTCAAGCTAATGTGAATTAAAATAGTACGTAACTAAATGTAAAAATCAAATCAAAATACGCTTTATTGTTATAAAAAAATCGTTTGTTTTTCTTCCCATCCAAAGTGAGGTTATGTGATTTGTGACGTAGTAGCTGGTGCCTAAGTCTATATACAAATATATGAGGATCTAGGGTGTCACGATTTTTCTTCTCTAGGAGAGCTGGGAGGACGAAGATGAAGAAAAAAAAGAGGAGGAAGATGAAATTAAACAAGCCGAAATAAGAAAGGCTAAGAAAAAGACATTAATGGAAAAAATTGCTGAAAAAGAGGTACCTAATAACATAAAATTAAATAAATTAAGGGAATTGGTGCAAATTTTTTATACAGGGTGTTACAAATTTGACGCTCGCCAACGGAGATACAGCGAAGGTTAAATTGGGGCTAAGTTGCGCAATTTGTACATAACCAACAACCTCTAGTACTTTCGAAAATAAACGGAAAAACCGAAAATTCTTGTTTCCGTTTTTATTTTTTCCTAGCCTTATTTACAGAGATGCCAAAAAAATAGTTTTACATTTTCCTTGAAACTTTTTATTTTCTATAACATATGGTTACCAGATATTGATTCTGACGTTTCGTCTTTCAAGTACCATGTTTATATTTTTTAATATGGACCTGTACTGTTTAATTTTGTAGACCTTGTGTCTAATAAAATAATAATACTTTAATCAAATATCAACGTTTCGGCCCCAATAATATCTTTAATTTTTATCTTCGTAAACGGTAGGACATACATTTAGATTGAATGCCAGCAAAGTTTCTTCTTACTTTCGAAGATATTCGTAAAAGATCCATTATTCTTTTTTATTATGGCGGCATTTACAACAATGAAAAATATTATGTTGTAAATGTACAATTTTATTGTCACATTTTATTTCATCAGTTGGAGTACCGAGATTTTCAGTCCTACGTTTCGTCTTCTGGGTGCTATTATCAGGTTTGTTGTTTAAATAGGCCCTTTATTTCTTTGCATGTAATCATGTTAGTCGACTCCGAATTGTGTAAATTTGCCGCCATTTAATAGCTCCGTTCGTACAAGGAATTGTCAGCCGATTTCCAATTTTCCCCTGCGCATGATTGATTTTTAAATGGTTAAAAAAAATTCTCTTTGCGTTTACGTTACAATTTGGCTTCTGCGAACGCCGGATTTTCTGTCAGCCGTTTGGGATTTGGGATTTGTCGTGTGTGAACGCTTTTAAAACACGCTAATATTAGATGTATCGCCCACCGTTAACTAAAATAGTTTGAAGATGCGTTGATATTTTATTAAAGTAGTGTTGCATTATTTGATAGACACAAGGACTACCTACATTAAAAAATGCAGGGCCGTAATTAAAAATACATACCTGATGATGGTACCAACGAAACATCAGAATCAATAATGACATGTTATAAAAAATTAATGGCGGCAATGAAAATGTAAACTTAATCTGTGAAGAAAACTAGGGATAAGACTGAAACGAGAATTTTCAATATTTTTCGAATATCTTCTACTTATGGCATAGGCTAAGAGACACAAGTAGAGGCGCAGGAGATCAGACGCACGTCAGCGGCCGGTAACCCCAGGAAACTAAAACCGCGACAGGGCGAGAGATAGACGTCGTGTTCGAATTAACGAAAAGTAGGCAAGATTATAACCAACATTATATATATAATACTAATAATAATATCTCTTGTAGAGATTCAATACAGATTGTTTTTTTTTTAATAAAATATATTTTTTGTGTAATTTAAGTAAATTAATACCGAAGACTAGAAACAAAAATTACTTAAATATAAAAAAAGTATCTTAATTTCTTTGAAAAAAGCATTCTGTACATCCTTAAACGTGATTATCAAAGCAAATTTATAGGGTTAGATATGAGCAGCTGACTAGCTGGATCTCGCCGTCTGTTTATATAAATATTTTGTGAATTTTGTTTACCGTAATATAAAGACACTTTTATTTTATTTATTTAAATGTTGATGTTGAACTCCTTGTTAAACAATCGCAACAAAATGGAGAAAGAAAAAAGAGAGAGGGGTTTTAGTATGCCTGCTGGCCACCAGTGGCGCAATGGCTGGAAATTTGAACGGCGGTTTTATAACTTGAATTTTATTAATAACTTTTGAAGGAGTTTTTATTTAGTTAATTTGTGATTAAATATAAATATTGTTGACTCATAAATTAAATCAATATTATATAATTACCCCGTATTTAACCAACAACTCCTATAAACAAGGACAAAGCGCTTATTTGTGACGTCAGCATCCAGAATCCTATAAATAAATGAATACACAATACTTATATGTTTTTCGGGATTTATACAAGGATTTATATTTTTGTGTGATTTTTAAATTTGCCTATACACTTGGAAACTATCGTTATTTACATATTTAAGCTGGCATTTAAGTAAATTATGCGTTACTTAAAACATAACATAGATAAGTGAGAAAACCTATATCTAGATATACCTAACTACTTAATTTGCCTTAGATGTTTTACTGTCTTTTTTTTAGATGAATACCTATTATGTTAGTCAATATTTATACAATTTATAAAAAATAATAATTCATTAAAGTGCCTACCGAGGAGTCTCGTCGCTTTTACTCGCGACATGCACCACCTATCGAATTTATTTCAAGATATATTTGCTTATTTAAAACATAAAGTAATTTTGGTACATTCTATACTATTAACGATCTCCAAGATAAAAATTTCAAAAATATTGGCAGGCGTTCGGCTGTCACCCAATAACACAAGTAAAATTTAATTAAGCAGATATAAATTTGGTATCACTGAATAGTTGAAGGTTCAAACGTTGTTTGTCTTGTAAATGATTTTTAATTTAGACCTTTCATTGGGAGAAAATAATATTTAAAGTTGGCCTATTTATACTAACTCAAACTAGTATATTTTGGAAATGAAAGGGCAATCGGAAAATCTCTTACATGAGAAACCTAGTTCAAATATATGTCTTTCGGTCTTTCAATATTTTTTAAATTGAAGTAAATCGTATGGGCGGTTTCTGAGAAATTTGGTGACTGCGTAGGGCAAAAATTGGGCTTATTTTACATGCGGTGATAAACTCTTAAACTATGAAATTTTTCTTCTGTCGGAAATTTAATCTCAGATTTTGTGTTTCCTCAGATAGCAAATTTCTTCAAAAGTTTAGGTAGGTACTCGAGGTTTTACGAGTACCTAAATACTGAGAAAAATTCAAAGTAATACATCATTGGATTAAAAATTATTCTCAGAATCATTGTCTTGTTCAGAGTCTAAAGAAGGAATATACATCGAACAATCAATGATTGCCAGTAAACTTCGGGTGTTTTTTTGTTACTCAATTTGTACAGTTACTGATTGTCCATATAAATATGATCTTATTTCTACATTATTGTTTATTTTAACAGCCTACGTATTGTCCATATAAATATGAACTTATTTCTAAATTATTGTTTATTTTAAAAGCCCACGTAATTAAAGGACCAGAAGTATGCTTAATATTAAAGAGGGTCTTTGAAGTTTTTTCATTAATAATGAACCATCCTTCCTTTAAACTGAACGTTTTAAACAAATTATTAAAATTTTCAAATGATTAACTTGTTAGTTCTTTATGTTTAAGAATTTCACGCTTACTTGCTTCAATACCTTGTTGAAATTGTATTTTGTCTAGTTCTTTGAGGTTTTCTTCCGTACTTTTTCGGTGCGTTAAAGTTTTTGATAAGTAATTTGGACAATTGGGAAATTTACTTGGTACGCTGTTATCTTTTAATCTTGGTAAATTTAATTTAACAGAAACAAACCCGATCTCACCCGTTTTCGTGTCCTGTTGGGAAATCGTCGAAATTGCATATATTAAATGCATAACTTAACTCTTCTGTGAAATGGTACTCACAAATTCTACTATTCTCATTAAGAATAAAATGTTCATGATAAATTGCACGCCGTCATTGTAGGCTATTTTCCTCATTTTTTGGAAAACCGAAACACTTGCACTTGCACCGGTGGGATAATTACCCTTACAACCGACTACTCTACATCGATACGGCATTTTAAAACTATCTTAAACACTATTTGAACCGGAAAACACTATTTTGCACTAAATACACAGAAATTAAAACACACCGCCGGGTTGCGGACGCAATGATTAACCAAACAAAATAACTAACAGGTGTTGCTACGTTGCCAGATTGACTCGAGCGTTTCGCATGTCCTACTGCACGTTCACTATTTTTTTTTATTTAACAAAATATTCCCAATAAAATACCTAAATTTGTAAAATTATATTAGGCCTGTGATAATAATTAAGTTAACATAGTTATAATGTTATGTTATAAGCAAAAATAGTAAAGACATTACATAAGAAAACCTATTTCCAAGTATATCAGAAATTATGGATGATCTGACAATGCCACTTGTCGATGTAAGGGGAGCACATCCAACGTGATAAAATAGGCAAATGATGCCAAAATGTAATAGGCCTTTGGAGCGTGACGTCACTACCAAATTTCTTTAGAGCGCTTTGCCCTTGTTTATAGGAGTTGTTGATTTAACCCCTACTTGGGCAAAATAAAATCACACGACTTTCGGTACCGGACGTTGCTTATATTCCAAACCTAGTCACTAAACTACACAAAAACTAGAAATCCGCAAATATTAAACACCACAATCGCAAAGAATAGAACAATAATTCCATAGAGAAAACGTACGTTGTTAGATTTTCTCTGTGTATTTTTGTGTTACAAAAATGGCGTCGATCCGGTTCTGGAGTGCATTTAGTTGATGTCGCTAAGGAAGGACAGGCCGATAACAAGAGGGTTTTGCGCATGCCCATCGCTGATGGACATCGACATATCTGACCGGCGAGACGTGCGTACAAACGTATTTTTTCACCCATAAAACGTAACTTTTGAGTGCACACGCACTCGCAGTTAAAGGATTAGTGCGATGACATACGCTGCGTTTTTATAGCGGTTTCTGCCGCGGCTGCACCAGTAGCAAGACACACAAGCGATTTTGGCACGGTTTTGGTCGAGGCGGCGGCGTTGGCAAAAACAAATTAGATCCATTTTCATTGCAGTTCAAATAGTTAGTTTGGCTCTCAAAGACGCTCTGAAAATCGCCGTTTCTTACCAATCGCATATAATTCCGGATATTCTAGAATCGGTTCCAACAAGAAAACACCTGCGTCAAGTTGGCTTCAAAATCTATAGGTACTGCTGTATGTTTTGCATCATGTAAAAACACATACATATTTGCCGACTCTGCGCAAACCGCTGTGTGTGTCATTGCCCTTAATATGGATATTTTAATTATATAAGAAACTTGTAAATATGTAAAAAGTGTAGATTTTAAACCTTCTTTTAATAATAATGTAATATCTCATTATGGAAAATTTCAGGCTAAAAAAAGAGAAGAACTGGACCGGCGACTTAAAGAACAACAAGAAGAGGAAATTTCTCCCGAAGAAAGAATTAGAATGGAAAAAGAATCGGATTTGAAGTTAGCTTTGGAAACCACTTTTGGCGATAAAGAAGACACTGAAATTGGTGGCTTAAAATTACCTTCTACTTTTGAGGAATTTGAAGAATTTACCGATACTCTGTCGAAAACATTGATCCCCCTGTCTAGGCATGGCAACCATTTTGTTAATTTTACAGAAGGATTAGCGCGGAACCTTTGTGCTGCCAGTAAGTATTTTTCTTTAGTAATGCAGATGTCCAATATTTTTCTTTACTTAGACAAGATTTTTGTTATTCCGCCAGACTGGCCGTGGGAAATCTATGTAAATTTGGCTACCCTTCAACATTGGCTCCCCTATTAAGTTTACATTAAAATTTCTATTTATTTGTTTAATCATGAACACTAGAGAAAATGCAGTAACATTTCTAATTGCTACAAAATTATATTGGCTTTTTTTGAAGGTCCTTGTATGATGGACTCAAGCACCAAATTTTATTATTATCATCTTATAGGTTAGAGTGGCAGACCCCTGGCATTGTCGAAACAGTCACATGTAGTTCTATAAGGACCGTTGTGGTACCACACATGTTCCGCGGAACCTATTGGTTTGGTAACAAGTTTCCCTCATGCCATTTCTCAAAGTTTTCACTACATTATTGCGATTCTTAAAATCTGCATCCTTCTCTATCCCCTTTGCCTTAATTCGTTGAATTGTTGAACACGAAACTCCCAAAGCATCAGAAACTCTCTAAAACAGATAGGTACTTATAAAAACATTGCCATATATTTTTCATGTTTAATATTTATGTTTTCACAATTCCTGATTTATTATACAGGGTGGTCGTTTAGTGTGGCAACGTACAATAGCTCCGTTACTATTTCAAATACATTAAAAATATTAATACAAAAGTTGAAGGGCAGTAAGTGACTTATACGTAAAATTATTTTTAACTCTATAGGGTGGCTCAAAAAAGCGGAACAAGAAAAAATGTACTTTTTTCAAATGGAACACCCTGTATATTTTTACATTTTTAAATTTCGCGTGCCAACAAAGTTTTTAATTATTTTGCAATGTTGCCATAAAGCAGTTTATTCGGGGACATGATCGCGACAACTCAAAATCAGCTTATTCTAACATGATGCAAGTCATGAATCACATTAAAAATGAGCTAATACCCATCAAAACGGTCAAGAAAACCTACAACAAGCCATGGATCCAACAGTCACACATAAGAAAGATCAAGGAAAAGCGTAAGCTCTGGGATAAATACTGGTTATCTAAAAATCCTGATGACCACCAACAGTACCGAATTGCAAACAATGCCATAGTCCAGGAACTTAGAGAAGCAAGAGAAATGTATGAGACCACCCTCCTTAATAATGGACCAAAATGCTTTTACAAATATATAAACAGCTCTCTCACCTCAAAAATCGAAAGCTTAGTCTTAAAGGATGGTGACGAGACGGTTGTTGACCCTCAGAGAGTAGCAGAGATCTTCGCTAAACAGTTTCATGGGGTGTGTATGTCCTGGAACCTCCAACTTTACCACAATTGCCACCTGCTACCCGAACGTCCGCAAACCTAACCACAGTTTTATTTGACCAAGAAAAAGTGCTAGCATCGCTACAAAAACTCAAATCTCACTCTGCACCTGGCCCAGATGAAATATCACCAGTGCTATTAAAGAACTGTGGTGAGGAGCTAAGCGGTCTTTTGGCACTAGTCATGACGGAGTCCTTTGAGACTGGTAGTGTTCCGGAGAAGTGGAGGGAAGCTACAGTCCTGCCAATCTACAAAAAAGGCAACAAACTGCAAGCAGCCAACTATCGTCCCATAAGTCTCACCTCTGTCCTGTGTAAGCTGATGGAAAGAATTATAGCCTGGGAAATAACAAATTTTATACTCATTCACCATCAGGAAAGACTTATCAACCAGCATGGATTTTTGCCCAATAGATCTGTAACTACAAATTTGCTTCAAAACATAAATATGTGGACAAAATCTGTTGATGAGGGCTATCCACTTGATGTTGTGTTTCTGGACTTTGAAAAAGCCTTCGACACTGTGCCAATAAATCGTTTGCTGCAAAAGCTGGAGCACTACGGCATCAGGGGAAAGGTTCATGCGTGGATAGCACACTACCTCACAGAGCGGCACTTTCAAGTCAGGATCACCGACAAACTCTCCAACAAGTATCCAGTCGTCAGTGGAGTACCGCAGGGATCGGTTCTGGGTCCACTATTGTTTTTAATCTATATCTCAGACCTACCAGAAAATATGACATGCAACACAAGTCTCTTTGCGGATGACACCAAGCTGTTCTGTGACCCATCGTCTCAACATGGAAACCTAACCAATGACCTAGCAGCACTTGAGGGATGGAGTGAAGAGTGGTTAATCAAACTCAATGCCGACAAATGCTCGGCACTGCATATTGGGAGCAACAACCCTGAGCTGGTGTACTACATTAACAACCAACAACTCGCCTCAACCAGCCAGCAAAGGGACTTGGGCGTCGTTATAAGAAGAGACCTTAAATGGGAAGACCAAGTTGCGGGAGTTATAAAATCGGCCAACTCCATCATATACAGAATAAAAAAATCTTTTAGGAGAATCACAGAAAAAATGCTACTTGTACTTTATAAAACCTACATTAGGCCGGTTCTGGAACATGCTGTTGTTGCGTGGTCACCATACTTTGCTAAGGATGTCGAGGCTTTAGAGAGGGTGCAAAGACGCGCCACAAAACTACCATTTACCCTTAGACATCTACCATATGAGGAACGTCTGTTGAGGCTAAAACTGACTACTCTGAGCCAACGACGGAATAGAGGGGATCTTATCGAGACCTATAAAATTGTCCATAATCATTACTCGGTGCCCCTAAACATATTTCACTACAACCACAACGAACATCTACGTGGCAACAGTCATAAACTTTCGAGTGAGAGGTGCAATCGTCTCCCCAGACGAAACTTTTTAACTAACAGGGTAGTGCGTAACTGGAACAGTCTCCCGGAAGAAGTAGTGACAGCAGTGTCAAAAACAGACTAGAATCTCTGTGATAACTCATTAAAACAAAACAAACGTTCATTAAAATCGTGCAACGTATCGGCTGTGCCGCCTGTTGCTTCTGGAATAATAATAATAATAATAATAATGTTGCCAAGTTATTTGAAAAAATTCATTTCTGGAAGAAAAACTTGTCATCTTAAAATTTAAAATAAAATTGAATTAACTTAAGATATTCCAGGCCATTTTTGAGGGTATGAGAGACAACGACTAATTTAAGATTTTAGACGCTCGGAACATTCCATATTTTGTACATGGTGTTCTCTAGAGACGTGTCAATATTTCACATTTTAAAGTTAATTTACTCTGTTTTTTCAAATGGAACACTCTGTATTTTAATATCTTATCTTGTAGAATTTATTGCCCTCTACAACTTTTATTAAAAGGCTCATACAGTTATTTTTACTCATTTTGGAGTAATAACTGTTTTTAATAAAGAATCTAAAAAAATTGGGTTTTATGTTTGTATTTTATAGTTGGCCATGACAGACGCAAAAAAATTGCTGGTATATTACAAGAAAGAGGCCCTTAAAATCATATTTCCTTATTTAAGGTGCTTTTTATGAATACTTTAGTGGCTTGTAAAACAATAATCAGTTTTGTCTAACTATTTACTTAAACTAGCTAATTAAGTGTTCAAAGTGTCCTTTAACCTCTATACACTTTTGGACACGATCTTCAAATTCCCCGCTTAAATTGCGACATGTTTCGAGAGTAATCGCTTGGAAACAATTTCTTATGCGAATTTTCATGTCTTCTTTAGTTGTCGGAGACATTTTATACACCTGATCTTTAACAAATCCCCATATAGAAAAATCCATTTTTGTCATATCCGGCGATCTAGCAGGCCATGATACAGGTCCTCCTCTTCCAATCCATTGCTGCCATTTCATTTAAGAATTCAATTATAAGTCTTGTAGAGTGCACCGGGGCTCCATCATGAAGAAACCACATGCGTTCTTGAACTATGTTTGGTATATGGGTAATAACCTGTGGTAAATCATTTTGACGAAAGTCCAAATAGATCTGTCCCATTAGAGTTCCATCAAAAAAATGTGGACCAACCACGTAGTCTCCTACAATTCCTCCCCAAACGTTTAGTGACCATCTATTTTGTGAGTGAAACCTAACAAAATGGGGATTAGTAGTGGCATAATAATGGAAATTATGTCTATTGACGTTGCCATTTTTGTGGAACGTAGCTTCGTCGCAAAAGAATATTATATGCGCAAAATTATGCTGCTCCCGTATTTTATTTTGTACCGACGCACAAAATTCAAGTTTTCTACCATAGTCCTCATCATTAAGCTCTTGCAGCAACTGGACGTGGTAAGGATGCAATTTGTTTGAGTTGATTATTTTTTAAACCGTTCGTTCATTTTCTTCGGTGCATACACGTTTTTTTCGGTCTTCGGACTTCCTGTAGTTTCAAATCTCTCCCTTAGCTTTTCGAATGTCTTTTTATCGGGGTGTCTTCGCTCTGGGTATCGTTCTTCATAAATTCTTGTAGCTAATAAAGCATTTTTATCACTTGCACCCAAAACATAAATCATATCGATCATTTCTACATTTGAATAATTCATTTTTGTCACAATATAAATTTAACTTGATAAAAAGTAAGAAATAAAATGACAACTATTTGCTTTGGTCTGTCAGTGCTACCTATAATATATGACAGCAAATTTTTGCGTCTGTCATGGCCAACTAGGTATAAAATACAAATAAAAACCCAATTTTTTTAGATTCTTTATTAAAAACAGTTATTACTCCAAAATGAGTTAAAATAACTGTATGAACCTTTTAATAAAAGTTGTAGAGGGCAATAAACTCTACAAGATAAGATTAAACTACAGGGTGTTCCATTTGAAAAAACAGAGTAAATTAACTTTAAAATGTGAAATGTTGACAGGTCTCTAGAGAACACCATGTACAAAATATGTAATGTTCCGAGCGTCTAAAATCTTAAATTAGTCTTTGTCTCTCATACCCTTAAAAATGCCTGGAATATCTTAAGTTAATTCAATTTTATTTTAAATTTTAAGATGACAAGTTTTTGCTTCCAAAAATGAATTTTTTCAAATAACTTGGCAACATTGCAAAATAATTAAAAACTTTGTTGGCTACGATACGCGAATATTCGAGGGGAATTAAAAGATGTAAAAATATACAGGGTGTTCCATTTAAAAAAAGTACATTTTTTCTTGTTCCGCTTTTTTGAGCCACCCTATAGAGTTTAAAATAATTTTACGTTATAAGTCACTTACTGCCCTTCAACTTTTGTATCGGCCACCCTGTATCTACTTACCTCGTAAACTGCGTTAAAGGGTAAAATAGTCTTTCTGGCATAACTTTCTCTTCGAAAATAATCAAACAATTTTAAAATCAATGCTTCTTCTTTTTCACAATACCGTGCCATTCTTGAAATAATGTTGATTAAGAATGTCACTGTCAAAAATGACAATAAAACTTTTTTGCGTGGTAAAATTAAACGATATTCGTTATTGACGCAAATTTACTATATTACCTAGTTCATGAATGTTAGAAAAATAAGCACGAGTCGTGACGTAACGGTCAGCGGTCATTGAACAGACTTTACCATAAATAAATATTTTGATGATAGTCTAGAATAGTTATTTGCATTTTTACCATATTATATTTTCTTAACATTTCTAAAAGCTTTGTCAATAAATCAATTTTATTTGTTATTAAATCATATTTTTAGTGTAATAATTTTTTAAAAGGATGTTTACTATTATGCTTGAAATGTTGTTTTTAGTGACCTCCTCGGATATAAGAAAGATAAAGAATGCCTTAGATAACCTGTATTTAGAGAAACAAAAAATAGAAAAAGGAGATAAATCGAAAAAAAATAAGGGCAAAGGAAAGGCGAAATTAAAAATGGAAGGCGAAAATGCGGTAAGTACTTGATTTATGTAGAAAAGGAACAAATCCGAACGAAAAAGGTTTCATGCATTTTTCTCCAATTTGGCTTAGCTTCCGCTAGTGAAGGAACAATAGTCAAGGCAAAGTAATTTTGTCAACTTTTCCTGTTTATTTAAGAGGAAACACTAGTAAAGCATTTGCCATTTAATTTTCTTGTCAATACTTCGTTTTTCTAAAGCGCGGCCAGTTTTAAGTTACAAAAAAATTTAATTGATAAATCAATAAAAGCGTACCACGAAATTTTGTCAAATTTGCGCATATTTTTTTTCTGCTCTGATTAATTTATAAATCTTTAACTTTTTTTAACGTAAAGCTATAGGTAACTGTACTCAAAAGAGGGATTTCTGGACGCTTTTTGGATAAAACGAAGAGAAGTAACAAAAAATGCATCTAAAAACTAAATGGCGAAGGCATCTCTAGTGTTTGCTCTTAAAGGTGATTGGCATAGGTTCAATTAGTTTTGTTGCAAGGACAATCCTTTAACTTTATCTGAAGTTCTTGTTTTAAATGACTTTTACGGACCTATTATACTGGTATGGAAATACGTTGTCAGCTTATACCGTGCGAGCAAAAATTATTTGCATCAAAGAGGGCCTTGCATCTAAGGACGTAATGCTTAGCCGTAAAGCTTAATACCTGTTGGGTGTCAGTAACTACCTGAATTAACAATCAATCAGTTATTCCGTCATCTTTGACAGTCGTTACACAAGTAATTTGATTCATCGCTAATTTTTCCAATTTCTTGAACAATTCACACAATGGGCTTTACGGAACAGCACAAAACTTCATGGTTGAAGCGTATTTTTGAAACGGGGTTAGAGTTTAGAGTAAATTGTGGGTGGACGCTTTTCACGAACATTTTCCTAATGTTGCTTTTATTGCTGGGGATTTTTATCATTGCCTGAAAAGAACCGTGGCTGTGTTTAGGGAAACAGGTTCTATATAACACAAAAAAGGAGCAGGAAGACCATATCTAAGAACAGAAGAACTTGTTGCAAACGTTCGTGAAATAATGCAAAATACGCCAACAAATTGTATAAAACGCCTATCCCAAGAAGTGGGAAGATATTATGGAACATGCGGGACTATTCTTAAGAAGCAGCTAAATTTATTTCCTTATAAAGTGCAAGTATTCCAAGAAATACAAGCCGCAGATTTTGAAAGACGCAGGAATTACTCTCAATGGTTTACCCAAAATTTATTGGAAAGAAATGATTTATTAGACCTGACATTTTTTTCGGATGGAGCCTGGTTCCACCTCTCCGGTTATGTGAATTCTCAGAATACACGCATGTGGAGTAGTGAAAATCCCCATTTTTTTGTAGAGCCCACATTGCACCCTCAAAAAATTGGTGTCTGGTTAGCTGTTTTCCGAAGAATAATTGTTGGTCATATTTTTTCCATGACACAGTTACAGCACAGCGGTATAGAGACAATATTTTGAATCCATTTGTGGAGCAATTACTTGACGACGAACTACGTTTTGGATATTTTCAACAGGACGGTGCAACCGCCCATACAGCCGCCGAAACTATTAACTACTTACGCAATTTTTCCGATGACAGATTGATCAGTTTTCGATCAGACATTGAATTCCCACCTAGATCACCTTGTTTAACGGTTATGGATTACTTCATTTTTCCTCATTTAAAGAACACTAGTTTTAAAACACCAGTTGCAAATTTAGAACAATTACAAGAGAGGATTCAAGAATGTGGTAACATTTCTCCAGTGATGCTGGTCAACACATTCGAAAATATGAAGAGACTTGTGAATTTATGCTTGGAGCATGGCGGTGGCCAATTTCAGCAATTTATGTAATTATTTTTCTTTTTCTTTCGGTATATTCTTACTTTGTTAATTTTGTAAACAACAAAAATAAATTTGTATTTGTCTACTTATTTTATTACTCATTAGTTTGGCATATCATGTCATAAATAGAATTTGACCAAAATTTTAACCTAGATTTGGTTAGATATATCGTCCCCATATCATTGTGATCTAAACCAAGCCTCACGTTTTTTAATCCAAGCCCTCTTTGATGCAAATAATTTTTGCTCGCACGGTATTTTGTGTACTTACTTTTTGTCGTTTATTTATAGTTCCATTATTTATTGATTAAAAATGTTAAATATTTCTTTTTTGCAGCAACTATCTGCTTATACTGATATCTCTAATGACTTCGATGACTTCGACGATTTTATGTAGCAGCAATACTTTGTTAATATACTCTTTTTGTTATATCTTATTAAAAACGCTTTAATTTAATTACATACTTGTTTAACTATTTTTTAAATAACGAAACTATTCATTGTATTTTTATATAAAAAGGTAATTCTAAAACCATAGATAAATATAAAAAAAAGAAGCAAATTTCCACTCTAGGACGGTGTCCTGGTACCCTTAATATATAAATATTGTATTTAAAATGGTTGGTTTTTGTTTATAAGATGTATTAATAAAAATACATGCAAATGATTGGTAGTATTTGTTATTACTCCTTTTCTATTTTCTTTGTTATCAACAATAAATTAAAATATGCACTATAAAATAATAAGTAGTGTATTTAAAGCTTTAACTTTTTAGGAAACACTAAAATCTTACAAATACTAAATACTAGAAATTGTCTTAATATAACAATCAATACGGATAGGTCATAGACATTTACCTTTAGATAAGCCAACAATAAACACGAAAGTGGCAAATTTATGGCCTCGCGCATGTAAACGAAACCACACAGGAATAGGCATGCGCACTGCAACATTATCATTTGACGAATACAGGTCATAGACAGGTACGGGCTTCAAAATTTAAATTGTAAAAGTTTACCTTCAATTTATTTTTACGTGTAAACAGCCCCAAATTCTTCCCAGAAAATTGGATTTTCTTCTCAATTTTTGATCGAGTTGGGAAAAATTCTGGCATTTTTAGATTTTGAGGATAGAAAATTGTTTTTCGAAATTCGTCGAAGTGTTTTTAGTCCGAAAGGAAGAGAACAAGTCAATTAAACTAGTCTTATAAAATCGAATATAAAAAGCAAACAAAACCAGCAAAATAACCAATCTTCGATGTTATCGCGTACTAACCTCAAGTCAAATATTAGTTGGTAATATAACTTGTATTGATTTTTATTTACAATTTGGCAAAAATTCGGGTACGTGTAAAACATTTTCTAGCACAATTACTTGTTCAAGAATCTGAAAAAGTTTTTGCCCGATAACTTGAGCCGTGGAATACTTTCACCCTTGGATTACTATAAAAATACCTAGGTATTTATTTTTTCTTTTATACAGGGTGTTCCTTAATGACGTGCTAATATTTTAGGGTGTGATTCCTTAAGTCATTTTATGAAGAAAAGTTTATATAAACATATGTCCTAAACGGCTTAATTTTTTTGCCACAGGGTGTTGCATTTTTTCTTTTTTAATGAGTTTTTTGTAATATCTCCGAAAGTACTTTAGATAATATTTTTAATTTTGGCATGTGCTAATAGGACATAAAACCACATGTTCTAGTTATAAAAGTAATTTTTTTTGTCCCACCAGTGGCGTTCCTGCAAACATGTCCTCTGACATTTTTTAGAAAAAAAGTGGTACGCCACTGACGTTTTTCCATGTGGATATTATTTCTGATTATCATGATCAATTCTACATAAAAATGGTCTCCTGCGTTTTTCTCCTCAGGCACACTGTTCCTTATTAAAATAATTACATTAAATTAGCTTCATTTTGCTGTATTGACGAATAATTTTTGATCACATAAATCTAGTTATCCTGGAACGGTGACGTTCTTAAAAACATAATTAACGCTTTAACGGCAGTCTTATCTGCATTGCCTCCAAGAAGAACTACCTGTGTGTTACTTAAAGATGTACCATATCCGCTAAGGAATCAAATGGGGCATGATGGAGCTCCTGCTCATTTCAGTGTAATGGTTCGCGACCATTTAGATGCAGTTTATCCGAATCGTTGGATAGGTCGCGGAGGAGTTCAACAATGGCCAGTAAGATTCCCTGATCACAATAGTTTGGATTTTTTTCTTGTGGGTCATCTTAAAACTCTAGTGTATAAAACTCCCATTAACACTTTAGAAAATTTAAGGGAGCGAATAATTGCCTTCTGTGAAACAATACGGAATTCGCCTGGAATATTTGAACAAGTGCGCTATTCGATGCAAAGACGTGTGAAAGCATGCCTATTAAGTGAAGGTGGTAATTTCCAACAATTTTTATAAAACAAAATTTTGCATTATCAATGTTAATAATAATAAATAGTAGAGCTAATTTAATTTAATTATTTTAATTAAGAACGGTGTGCCCGAGGACAAAAACTCAAGAGACCATTTTTATGTAGAATTGACCAGGCTAATCAGAAATGATATTCATATGGAAAAATGTCAGTGGTGTACCACTTTTTTTCTAAAAAATATCAGAGGACATGTTTGCAGGGACGCCACTGGTGGGACAAAAAAATAACTTTTATAACTAAAACATGTGGTTTTCGTTTTATGTCCTATTAGCACATGCCAAAATTGAAAATATTATCTAAAGTACTTTCGGAGATATTACAAAAAACGCATTAAAAAAGAAAAAATTCAACACCCTGTAGCAAAAAATTTATGCCGTTTAGGACATATGTTTATGTGAACTTTTCTTCATAAAATGACTTGAGGAATTACACCCTAAAATATTAGCACGTCATTAAGGAACACCCTGTATATTATAAGTAGTATAGAGAAAAGTTTATTTTAAACTTTTTGAAGCAATAGCTAATTAGATTGCAGGGCTGCAAATAAAATATACCAAAACATGCATCGGGATAATCTGTCTTGGTGTTTCTCTTTATTTTCATACCTTGTTTGTGTAGGCTTAGTTAGATGTTTTACGGAAGTAGTCCATTATCTCAGAATATAGCTGTGAAGATATGGGAAAAAAACTTACAGTCGTCTCCACAAATATATGAAGTCAATTTATTGGAGTGTACGTGTACATGTTTCGGTACTAGAAAGTACCATCATCAGCACCGAAGGGCTAAAATAAATTAAAAATAGAAAAAGGAAGGACAAATCAGATTAACGTACTTACCCCAAGTGCCACTTACACGAAGGAATGTAAAAAATATTAAAAACATGAAAAGGACAAGAACATTTTTATACTTGGACGAAAATAAAGTTAAAAAAATTTAAAAATCTGTCTTTACGGAAAGGAGGAAACTCCTTTCGAATTTTATTTCCGATTTTTAAATTGTTTGAACTTTGTTTTAGTCCAAATATACAAAATATTCTTGTCCTTTTCATGTTTTTAATATTTTTTTACATTCCTTCGTGTAAGTGGCACTTGGGGTAAGTACGGCGTTAATCTGATTTGTCCTTCCTTTTTCTATTTTTAATTTATTTTAGCCCTTCGGTGCTGATGATGGTTACTTTCTAGTACCGAAACATGTACACCCCAATAAATTGACTTTTCATACAGTGTCCGCAAGAAAGTTCCCGTCAAATGGGATTTTTAAAAATTATTTGGTATAGGTAAAAATTGAAAAAGCAGTTAGTTTTTGCTTACCTATATATATATATAATCGGGTTTAAAACGTCCTTCGACGTCTTCCGATTCCCAATCGCCATAGGTCTCTGTCATTCCACAGGTCTTCATCTAGTCCTCTCTCTCTGATCTCGTTATCGATGCCCTCTCTCCAACTCCTTCTCGGTCTTCCCCTCTTTCTTCTTCCGGCTGGTGTCCAGGTGAGTATTTGTTTAGGGAGTCGTTGTTCCTCCATCCTTTGAACATGTCCGTACCACCTTAGTTGTTTTGTTCTTATTTCGTCTGTTATTGTGTGGCCCACTTTCATGGTTGCGCGGATTGTTTCATTTCGAACTCTTTCCCTTCTCGATTTTCCTGCCGATCTTCTCCAGAAGTCCATCTCCGTTGCCTCTAGCATTTTTATGGTCTTTTCTTTTAGTTGCCAAACTTCGCAGCTATATGTGACTATGCTTTTTAGGATCGTATTGTATATTAGATGTTTGTTTCGCTTTGTGATTTTCTGATCCCATAGGATGCTATTTAGCATAGCAATAGCCTTTCTGCCTTGATTGTTCCGGTCTTTAATGGTATAATCTAGTGTTCCACTGTCTGAGATATTTATTCCCAAGTACTTGTAAGTTTGGCATGATTTGATGATTTGTCCGTCCTCCAAGAGTAGATCCTGCTGTATTCCGCCAACACACATGTATTCTGTTTTTGAGATGTTCACTTCCAGCCCCCATTTCTTGTACTCTTCAATGAGTTTTCGAGTCATGTATTCTATGTCTTCGTAGTCTTGCGCCATTATGATCTGGTCGTCTGCAAAACTAAGAGTATATAAGTTTGTATTATTAAGAGGTATGCCCATGTTGCCGCATTTTCTCTTCCATATCCTTAGTGCTTGTTCGAGATATATCTTAAACAGAGTGGGCGACAGGCAGCATCCTTGTTTGAGGCCCTTATTCGGTGTAAATCCGTCTGACATTTTGTTGCCGGTTTTGACTTTAATATGGCTATTTCTGTATAGTTCCTTTACTGACCTTATTAAGTTAACGTTCAGATTAGTCCCATCTAATGTCTCCCAAAGTTTTGACAATGGTATACTGTCGTAAGCCTTCTTCAAATCAACGAACAGGAGGTGTACTTCCCGGTTAAAGGCTGACATTTTTTCTATGAGTTGGGTTACACAGAATAGGTGGTCCACAGTGGACCTTCCTGCGCGGAAGCCTGCTTGTTCTTCTGCTTCGCTATCTGCATATTCGAGCTCTATTCTGTTCTTCAATATTTTTCCGTAGAGTCGGCTGATTGTGGCCGTTACCGCAATACCTCGGTAGTTGTCACAGTTTTCTTTGGTGCCCTTTTTGTGTATAGGCGTAAGGAAGGATAATTTCCATTCTTCCGGAATATCTCCGCCACCGATGCAGCTTTGGAACAGTATAGCTAGTTGTTCGTACAGCTTGTCGGGTCCATATTTGATTAATTCTGCGGGAATATTACCTGGTCCTGGCGCCTTCTTGTTTTTTAAGGTTTTACAGGCGTCTTTTACCTCCTTCACACTAATCCTGATTGGTGATGCCGTAACGTGTACTCTGTTCAGGTTGTCGTTGTCAGGGAACTCTGCTCGATCTTCTTTCAAGAGTTTACCAAAGTATTTATCCCATTTATCGGTGGTGATGGGAGATATCAGCTCTCTCTTCTTGTCCTGGCGTAGAGATTTCAGGAACTTCCAACTTTCGCTACTTCTTGTTCCTCCTAGGTAGGTATTTATTTTGTTGCAGTTTACTTCCCATGACTCATTTTTCTTCAGAGTTATCTTTCGTCTTACTCGAGCCTGTGATTCTTTGAATTCTATCCTATCGTGGTGTGTGTTGCTGCATAAATAGCGTTGATATTTCTGTCTTTTGTCTTCAATATCTTGTTCTATTTCTTTGTCCCACCAATAGGGTTTATGTGGTTTTCGCTCGTCGCAGTATCCCAACGCTTCCTTGGCTGCTTCGGTCAGGCACTGTTTTATGTATTCGTAGTGTTCTGTTTTGTTAGTGAATTGTTGTGCCTGGAGTTTTTGTTCGAGTCTTTTTTTGTATAGATCTTTGGTGCTTTCTTGTTCTAGGCTTTCTAGGTTATATCGTGGTGGTCTCATTTCGTTAGGCTGGTTTTGCTTTTGCCGGATTTCTTGGTTTTGTTTTCTATCGGACCTTTGCTGTAGGAGGATTTTGGCCTTGAGTAGGTGATGATCACTGCCACAAGTTGCGCTTCTGTACACCCTGACATCATAAATCTTCATAGACGTGGTTTGTCGGACTATGGTGTAGTCTATGATCGATCGTAGGTTTCTTGATTTTCGTTCCCATGTGTATTTGTGGATCCATGGATGCTGGTAGAATCCATTCGTTATTCTAAGTTCATTTTGTTCGCATATCTGGATTAATCTGAGACCATTGTCATTTATTATATTTTCACCAAATCTTCCCACGACCTCATCGTCTAGTTTAGTTCCGGTTCTTCCATTTAGGTCGCCGAGTATTATCACCTCTCTTGTGCTTCCGATACTTGATATTTCTCTGTGCAGCTGTTCAAAGAACTCGTCTTTCTTGTTAACTGGGGCATCGTTTGCTTACCTAAAAACCATAAATGACATGTACTAAAGCGGCTGCACGACTTTCGTTACCTGTCAAATTTGACATTTTTAATAAAATAGGTTCAAAAATAACCTTATTTATCAAAATATCGAAAAACTTTATTCGAGAAAGTTGTTTATTTAGGCATTTTTAGCCTTTGTATGAAATTTTGATAGTCTAATACAATTTTTATTTTTTGCCAAATTCTTGAAAATTTTGATCAACCCTCCTAGATTAACTTTTATACATCCATGTAAAACCATTTGCCTTTACTTCATTTGTAATCTTAATGCAATTTTGTCTAAAATTTTTGTTTCTAATTATTTATTTTGCTTCAAAAACTGACATTGTTATTGATCAGTATGTAATGTTTGATGCAAAATTTATATAATTACAGCAGTTTTGCCAAAACCGACGTTGCTCATTTTTTTTTAAGTTAGTAAACAGATGTACAAAAAGAAAATATTAGGAAGCTTTCGTTGAAATTTTACTTAATTAATATTAAATTAAATTAATTATATTAAACTATATTTTTTTTGAATAAAATGTTTCGAGCTATTAATATTTATTCTTTTTGATTCAATATTAATTCAGTAAAATTTCAACAAAAGCTTCCTAATATTAATTCAGTAAAATTTCAACAAAAGCTTCCTAATATTTTCTTTTTGTACATGTGTTTACTAACTTAAGAAAAATGAGAAACGTCGGTTTTGGCAAAACTGATGTAATTAGATAAACTTTGCATCAAACATTACATACTGATCAATAAAAATTTCAGTTTTTGAAGCAAAATAAATAATTCGAAACAAAAATTTTACATAAAATTGCATTAAGATTACAAATGAAGTAAAGGCAAATGGTTTTACATCGATGTATAAAAGTTAATCTACGAGGGTTGATCAAAATTTCGTACAGACGCTAAAAATGCCTAAATAAACAACTTTCTCGAATAAAGTTTTTCGATATTTTGATAAATAAGGGCATTTTTGAACCTATTTTATTAAAAATGTAAAATTTGACAGGTAACGCAAGTCGTGCAGCTGCTTCAGTATACGTCATTTTTTATTTTTAGGTAAGCAAAAACTAACTGCTTTTTCAATTTTTACCTATACCTAATAATAAAAAAAAAATCCCATTTGATGCGGACTTTCTTGCGAACACTGTATATTTGTGGAGATGACTGTGAGTGTTTTCCCCATAGATACATCACTTACTGAAAATACAAAATACCCGATATTTGGGCATATTAAAATCCTAAAACGGTTTTTACTAGTCATTGGTTATATTCCAATCCGTGTCACTAAAAGCACAAACACAATTCACTAAACTATACAAAGAAATCCGTAAATATTAAACATCCATAATGGCCAGGAAGACTTAAAACACAACAACAAAAATGGCGCCGAGCCGGTTCTGGAGTGTATTTTGAGCATGTCGCTAAAGAAGGACATGCCGATAACAAAAGGTTTGTACGCATGCCCAATCCTGCCATGAGGGAAGGCATCTGACCGGCGAGCCGTGCGCTCAGACGTATTTTTTCTCCCATAAAACTTATTTTTTGTTTGCGCACGAGATAAGCTGTACGTATCTAAAGGTAAATGTCTATGGGATAGGTACGTCGGTACTTGTCTCTTAAGAGTAAGGGAATAAATAATATCACAATGGCAAAATTGTTGCAATCTGCATTTTTCCTAATTATTTCTGACGTCCAAAGAGCTCCAAAAAACTTTTCGAAAAAATGGGTGAGACTTAAGGTGCCGCGTGCCATTCAGTCCTGTTCCTAATCTCTCGTAAGGCTCTTGAATCAACAACTAAAAATAAAATTACATCTTTTGGGTCTGTATTAAATATGGAAGAATGACCTGAAACGAGAATTACGCTCTACGTTGACGCTATGCATTTATAGGTGAATAAACTCTACTCTAACCTGTTAAGAAAAAAAAGTATCTGCATAATTATAAATTTTGAGAATATAGAGAAATACTATTTATTTCGAAAACGTGAATACTCATAATGAAAAAGACCAAATTATCTGAACTTGTTAATGTTTTAGTGAAGAATTTAAATATGAGGCATTTTTATTACATTTTAAGGATATATTTGCTGACTACTGACTCTTAATGTTTCTAGGCATGAAAATTAAAGGATAGTAAAAAATGCTTTAATTTGCCAATTTTTCTATAAAAAATTACAACGATATTATCACTCTGACTCAAATAAAAAAAAAGATTTTACAGGGTGTATCAACTCTAATTTTTTTAATGAAACATATTTTGTATATTTTTACATTATACAATGACATTCAATTCTAGACATTTTTTAACGATCATGATCTAAGTATACCTATACCGTTTACGAAACATTAACACTAATTTGAAGAAATAGGTAGTCCATGCTTGAAGTGGGAGTTGAAAGTATGAACAGGAAAGAAAAAACTAAAAGTCTTCCACCACAAAATTTAATAGAGTTAAAATTATTTTTTCAAAGGTCTACATGTTTCGTAGAAACGTTTATGATCAGGAGACAGAAATAGTATATTACGTACCGAGGTGGAAAGTGTTTCATTACTGTCGAGAGATTAGATAGTTTACCGAGACGCGAAGCGTCGAGGTAAACTATATCTCAGAGACAGTAATGAAACTTTTCACCGAGGTTTGTATACTATTTTATTTACAACCACATCCAACATCCACTTCTTATTATTTTGAGTTCAAATAATTATTAAAAGGTAAATGTCATTTTGACTTTTCCATTGCAAAAGTAGACAGACATTTAGAATTTCAAATAACCGCAGGTGATAAAATAACGTAGGTAATAATACACATCAAGATGGCAAATATCATTTTTGGAATATGGTTTCCATGTCACTAAACAATATATTATTTTTTTAAAACGTTAGTGTCAAAGTTTTTACAAAACACCAAAAAAATGCTCTCAGATGAGGAATTTGATTTGGCTGCTACTCCCCCAGAAATTCGAGAAGCAGCAAAAATAGTAGAAGAAGATCTTCTGCCAACTAAAAGCCGCCCGAGATATGACAAGGCATATAACTGTTTTAAAGAATGGTGTATTGGAAACAAAGTTCAAAATCCTGGTTCTGAATCGGCGCTACTAGCTTATTTTAGTGAAAATGCCAAGACAAAGAAAATATCAACGCTTTGGTCAATATATTCAATGTTGAGGACCACTCTATCAATTAGGGAAAAAGTAGACATATCTAAACACGCAAAGCTATTAGCATTTTTAAAAAAGCAAAACAAAGGATACAAGCCGAAAAAATCGACCACACTGTCTATGGATAATATTGAAACATTTTTGGAACAAGCACCTATGGAATTTCTTGTTCAAAAGGTATTTTAGGCTAAAAGGTTGACTATTTCTATATTAACTTATTATTTTATACATTTGTAGGTCGCATTGGTTATTGGTGTCTCAGGCGCCTGCCGATCAGATGAATTATACAAAATGAAAACAACAGACGTTCACTTTTTAGAAGAAAAGGTCGCGATTGAAATACAAAATAGCAAAACGTACCAGCCACGATCATTTATGATAACTGATAATAAATGGATTGCACCACTTAAGGAGTACATAACTTTACGGAAAAATATACAGGATGGAAAGCTTTTTATGCAAATAAGATATGGAAAAATTAGTAAACAATGTATTGGGCACAACACTTTAAGTCAGTTTCCAAAAAAAATTGCAGCTTTTCTGAAGCTGAATACTGAAGGTTTTACTGGTCACTGTTTCAGAAGAACAGCGGCTACTTTGCTCGCAAATAACGGTGGCGATCTTATGCAAATAAAGCGGTTAGGAGGCTGGAAATCTAGCACAGTAGCTGAGGGATACATAGACAGTTCGGTTTCTACTCAGGTTAATACGGCAAAATTGATTTCAAAGCCAAGTTCAAGTTTTACTAACACTACTTTAACTTCAAATAATCATGAAATAAACCTTTCAAAAGAAGAATTTCAGCAAGGTTTAAACATATCTGTGACTGCCTACAATAATGCCAATGTAATATTTAATGTAAATAAGTAAAACATAAACCATGTTAATTTTTTGTTTTTTATAAATGTCATTTAGGTATAATTCATTTAAAGAAATAAAAAATAAAATTATTGTTGTTGAATTTGTGTAATGAGTTGTGTGTTGGTGTGTTTGTATATTATTTTGAGATATCGATTTTTATTAAAATTTAAAAAAAAAAAAATTTACTATTTTGAGATATCGATTTTTAATAAAATTACAAAAAATAACAATTTTACTTTCCACCCGGGTGGAAAGTGCTCACTTTCCACCCGGGTGGAAAGTAAAAGTCAAGAAACGTCAACTTTCCACCTTTCAAAGATAGGTGAAATGTCATTATTACATACATGGTTGTAAATAAAATATATTGCTGATGGTTTTAGCAAAAGAGAAAATAAAAGCTAAAAACAATTCGGCACGAATTGTCTAAAGAATTTGTTTTTCGGGTGAAACTACGTTTTCTTTAAATGGTCAGGTTGATAAACAGATAAAACTACAGATACTGGGCCTGAGCACAAGAAAATCGGAAAATAGGGTAATCGGGCCATTTTTTGATGATAGCGTCATTGGAGAAAGATATATAAATTGCCTACGAAATGATCTGGTTCCAGCTCTTGCCACTTTATTTCCAGATGATAATGATCCTGATTGAGTTTAACCTTATGGTTTTAACAGGATGGTGCTTCCCCGCATTATGCTGATAATGTAAAGGAATATTTAAATACAAATTTTCCGAGGAGGGGGGGATAAGTAGACGGAGATCAATAGAGTAGCCACCCAGATCGCTCGATCTTAACCCACTTGACTTTTTTTGTAGGTCTATGTCAAAAATTTAGGGTATTAATACAAACTCAACTTGATATTCCAATATTAAAAAAAATTTCGTAAACGGCTTAATATACAGTGACCGGCAAAGAGTTCGCAACATATGAGAAAAAATTTTATTAGCGGAATATTGAAAAATCTTTTTTGGGGGATTGGATGTGCATGTCCCATAACCTTAAAATCGATTTTGACATACGTCACGTGACCAATGGTATGGCGGGAAATTTGAAAAAACCAATATGAAATCATCATAAATCAGATAAATGATGAGATATCGAAAAAATTCCAAGAATAAAAAGTGTTAAGAATTCCATTAGAATCTTAAATACAATGTTTGGGATATCTACTTGAAAAAACATAAAATCGAATATTTTTATAAATATTTTTTTACCGAATTAAAAATTTCCATATTTTTCCTTTCTTAAAGCTTCATTAAAGTAAAACTGACATCTGGTGACCACAACTAGAAATATTCTTTTGTTTTTCTGACAATTTGGAGCAATAATTCAAAAAATTCATTTACACTTGGATACCAGCTGTTGCAATAGTCTATTTCTAATAACCTTATCGATATTTTTTATATCGAAATATTCTAATATGTTAAGAAATCCTTAAATTCATTAATCCAAAGCAAATTATATTTATAACCGTAAAAAATAATTTTGAATTTCGCAGAAATCTAAAATAATTTAAATTTTTATTAATTTTAGATTTTTTTAAAGATTTCTGCAAAATTCAAAATTATTTTTTACGGTTATAAATATAATTTGCTTTGGATTAATGAATTTAAGGATTTCTTAACATAATAGAATATTTCGATATAAAAAATATCGATAAGGTTATTAGAAATAGACTATTGCAACAGCTGGTATCCAAGTGTAAACGAATTTTTTGAATTATTGCTCCAAATTGCCAGAAAAACAAAAGAATATTTCTAGTTGTGGTCACCAGATGTCAGTTTTACTTTAATGAAGCTTTAAGAAAGGAAAAATATGGAAATTTTTCATTCGGTAAAAAAATATTTACAAAAATAGTCGATTTTATGTTTTTTCAAGTAGATATCCCAAACATTGTATTTTAGGTTCTAATGGAATTCTAAACACTTTTTATTCTTGGAATTTTTTCGATATCTCATCAACTTATCTGATTTATGATGATTTCATATTGGTTTTTTCAACTTTCCCGCCATACCATTGGTCACGTGACGTATGTCAAAATCGATTTTAAGGTTATGGGACATGCACATCCAATCCCCCAAAAAAGATTTTTCAATATTCCGCTAATAAAAATTTTCCCCATATGTTGCGAACTCTTTGCCGGTCACTGTATAGGTACTATACGGCTAGATTTATGAAAAAGTCTAGAATTGATCGTAGAATGTAAAAATATACAATATATTTTATTAAAAAAATAAAAGTTGATGCACGTAGCATTTTTATGATCCACACTGTGCAAAAACCTTTTTCTAAAAAAAAAATTATTTCAAAAAAATAAATTTGAAGGGTCCCAGCGATTCTTGATTGAGTGGCCGGTTTTCTATATAAAAGGCTGATCGTTCTAACTATGTATAAAAATAACAAAGTATAAAGTTTTTACAACAAAATCAAACTATATGTTTATTTAACTTTAAAATCATCAGAAAGGGGCATTTTTCCAGAAAAATTGAAAATAGCTGTCCTGTGTTTAAAAGTGGTAAAGAGACAATAAATATAGACCTATAATATCTCTGTCTTTCTTTTCAAAGGTAATTAAAAAAATTAATTATGAAAAAGGCCATAAATTTCTTAGAAAATCAAAATTTATTGTATTGTGATTACCTACTATGGTTTTCGTAAATGTAAAAACACATAGTTAGCTACCACGGATTTAGTATCAAAAATTCAAATCGCTTTAGACGAAGGTAAGAATTTACGTAAGGCGTTTGACACCGTAAATCACGAAATATTAAAACGTTTGTATAATATTATTCAGTGTTAAAATTAAAGTTCTGAGATATTTCACTTTTAAGATTCAAAACGCTGTTACTGTTAAGCTGGAAATTTGAATACGGTTTTAATGTCAAAATTGTAAAAGACTTATATTTTCACATTATGAAATCAACATGGATAATATTTTAATTTTTTCTGTTCGTTTAAAAAAAATGTTGTTTGACATTAACTCAATAATTTTGCGAGAAGAACAATGAGGACGCTATTTAAATAATACTAAAAAACAAAAAAATGTTTATTACACATTGCAATGCAATGTAAACGAAATAATGAACATCTGAACAAACATTTTTGGTTGCTTCTTGCAATTTTCAGAAAAATACAAAACTTATTTTTTATCCCATATCGGTAATTTCTTTCAAATACGGCAACTTGGTGTAAAATTCAACGGAGGCTTCCTTTGGAAGAAACTTCTTCAGATCCTAAAATGTTCACTATGTAACTAGATGGCAGCATAAAAATGAATAAACCGCAGAGAACAACAAACTAATAAAATCTCGCCCCTTTTCCCTTTTCTGTCAAGACTTGAAAATATTGGACTCTCATCAGTTTTACGGCAAACACATGTCACGCTCATCATTTTTCCCGCAACCCCCAAACTATTTTGCTCTGTGTAGTCGGGACCTTCATTGATATCAACGCAAATAGTATTTGCAAATAAAGTATAGACCATTAGCTACCGCTTGCGCCATCTAACTCAATTTCGATGAAACGTGCACCTTCATCGTTTTTTCCGCCAACGCCTCAAATGGTTCCAATTTTTTATATAACACAAAACAACTTTTTAAAATAGGAGTAAAAAGTAGTTCACAACAAAACGTATCTCGTGAAATTCCCCAAGGATCAGTTTTAGGCCCACTTTTGTTTTTAATTTACGTAAATTTAATATAACTATTAAAACTAAGCGGTTATATTAAATTATTTACAGATGATACTACCCTCCTTTATTGTTCCAATAGTTTTTTCGAGATAACAGAAAATATAAAGTTGGACTTACATTTTATTTCATTGAAAATACAGTGACCGGCAGAAAGTGCGCAGCATATGGTAAAGTTTTTTATCTTTAAATTTAGAAAATTAATTTAACTTTAGATAGGTTCTGCACGTTCTCAAACCAATATAACGCCCATTAAATTCGGTAAAAGTCTTATGGTATACGAGGTAGGATCAAAAATCTGAAATTCCGCTAAGAGTAAAGTACCTTCATCTTTCATTTTAGAATATTTTTTTTTCTAAGAAGTATTGTTTTTATTTCAAAGTTATACCCAAATTTCGCTTATTTTGGACAAAAAAATGGATTTAATAATGTTTTCTGAATAACCCTGTATAAAAAATAAATATCAACCGAACAGTCCGAAAATAAGATTTTCTGCAGACTTTGTTAGAGATAACCGTCGATCATAAGTCCGATTAGTTTGTTTTTATAATATTATGACTTTTTAAAATAAAAACATAAAAATATTAAATATTTTTGCTGCACACAGTATTTTCTTTTCTTAGGGAACAAGTTAATTTCATCTAACTGATATTTTTTGATTTACATTGACTTAAAGCATCTCCTAAATAGGTTTTTATACATTAAAGTATGCATAGAAAATTTCCTTTAGATTTATAATGAAAAAAATTTAAATTAAAAATATATTATTCATCCTTATTTTGAGTGACGAATAAAATCCCTTCAAAATATATTTTTAATTTAAATTTTTTTCTTTATAAATCTAAAGGAAACTTTCTATGCATACTTCAATGTATAAAAATCTATGTAGGAGATGCTTTAAGTCAATGTAAATCAAAAAATATCAGTTAGATGAAATTAACTTGTTCCCTAAGAAATATTTAATATTTTTATGTTTTTATTTTAAAAAGCCATAATATTATGAAAACAAACTAATCGGACTTATGATCAACGGTTATCTCTAACAAAGTCTGCAGAAAATCTTATTTTCGTACTGTTCGGTTCAGGCGCGGATCTGGGTCAAAATCTAGGGGGGGGGGTAATTGAATCTCAAAGATATATTTTTTTTAATATAGTTAGAGTTAACCCATATCTTTTAAGTACCTATATTTTAATGTCAAATTGTCCAATAATTATTGAAAAATAAACAAACCATTACATTAACGAAACATTATTTTATTATATTAGGTACTATAGGTACCAACCTACAAACAGGCGCGGATCTAGGATTTTGCCTAGGGGGGCGGGGAGGTAGTAGCGCCAAAGGCGCAAAAAAAAACAGCGCCGCAGGCGAAATTTTTTTGGGTGCTACGCTTTTTTTTTAATTATGGTGCTTGGTTTTCAAGTAGGAAAAATAAAAAATACGAAACAAAATTACAAAAACATCCCGGTGCATTTAGGAGGGGGTTAAACTTCCTATTCGCATCTTGTGCTCCTTTTGCAGACGCGCTTTCGGGCGCCTTCGGGGTTTTGATTTGCGTTTTGAGTTTTATACCTACATTTACAATTTTATGAAATCATATTTTTTTATTACTCTTTAGTAGGACATACCTAGCTATTACCTACTAAAATGTAAGTATTTTATTTTTAGAAATCATGGATATAAGAACATCAATAATCTCAATACATAGTCGATTTTAAAAAGTTTGCCCTAAATTATTGACCAAATTTGTTAAAATTTGGACGTATAGTTAAAAAAAAATGTTCGGGCTTTTCGCCTACCCACACTGACAAGGGTGCCCCGAAAAAATTCTATTATTAATTATGTGGAGTTGAAATTAAGTTTTTTCTTATATTTATTTCACTGGAATTCGCGAATGACGTATTTGACTTTAGGTGTGGTTAAGGTTCAGGTAAATCCGCCCCTGCCTACAACCTACAACAAAATGTACAGGAACTTATAAAGAGAATAAAAGAAACATAATATTAATCAAATACTTGGTAAAAACAACACATTTCTAAAATTAAATCTATAAATTCATTGGAACAAATAGGGATTTTATTATACAATATTTATAAGTATAAGAGGAAGAGGGCACTAAAGTTTGGTTAGGTTTATGATCCGGGGGGGGGGGTAATTACCCCCCCTACACCCCCCCGAAAACCGCGCTTGGTTCGGTTGCCATTTATTTTTTATACAGGGTTATTCAAAAAACACGATTAAATCCATTTTTTTTTTGTCCAAAATAAGCCAAATTTGGAATTTGGGTATAACTTTGAAATTAAAACAATAATTCTTAGTAAAAAAATATTCTACAATGAAAGATGGAGGTACTTTACTCTTAGCGGAATTTCAAATTTTTGATCCTACCTCGTAGACCATAAAAATTTTACCGAATTTAATGGGTGTTATTTTGGTTTGCAGAACATTTCTAAAGTAAAATTAATTTTCTAAACTTGAAGATAAAAAACTTTCCCGTATGCTGCGCACTTTCTGCCGGTCACTGTATATCTCCAATCATATTTAATAACAAACACATGAAAAAATTTCAAAATTTATTGAATGTGCAGATACGAATCTTTTTCTTCAGTATAATGAACAAATTATTGTTTACAGCAGGTCAAAAAAAGCCAATTTTTTTTTAAATACAGGGTTGTCCGGAAATGATGAGTAAAAAATTTAGGGGATAATTCTAGACCGAAAATAAATGCTTATAATCTATAACATTTTTTCGAAAATTGATTATTAAAGGAGTTACAGGGTGTTAAAGTTAAATATTATTATAGAAAAATGAAAGGCATATTAAAGACCGAGGGCAACTGCAAAATAAGTATTTTACGAACAAAATTAAGGCCTAATACATCGATGCATCGACAACTATCAAATGGCGTCGATGCATTGCTTAAAAACGACGGATCGCATTGAAAATATCGATGTTTTCGCGCGTTCGTGTCTATTGAATATCCCTATTTCCGTTTGGTGTTTCTTTGAGAAGGGTCTAATATTTTCTTCAGTTTATCGGTTTTGAATAATAATAATAATAATTAATTGCTGTGTTTTTAGTGGTTTCGAAAACATTTTTTTTTTATTTAACGTTTAGAATATGTCTGTTATTATATAAAAAATTTAATGCGAGATAAGATCTCTGAAATATTTATTCAAATGGTCGCGAAACCTTAATTCACTATATAAAACTATTCCCAAATTTCTTGCAGAATCAACCACCGTAAGCCTGATTCCATGACGCGAACGATATATTTTTGAAAAAACTTACCTGTTTTAAAAGTGACTTTCCTTCAGCCGACACATATTTTGGAATTTTTAAGTGCGTGTAGCTTGTTAATCCACTGGCGTGTACTTTACTTAAGGGCTAAAAAATATAATAAAGATTAATTTTTTTATCGATTTCAGTCAGTTGTCCATTTTTGAAGACAGGAAAAAAGTTTTTTTAAATATTTATAATGTTTGTATTATTTAATGCCCGATGGAAAGAGAAATGAAATACCGACCACCGATGTCAGAGCAAGATAGATATCATTATTTTTATCATAACAAGCCGACAAGACGTCAACCACGTGAAAATATACCCCAAGTTTTACAGTACCAGGTCTGTAAAGTTACTGATTTAGCGCCAGGATTTTCATTTTATAAGTAAATGTTTATAGACATGTCATATGATAGAATGCCCTTTATAAACAGTGAGTCATAGATTCGGCATAAAAGTACTTTTATGAATGAGATACGTGATCTATTTTTGCTTGACCGTCGGCGGGCGGTATTCTATATAAAAAGCTGATCCGTGTCTTTATCATAACGCTGTAGAATAGAAGCATTGTTTTCTTTGTTGGGCGAGCAATGTAATATTCAAATGTCGATCAGCATGTACTGTATATGCAGTGGCGGCTCTTCCTTAAGGTCATTTGGTCCATGACCTCCCCTCCCTCACTAATTCTCTTCTCATGTAACTTAATATTTATTAAGTTTAAATAAGGTTTAAAAGCCATCGAATCAGCCAACCTCGTTTGTTTTGTGAAATATTACTATTAACTCTAAAATATCCCTCGTAATTTACCGAGTTTATGAGCACTATAAATAACGGTACTTATCTTACGTTCTTCGTATATTGGGTCCAGGCCATTCTTGACCACCGCTGTCTGTTTGCTTTCCCAGATAAATTTAATGCGCAAGCGTGCAAGAGAGAAACAAACGCATGCTACTACTGAAAGGAAAGACAGAGATACGAGTCCTATAAGGGCTTTAAGCCTTATCAAGTTTCGATGAGGTTCCGACAAACGTTGCAATTTTGCAGAAACGTGTGGGAAGAGGAGTTACGTTGCGGAGCAGTTCTTAGTTTATTTTTTAGGAAAATTTGTTGACTTGGCTAAACCGATTACTGCAGTAAGGAGGGTCGTATAATGTATATTCAAATATTCATGTTTGTCATTGTTTACATTTATTGGATTTTTAATTTACGTACGGATGCCAGTAGGCAGTCGGGTTTGATAATTTTGTTGGTTTGTTATTATTTAACGAGTGTTATGTTAAATCGTTTATTGTTCCTTGTGTCACAAGATGTCGGTTGTAAAAAATATGAGCCAGGAACGATTATCTGCATTAGCGATGTTATCAGTCGAAAAATATTTTGTAAGTATTCCAAATCTTAATGAACGGGTCATTGATTACTTTGCAGGAACTAAAGAGAGAATAATCCACCTTAAGTTATTATTATTATTTGCTAGGTATAGTATGTTATCATGTAATGAACTGTAAAAGTTAGTTTGGAACAAAGGCATTTTGAAAGTTAAGTTCAAATCTGTTTAAAATGTACGTACTTATAGGTCGGTCCATATTTTATTTTTTGATTTTTTTATCGGGTATACCTAATTTAAGTGTTAACTTTTTTCCCGCGAAGACAGAAATTAGTGTAAATACATCAAAACTACAATTTTAATAGGCAAAAAAATACTTTTTGGGCGTGGCACTCAAAAAAAAATTTCACCTTCGGCGATTAGCCTGCGGCGCTGTTAATGTATCCTTACAATGCTAAATAACCCCCCACTTCAAATACCCACGAGCCGCCACTGTGTATATGTGTATGTGTTCTTACCATTCCCACTAACAATTCGTACAGAATTGCACCAAAACTCCACCAATCGACTGCTTCTGTAACTTCTTCAAAACTGTACACTTCAGGAGCCAAATTGAGGTTAACGCCTTTCGCGTAGAGATCACAGAGCTCCTTAATATTACACATGTACGTTAACACCAGGTTTCCTTTTTCATCTAGTAATAAATCATCCATTTTAAGATCCCTAGAATTATTAAACGATTTAAAAGACTTTAAAAGGGTAACTCAAAAAACAACGGCGTGTAAAACTTTTAATTGAAAATGTTTATGTCTCCGTTGGTCTTCCGGACAGACGCGCTAACCAACTACGCCACAGAAGCTCCGAATTTTTTTTAACCAACTTCGAACATATAACTTACAAGCCGAATTCATTTAAGTTACTTTTAAATAGCGAAGCCAACGGTGAAGTTGAGCGTTCCTTTGAAAAATTTAACTCAGCAAAAAAATGTCCCTCTCCCCTTGCTGCAGTTAACTATGCCCACTTATATTTCTCATAGGATTATACGAAGTTGTTCGCGAAGCGTTCCTAGTTATATGTCGAAATGTTCGACAGTAGGAATGACCTGAGTGTCCACTACTGAAGACCGTTGTTGCTCGGCTTTTCGTCAGACTAGGTAGTACCATTATACGGTGCGAGCAAAAATTATTTGCATCAAAGAGGGCCTTGCATCTAAGGACGTAATGCTTAGCCGTAGAGCTTAATACCTGTTGGGTGTCCGTAACTACCTAAATTAACCATCAATCAGTTGTTCCGTCATCTTTGACAGTCGTTACAAGTAATTGGATTCATCGCTAATTTTTCCAATTTCTTGAACAATTCACACAATGGGCTTTACGACACAGCACAAAACACTCATGGTTGAAGCGTATTTTCGAAACGGGGTTAGAGTAAATGGTGAGTGGCAATACAATCCGGGTTTGTGCATGGACGATTTTCTCGAACATTTTCCTAACGTTGCTATTATTGCTGGGGATTTTTATCATTGCCTGAAAAGAACCGTGGCTGTGTTTAGGGAAACAGGTTCTATACAACACAAAAAAGGAGCAGAAAGACCATCTGTATAAGAACAGAAGAACTTCATTGCTCGTGAAATAATGCAAAATACGCCAACAAATTGTATAAGACGCCTGTCCCAAGAAGTGGGAAGATCTTATGGAACATGTAGGACTATTCTTAAGAAGCAGTTACATTTATTTCCTTATAACGTGCTATTCCAAGAAATACAAGCCGTAGATTTTGAAAGAGGCAGGAATTCCTCTCAATGGTTTACCCAAAATTTATTGGAAAGAAATGATTTATTAGACCTGACATTTTTTTCGGATGAAGCCTGGTTCCACCTCTCCGGTTATGTGAATTCTCAGAATACCTACACGCATGTGGAGTAGTGAAAATTCCCATTTTTTTGTAGAGTCCACATTGCACCCTCAAAAAATTGGTGTCTGGTAAGCAGTTTCCCGACGAAGAATTGTTGGTCCTATTTTTTTCCATGACACAGTTACAACACAGCGATATAGAGACAATATTTTGAATCCATTTGTGGAGCAATTACTTGACGACGAACTACGTTTTGGATATTTTCAACAGAACGGTGCAACCGCCCATACAGCCGCCGAAACTATTAACTACTTACGCAATTTTTTCGACGACAGATGTGTGTGATCAGTTTTCGATCAGACATTGAATTCCCACCTATCACCTTGTTTAACGGTTATGGATTATTTCGTTTTTCCTCATTTAAAGAACACTATTTTTAAAACACCAGTTGCAAATTTAGAACAATAACAAGAAAGGATTATTCAAGAATGTGGTAACATTTCTCCAGAGATTCTGGTCAACACTTTCGAAAATATGAAGAGACGTGTGAATTTATGCTTGGAGCATGGCGGTGGCCAATTTCAGCAATTTATGTAATTATTTTTCTTTTTCTTTCTGTATATTCTTACTTTGTTAATTTTGTAAACAACAAAAATAAATTTGTATTTGTCTACTTATTTTATTACTCATTAGTTTGGCATATCATGTCATAATATGAATTTGACAAAATGTTAACCTAGATTTGGTTAGATATATCACTCGCTAGATATATCGTCCCTATATCATTGTAATCTAAACCAAGCCCCACGTTTTTTAATTCAAGCCCTCTTTGATACAAATAATTTTTGCTCGCACGGTAATAGATAGTTTGTTTTAAAACTGCTTTGATTTTCATTTTTTGGCAGCGGAATACCGTCAGAATAAGATTTCAGCTAGAAAATCTTAAAATCTAACATAACTTTACCGTTGTACCAAACTTTAAATAACCTGAAAATAAACAAAACGTAGACAGGGCCGTACCACAATATTTGACGATTACAGAGCCAAAGTGGCGGATTTCGTCAAGTGATTAACTCACCTGGGGTCGTTCAGTTTCAAAAGCAAGGTATTTGACTCGCGTATAATAAACGATAATACACTTAAATTTTGTTGGGATTAATAATAATGTACATATTTTTAAGTTAAAGATATAAAAATATCATAACGTAGATTTTAAAAAATACCATACCTACAAACAACTCCCAAAGAATGAAGTTTCTCTAAAGCTATAAGCAGCTGTGACGTCCATTTTATAATCAATTCTTCTGAAACGGTGTTTCTAGATTCAAACTCTTCAGGCGAATCGAAGATCGAAGCATCATTCAGCACATTACCAGTAACAGTAACGCCATCTGTGCGACTGAAAGTTCTACTATAACTTGACATACTTAGTAAATCAGGTGCATCTAAAACATCAAATCTGATATGTATACGGTGGTTAGGAGAAATATTTCAAAAGATACAGGAATTTTTTTTTTATTATTATTTATTTTAATTTCCCAACCAACTTTACAAAAGTTTATTACAGGGAAATTTCTAAGTAAAAAAAATTTTTAATTAATTAAGATTAAGAGTCAAAATTATACAATAATTATAGTATCATATATAACAACACAAAAAAAAGAAAGAAAACAATAATATGTTATATTTTTAATAAATGTTTTTTAAACAAATATTTGAACTTTTTTATATTAATTGTATTTTTAATTTGTTTTGGAATATTATTATAAATTTTTATACCATCATGAAGAATTGATTTTTTTCCAAAATTAGTTTTTATTTTTACGGTTTTTAAATTTTTATTTTTTCTTGTACTGTGCTCATGATTTTTTGTGCTATCAATAAATTTTATTTCAGAATTTTTAATCTTTTCATTGATTGAGTGAATTAATATACCTACTTTTAATTTATATAAATTTTCTTTCTCCAACTAATTATTTGGTTTATATAAATTTACAGTAGGCTCTAAAAATGGTAATTTATGAATGCATTTTATGGCTTTATTTTGTAATTTTTTTTAAGGATTGATATTTGACAAACAGGCAGAACCCCAAACTGATATTAAATATTGCAATTTTGAATATATTAATGCAAAGTAAATATTTCTTAAAAATTTTAATGGGATGTAATATCTCACTTTGTATAAAATACCAATTAAAGGAGAAATATTATTTCTTAAATTATTAATATGTGTTCTCCAACTTAAATTTTCATCTATATGCAAACCTAAAATTTTTATTGCATTTGAATATTTTATAATATGTCCATTAAAAAGTAATTTAAATTTATATCCAACATATTGATTTGTTTTAGTTATTATCATAAAAGAAGATTTTTCAAAATTTAAAGTTAATTTAAAACTTTGTAGCCACGAATAAATTTGAATTAAATCTTGTTTTATATTATCTAAAATTTGATCTATATCATCATCAAAATATATAATTGTTGTATCATCTGCAAATAATTTTAAATCACCTTTTAATTTTAAGTTTGAAATTGAATTTATGTATATTAGAAAAAGAATAGGTCCCAAAATTGATCCTTGCGGTACACCACAAGTAATCTTTTTAAATGAACTTTTTGTGTTTTCAATTTGTACAAACTGTTTACGGTCAGTTAAATAATTTTGAAACCAATTATAAATATTTCCCCTTATTCCAATATTATAAATACATTGTAATAAAATATTATGGTTTACTGTATCGAATGCCTTACATAAATCTAAAGACACTAGGCAACATTTTTTATTATTGTCAACATTATTTTGAATTTTTGTGATAACATTTGCCACTGCAACCTCCGTGTCCCTAGATTTACGAAATCCATATTGGCCATGAAATAATAATTTTTTATTTTCTAAAAAATTGGATATTTTTTGTTAAACAATTTTTTCAAATACTTTTGAAATTACTGATAGCACAGAAATCGGACGATAATTGTTACAATTAGATTTTGAATTTGCTTTTAAAATAGGAAAAACTTTAGCTATTTTTAATTTTTTTGGATAAATTCCTTTTTCCAATGATAGTTTTATAAGATATTTTAAGATTGGAGTTATTTCTACTTTGACACTTTGTATAATTTTGACTGTTATATTATCAAATCCACTGGCTTTTTTTCTATTAAGTTCTTGAATTCTTCAATATCTTTTTCAAAAATTTCATTCATATCGAAAAACATAGATGATTCATTTTCAAGACATACAATTCTTGGTGTATTCATAATTTTTTTTGGAAGTTTTTCTCCAACATTTACAAAATGTTTATTCATTTCTTCACTGATTTCATTTTTATCTTCAATTTTGTTTCCATTTATAACTAGATGATCAATTTTTAATTTTTCTTTATTTGATTTATTTGTAAGGATTAAATTTAAATTGTTCCATATTGCTTTTTGGTCTCCATTGTTAAATTGTTTACGATAAAACGCATTCTTTGTTTGTTTAATTTTTGTTTTTACAATTTTATTATAATCTTTATATGTTTCTTTAAAGTTTTTATTATCTGGATTTCTTTTATATTTTTCATAGTATTTATCTCGAATCTTTATCATTCTTGTTAACTCTTCATTAAACCATGATTTTGAATTTTGTTTAATTTTAATCGATTTTTCATTAGAGCATTTTTCAAATGCTTTTATAATTTCTTCATAAATATCATCAGGATCTTTTACTAATATTTTATTATTGTTTATATTGATTAGTTCAATTTTTAGCTTTTTTACATCAAAATCTATGAACTTAATTGTTTTAAATTTTGGTATTTTTGTTTTAAATATTAATGGAATTTCAATAATTTGAATTTTATGGTCACTTATTTGACTAGTTTCCAAATTTAATCGTATATCTTTGGGTGAGTTAGTTATTATATGGTCAATTAATGATTTGCTATTAGGTGCATCTCTTGTTGATATACTTGAATTTAAAATTTTAAAACTATTCGTTAAATAAATATCCATTATTCTTCTTCCTTGTGTGTCACTTTGAAGAATATCAACATTCATATCTCCTAGCAAATAACTCTCAAATTTTGAATCTGCAAAAGTTTCCAATTTTTTCATCCAAAAATGTGAATAATATATTATTTTTAATTGTTGGTGGTCTGTAAATTCCACTTATTATGATATCATATTGTTTTAGTTTTACTGAAATAAAAAATATTTAGTTAATATATAAATATTTAGAGTTAGCAAACAATGTCTTATATACAAGTTGTAAGGCTTTTAAAAATCTACATATCTGTAATAAATTGGAATATACAGGTTCGCTCAAGAAGTTAATGTTTTTAAATTAAATTATTTTATCACTTATTTTGATCGTTTAGTTAATTTAGAACATTTTTTTATTAATCATACGTTATGCCTAAATTCATTACTTTCCCAGATATCATGACATTTTGATCAGTTACAAACACAAAAGAAATTTCAATAAACAAGTTATTACCAATATTAGGTCCGTTATTATTCTTAACTTACATTAATTCCGTTTCCAAATTGAACCTAAAGGACAATATAAAGCTATTTGCAGATGATACAACAATTATTTCTTTTGCTGAAACTTTCGCAGAAATGTATTTCGATATTAATAATGATTTAAAAATACTTTTATCTTGTCTTCAATCAAATAAACTTACGTTAAATTTTACAAAATCTTCTTTAATGTTTATAACTAAAAATAAAATAAATTCTATCATTAACCCCTTAACATTTAATAATGAAAATATTCAATATTCAAAAACGACAAAACTTTTAAGATTAGTTTTATACGAAAATTTAAATTGGAAAGGCAATATTCAGTATATTATATACTCGACATCTGCTTTGAAAATCTCAGAAAATTTAAAAAATTGGCTATTTTTAAAAAACAATTATATATTTACTAAATTAAATTATTTATATATTTTTTTTAATTGATTTTATTAATGAATTAAATTGAATTAACTTCCATTTTTTATTGTTATTTTTTAATGGGTATTATTAATACGCTTTTATTATTAGCTTCACCTGTATGTTTGTTTGTAACCGACTTCTTTGAACCCGATTTTGACCCACTTTAAACGGTCAGATTTAATTTAAATTTTGTACACTTATCAAGAACCGCTGACCATACATTAATCTAATACGCAAAAAATTCCCCTGTCAAATTTTGACAGCTGTCATGTATAAAACGAAGATGCGATTTTGACGAAACAAATTATGGGGTCGTATAGTATTCGCTGCGGAGACTTCGGGAAAATAAGCAAAAAATTTTCCTGTCAACATTTGACAGCTGTCAATGTGTCAAATCGTTCAAAAAAAATGATATTAATGAAAAAACTATAAGGTCGTATGAATAGTATTGACGGTGGAAAGTTGAAAAAAATTCGCAAAAAATTATTTTGTCAAAATTTGACACCTGTCAATATGTCAAGAATTTTCAAAAATTTGCAAATATCGTTATTTTTTTATAATTCGGCATAAACGATCGGGTTTGTTCGGGTTTGTATATATGTTTGTTTGTAACCGACTTCTTTGAAATCGATTTTGACCCACTTTAAACGGTCAGATTTAATTTAAATTTTGTAGACTTATCTAGAACCGCTGACAATACAATAATCTACTAATCTAGCTCAATCTACTCAAATGGCATTCAGGCATTCCCCTAATGCAGTTCGATACCATAAATATCCTTTCATTTAGAGTGTAAAGATACAAAATGTCATAGGCATGAAGGTCACTAAATATACAAGAACTAAAAAACTGCAATTATTTATCATCAAAAAATAATAATTTTTCGTGAAATTGGTACGGAATTACTTGGAAAGAAACTATCCAACGTGAATTGAAGACCGTAAACGATGCACCTGACGAGTTTTTTAGTCGAATAAAAGTTAACATGAGGTGAAAAAATTACCATGCAAATTTCATGAGTGTAAGAGTTCAGGAAAAATTCCAGATATCTTGAAACAAGCCGTAGTTACTCCACTTTATAAGAAGGGTGGCAGACATATTGCAGAACATTACAGACCCAATTCAGCTTGACCTGCAATCCTTGCAAATGTCTAGAAACAATCAGAGTTACAGAATTGACTGACAACCAACAAGGTTCTACCAGATTCACAACACTGTTTCATATCTAAGCGCTCAACAATTAAAAACCTTTTAAGCTGCGTTAATAAATGGACCAAATATCTCGATGAAATGCAACCTACCAATGTAATGTACCTGGATTTCGCGAAAGCATTTGATAAAGTACCACATTCATTGTTGCTCTACAAGCTTGAATATTTTGGTATAAGTGGCAAGCTTCTTAGTTTAATCAATGACTTTCACACCAACCGCTTTTATTAAGTAAGGATCAATGGTATTTTTTCCAATAAACATTCAGTTATAAGTGGGGTCCCTCAAGGATCTATTTTAGGACCATGACTGTTTCTGGTTTACATTCGCGATTTGTCACGGAATATTGAGACAATCGTCATTTCCTTTGCTGACGATACCAAGTTATTCGGTAATCCATTGTTGCAAAAGCAATGCTTAGACAGGGATCTAAGGCGTATTGAGTCATGGACAAGCCAGTGGTGCATGAAGCCTAATGTATCAAAATGTACAGTATTGTATATTGGCCCAAATAACCCTTGTGAAACATTTGCTAAATAATCTTCAACTTATTAGTGTTACAAAACAAACAGATCTGGGGTTACTAATTTCTTCTAATTTAAAATGATAAAGAAAACCAATAGTTTTATTTTCATGGTGCAAGACTTTCAAAGATCACTCTCTACCGATTGTAAAGAAATTGTACACTTCCTATATTAGACCAAAAATTGAGTACGGATACAATATTTTTAACCCCTACTAGGTACATCAAAGATATTGAAATTTTGGAAAGGGTCCAAAGGCGGGTTACCAGAATTCTATTTGAATTAAGAGGACTACCTTATCCCGAAAGACTCAAAAGATTTGGGCTAACAGCTATGAAGCAAAGAAGAACTAGGGGTGATATAATAGAAATTTTAAAAATACTAACGGACAACTATTCTTGTAACTTGAGAAATTTGTATCATTTAAATCAAAATAAACAGCTTCGGGAACACTCAAAAAAATTAAGCAAAGAAAAATCCGCGACATTTCCAAGAATGAACTTTCTCATCAATCGGGTAGTGTACATATGGAACTGCTTGACGAAAGTACCGACAGGCTGCGCAATTAGTGTAAACTCCTTTGAAAACTAAGTTTATCGTAGTTTTGAGCAGTTAACTCAAAACTTAGTGCATTATGGTGCTTGATGATATTCGTTTTTAAATACCTAATGATATTTGTGCGTCCAAAATACTTACCTACCCATGTTTAAATAACTTTCGTGTAAGAATTTAACAAGTAATTTAAACTAGCCAAAGGACTTTTAGACATTTTAACGATGAACAATTAAAGAAAAAAAATCAAAAAAGACTAAAACAATAGCTTCATCGGACTTTCCCCATGTTATTGATAAAATAATAATAATAATAATAAATCACATCCCAACTAGCATCAAAGTTATAGAAACCCTCACTGATTGACACTGTTACTATGTTTAGGTAAAAAAATAGTAATTGATACCAAATAACTTACTATGAAGTTTAAGCATCTAGTAAGTCAGAAAAATTAGTGGAATTTGCGTAACACCTACCTGATTTTGTGACCATATAGGGCCATTACTTTGTGGTAAGTTTCAGGGTTGCTAGAACCGTGTCGCGTCAAGGTTTAGCTACTTGTATAACACCAAAACTTTAAAGTAAAAAATAATTGTCGCCATTACGACAAAAATGTGACTTTTAAGTCATGGTGACTACAAAGTGTTTTTAAAGGTACCCACAACCACATAGGGACAATAAAAATACCATACAGTTAGCCACTTCTATGTAACATTGTAAAGTAACCGATTCGTAAGCGTTTCTGTATTTTCTTATACTAGAAAGTAATATTGACCTTTTAAACTATTAAAAAATTACCTTATAGTAGTGGCTACAAGACCAAATTACTTTAAAGTAACTTTTACCGTAAATCTTATACAGGACACATTTCCTTTTCAATATAAATTTAGTTCTTAGTACCTAGTACGCGTGTAGTATACTGAAGCAGTAAAAAAGTGCACAATAATGGAAGCTAGACGAAAAATAATTGGAGAACGCAAATATCGTCATTCTTCTACATTTTATATAAAAGTGAGAACTTAATAAATAACACTGCTAGCATCTTGCGTTAAGAGTTCCCTCTGGGATTGGGCGAGATGTTCTGGCCAGAAAATAGTTTTGTTTTTTTCCCATTGGTGTGAGTGGTGTGGGACAGCGGTAAAATATACGCTTTTCCTTCGTTGCCACAATTTTATACCAAGCCATGTTGACTCACACAGACAACACACAATTAATTTTAAGGTTAGTTTCGAGCGGACCTTTAAAGAGGCGCGGCTAAAAACCCGACAGGGCTCCTGTCAAGTGCACGTACTCGGGTTCGGCATAATTTAAAGAAGTAACGGAAATAACTACGAATAAGTTCCAAAACTGACGAATTATTACTTTAAAGTTCCAAATAGGAACTTTAATGTAACGATAACTTCAAAGGATAATTTCTAGGTAGCGCCTCCGTGTTTGTTACCACAGAGTAACGAAAATTTGAATTTTTAGGTAACAAATTCTACTATAGAGTAAAATAAACTTTAAAGTAGAATGTTTTGTGTACTCGCTACTTATGCATAAGTAAATTCTACTTTAACGAATTAGAGGTAATATTCCGCCATGTTTTATAGAAAAATTGGGACGCCATTTGTGGAAATATTTTAATTTGCGTAAAAGTACACAATATACGTCCTATATTATCTGTTTAATAACAAAAACCTTTATTTTTTATGGTTTCTAATCATTAGAGACCTTTTAAAACTGCTAACTCTTTAAAATAAATATTTTTATATTTTAGCATTTCTTCTATTTTAAGTATTTTTTTCTTCATGCGGCTTTATTTTGAGTGTGCGTTGTTATTTTCAGATTTATCATAATTAATTTTCACAGAAAAATTTTATGCGTTTTTGTTTTGCGAAAAATTAAAGCCTAAATATTGATATATTATTTTAAATGATTAGGTAAACAAAAAAATATAAATTGACATATTGTGAAGTTGATAAAATATATTATTTAGAGACGCAAACACAAGATACATTATTTTAGTTGAAAGAAAGAGAGACCAAATAAATATCTTCAAGGTTTAAAAGGCATGATGGGTAAAAGTCCCATTTTGGTTGAAATTACCATACATTTACGGGTTCGCGACGTTCCTGAAACGGTCTCGCAACGTAAATTGTACAGTTCCGGTAACGATACAGGCACGTAAATGTTACTGCAAAATCTTTCCCCATTTTGGTAACAACGGTGCCTAAACGGTTCCCGATACTAGTAACACTAACTTTAAAGTTCTTTATGTAGTCGAGGTTACGTAGCGGCGACTAAAATTGCTAGTTGGGATATCCTGAGTTAAAAGAAATGCACTGTATATTACCTAAAACATCGAGAGGTTCGTCCAAAATATTATTGATCTGTTTATTCGATAAGACATCTCTAATTTCGACCTTTTCAAAGCTATCATCACTGTCGATATCCTGTTTTTCAGTACTAGCGCTATTTTTGATTTGCCTGTTCGACGTGTATTCGTTGATTAGCTCCGAATAACTCTGCTCTGATTCGTTATCGGATTGTTCTTCTATATTCCTAAGTAGCTGGTCGTCGTTACTGGCTAATAGAGTAGTTGATTTATTTGCTAGAAAATTGCTAAGCTTTGTACCGCTAAAAAGAAAATATATTTGTTAAAATTTGGAAAAAGATATAATATGTGGAGTTCCACAAGGATCAATATTAGGTCCAGTACTATTCTTATATTATATTAATTTCCTTTCTAAATTAAACTTAAAGGGCAGTCTTTGCAGATGATAAAACAATAATTTATTTTGCTGAAACTTTCGCCGAGATGTGAAGTGAAAACTAGGAGTTTACACTTGAAAACGGTCAGAGATATCAACCAACCGAAACGTTGTGTTAAGTAATAATAATAAGTTTATTTAAAATTTAATAATATAATAAATATGTTTATGTTGTCTTCTATAAACTTATTCTTCAATTCCCTGAAGCTGAGCTTGTTAGGGGTAAATCTTATTTTTTGTTTTAGTGTGTAAATCATAAATCACAAATATGCATTAAAAATCAAGTTTTAAAGTAAAAATATTAATTTATACATAGTATAAACGCATTTTTTTTTAGAAATATATTACCTATAATAAAATTATTAATTTATAATTTTTAAGTAAAAAATATTACTTATACAAATTATTCAGAACAATATTAATTAATTAAAATTATTTTAAAATTGGCTGTTTTTAATATCCATGTTTTTATTTCGACTTTAAATTTTTTTAATGAAATCAATTTTTTAATTTTTGTTGGTAAATAATCGTTTAAACAAAAACATAAATCATCAACGGGATTTATAAAACCCAGTGCGACATCTTGCGTCCCAGTACGGTACCTTAGAAAAGGTCAGTCGTAAAGGGTTATTCTGTAAAAACAGAAAATTATGCAAGATGCCCTCAAAACCGGTATAAGTGCCGGACCACAGATATTAATTCGAAAAAGGTTTTTCTGTTTCCTTCCGCCAAACCCATCCCCAGACGCGTTTCGCCGTTATTACGGCTCATCAGTGAGGCTCGGTTTGGCAGAAGGAAACAGGACTCAAAGACAAATCACTTGTCAGGATCGATCATCAACGGGATTTATAAAACCCAGTGCGACATCTTGCGTCCCAGTACGGTACCTTAGAAAAGGTCAGTCGTAAAGGGTTATTCTGTAAAAACAGAAAATTATGCAAGATGCCCTCAAAACCGGTATAAGTGCCGGACCACAGATATTAATTCGAAAAAGGTTTTTCTGTTTCCTTCCGCCAAACCCATCCCCAGACGCGTTTCGCCGTTATTACGGCTCATCAGTGAGGCTCGGTTTGGCAGAAGGAAACAGGACTCAAAGACAAATCACTTGTCAGGATCGATCATCAACGGGATTTATAAAACCCAGTGCGACATCTTGCGTCCCAGTACGGTACCTTAGAAAAGGTCAGTCGTAAAGGGTTATTCTGTAAAAACAGAAAATTATGCAAGATGCCCTCAAAACCGGTATAAGTGCCGGACCACAGATATTAATTCGAAAAAGGTTTTTCTGTTTCCTTCCGCCAAACCCATCCCCAGACGCGTTTCGCCGTTATTACGGCTCATCAGTGAGGCTCGGTTTGGCAGAAGGAAACAGGACTCAAAGACAAATCACTTGTCAGGATCGATCATCAACGGGATTTATAAAACCCAGTGCGACATCTTGCGTCCCAGTACGGTACCTTAGAAAAGGTCAGTCGTAAAGGGTTATTCTGTAAAAACAGAAAATTATGCAAGATGCCCTCAAAACCGGTATAAGTGCCGGACCACAGATATTAATTCGAAAAAGGTTTTTCTGTTTCCTTCCGCCAAACCCATCCCCAGACGCGTTTCGCCGTTATTACGGCTCATCAGTGAGGCTCGGTTTGGCAGAAGGAAACAGGACTCAAAGACAAATCACTTGTCAGGATCGATCATCAACGGGATTTATAAAACCCAGTGCGACATCTTGCGTCCCAGTACGGTACCTTAGAAAAGGTCAGTCGTAAAGGGTTATTCTGTAAAAACAGAAAATTATGCAAGATGCCCTCAAAACCGGTATAAGTGCCGGACCACAGATATTAATTCGAAAAAGGTTTTTCTGTTTCCTTCCGCCAAACCCATCCCCCTGGGTTTTATAAATCCCGTTGATGATCGATCCTGACAAGTGATTTGTCTTTGAGTCCTGTTTCCTTCTGCCAAACCGAGCCTCACTGATGAGCCGTAATAACGGCGAAACGCGTCTGGGGATGGGTTTGGCGGAAGGAAACAGAAAAACCTTTTTCGAATTAATATCTGTGGTCCGGCACTTATACCGGTTTTGAGGGCATCTTGCATAATTTTCTGTTTTTACAGAATAACCCTTTACGACTGACCTTTTCTAAGGTACCGTACTGGGACGCAAGATGTCGCACTGGGTTTTATAAATCCCGTTGATGATCGATCCTGACAAGTGATTTGTCTTTGAGTCCTGTTTCCTTCTGCCAAACCGAGCCTCACTGATGAGCCGTAATAACGGCGAAACGCGTCTGGGGATGGGTTTGGCGGAAGGAAACAGAAAAACCTTTTTCGAATTAATATCTGTGGTCCGGCACTTATACCGGTTTTGAGGGCATCTTGCATAATTTTCTGTTTTTACAGAATAACCCTTTACGACTGACCTTTTCTAAGGTACCGTACTGGGACGCAAGATGTCGCACTGGGTTTTATAAATCCCGTTGATGATCGATCCTGACAAGTGATTTGTCTTTGAGTCCTGTTTCCTTCTGCCAAACCGAGCCTCACTGATGAGCCGTAATAACGGCGAAACGCGTCTGGGGATGGGTTTGGCGGAAGGAAACAGAAAAACCTTTTTCGAATTAATATCTGTGGTCCGGCACTTATACCGGTTTTGAGGGCATCTTGCATAATTTTCTGTTTTTACAGAATAACCCTTTACGACTGACCTTTTCTAAGGTACCGTACTGGGACGCAAGATGTCGCACTGGGTTTTATAAATCCCGTTGATGATCGATCCTGACAAGTGATTTGTCTTTGAGTCCTGTTTCCTTCTGCCAAACCGAGCCTCACTGATGAGCCGTAATAACGGCGAAACGCGTCTGGGGATGGGTTTGGCGGAAGGAAACAGAAAAACCTTTTTCGAATTAATATCTGTGGTCCGGCACTTATACCGGTTTTGAGGGCATCTTGCATAATTTTCTGTTTTTACAGAATAACCCTTTACGACTGACCTTTTCTAAGGTACCGTACTGGGACGCAAGATGTCGCACTGGGTTTTATAAATCCCGTTGATGATCGATCCTGACAAGTGATTTGTCTTTGAGTCCTGTTTCCTTCTGCCAAACCGAGCCTCACTGATGAGCCGTAATAACGGCGAAACGCGTCTGGGGATGGGTTTGGCGGAAGGAAACAGAAAAACCTTTTTCGAATTAAAAACATAAATATTTGAAATTTTTTTGTCCTATGGACATATTATTATTTATTTTAGGTTTTATGGTTATTTCATTTTTATGACGTGTAATATGATTATGGTTTTTAAATTGTATAAGGTTTTTATTTTTAAATATTATATTAAGATGTTATAAATGTAAAGTTGTCTCTTATTAACTTTTTTGTTTCTAAATATAATTCTTTTGAAGGATAAAGATAATCTTTGTTAAATATAATTTCTTAGAAACCTTTTTGTAATGTTTCTAATTTTTTAACTAAAGTTCTATTTATTCCTCCCCAACCTAAAATTCCTTAATTTAAATGAGTTTTAACTAACGCGTAATATAATAATATTTCCATGTCTTACATTTAAAAATTTTTCAATGTTTTTAAAAATCGGTAGTAATTAAGTATTCTAAGTGAAAATTCCAATTTAATTTACTGTCAAAAATAATTCCTAAATATTTTATTTTATTAACTTTAAAAATTTGAATGTCTTCATTTATTTGAATACTATTTATATTTTGTGGTAGGTTATTTAGGTTTAAAGCAAAAGGAAAATAATTTATTTTATTAAAATTAGTTGTTAACGATTTTCTATAATTTTAAAATCTTTTTTAATTTTATTATTTAAGTTGTCCCAATTTGTATCGGTATAAAAAATTGTAGTATCATCTGCAAAACTATGAATATGTCCATCACAATTTATACTAAATAAGTCGTTAATATAAATATTAAAAAATAATGGTCCTAAAATTGTTCCTTGAGGAACACCATATTTCAATACTTTTGGATAGCTTTTTTCTTTATCTATTTGAACATAAGTTGGTCTATTTTTCAAATAATTTTTAATTAATCCTGAATCCAATATTTTCAAACTTTTTAACAGTAAATTATGGCTAACTGTATCAAAGGCTTTTGCTAAATCTAGAAAAATACTAATACAAGGTTTTTTATTATCTAGTGCATCATATATTTGTTCTGTTAGATAGCAAATAGCGTTTTGTGTTGATTTATTTTATTGAAACCCAAACTGCTTATTAGAAATAAAATGTATTTTCTCTAAATAATTTTCAATTCTTAATTTAAAAATTTTTTAGAATACTTTTGCTATCGAGGATATTAATATTATTGGTCAATAATAAGTTTAACTAGAATCTCCATTTTTTAAAATCGGTTTTATTATACCAATTTTAAAAGCTTCTGGATATAATTTAATATAAAGTAACAAAATAAAGACAACGAAAGTCCGACAAAGTAACTTTTTTAAATAATACTTAATTGTATACCACCTTCAAAGATGCACTTAACATATTACCTACTACAGAAAAGTACTTACCTACAAAATTCTAAAACAAGAAATAAAGCATTTTCACAATTGTAGTGGTTAACCAGCTTAACCATATAAGGCACATTCTCTGGTAATATAAGGTATTCATTTAAAAATTGTACTGTCTTGTGAATAACCTACAATAAAAACAGGTAGCCACTACAAAAAAAATGTATGTAGGAGGGGCGTTTTTTAAATTTGAAGAATATCTAAGTTGGAAGTGGAAAAATCACAGGCCTATATAAAAAAAGTAGAATGCTTTATAGGCTATACAGTGTCCGCAAGAAAGTTCGCATCAAATGGGATTTTTTCTTATTATTAGGTATAGGTAAAAATTGAAAAAGCAGTTAGTTTTTGCTTACCTAAAAACCAAAAATGACGTATACTGAAGCAGCTGCACGACTTGCGTTACCTGTCAAATTTGACATTTTTAATAAAATAGGTTCAAAAATGCCATTATTTATCCAAATATCGAAAAACTTTATTTGAGAAAGTTGTTTATTTAGGCATTTTTAGTCTCTATACGAAATTTCAACAGTCTAATACAATTTTTATTTTTTGCCAGGTTCTTGAAAATTTTGATCAACCCTCGTAGATTAACTTTTATACATCGATGTAAAACCATTTGGCTTTACTTCATTTGTAATCTTAATGCAATTTTGTGTAAAATTTTTGTTTCCTATTATTTATTTTGCTTCAAAAACTGAAATTGTTATTGATCAGTATGTAATGTTTGATGCAAAGTTTATCTAATTACATCAGTTTGGCCAAAACCGACGTTTCTCATTTCCCTTAAGTTAGTAAACAGATGTACAAAAAGAAAATATTGAAAGCTTTCGTTGAAATTTTACTTAATTAATATTAAATTAAATTAATTATATTAAACTATATTTTTGTTGAATAAAATGTTTCGAGCGATTAATATATATTCTTTTTAATCCAATATTAATTAGGTAAAAGTTCAACGAAAGCTTCCTAATATTTTCTTTTTGTACATCTGTTTACTAACTTAAGAAAAATAGGAAACGTCGGTTTTGGCAAAACTGATGTAATTAGATAAACTTTGCATCAAACATTACATACTAATCAATAACAATTTCAGTTTTTGAAGCAAAACAAATAATAGGAAACAAAAATTTTACACAAAATTGCATTAAGATTACAAATGAAGTAAAGGCAAATGGTTTTACATCGATGTATAAAAGTTAATCTACGAGGGTTGATCAAAATTTTCAAGAACCTGGCAAAAAATAAAAATTGTATTAGACAGTCAAAATTTCGGACAGAGACTAAAAATGCCTAAATAAACAACTTTTTCGAATAAAGTTTTTCGATATTTTGTTAAATAAGGGCATTTTTGAACCTATTTTATTAAAAATGTCAAATTTGACAGGTAACGCAAGTCGTGCAGCTGCTTCAGTATACGTCATTTTTGATTTTTAGGTAAGCAAAAACTAACTGCTTTTTCAATTTTTACCTATACCTAATAATAAAAAAAAAATCCCATTTGATGCGGACTTTCTTGCGGACACTGTATAAATGGCACACTAAATTATCCAATGATCTGCTACAGATCATTGAAATTATCTCTGTTTCGTCTATAATTAGATTCAGGTAATATTACTCGTATTTAGTATTTTTCTTTGTAAAATTCAAATTTTTGTAACTGTATTATACATACTCGGCTGTTGCTGAACTTCACGAGTCGAAAATAAAGACGTTTCTATCTAACTATCTATCTAATATTTGATGGTAGCAAAATCATGGGATTCCCATGGCCAGTCTGGCGGTACACCGTATACAGGGTGTCCCAGATAAGAGTGCACTCTACAGGGATCTCGTAAACCATAAGAGATACAGAGATGGTTAAATTAGAGAAAAGTTGCGCAAAACTGAATCCTGTAACGTCATGTTTTAAAATTAAAAAAATTCCGAATGCTTCCGAAGATATTTGGATAAAACCGAATATTCGCGATTTCGTTTTAATTGATTTATGATTATATTTGAAGAGACATTTCAAAATAAATTTAACATTCTCATTGCCACTTTTTCTCCCCTAAAGATGGTTTAATTACATTTTTGATCCGACGTTTCGTTTAGTCACAACCATCATCAACTTTGTTATTTTAAATAGGCGGAAAATTTTATTTTATGCTTAATAAATTCTACGTTTCATTCTAAATCTAACGGTGTATCACACTTATTATTTATTAGACGTTTCGATATAGAAAAACACATCATCAATGAAAATAGGCACATTATCGAAAATATTTTTGTTTTTATTGTTGTATTTAAACACTAGTTGTATTTTAAAACATTTTTTAAAAATAAACTTATAACAAGCCATAATATCTAATAAAACTTATCTGGAAAATGCAACAAGTAATAATTAATTTTAATTATTAAATACAATTATTTTTTATTTTTTAAAAATGCATGATAATATTCTAACATAACGTACCATTTAAATTCGGCATCATATGTGTGGCTATGAAATTGATTGACGTTATTCGCAATTGTTTAAATGTTTAATGTGCCTATTTTCATTGATAATGTGTTTTTCTATATCGAAGCGTCTAATAAATAATAAGTGTGATACACCGTTAGATTTAGAATAAAACGTAGAATTTGTTAAGCATACTATTAAATTTTCCTACTATTTAAAACAAGAAAGTTGATGATGGTTGTGTCGTGACTAAACGAAACGTCGGATCAAAAATGTAATTAAACCATCTTGTAGGGGAGAAAAAGTGGCAATGAGAATGTTAAATTTATTTCGAAATGTCTCTTTAAATAGAATCATAAATCAATTAAAACAAAATCGCGAATATTCGGTTTTATCCAAATATCTTCGGAAGCATTCGGAATTTTTTAAATTTGAAAACATGACGTTGCAGGATTCAGTTATGCGCAACTTTTCTCTAATTTAACCATCTCTGTATCTCCTATGGTTTACGAGATCCCTGTAGAGTGCATTCTTATCTGGGACACCCTGTATATATTATCCTTTTTTAATTACCAACCCTTACCTTTATATAATATAACTGCTGCTGTTCCGAATCCAAAACTAACATACCAGACGGAGAAATAATTTTAATAACTTTATATTTGTACAAATTAAAAAGTGGTCCTTTAACTATATTCGGTTTTTCTTCTCCTTCTCGTCTCTAAAACATATTTTTGTATAAAACACGGAACCGACGCTCTACTGCAAAAATGTACATTTTTCTCTTAAAAAAGCGTGCGCAGAAAAAGGCATAAAACCAAAGAATTATTTGCATAAAACGCTTGCGGTTTTTTTTTATACGGGGTGTTTCAATAAAAACTCCCACGCCAATTATTTCGAAAACTAAAAGTGACATGTAAATTCTGTAAAGGCCAGTTTTTAGCCTCTATGATTGGCTTCACAACTGAGTAAAAAATGTGTTTGAATAATACAAGATGTAGGTGGCGCCACGGTGCAAAGACTGTTTTCGATGACAGTAACTTTTAAATGTTGTGGTTCTTAAAGATAATTAGTTTTTGATCAAATTATGTCTTATAAAAATTTTTGATAAATCCAACATGAACGGAAATATTTGGGGTTAAGTTTTTTTTAAAAATAATTAAACGGGTATTTTAATTATAAATATTTTTAATATCATTAATTTAGCAGATTTTATTTAATTTTGTGTAGCCCTAAATTATTACGTCCAGACCAGACCAAAAACTAACTAATGAGGTAGAATAAGGTGTTCAAAATTATTGCCGTTTTCATACACACACATAGCAAATTGATATAATAATTCGGTTCTGCAAACAGATGATTTTTGTTTTCCAGAGATATGCAATAAAATTGTTTTTCTATTTGACGTTCATAATAAGTTCATTATGAACTTGAGATGAAGTTCATAATGAAGCTATTTCGATACGCGTTTTTTCTTTATTTGATGTTGGTAACATTGAAATTGAAAAATTGAAAATTGACGTAAAATCACGTCTTTTGAAATTAAAAAAAAATTAGCAAAATCGCCCTAATTTCCGAACGCTCTGTATATTTACCGAATGTACAAGGATCACACAACGTATTCCGTCCAATTTCAAATCTCATATCGCTAAAATAACTTTAGAATCTCGTTGTGAAAATGGGTCAATAAATCAAAAAATGACAATTCGCAAAATAATTTTTGTTGTTCAGAGGTTACTATGATAAAAAATAGTATTACCAACATAAAATTTAGACATAAAAATTAAAAGGATTTATTTTCTTTTTAAATATGTATTTTTTATTGAAAAAACTACAAATAGAAAAAATAGTATAAAGCACGTAGTTCATAAGGCGTTTTAGCGCACGTGTCAATTAAAAAACTCGCCACTTCCTGGCTCGCTTTTTAAAATAGACGCGTGCGCTAAAACCGCTTCTTATGAAACGTGTACTTTAATATACTATTTTATTTTTATTTCTCGAAAACGAAGCAAGATATGAAAACAATGTAACAGACAAGAAAAGGATATTTTCAGTTGCTTAAGGTTGAATTCTTAACGTCATTCAATCTATTGCCAACCTATAACCTATTTCGCATTGATTTTTTGAGTTTATTATTTTAATAACTAACATTTAAAGAAAATCAAAATCGTCGGTACATTATTTAGGTAGTATCTGATATATTACAAAAATATCAATTTATTTCATTGCTAATTTTGGGAGAATTGTATAGTGAAAGAACAATGAGTGACAATGACATAATAATGTTAAAAAAAATCTTACCCGATATTTTTCGCTGTACAATTCTCCTAAACTAAGTTATGAAATTCCTTGATATTTATTAAATATGTCAATTATTACCTATAGAATATCAAGTCGACACCGATTTTCTTTAAATTTTGTATAAAAGCTAGAAAACATAAATAAATCTACGCGAAATAGGTTATAGGTTGGCAAGCATGTTGATACTCCCACCTTAATAAGAAAACAAAATAAAAATTACCAAAAACTCAGTGGCGTCTTATTTTTTGCCAATATTGCTTGTTAAGGCGCCCCCTGAGACGTCACTGGACGTAATAATTTAGCGCAACACGAGCGTTTTATCACTAAAATTATCATTACCAAAATTAAATAAAATCTGCTAAAGGATATAAATAGTTATTTATGTGCCAAGGCAGTAAAGTGATTTTTTATCGGACGAGTCTGAAATTATGAGATGAGCGAGCGAAACGAGCGAGGCGAATAACAGGCGAGTCGATAAAGACACTTTACTGATGTGGTGGATACAAAATTTTATCGCCAACCGTTCAGAATTTATAATATAAAAAATTGAGGTATAACTCATCGCAATAAATCCCGAGAAAAATATTATCGAGCTGTCATAGGGAAAGGCGTGACAGTGACAAGACGATTTTTGATTAATAAATGTCAAAGTCACTAATTTGCTGAGGGTAATAGTTATTTATGTACCAAGGCAGTAAAGTGATTCTTTATCGGACGAGTCTGAAATTATGAGATGAGCGAGCGAGGCGAATAACAGGCGAGTCGATAAAGACACTTTACTGACGTGGTGCATACAAAATTTTATCGCCAACCGTTTAGAATTTATAATATAAAAAATTGAGGTATAACTCATCGCATTTTATTATAACAAAGAAAACAGCAAATATACACGTCAAAAATGACACGTCAGAAAATTTCGGCTGACCACGTGCGTATTCCAAAGCACCCCTCAAAAAATTTGACCTACTATTTATCGAGCTGTAATAGGGAAAGGCGTGACAGTGACAGACGATTTTTTATGACATGTCAGAAAATTTCTGCCGACCACGTGCGTATTCCAAAGCACCCCTCAAGAAAAACTTTGCGGCAGGTAAAAGTTTTTATCTGCCGCACTTGCGGCAGGTAAAGTATTTTATTTTACAATAAAATAAAGTGTTCCTTTGCTTCCGGAAATCACTCTGATAATGTAAGGCTTTACTGCCGGTTGACGATAAAAGTATTTATCTGCCGCATTTGCGGCAGGTAAAGTATTTTCTTTTACAATAAAATAAACTGTTCGTTTACTTCCGGAAATCACTCTGATAATGTACGGCTTTACTGACGGTTGACGATAAAAATATTTATAATTAAAATACTCGTTAAAATTATTAAAAAAACCTAACCCTAAATATCTCTGTTCATGTTGGATTTATCAAAAATTTTTATGGGACATAATTTGATTAAAAATTAATTATCTTTAAGAACCACAACATTTAAAAGTTCCTGTCATCGAATAAATTCTTTGCATCGTGGCGCCACCTACATCTTGTATTATTTAAATTCATTTTTACACAGTTGTGAAGCCAATCATAAAGGCTAAAAACTGGCGTTCACAGAATTTACATGTCACGTTTAGTTTTCGAAATAATTGGCCTGGGAGTTTTTATTGAAACACCCTGTATACTAAAAGAATGATATATTATTGAATTATTTACGCCAGCTTTCAAACTGATGCCCCATAAAGCCGGAGTCCCATGCATACGATTTCCGACGTCCGATATCCGAAAATAATTTGGTTTTCGTACGAAAATGTTTTGCATATCCCATGGACACGACTTTCGGATCCGAATTTCTGTAAATAGTACGTTAAAAAAAGACGAAGAAGTCTGACATTTAAACATAACATAACCTTTAAACTTCAATCAAACATTAAGCAGTACGTTATTGGCAGTACAAATGTATTTTCTACGTTGTTTAATCATTATTATGTTAAATATCCAAAAAGCACCGAAACCACAGACCGAAACCAAATAAAAGTTAAATATGTAGTAAATTGAGGTTAAAAAACTCCCGACATCGGACAAAAGTTAAACTAAATTCAACTCGTACGAGGCGTCGTAAATTGTTAAAATTATTCGGATAAAATTTGACGCCAAAATTTTCGACCAATGACAGCGCCGACGTATCATCGTATCGGTCGGAAATCGTATGCATGGGACTTCGGCTTAAGATGGGCTACGAAACAACTTCCGTTTTCTGCTAACGTCATAGTCATTCATGACTATGACAGTTTTCTATGTCAAGCGGACTGTGTGAAAAAATACTAAAACAGACGGCATGAAAATAATAGTAAACAATTGATTCCATTACTTACTTGTGCATATAAATTTCTAACTTCCGGAGCTAAATACATGTTATAGATTTTTTCCGCTCTGATTAGGTATTTCTCAGTCTTATATCTTACCATTTGCTTCCTATCATAATCGGTATCATCTGAAAAAAACAATTAAAGAATAATAAATTTTTATGTCATAACCAGTACATTATTGTGTTTTTATACCTTAGATACCATCTACATAATGGATTACTTTATGCCCGAGCGGGCATAAAGTACACATTATGGCCCGCGCGGGCATTAAAGCTGGATTTATTAACTCGACGTTCGCCGTTGGCGCCGGCGCTGGCGTTCGCGCTGGTAGTTAAACAATGGAAAGATAATGCAACTGTTTATAAACTTCGCTGGCGTCGGCTGGCGTTCGACTTGGTCCAAGTTTAACTTTTCGGCGCTGGCGTTCGTAGCAAATCCATAGCAGTGACGTTAGCCAATAGCATTTTATTATTTAGATGACGTGAAGTTGGCCTTTTGCTAAGCTTTACCCATAAACGTCATAAAGAAAAATTATGACGTTCGTGGCTTTAAAGTCTATCCAAACCTAATAGAATTTTTAAAGACGATGTTTCGCCACCGAAATAAATGTATCCATGGGCGTGCCGTCGAACGATAATTATGACTTTAAATTAATGCAATAAATATATTATTTTTTATAATTATTTGTAATCCAGTATAAACATGGTAAGCATTTTAGAAACCTGTCAAATCGAGCGCAAAAATAATTTACCTATTACTTTAATCAAAACTTTTGAAGGCCCGTGTTGTAATCAAGCGTAGAAATTGCTAATTGGTCGCAAAAAAGGGCTCCCTTCTCCCCTACACCCTTTCCAATCCCATCCTGTATTTATAAGAATATTAATCATTGTTAAAACTTTTAAATCGAATCAAAAAATCAAATCTAAAATAAAAAAATATGTATTCATACGCTGTTGGAATCGTCAGATGATTCGGAACTGGATTCATTCGCATTTTGAATCACTAGTGGTGCTACTGGCGGTAAAATAAGATATTCCTCCTCTTTTTTTATAACGTGGGCCACAGTTTTTCCAAATATCGCGGCTTAGTTCACTTACTACTTGCCGAATATTATCGAGTACTATTGCGCTTAGTGTTGGTGACTGATTACATTTACGAAGACGTTTTTTTATAGTGCCCCAAATCATTTCTATAGGATTAAATATGCAATAACGCAATACAGTATGGCCGTGTCTAGTGCAAATATTATTAATTATGTATTCATTTTTAAAATTTCGACTCTATCATTTTTAGTAATTCTTTTTTTACCGGGACTTTCTCAGGAATTTTCATGTTTTTACTCCTCATAAAATTTAAAATGTCCTCCTTTTTAGTATTATTATTCGGGATTTTGTTTAATATACGCGAATGGTATGATGCATTGTCCAAGACTATTACCGGGTTTGGTGGAATGTTTGGTAAGAGCTGATCGACAAACCATTTTTCAAATAAATCCCCAGTCATGTCCTCATGATAATCGGCAGAAGATGTTGATCTATTTTTGGCCGACAAAAGCAATGCATTGGGCACGAACCCGTTTTTACCTCCGGCATGAAGTATTATTATGCGCTTTTCTCTTGAACACGGTGTATTTAAGCTACAATTTTGAGTTTCATCTACCCAACCGTACTGAACAACATCATGAGTATCAAACCATGTCTCGTCTAGATATACTATATACCTTTTTGATTCGCGATATTCTTTTATTTTACTCAAATATTCTTGACGATGTTCAACGAGACGGCGTGACTCCATAATTACCATTCGATTATTAATTTTTTTATGTTTAAATCCGCTATTTAATAAAATACCCCGAAGCGTTTCCAATGACTGATACTTATAATCAGGGTAATCGTGTAATGGCGTTGGCGCCAGCGTTCGCAGTTGACGTTCGTAGACGGCATTTATAAACTTGGAGTTGGTCGTTGGCGCCGTTCGTGTTAACATAACCTAACACTATAATTTGTTTCAACAGCGGAGTGGTTATTAAAAAGTTATTAGCAAATAAATTAAGAAATTGATTTATCAAATCATTTGTTAAGCACCTTAGTGTACTTTTATGCCTTTATGTGGTAAAGTTTAGCAAAAGGCCAACTGACGTCATCGAAATAATGAAATGCTATTGGTTAACGTCACTGCTACGGATTTGCTACGAACGCCAGCGCCGAAAAGTTAAACTTGGTTCAAGTCGAACGGCAGGCGACGCCAACGCCAGCGAAGTTTATAAACAGCTGCATTATCTTTCCATGGTTTAACTACTAGTGCGAACGCCAGCGCTGGCGCCAACGCGAACGTCGAGTTTATAAATCCAGCTTAAAGGTCGATTTATAAACTTGACGTTTCGTTTGCGTTCACCGTTTGCGTCGACGTCCGTAGACACGAAATTCGACTGTTTATAATGACATAACCTGCTTTTCTTTTGACTTTTCGTGTGATTAATATTGTGTTTTTGTTATTCTCAAAATGAACAAGGAATATTTTGAAGATTAATTGCCGGAGTGGGAATTATCCTTTGTACCTATGTGGTCTTAAAACGACAGACACAGAACATAAACAAACTTAAAATGGCTGCAAATCATATGGTAAACATCACATGATAGACAAATACGATTTTGATGACTCTGCTCATCTGCTACGACGTTTCTACGAACGGCACGAACAGAAAAAGATAAAATTGGTTTATGTTGAACAGAAGGGAACGGCAAGACCGACGCAAACGGCAACGTCAACGTCAAATATAAATGATCTTATGGAACTCTGTGCTTTTAAGTTGAAACGGCGAGCGCAAACGGCGAACGCAAACGGAACGTCAAGTTTATAAATCGACCTTTAGTGTTGCATTTTAGTGTGCATCTTGTTCCATTTTTGATTTTTGACTTTGACACATTAAACATTTTAATAATGTCAAGGTGATGTCGCAGGTAAAAATAAAAAAATGGTAAATCAAATTAAATTAAAAAAAAAGTATTTATTATTCAAAACGAACTGGTATGACATAAAATTTTGTATGCACCACGGGTACTAATAGATACCTATATACCCTCGGGCGACTTACGAACCCTCGGGCCAGAGGCCCTCGGCTTTGTAAGACTGTCGCCCTCAGGGCATAATCATCTACTTAGTACCCTTGATACATAAATAACTTTTACGGCATCAGTGGCTCCGTGGTTAACGCGGCAATCGCTGAGAACCTAGGACGAGACTTTGTGGGTTCGTATCCCACTGCCGGCAAACGGGTTCGAACCCAGTGGATTTTACTGGTATAAGTCTAGACGTGGGTCCAACATCGAGCAAAAATTAGGGAAGAGTAAAAAATGTAACATCCCCCGAACCCACCCCTTTCACGTCGGTAACCAGGCCGGATGAGATCGGATATCTCGTGGGGTGCGGGGGAAGGAACACACTCCCCAATCGGTAGGTCCATAGAAAGCGCGAAACCAAGGGTTGATAGCCCTTGGGGGGTGCTCCAAATGACTGAGGATCGTGGTTCGGAGCCCACGTTAAACCGTAGATCCTCCCGGGAATGGCCATGGCAGCGAACGAAGAGGAAAAATAACAACAATAAATTTTTATAAAATCGATATTAAAGATAAGAAAAACTATAAAATAAACCTAAAAAAAACATTTTATACGCAAAAAGAAATATTATTTTTTAAACTGACCGCTTTGTATTACTATTTAAAGGAGTCCACATGCTTGTCGAGCGGATATCGGTTTGTCGTACCATTCGACGAACATTCGATTTGAACAAAAACACCAAAACATGTAGTATTTCAGTATAAATAGCAGTGGCGTAGTAGCCCACAAACTCCAGGTTAATTATCGTTTTGGTACTAGAGGATAAATCTAATATTAGTACCACCTACCTACCTGAAAATTATTGTTGTTACGGTTTCATTATTATTGTGTATTGTAGGTATTTAGTATTTACGGATTACTAGTTTTTCTGTAGTGTGACAACATAATATAGAAAATAATAAGCATTAAAAAAGTAACAGTAAAAAAATGGAAGTTAATCCAATTTAATTCATTAATAAAATCAATTAAAATAAATAGTATAAATAATTTAATTTATAAATATCTCTTTAAGGTGGGAGTATCAACATGCTTGCCAACCTATAACCTATTTCGCGTAGATTTATTTATGTTTTCTAGCTTTTATACAAAATTTAAAGAAAATCAGTATCGACTTGATATTCTATAGGTAATAATTGACATATTTAATAGAATAGCAGATTCCCATGGTCTCTGCTAAACTTCGCCTTACTATACTACAATATTTATTGTATCCCTTACTATCTTTAATAAAGTCGATTATTATTATTATTATTATTATTATTAATAAATATCAAGAAATTTCATAACTTATTTTAGATAGCGAAAAATATCGGGTAAGTTTTTTTTTAACATTATTATGTCATTGTCGCTCATTGTTCTTTCACTATACAATTCTCCCAAATTTAGCAATGAAATAAATTGATATTTTTGTAATATATTAGATCCTACCTAAATAATGTACCGACGATATTGATTTTCTTTAAATGCTAGTTATTAAAATAATAATCTCAAAAAATCAACGCGAAATAGGTTATAGGTTGGCAATAGATTGAATGACGTTGAGAATTCAACCTTAATTGTTTTTTAAAAGTTGCCAATTTTTTTTATTTTACTGATATTTTTTGGAAGGTTGTTATATTTTATTATTCCGTCTTATAAAAGCGATTTTTTTCCGAAATTACTTTTTACTGGTATAGTTTGATGATTTATACAATGTCTGGTGTTATGATCATGTAATGTCTTATTCTCCTGAAGTGTTATGTTTGACTTTTTTTTTTCTTTTAAAATAATAGAGTTAACTAGAATACAAATTTTTAATTTATAAATGTTTTGAACGTGTAAATACCCCTTCGGTCTATATAGATTAACAGTTGGTTCTAAATGTGGTAATTTGTGTATACATTTAATAACTTTATTTTGCAATTTTTGTAATGGTTTTAAGATTGATAAACAAGCAGATCCCCATACAGAAGCTTAGTATTGTAATTTTGAATATATTAATGAAACATATATATTTTTTAAGTATTTCAAAGGAATGTAATATCTAGCTCTGTACAAAACAGATACCAAAGGAGATATCCAGTTAATAATATACTGGATATGGCCTTTCCAATTTAAATTTTTGTCTAAAACTAATCCTACAATTTTTTTGAATATTGAATATTTGATAAAAAATAAAACATTTGACTTGGTGCCTAAAGAACGAAACGCCGAAGTTGGAAACTAGGAACGCCTTCTGGTAAAATATAAAAAATGGCCAAAAAGTGTTTTTCATTTTTCGTTAAGTCAAATTTTAAAACCAAAACTGAAAATTTCTGTTTTATTTACCGTTTTCGAAATCCCACACGAATTTGCAGCGTCCTTTATACAGAGTATTGTCAGATTTTATGAATTTATTTAACAAAAGGTCTATGTAGTTATCACGGTTTTGGTAAAATTTCATTAAAAAAAATATTTTTCTATAATTTAAAAATCTCTTATTATATGCCAAAAAAACATAATAAATAACGAGTTTAAGTATTTCAAAGGAATGAAATATCTAGCTCTGTACAAAACAGAAACCAAAGCAGATATCGAGTTGATAATATACGTACTGGATATGGCCTTTCCAATTTAACTTTTCGTCTAATACTAATCCTAAAAATTTTGTCGTTTTTGAATATTGAATATTTTCATTATTAAATGTTAAGGGGTTAACGATGGAATTTATTTTATTTTTAGTTATAAACATAAAAGAAGATTTTGTAAAATTTAACGTAAGTTCAGTGAATTGTGTTTGTGCTTCTTTGAAAAGATTACTTATTGACTTGGGTTTGGAATATAAATATAAACAATGACTATAGTACCGAAGTTGCATGATTTTATTTTGCCCAAATAGGGGTAAAATACGGGGTATTTTATATTTTTAGTAAGTATGGAGTATTGGAGTAGTGATAGTCCTTGATGTGTAATTTTATTTTATTATGACCAATTTACACACCTCTAATGCCTAATAGGCCACATAAACAAGATGTAAAAATAAAGAGAAATACAAAGGCTGATTATCCCGATGCTTGATTTGGTAGATTTTATTTGCAGCACTGCAATGGTTTTAATTAGGTACGCCTATTTTAATTGCACTCTATTGCTTCAAAAAGTTTTAAAGATACTTTTCCCAATTCTTATACAGTGACCGGCAGAAAGTGTGCAGCATATGGGAAAGTTTTTTTTATCTTTAAGTTTAGAAAATTAATTTTATTTTAGATAGGTTCTGCATGTTCTCAAACCTAAATAACAGCCACTAAATCCGGTAAAATTTTTATGGTCTACGAGGTAGGATCAAAAATTTGAAATTCCGCTAAGAGTAAAGTACCTCCATCTTTCATTGTAGAATATTTTTTTACTAAGAATTATTGTTTTAATTTCAAAGTTATACCCAAATTCCAAATTTGGCTTATTTTGGACAAAAAAAATTGATTTAATCGTGTTTTATGAATAACCCTGTATAAAAAATAAATGGCAACCGAACAGTACGAAAATAAGATTTTCTGCAGACTCTGTTAGAGATAACCGTCGATCATAAGTCCGATTAGTTTGTTTTCATAATATTATGGCTTTTTAAAATAAAAACATAAAAATATTAAATATTTTTGCTGCACACCGTATTTTATTTTCCGAGGGAACAAGTTAATTTCATCTAACTGATATTTTTTGATTTACATTGACTTAAAGCATCTCCCAAATAAATTTTTATACATTGAAGTATGCATAGAAAGTTTCCTTTTGATTTATACAGAAAAAAATTTAAATTAAAAATATATTTTGAACGGATTTTATTCGTCACGCAAAATAAGGATCAATATAGGTTATTTTCCTTTATCAAATACACTTTTAGGATAATCTAACTATTAGGTTATACATTTTTAACTCAAGAATAGGAAACAAAAAATGCTAATTAAGACTACATTAACAATAAATCCGTTCAAAATATATTTTTAATTTAATTTTTTTTCTTTATACATTAAAAGGAAACTTTCTATGCATACTTCAATGTATAAAAATTTATTTGGGAGATGCTTTAAGGCAATGTAAATCAAAAAATATCAGTTAGATGAAATTAACTTGTTCCCTCAGAAAATAAAATACGGTGTGCAGCAAAAATATTTAATATTTTGATGTTTTTATTTTAAAAGCCATAATATTATGAAAACAAACTAATCGGACTTATGATCGACGGTTATCTCTAACAAAGTCTGCAGAAAATCTTATTTTCGTACTGTTCGGTTGCCATTTATTTTTTACACAGGGTTATTCATAAAACACGATTAAATCCATTTTTTTGTCCAAAATAAGCGAAATTTGGAATTTGGGTATAATTTTGAAATTAAAACAATAATTCTTAGTAAAAAAATATTCTACAATGAAAGACGGAGGTACTTTACTCTTAGCGGAATTTCAAATTATTGATCCTACCTCGTATACCATAAAACTTTTACTGGATTTTGTGGCTGTTATTTTGGTTTGAGAACATGCAGAACCTATCTAAAATAAAATTAATTTTCTAAACTTAAAGATAAAAAAAACTTTCCCATATGCTGCACACTTTCTGCCGGTCACTGTATATAAACAAAAATAAAAAAATATATAAAGGTAACTACCTATGTTTATATTAATCCCAGTGTGAACTAATATTATAAGACAGTACTAGGTCCACCTTTTTCCGCGTCACATTTAAATAAACTTCAAACAATATACAGATACATGATGTCCCTGAATAACTTACTTTTTCCTCCACCAATCAGTATATCCACAGCAATCGCATAAGCACTAAAAGCCTCCTCGTACTTTCTGTCATTCTCCAACTCGATCGCCATGTTGACGTGAACAGAAGCATTGATTAAATATTGAATCGCATCTTGATTAAAAGAAGCACCAGCAGTCATAGAGGGGGAGCAGTAACCCTGGCCGTCAAGAAGTAATAAGCTACTGTCAACGTTTGAAATGCTGTACGATTCTGACGCTTTGGAGGATTGAGAATCTATGGATGTCATGGAGTTAAGTTTTTTTAAATTCGTAATGCTTGATTTGGAGATGGAGTCTGACATATGATCAATAGCCTAAAAATTAGTTTTAAAAACATATTGAATTGGACATTAAACTATTTTTGAAAAATTATTTATTAAACTTATTAGGCGATAATTCCCGATACATGCTCTATGTAACGGTTATGGAATACTTCGTTTTTCCTCATTTAAAGAACACTATTTTTAAAACACCAGTTGCAAATTTCGAACAATTACTAGAAGGGATAATCCAAGAATGTGGTAACATTTCTCCAGATATGCTGGTCAACACTTTCGAAAATATGGAGACGTGAATTTATGCTTGGAGCATGGCGGTGGCCAATTTCAGTAATTTATGTAATTATTACAGATTTAAAGATAGGGGTAACGATTGAGTAGTACGTACCTTCATACGCGGTACGATAAATTGTAAGTCTGAATATGTGCGAATAAAATCAGTTACGGAAATTTAGGTAGGTCAAAATAATACTTCAAAATGTTAATATTCAATAAAAAAATAAAAATATTTAAATATGTATAAAATTATTCAATTATTATTTCTTTTAATAAAATAATATAACTAATAATATCGTTTAGATATCATTTATAAATAATTAACCATAAAATAAATATTTAATATTTTTTAGTTTAGTTTAGTTTAAAATTTAGCTTCCCCTTTTTTAAGTATTTTCTTAGTTATCATTTTAAAACGTTTTATATTTAAAAATTTTAATTATTGTGGTATTTCGTTTATTTTTATTGTTTACCTACTACAAAATACTGATTATTTTGAAAAACGAAGAGCACTTTCTTAAGACACTTTTCCATGCTTATTAGGGAAATAATTTTATTTTTTAGATAAGACGTTTCGTTTTTTAGATACCCACATCCACTTATTTTTTTTTTTAAATTTCGAGTAGCTTTTCACCTGCCAAAGCCAATGATGCATCACACTTGACACTAAATTGTGAGGGCATGATCTTAAAGCGATTTTTATGTAAGTAAAAAGAAAAATTGGTCTTTTGTCTCCAATTTAAAACTAATAAAACCTATGTGGAGAATTAACCTTGTTGAGACCTTACAAGTAGTTTTGGGATCAACATAAACAATTTAGCGATTTGTCATGGAATATTGACACAATCATCATTTTTTTTTGCTGACGATACCAAGTTATTCTGTAATCCATTGTTGCAAAAGCAATGCTTAGACAAAGATCTGAGGCGTATTGAGTCATGGACAAACCAGTGGTGCATGAAGCTTAATGTATCAAAATGTACAATATTGCATATTGGCCCAAATAACCCTTGTGAAAGATATTTGCTAAATAATTTTTAACTTATTAGTGTTACAGAACAAACCGATCTGGGGTTACTAATTTCTTCTAATTTAAAATGGGAAGCACATATTATTAAATCAAATAAAATTAAATTTTTGGGGTTGATAATAGATGAAGCTATTAATTGGAGTGAACACATTGAATATATTAAACAGAAAATAGTTGCACCAGTGGGGATTTTAAAAAAACTCAGTTTTTTGACTCCAAATTATATGTTACGTCCTATTTATTTTGCTATTATTCACTCTCATTTACAATATTTAACTTTAATATGGGGATCAACTTTTCAAAATTTGCTTAATCCTTTACAAGTTTTACAAAATAATGCAATTAAAAATATATATTGCTTGGATAGACAATATTCAACTAAACTTTTATATAAAAATTTTAATATTATGTCAATTAAGGATATTCACTTAATGCAAAATATTGTTTTTGTTCACCAAATCATATCAAAAAATAAACATTCTAATATAAAATTAAATTACAGACGTGACGTGCATGATCATTTGACTAGAACTGTTTTCAATATTGATTTACCTTTAATACACACTAGGGCAGGTCAGAACTCCATTTATTATCTAAATTTTAAATTAAAAAATATTTAAACATGCACTTATTTTATTTTATGATTAACTATTACTTTCATAATTATTTATAAATGATATCTCAACGATATTATTCATTATATTATTTTATTAAAAGAATAATAATTGAATAATTTTATACATACATATTTGAATATTTTTATTTTTTATTGATTAACATTTAAGTACCTGTTATTTTGACTTACTTTGTATTTAATTAGTTATATTTAACAATTATCTTTATACATGTTGTTACTAGTAGAGAATCCCGCATAAACGGATGTTTTTGGGATTTCATTTGGATTAAATAAATAAAATAAATAAAATGATAAAAAAAGCCAATAGTTTTATTTTCATGGTGCAAAATACTTTCAAAGATCACTCTCACTCTCTACAGATTGTAAAGAAATTGTACATTTCCTATATTAGACCAAAAATTGAATATGGATACAATATTTGGAACCCCTACTACATCAAAGATATTGAAATTTTGGAAAGGGTCCAAAGGCGGGTTACCAGAATTCCATTTGAATTGAGAGGATTACCTTATCCCGAAAGACTTAAAAGATTTGGGCTAACTACTCTGAAGCAAAGAAGAACTAGGGGTGATATAATAGAAACTTTTAAAATACTAACAAACTACTATTCTTGTAACTTAAAAAATTTGTTTCATTTAAATCAGAATCAACAGCTTCGGGGACACTCAAAAAAATTAAGCAAAGAAAAATCCGCGACATTTCCAAAAAAATTGCCTTTAAAAAGTGCTCTAACAATTTAGGAAAAAGTGTGATGCATCATTAGTTTTGAAAGGTAAAAAGCTACTCAAAATAAAAAAAAAATTCAGGTCCGTATTTAAAAAAATTAAGTTGATATGGGTTTTAGAAAAACGAAAGGTCGTATCTGAATAATAAAATTATTTTCTTGAAGAGCATAAAAAAGGTGCCTTAAGAAAGTGCCTTTCGTTTTTCAAAACAATCAGTATTTCTCGCAAAAAACAAAAATTGTTTTTTTTACTTTTTTTCGGATATCTACGGAAGTTATAGGATTTTTTTAAATTTCTTTTTAACAACTGATTCAGCATTAAAATTTGCAACTTTGCCTTTATTTAAACAACACCCAATTTCTTATAGGTACCAATAAGATAGCAATGCTTCGATATAAATAAATAGATTACCTGTGCTGTGGAACCTAAATTGCTGCTAGTAAAAGAATCTGTATCACTGACGGCTCTGTCATCATCGGAATTTATTGAGAGATCGGGTTCTTCTGGCAACAGTAAATCTGCCCTAATAGCATTGATATTTCCATTCAGTAACTCAAGAGGCGTGTGACTGGTCTTAAATAGTAATAAAAATGATATTTACAAGCATATTATGGGGTGTATTCTGTAGCACTTCCGTTAAATTTTAGAGGTCGTCAAAATTTTGGCGACCGTTATAAATTTGTTTATATTCTGTATCTTTCTAATATGTCAAAATCATAACCTATTCTTCTAAAACTACCGGCTAAAGCAATAAATTTTAGAGGGCTATTAAAAATCTCCTTTGATTTTTAGTAGTCCGTTAAAACTAGTTTTCTTAGGGTAGCTTTTAATATTATCTTTTTTGGTTTGACACTTTATTAGTAATTTGGGATTATTGACGAAGACAGTATTTATTCCTTTAAACAATGGCATTTTATGATGTTTATGGCGAGGCCTTGATGGAGGAATTAATTGACAACCATGAAAGGCGAATATATTTTTTTTATTCAGTGTTTTCACACAATTTAAAATTACCGAAAGCATAAATGTCTGAAACACTCATTAAACCATATCTTCTGGCAAATACTTTCTACATCTTTTTTTAAACTAAGGGCTGTTAATTTTTGTAGTGGTGAATTCAGATTACATTAAAGGGTACTCCAAGACAACAGCGATCTTTTCCAGCTACCTAATACCACGTTCAAGAAATCAATAAGGACGTAGCAAGAATCATAATCGATTTAATTAGCCCGCATATGCAAGGACAAAGAACTTCAGCAATTCCTAGAGAACTAAAAATTCTTGCAACCTTAAACTTTAATGGTACTGGTAGCTATCAATTATCCACTGGACAATGATACAATTTTGCTTTAAGTCAACCCAGCATGAGTCGTTGCATTTATGAAGTTACTGAAATAATCTATTATAACTTAATGCCGAATTGGATAATATTTCCCAATAACGATACCATAAGAAATACAGTTATAAATGGTTTTAGAAATAAGTATAATTTTCCACAATGTTTGGGAGCTGTAGATTGTACTCACATAGCAATTATATCACCCCCAGGAGACTACCCAGCACTTCCTTACTTTTGTAGAAAAGGATAGTATAGTATTAATTGCCAAATAATTGTCGACAGTAAACGACAGTAACTACAATGTATTGAATATGAATGCTCTTTTTCCTGGATCAACCCAAGATGCGGCTATTTGGCAAGCTTCCAATAATAAAACTATCATGCAAGATCTATATATTCATGGTGTTAATTATTTTCTGGGTACCCTTTACAACCGTTTTTACTAACCCTCTTTATGAGAACCCTGCGGTAAATACGCCCGAAAGTAATTATAATTATCACTTTGTAAGAAGTAGAAACATAATTGAAAAGTTGAATGGAACACTAAAATCAAGATTTCGATGCTTATTAAAGCATCATACTTTAAATTACGATCCTATTAAGGCAGGGAAAATTATTTATAGTTGTGGTATATTGCACAATATATTACGGTATTCACGGTTTTACAAAGATGATCTTCCAGAAGAAATTTTAGATTTAGATGATGACGGTGCTTTCGATGATATTGAAAATATGGCTGATGAAAATTGGCACAGATGAGGAGAAGAAATGAAAACTGGATTCATTTTTCCTCCTAACAGTTTTTGCTTTTCTTTTAAGAAATGCACAATAAACTCTTTCTGGCATTTTTTAGTCCTCGGAGCGCGAGACATTTTAAAATCAATGAACTAAATCGTAAAATTCCACAATAAAAGTGTCATAATGTCATAATAATGTCAAATTTCTGCGATAGTAATTCAAAGAACTCAAAATGTGACGTTGCCATATTTTTGAACACACATTTTAACGGACTCCTCTAAAATTTATATTTTTTAACCAAACTCTAAAATTTGCCTTTACAGAATATCAATTTTACCAAACATTTTTAGAGGGTTGTTAAAATTTAAATTTTTAATGGCCTCTAAAATTTACAGTTTACAGAATAGACCCCTATGGGTGCTACATTACATGCCCTTAAGGCATCATAATAATTCAGTTTTTAATCTAGACAATTTACCTTTAGATAAGTAAACAATAATCACGAAAGTGGCAGATTTATGGCCTCGCGCATGTAAACAAAGCTAGACACTGTTAGACATGCGCACTGCAACATTATCGTTTAACGAATGGAAAAATAGACAGGTCCGGGCTTTAAAATTTAAATTCTTGCCAAAAAATTGGACTTTCTTCTCAATTTTTGATCAAGTTGGGAAAAAGGTAGTGATTTTTGGCATTTTTAGTAGTAGAAAACCTATCAGATTTTTAAGGATAGAAAATTGTTTGTAAGGTTTTGTTTAAAAATGATTCGTCGTCTTGTTTTTAGTTCGAAAAGGAAGAGAACAAGAACAAGTAAATTAAACTACTCTTACAAACAAGACCAGCAAAATAACCAATCTTCGGTGTTACCGCGTGCCTAACCTTAAGTCAAATATTAGTTGGTATATAACTTGTATTGATTTTTACAATTTGGCAAAAACTTGGGTAGGTACGTGTAAAACATTTTCAAGCAAAATTTCTTGTTCAAGAATTTGAAAAGTGTTTGTCCAAGAACTCGACCCGTAGAATACTGGCTTTATTAAAAGCTTAATGTCGGGGTGTACAGATTTTAACCAAAAAATTAACGAACCAGCAACTTAGACGGAATTAATTTTCTCACAATCAGACACAATCCTCTAAACTACACAAAAAGTAGAAATCTGTAAATATTAAACACCCACAATCCACAATAGCTAAGAAAACTACAAGGAATCCACAGAGAACCCTTAATACACAACAACAAAAATGGTGGCCGAGCCGGTTCTGGAGTGTATTTTCAGCATGTCGCTAAAGTAGGACAGGCCGATAACACGAGGTTTGTGCGCATGCCCGAAGGTATCCAGAGGGGAGGCAGCTGACTGGCGAGTCATGCGCTCGGCCGTATTTTATCATCCATTAAACGTAACTTGTGTTTGCGCAGGAGAAAAGCTGTACGTATCTAAAGGTAAATTGTCTATGGTTTTTAAAGATAATTGTTTTAAAAATTGGTCACATTAATTTTTGTGGCTACTTATTAGCTTCGTTTGTACAAGCAATTGTCAACCGATTTTCAATTGATCTCTGCGCATGCGTGGTTTTTAACCGGTAGCGAACTGGCTGGAAATTTTTTGCTCTACGAGGAACGCCGGATTTTCTGTCAGCGGTTTGAGATTTGTCGTGTGCGAACGCTTTAAAAACACGTTCGCACGCGCAGGTAATTGGTTTCTGACCTCTGTATGGACGGAGTTATTATTAATCATCTCATTATCCGCGCAATTATTTTATTTTCTAGTCGCTACCGATTATAATAGTATCCTTCTTTCGATAAGTTAAATAGAAAAAAGAAGTGATAGACTCGAGATGTCATTCAGGTAGATGCCGGAGAGTCGACCTTCATTCTCAATCCCTGTGACTGGTCGATTTGTATTGCAGGGTTGGGCAAAATTTGATTTTTATTAAAAAAATCAAAAATCATTGATTTTTAATATGTTATATAGTTCATTGTTCTGAATTAAAAATAAATCGTTTCATTAAAATTATGATTAAAAAAAAAAAAAAGTGATTTAAATTAGGGCTGCACCGAGTACCGAGTAGTTCGGTGCTCGGCCAGAATTTTCACCGACTAATGAGTACTCGGTGCTCGGTCTTATATTCATTACTCGGCCCAGTATAGTAGAATATTAGAAGCAATCCTTTTCGGCATGTCAAAAACAGTAAGGCCGGCCGTACACACAGCCGGAATGTTTATCTGAATTCAGAAACGGAATCCAGAATCTGAATTCCGGTCCATTGAAAATTTGAAAAATCATAATCTGAAAAAATCAGAATGTGTGTGCTGTATAATAAAAATATATACAATTCCGTACGTTCTGAATTCACTCTTAATTCCGTTTCTGAATTCAGATAGACATTCCGGGTGTGTACGGCCGGCCTTAGAAATGAGAATTTAATACTTATAATTTAGAAGAAGAAGATTATGATGTAAATATATGTCTCTCTCCATTTTCCGGTTTCAACGCATTTCTTTATGTTTCGAAGGCGTTTCCCGCCTCTGAAAATAACCTTTCACTGTGTTACTTTTAACTTGATTTCTATATGATGTTATATTAGATATATTAAATAATATCTATATTATCTATAGCATATAATGATATATATATATATATATATATATATATACAGGGTGGCCCATTACTACGACCAAGGTCAATATCTCCTGCTCCTGTACCATTAAAGATAGCGGAAAACTTTTGACAAAGCTTATTAAGGGTTAAGAGATGCTTCTTTTCAAATTAATTCCGTGTGTACTATATGATGTTATATTATTAGATTTTAAATAATATCTATATTATCTATAGCATATAATATTTTGTTTCAATTAAGTAAAGTCTATACGAAGTCAGTTGAGACAAACAAAAAAAATAAAATTTGGCTAAAATCGGCATCTCCTTTGGGAAACATGGGCGGCGGTAGAAATTTAAAAATGTTTTACTAAATTATATATTGTATTTTTAAAGAAATTTATCACAATTTTAATCAATTCCAACTATAAGCTATCTGATGTATTTATAAACTGAATATAAGATAACGGTTAATTTTTTTGATTTTTATGGTTATCATTATAATGTATGTCATTATAAATTCATATATAAATAGGAAAATAGGTAGGTATTTAGGGTTTATACACAGTGTTTATGCAATAGGTAAAGTCTTTCTCAGGTCAATTTAATGACATAAAAATGTATGAAACTCCTAATAGGCGCCCCAAACATATAATTAAAATGCAGGGTATTGTTTTAATTTGTTAATATGATAATAATATTATAAATAAAGCAACTTTAATACGTAACACGCTTTAAACAAACATTATTGATTCAAAATGCAGTGACAATTTAATTGTCTTTTTTTTCTCGATGAGAATCTTCAAAAGACTGACCCCCTGTGGTGATACTAACAGAGAAGTGTCGGATTCAACCCCCTGTGGTGGGGCCGCCTACCGACTAAACTCACCGTGTCCCTGCGGTTTCCGCATTATAGGCGTATAAACCTTCAGACCACTCGGTTCGGTGTTTCGGCTCTGCACAGGCGTGCTTTTTTTTGCGGCTAACGAGGAGAATCTGCTTACAGACACCTGTGCAATCCACTTTCCGGGTACAGCCAGAGCAAATGGCCCCTACCGGAGGAAGCACAGACGTAGTGTCGGGTTGACATTTATCCTGAGGGGGCAACTGCCGACCGACTAAACTCCCCGTGTTTGGTTTCGGGCTGGATAGCCTATTAACCACGTATCGCTATGGTTTTAAACGCTCGTATGGCTCGAGTCCATACTCAGTTGATTTTAAAACCCTCCCATATTTTCGCATACAAATATGGAGGTTGACTGAAAAATGTAAAAATAATTTTGAAATTTTGTACGGAATTCGTATGTGAGAAGACTGGCATAATTTTTGTGATGCACCTAATAGGTATTCCGTGCGTATGCAAAATAAAAATAAAAAATACCCAAATTGTCCGTTTCGTTATCACTAGTATCAAAAGGCCGCCAAAATGCCATTGTAATTATTGTCTAATTAAAACTCGATACTAAAATACACTAGAACACACACAAAATTATCACTAATCACTAATGCAAATTTAAGAAAACATCAACAACAATTTTCCCCATTCGACACAGCACTGTATTAAAAATCATACGATAGGCATTCCATCAAAATGATCTAAATATAGAACTAAAGTATTTCTAACCAACCAAATTCGCAACTGACAAATCAAATTTGCGGAATATAACTCCGCCCACAATTTTTGATGTCAGACTCGTCAAGTCCACGTGGACTATCTTCGAGCATCTGTACAGGGAGCGATCAATACAAATTTGGTTATATTTGTATTGTAGTTTCAATGTGTGATGCAGTAAATTGATCGTACCCCTAATATTTATGTTGTCTCAACTGACTTCGTATAGACTTTATTTTCTCAGTAAATATTTCAAAATTTTAAAAACTAAAACCAAAGAAAATTTTATTTTTTCTTCCTTTATGTGATAGGATAAGAATCAAAATTTAGCGAAAATGCGTATTATTACTAAAGTCGATTCACTCAGTAAACCTGCAAGATGGCCGACATGTCATATGACAAAAGTCATTGAAAATGCAAACATTTATTTTATTTAGCTGGAGTATGACTTTTGTCATATGACATGTCGGCCATCATGCAGGTTTACTGAGTGAATCGACTCTATCAGGATTGGACAAAATTTGATTTTTATTTAAAAAATTTAAAATCATTGATTTTTTTTAACAACCATGATTTTTTAATTTTAATAAAAAATTTAATCATCTCTCTTTTTTCAAATTAATACAAATTATTTTAATGTCACTCTTAAAAATATAGTACAAATTACGGCCTAAATATTTGTCAGAAAGCCCATCTTGCAATAAAATTCCTGTCGCGATTTGATTCTTTCCCAATCTATAAATTGCCATTGCCCATATTACTTGCGTATTTTGATAACAGTTGTTCAAGGCAGTGAAAAGAAGACGACATATGGGCAGTTATACCGGGTGTTTCTCAAAAGACGATCACCCCTATAACTTTTTTATATTTATACATATTAAAATGAAATTTTGAGATTATGCATAAGAGATGAGTCTGCATTTATGACATTACAACTTTAAATTAAAGCCATATTGCTTTTCAAAACCATTCCATTGTTTTTCAAAGCCGCCTTTATATTTCAATAATGCATAACGCTTTTAATTTTGCGATTGGGATTTAAGGCAAATTTTTCGGTGTCAATTGAAAAATAGCATAAGAGTGTATGGTATCAAATTGTTGGGAAAAAATGCTCGTTTTAAATATCCTAGTGAACCACCATCGTTTCATTTGGAACAATGGAGTGAACGTCAAGAAAACAAAATTTAATTTTTTAAACGCTTGTGAAACTTAGAAAGTCAATTATTATAACATAGTTTTATTTTCATATACTACTTGACTATAAATCAAGGTTGGCAGGATATATATCCGTGATAAATATCTTGATAAATATCACGATATATATCAATATTTTTTTCTCTAAAATTGTATTCATCAGTTTAAAAATATGGCCACGCAACAGCGTATTATGCTACTTACAATGCGGTGATCCCCATCTTTCTAAGACGTTGACCACCTGTTGTTGTTCTTTGCCGCGTGGCATTTTTATTTAGTTCCGACTTCTGATTGAACCGAGCAATATTTTGCTGTTCTTTTATGAAATAAAAATTTTACAATGCCAAAAATAAAAAATCCAGTTTGGGTTCATTTTGATTTAATTAACAAGCCCAATAAATCTGGGTTTTAAGTTGAACCATAGTTAAAAGCAAAAATATATGATGTGTTCATATTCATAAACTTGCATTTTTACCTACATTTTACATTCCTAACATAGGAGTACTAGAAAAACTTGTTATTGTGATAGCAACTATCATTAAATAGAATTGAAATATAAATTTACAGGTTTATAACATGTTTACTTATATTAAATTAAGTGATTTAAAATTTTTAAAATATATCTTTACAGAAAACAGATGAAATAATTTAAAAATAATTAAAAATATAAATAAATATCCAAATTTGGATATATATCGGATATTTGGATATTTATCTAAATATCATAAAATTTGTCAACCCTGCTAAAAAAAATTAACAGATTTAATTAATTTGTAGCACTCTAGATTGAAAATAAAAAATAAACATAAAAATGTTATAACACGTCCAAAAATGGCAAGTGAGGTGTCATTTCACTCATAATGTTATGCTGAACTCAAATAAGTAAAAATATACAAGATGCCCCATTTAAAATATCCAAGTCAAGGTCAATTCCGGTCAAACCGGATGTGCTAACAAATTGACAATTGTGCCAATAAATGTAGACTCATCTCTTATGCATAAACTCAAAATTTCATTTTAATATCTATAAATACAGAAAAGTTATAGGGGGAACGTCTTTTGAGAAACACCCAGTAGTTATATATTGCTCTGAATAAAAAAATTTAAAAAAAATAGTTTCAATTAAGTAAATCATGACTTTTTCTTAAAAATCAAATTATTTAAATCATGATTTAAATTACTTTATATAAATCAACTTAACCGTGTTACTTATTATAATTTCTCTAAAAATTTATAGTAGCTACAATTAAGTAGTGGGTTTACGTTTTAATAATTTTACAATAGAAATATCATCATAAAATTGACCTTTAAGCCTTGAGGATGCATGCAAGTGCAAGCAATGAAATTAAGTACAGGGTTATCCAACCAAGACTAGACAAGGCAATTTTTTGACTTTTCCTGTACTTTTATAAAAAAACTGAAATAGCCATCTTAAGTCATTTTCTCCCGCGAATTCGAATATCTTCAGCAAAAAACAATTGAACATCAAACAAAAGTACTAGGGGTCACTTTGATATTTTTTTAAATGGAACACCCTGTATATTTTTACATTTTTAAATTTCACACAAAATTATAATTATTTTTTATTAAATGCACTATTAGTCTATACTTCATAGTTTCCGAGATATTGACTCTCGAAAAGTGACATTTTTGAACTTTGACAGCTTATAACTTTCTAACAGTACGTCTTAGAGCAAAACGGCTTACATGTCCCTATATTTAAATTTTATTATCTTCCCAAAAAAATCAACTTCCGGTTAAACCGGATGTAACTCGAAAGAAGGAAATATAGTTGTTCCGGTTTAACTGGAAGTTGATTTTTTTGGGAAGATAATAAAAATTGAAGATAGGGACATTTAAGCCGTTTTGCTCTAAGACGTACTGTTAGAAAGTTATAAGCTGTCAAAGTTCAAAAATGTCACTTTTCGAGAGTCAATATCTCGGAAACTATGAAGTATAGACTAATAGTGCATTTAATAAAAAATAATTATAATTTTATGTGGAATTTAAAAATGTAAAAATATACAGGGTGTTCCATTTAAAAAATATCAAAGTGACCCCTAGTACTTTTGTTTGATGTTCAATTGTATTTTGCTAAAGATATTCGAATTCGCGGGAGAAAATGACTTAAGATGGCTATTTCAGTTTTTTTTATAAAAGTACAGGAAAAGTCAAAAAATCGCCTTGTCTAGTCTTGGTTGGATAACCCTGTACCTAACTCGTTTTTAAATGAGTAATAAAATTGCATCAGCTGATTAAAAAGTCATCAAAGTGCATGTCTCTAGACGCAATTTTGCTAGCAATTGCACCTAATGTAAACAGGCTATTAGAGATGATGGGTCAATTATTATTTTTAAAAATGGCGGAGCGCTGCTGTCAAATTTACGCCCATTTGGGGATTTGGTCTCGGACTGAGTCTCCAAAGTTGTAGATATGACAGAGTAAGTGTGACCAATAAGCCATTTTTAAAATGGCGGCCTAAATCAACCTAAGTGTGGTCTACTCTTAAATAAGCCTTTAAAGTTTTAATATAATTTTTTTTATATAAATGGGCATCATAAGCAAAACCATAAGTTTGCGATTATGAAGTGATACCAATTTACTGGTTCCTAATTTAGAGAATAATCACAAATTTACCTCAAAAAATTTAACAAAAACTGTGGATGTATAGAGCAGCGAATGTCTTCCAGCATATTCCAAAAAACTTAAAATTCCTATTTTTCTTTGGTTTATAGTATCTTCATCAAATCTAAAAAATTAAAAATATTCCTGAAATTATATAGGTATAATTTGCTGTACATATGGACGGTAGTATTCAGAAAAGTCATACCACATTAAAAGGAGAAGTGTGAAGGTAAGTATTCCAATGAGATGTGTGATTTGTCATATATTTCTTCATATGTTATGTAACTTTTCCTTTACTACTTGTACACCTTTTTTATAAATACAAGGACCCGAGCAAGGACCTACCCTGGGGTAGGTGGGGCCTCACAGTTAAAAAAATCATTCATCTAATTTACAGTACAAAATCTTATTATAGATGGCTTCCTTGCTTAGGGCTTAGAATATGAATTAAAATAGGTATACTTATTTATAATGTACCTATTGTAAAAATGGAATGAGTAATCTTACCTTTTAAACAAAACAGACTTTGGTAAACTTGGGACTTTATCTTTAATCTTTAGAGTTTTCGTTAATACTTTTATTTCCTGATGCAACTTCTTAAAATCATTAAAGCGCTTCCACACAGTTACCTTAGTGACTGCATCGGGACATGATTCAGGATATAACTATTGAAGAATAGAATAAGACATATTAAGTTATTATAAAAAGTGTAACACTATCAAAATATACACCTACCCACACCCGTTTCCCTAGACAACAGTTCTTCTTAAACTGCTCGATAGGTTCAAAGCCAATTTTAAAAGTATTTTTTTAAAACTAGAATTACAAGAGAAGTTAGTGCCTTACCAAAGATATCACTTTATAAATGGTAAATCCTCCTTTGTGTTTGCTTACATCAGGTATATCAAACATTCGTACCCAAGACACCCATCCATCCAATGTTGAATTATTTGAATGCATTAGTTCTTTTAGCTCCTTTAGTATTAGTTTGGCATAAAATAATTATTTAATATAAACCTTAAAAGGAAAATGCCGGAATAAAATAATTCAAATTTCTCGTTTTCATTTTTTGTATTTTTTTTGACATTCCTGTCACTCACCAGAACTGTCACAAAAGCGAATGTGTGAGTCTTCTTTTTCAGTTTTTTTTTGGCCATAGTTCCCAAAAATGTGACTTGGATTTAGGTGCATAGCGACAAATAAACGGCATAATAAAAATGCTGTCTTGTCTTCAATGGCGTCTGCTCCAGAAGCACAGAATAAAGAATAGTTATTCAATGTCCAGAAGGCAATAATTGGCCAAGTAAGAAAGAAAATTAAAATTCTTGATTCGCCTATGCATTGCCTTTTCTTCTGTGATTCTCTTCTACGGTCACAGAAGAATACGTTTTAAGATATTGTTGCCAACAACACAGAAAAATAAAGGGTTGCCAACAATAGAAAAATGACTACACTGATTTCATGAATCGACCGAGAACCTATTTCTCTTCTGTAGCAGAAATAAGAACTTTAACCCTACTTTTTCAAATTTTATTTTTCGTTAATTTATCTAAAGAATCGCATCGATCCTCAATAAAACTAAATAAAAGTCCGCTTCTTGAAAGGAAATAATGCCACAATCAAATCAACAAGTTGATATAAACCTTTCGGAATTAACACTGACCCCTTTCACAGGAGCCTCATTAGTCAATGAGATATTAAAAGGGTTAATATACCAAAAATGTCAAATTCCCTATCCCTATAGTTGGCTAAAAACGGTAGTAGAAAAACGTCGTAAAAATGTACACTCTATGGACTGTTCCTTACCAAAGAAATTTAATATTAAGCATGAAAACCACTTTCGTATAGTTTCTGCTACTTATGATGCTTTCGATGCAATAATGAAAGGTATAACAAAAGAATTTTGTGAAACTAATAGTGTAATTAAAGAAGTAGTTGTTGTATTTGGTGCTACACCAGCCTGCCCAAAGGAAATCTTTACAATGGCCTTACCATCCACAGTTAAAGGACATATCGAGAAAAATCATATTGGTCAGTTAAATAAACATCTACAAAAAGTATTACGGTAAGTTAATACTGCAGCTTAGCTTATTGTACTTAATTCACTAGTTTTGTTATTTTAGAAATATTTTTTTATCCCAAACCTGGATGGATTCTATTGATGCTTCTGCTACCTGTACGAATACATACATTTTTCTTAAAAAACAAGATGGGGTCGAAAGTAACACAAATGGAGCGTTCGAATTATGTAGACCTCTACAAATATCATCAAATACAAAACATTCAAAGTGTATAATTAGTCATAATACAAGTGAAACAACTAACTGTTGCAATTCTCTCGTTATTTTTGATGAAAATGAAACTAGTACAAAAAAGAAAAATGAGGAATCTTCTTTGGATATAGAGGAAAATATTGTTTGGTGTCGTTCTAAGGACATAGTGAAAGGATTTAAAGATTGTTTTATTGATAAAGTTTCTGTATGTGAATTATGGTAGGTAATTTTAGTTAAATTTTTATATTTGACAATAACTTTTATAAGTTGTTACATATATAATTTAGGAAGATAAGTACCTACCTACCTACTGATAGATGTGGATCATTCTTTATGTTTACTTGTACTGGACAAGCTATTTAATCCCACCTAAAAGGTGTAGATGGTGTATGTTTACAATATTTTATACAACATCCTTACATATATTTGAGCAATAGTTATGTTTTTCCATGTATCAGATTTATGCATCTTGGGCTCTTATTATAATTATAAAAAAAAATTGTATAGGTTGTGTAGGTATCTACACAAATATGTGTCATTTCAAACTATAAATAGTTCAGAAAATGATGATAAAGTTTCCAATTTTTCCAACCTACTTATGATTTAAAAAAAATACTTAATTTTTATTAACTTTACATTAAAGTAAGTACAAAGCCAGACTTATAAAATTAAAAAAAAAACTCTTGTGTACCTACTTTAATGTAGAATTGAATTTTAAAAATTCTTTATTTGGTATATTTTTCCAAGTTGCATATTTTTGTTTTTGAAAATTTTAACTCCTTTATAAACTTTATTGTCGTTTACCCGCTTTTACATTGAATTTTTGAATTATCCCTCTATAGTATAAAATATATAAAACATATTTTGTGTTTAAATACTTACCCTATTACTTATAGCCCTATAGTTTTCAAAAATATTTTCAATAATAGCACAATAATTAACAGTCGGTCATAAATCTGATATAGGTATAGAAATATTGCGCCAAACCTTTTTAATATTCTATGTGAACTGATCAAGACTTTTTATGCACTTTAAGGATTAATAGCTATTTATGTATCAAGGGCGTTACGGGGACTATAATGCCCTGAAGGTAGAAATAGCCCGAGGGCCTCTGGCCCGAGGGATAGGTTTCTGCCTGATGGGCATTATAGTCCAGTAAAGCCCGTGGTGCATACAATGCTTTATGTTTTACCTAAAAAAGAGTTTTTCAATGACTAATTACATTATTTATTCGCAATATAAAAAATAAGTTGCACCTGTACCTGTATACGTAAGTAGATAATGACTGGTGTTAAGTTTGACTTTGATGTTTCTGTCAGTTAGTCAGTTGGCATTTTTTATTTAACGATTTGCTCAAAATGGAAGAAATTCCACAAAATATAAGAGAAAAGGTCATAAAAGCGACCGAAAATCTTTTGCCAGTTAAATCAAGGCAACAGTATGATCGGGAGTATGGCATATTTGGTATTTGGAAAGATACGAACACAATTCTTCAAATAACCGAAAATGTTTTAATGGCATATTTCCAGGAACTGGTAAGTTATTGATTTTATTTTAATACATATGTTTAACAAACTTTATTATTTTTAGTCGGAAAAATACAGTCCGAACTCTCTCTGGACCAAGTATTCTACAAGCGGGCATTATCATAATGCCCGCTTATAATGCCCTAGGTGTGATAGCAGGTATTATTGCTATCATAACATATTCCGTTTCTAAGGTATTATAGATCAATAATAGATAGGTAAAACATAAATTATATATTTATTATAAACTATTACCTACTGCTTGGTATTGCAGGACTTTTAAGCAATAAATTTTTATACTCTTTGCATGCATATTATTTATATTGTTTATAGTTTTGTGATTAGCAAGCCTATGTTGCACTATTAAGGTGCGTTCACATTATCCACCGACATATTGACCGCGTTTATTGACCCTGTCAACGTCGAGCCTTTATATTTGGTCACACCATGAATAAGCTGTTGCTCGGACCAACAGTCTAATATATCAAATCAAATCAAAATACACTTTATTGTTAGAAGAAGTACATCTTGTTAACAAAGCTATTATTATGTATGTAAATTACAATGTTCACTATATAAAGTAAGAATAAGTAATCCAATAAACAAATAAATAGATAATCACACATTATAAGACAATAAAACAGTAATGGTAAAAAAATGTACACACAAATCAATTTAAGACGAAGACAAGCTCAATCCTACCAAAAAATCTGGCAGGAATATCATCAATTTTAATTAAACAAAATAAAAAAAATAAAAAATCAAAGGAAATGCCTAGATATTATCATCGTAAAATTCCTGGATAGTATAGTAGGGTCTAGTAATTAGTTGCCTTTTCAGTCTTTGCTTAAAAATCTTGTCATCAATCACCTGCCGATAAGCCAGTGGTATGTGGTAATAAATTTTGATGCTCTCAAATATCAAGGAATTTTTGGTGAGAGTTGTTTTTGGTATAGGAAGAGGAATATCATTCACAGTACGCATGTTATAGGAGCTGTTAGTAGCATAATTTTTATATTTTTTATGGATAAGGCAGGCCGTTTTCAAGATAAAAATTCCAATCAAAGTTAAAATCCCTTCCCTGACAAATAAAGGTTTACAGTGAGTATGACAATTAACACCACACAAGTATCTTAATGCCCTCTTTTGCAAAATCAATGTAGACGCACCTTTAGGCTTGATGTCTAATGCTGCCATCTCTCCCTAGCAGCAGATTAAAAATTTAATTTTATATACAAAAAACAATTTGCAAACGTTGCGCTTGTTTGCTCAAAACTTGTTAAAATCAGCTGTTTTGCAATGCCTCATTTACTGTGCGAGCAAAAATTATTTGCATCAAAGAGGGCTTGGATTAAAAAACGTAGGGCTTGGTTTAGATCCCAATGACATAGGGACGATATATCTAACCAAATCTAGGTTAAAATTTTGTCAAATTCATATTATGAAATGATATGCCAAACTAATGAGTAATAAAATAAGTTGTAGACAAATACAAATTTATTTTTGTTGTTTACAAAACTAACAAAGTAAGAATATAAAGAAATACAAACAGAAATAATTAAATAAATTGCTGAAATTGGCCATTGATCTTCCCATTTCTTGGGACAGGCGTCTTATACAATTTATTGGCGTATTTTGTATTATTTCACGAACGTTTGCAAAGTTCTTCTGTTCTTACAGATGGTCTTCCTGCTCCTTTTTTGTGCTGTATAGAATCTGTTAACCTAAACACAGCCACGGTTCTTTTCAGGCAATGATAAAAATCCGTAGCAATAAAAGCAACATTAGGAAAATGTTCGTGAAAATCGTCCATGCACAAACCACGATTGTATTGCCACTGGCCATTTACTCTAACCCCGTTTCGAAAATACGCTTCAACCATGAATCTTTTGTGCTGTTCCGTAAAGCCCATTGTGTGAATTGTTCACGAAATTGGAAAAATTAGCGATGAATCAAATTACTTGTAACGACTGTCAAAGATAACGGAATAACTGATTGATTGTTAATTCAGGTAGTTACTGACACCCAACAGGTATTAACCTCTACGGCTAAGCATTACGTCCTTAGATGCAAGGCCCTCTTTGATGCAAATAATTTTTGGTGGCACCATGAAGCTGTTGCTCGGACCAAGAGCCTAATGTAGACGCACTTTTAGACTTGATGTCTAATGCTGCCATCTCTCCCTAGCAGCAGATTAAAAATGTAATTTTATAAAAAAAAACAATTTGCAAACTTTGCGCTTGTTTGCTCAAAAGTTGTTAAAATCAGCTGTTTTGCAATGCCTCATTATAACAATCACACATGAGTGTTGGTGACGATATAAAGATTATAAAGTGACAGAATTAAACCGCTAACAATAAAATAAACAATACAAACAAATTAATAAAATTTATTCACATAGAAAAATATAAAATTTAACTCAAACATGAAATAAATATTCCTATAAATATATTAAATGTAGGTAACTTAAGAAGATTAGACCTTTAGAGCAGTCAGCAGAGGCTTAGTATTTCTAAATTTTCATATTTATATGAGGCAAATAATCATATATACAGCGTGTGCGTGGATTTGCTTGCCAAAGGGAAAACTTCTTTATTATCAATTTTTTGAAAAAGTTATTCTTTATAAAAAGTTTTGCTTTTAAAATTATTAAGATTGGCATAAGAATTTCTTTTTAATGTTGTACATGGTGTCTCAAAAAACGAAAAACTTTAATTCTAAATGTGAAAAAACTTTATACCAATATTTATTAACCGGCAAATTGGAAAGCACGAAAAGCGCATTAAATCGTCAACTAATTTGTAGTATATATAATGATAAAGTTTTTTTTGAATAGTTGTTTAACATTTTGGATAAAAATTATTAGGTGTATGATGAACAACGGGGGGCTTATTGAAATTTAATCTTCTATGTATATTTTTGTTCGTGTTTACTGTGTAATTACTAGTTTGTAAATTATCTAAATATTTTAATCACTCTGTATACTAAATTAACCTGCAAATAGTACATTGATGGCTTAATAATAAATATTGCGATGGTATTAATCCATATTGTTTATCAAAAATGTTAAGTAACTATTCAAAAAACACTTTATCATTGCCCTGTATACTACAAATTAGTTGACGATTTAATGCGCTTTTCGCGCTTTCCAATTTGCCGGTTAATGTTAAATGTTAAAACACCATGTACAGGGTGGCCCATTAATAAGGGACGCCGGCTATATCTCGGAAACCATTAATCGTACAACTTTCGGAAAAAAAAAATTTGTAAGTAAAGCGGTCATGAGAAAATGCTGGAAATTACTTTTTCATTTCGCCGCAAGGGGGCAGAATTGAAAGTTAGTTTTTTAAATTTTAAATTTCTCCGAAAATTCCCATATAAAGTATAACTCTGATTATATCATTGGAAAGCTTGAACAATTCTGCATCATTTTGGTTTAAGGCTCGTTGGCGTACCGACCTTGATAAGAGTGGGGGAAGCTATTGAATGTGTAAACATTAAAATCGCCGTAACTTCTAAACGACTTATCCGATTTTACTAAATTTAAGCTTGTTTGGAAGGGAAAGATAAGTAACTTCAATCGTCGTATCCAATGGTACACGATAGTTTCTAATAAAATTGCTAGAGGGCGCAATTTGTAATAATAACAGTTTTTTTTGATTTTATCCCGAAAATTCAAATCATACGGCATACCTATGACATCATAATCGGAAAGTAGATGGAATTTACAAGAAAAGATGTGAAAACCGCAGTTCCATATCTTTGTTCGTTTCAGAGTTATTGCCAGAACAATAATTTTTACTACAAATTGCGCCCTCTAGCAATTTTATTAGCAACTATTGTGTACCATTGGATACGACAATTGAAGGTACTTCCAAACAAGCTTAAATTTAGTAAAATCGGATAAGTCGTTTAGAAGTTACAGCGATTTTAATGTTTACACTTTCAATAGCTTCTCCCACTCTTATCAAGTGAAAGTGTAAACATTAAAATCGCTGTAACTTCTAAACAACTTATCCGATTTTACTAAATTTAAGCTTTTTTGGAAGAAAAAGGTAAGTACCTTTAATTGTCATATCCAATGGTACACAACAGTTTCTAATAAAATTGCTAGAGTGCGCAATTTGAATTAAAAGTGATTGTTTTGGCAATAATTCTGAAACGAACAACAATATCGAACTGCGGTCTTTACATTTTTTCTTGCAAATTTAATCTACTTTCGGAATATGATGTCATAGTTATACCGTATGATTTGAATTTTCTGAATAAAATCAAAAAAACTGTTATTATTACAAATTGCGCCCTCTAGCAATTTTATTAAACACTATCGTGTACTGCTGGATACGACGATTGAAGGTACTTATCTTTCCCTTCCAAACAAGCTTAAATTTAGTAAAATCGGATAAGTCGTTTAGAAGTTACGGCGATTTTAACGTTTACACATTCAATAGCTTCCCCCAGTCTTATCAAGGTCGGTACGCCAACGAGCCTTAAACCAAAATGATGCAGAATTGTCTAAGGTTTCCAATGATATAATCAGAGTTATACCTTAATATGGGAATTTTCGGAAAAATTTAAAATTTAAGAAACTAACTTTTAATTGTGCCCCCTTGCGGCGAAATGAGGAACTTGAAAGTAATTTCCAGCATTTTCTCATGACCGCTTTACTTATAAAAAAATTTTTCCGAAAGCTGTACGATTAATGGTTTTCGAGATATAGCCGGCGTCCCTTATTAATGGGCCACCCTGTACAACATTAAAAAGAAATTCATATGCCAATCTTAATAATTTTTAAAGCAATTATTTTTTATAAAGAATACCTTTTTTTCGAAAAATTGATAATAAAGAAGTTTTCCATTTGGCAACCAAATCCACGCACACGCTGTATAACAGTTAAAATTACGTAAAGCTGTGTTTCTTATTTCAACGTGCTTTTGACTAACATTATAAGAAAGCGTCGGAAAAAGTGTATTTCAAGTAAGCGATGGTCAGTCCTGATGATCCTTAAGGGACATTCTTTTACATTGGTCCTTTCTTATGAACTTCGTTCTTATTATATTATCACCGGAACGATGTAAAACATTATTTTGACGGATCATCAGGACTGGTAGGTAATCGGTGGTGCGTGGAAAGGCTATTTTGCTGCTTAGTTACACACTATTATACACGGTGCTACAAATTCCTGTGCGTACATGGGGGATCTTAAAAAAGGTAACGTATTTTATGTTCTACAAGATGTTATGAGTTTCAAAAATCGACGTAAAATATTTTTTTTAAATAAGGACCAGAAATTTTAAATACGATCTTAGGGACTTCTAAGCTTTAGAAATTTAAAACAAATGAAAGGTTTTTATTTTTAACGTTAAAATTTTAAAAACTTTTGATTTGTTATACTACCTATATTATATAAAAAAGTATAATAATAATAATAATTTATTCATAAAAAAAAATTACATTTCCTATAACATGCCATAACACAATATTCATGTTTGAAATCCAAAGCTACAGGCAGCTTGTCCGGATTTCAGGTTATGAATAGTTTTTTACAATCCTTAAGAACAAAAAAAAAGAGAAAAAAATACAATGATGATATGCCAAAAACAAACCACATAGCACAAGTTTAATTAGTCCAAACACAATATCACTAAAGTTAGAATGATTCACTAAAAGTTATTATAAATAGATATCAAATGGAACTTCAAAATTCCCTCTAGTACTCATTTAATAAAGGCGCCGTTCAGGTTATTTGCTGATAATTTATCTTTATCCATCAAGAAATGCCCAACAGGAAAGTATGTAAATTTACAACAGATTTCAAACTCAAGGGTAACATATTGAACAATTTAGGACCAAGATACATAATGTGCCTCTGTGAGGCAGTATATGAGGCTAGTGGATCGACTAGACACCCACTATTTACAGATCTGGTGTGAGCATTGTGCATGATCCTACTTTTGTATTTATTACACTTTTTCATAAACCTAAGAGTACCGGCCCTTAACACACAACTGCCTTACTGATAGAAGGTCAGCCTCTTTAAATAATAAATCTGATGGATACCTTTTGCTTCTGTTCATGAATATCTTTATGATGTATTTTTGAGTAATATTTAAACGGTGAAGAGTGCTACCACAAGTACTACCCCAGACACTCAAGCCATACATCAAAACTGATTCAATCAGAGCCTGGTACGTCATTTTTAAAAGCTTTAAAGATAAAAATTCTCTGAGTTGGTAAAATTTATATATAGTTTTACGAATTTTTTGGGTTTGTTCGTTAACATGACTATCATACCTTAAATTTTTGTCAATGAATACCCCCAGGTATTTTACACTATCTTTTGCTAATATCGTCTCTTCACATCGACACACTGACATATCCATAACACATTCATAATTATGCACCCTAAGGTCTGGATCACATTTCCCGGGTTATTCATAGAAAAGGCGATATGAACAGTTTTTTTTACATTCATTGTTAGAAGATTCTGATCCATCCACAAACGTACTCTGAAAATGTGGTCCTCCGCCCTCTGAAATGTCTCTTGCCAAGATTTACCTCTGACTAGAACCACTGTATCATCAGCATAGCACACACACTCACTATTTTCATTTGGCAGAACAGAAAAGAGATCATTAAATATACAAAGAAAAAAGTGTCGGACCCAGTACGGTACCCTGCGGCACCCCAAATTCCACTGTACCCGCGCAAAGAATCATTTATTCTTACTCGCTGGGTTCTATTTATTAAATAAGACTCAAACAGGCTGAGCGCAAGACCTCGCACTCCAATATCTTCAAGTTTTTTAAGTAAAATTTGATGCGCCACAGTATCGAACGCACGGGCCAGATCCACAAATATACCCAATGTTTTAAATTTGTTATTATAATTTTGCAATATATAATCTGTGACGTGCACCATAGCTTCCTCCGTGCTTACTCCTGACAGAACCCCATACTGAGACTTTGATAAAATAAAGTAAAGTAAAGAAATACCTAGGTATGGTTATATTAATCCAAGGGTGAAAGTATTCCACGGGTCAAATTCTCGGGCAAAAACCTTTTCAAATTATTGAACAGGAAAGCTTGAAAATGTTTTACACGTACCTACCCAAGTTTTTGCCAAATTGTAAAAATCAATACCAGTTATATACCAACTAATATTTGCTTGAGGTTAGGTACGCGATACCATCAAAGATTAGTTATTTTGCTGGTTTGATTTTATAAGACTTTCTTTTTCCTTTTTCTTTTTCAAACTAAAAACACGACTTATCATTTTAAAACAAAACCTTAAAAACAATTTTCTATCCTAAACGTATGATACTAGGTTTGCAAGTACTAAAAATGCCAGAAATCACTACCATTTTTCTCAACTTGATTAAAAATTGAGACAAAATTCCCATTTTTTGGCAAGAATTTGGGGCAAATTTTAGCTGTTTACACGTAAAAATAAATTGAAGGTCAACTTTTACAATTTCATGAGCAAGAACTTAAAATTTTAAAGAAAAAAAGAAAAGCACAAAGTCTCTCCACAATTTTTTTTATTAGAATAACTAGGCGAACCTAGAATAATTCATAATAATTAAATTTGACATGTTTCGAGTGTAGAAACACTCATCATTAGGAAAACAAAGTAAATGGAACTTAATTTTGCACAAAATGTGTACGTTTTGTCTCCTGCCGGGGTAACGGGCCGTAAAAAGCCTGGTACCCCAACAGTATTTTACTTTTTTACACCTCTTGTTCACCTTTGAAAGCTCCATTACGGCTCAACCCCACCATTATATTCTCTATTGCTAACATCAGCATTGTACCATTCACTTTGTTTTCCTGATGATGATACGCTACAACGCTACACTCGAACTTAATTATTAGGAATTATTGTAGGTTCACTAGTTATTCTAATTTAAAAAATTATGGAGAGACTTTGTGCTTTTCTTTTTTTCTATACATTTAACTCCACTTTGAGTATGGATTACTACTTCAAAATTAAAATTTTAAGCCCGGACCTGTATATATTTTCCCCTTTGTCAAATGATAATGTTGCAGTGCGCATGTCTAATCGTGTGTAGCTCTGTTTACATGCGCGAGGCCATACATTTGCCACTTTCGTGATTATTGTTTGCTTATCTAAAGGTAAATGTTTATGAATATTCCCGATCAATTCGCAGAACGAAAATCCATCTGACCGAACGACTCCACACCTCGCCAGACTAGTACCTACAAGCAGCGGGAGCAAGAATACAGTCGCGCTCTAGTCTTTCTCCTTTCTTTCGCGACTTAAAAAAATAAGTAGAAATTTATCTTAATTTAGAATTTTTTTAAATTTCTTGCCCATGTGGTCCGTAATAAAAAAAAATTACTTTTGACGGTGAAATCCAAAGAACGAAACAAACGTTAAATTGGGAATTAATAACAATACCAAAATCTTGTAGAATATAAAATCTTACGCCAATAAAAAAGTATTTTTTGTTTATTCCCAGGTCAAAATTTAAGACACAAAAAATTTAAAACCGAAACTGAAAATTTCTGGTTTTCTCAGATATTCCGAATATTTACAATTTTCTTTCACTAAAATTTAACAATCTTCGTATGACCGTTTTGGAGATTCCCATGTACGCACACAAATATTGTAGTACCCTGTATAGCATTTACAGTTACATAGGATGGAAAAAATTGGACACAACTCTGGTCAGAGCGTTTTTTCATCAGTTTCATCACAAGTTCAACAATGTATGTTTTCATACACACATTACGTCCGAATTACTTTTTAAAATTTCACAATCTAGTGAAATCTTTATAACTATCTAAGGTAACTAAGTAAATAGGAAATAAAGCATTTATTTTAATACAAGTTTTGTGCATTTTATATAATACAATACTAATCATAGGACAGCAGGTGGTTAAACTCTGGCGTACATGGAGGTGCAGCCGACACAAGCTTCTATATAGAGTCTGACTATGGACTTTTCAACCGGCCAATCATAGGCCGCCGTCTTAAAGAAAGTAATTTTGAGGTTAAGCGATGTAAAGCCGGTCGTTGTAAATTAGGAAAATAAAATGCTATTTATTAATATCGTTATATGGGTTTCTTTGAAACGTCATGTATGCCGAAAACATTCCTTTTCAAAATTCTCAAAAAAAAACTACAAGTGTTGTGAATATAATAAACAATGCAGCAATAAGCAGTGTCTTTCAAGGCACGAAAGGAAGCAACATAATATTACATACGTTAGGAATAATCAGATTTACAAGTGTACATACCTACTACAAATATCAACATTACAGAATAAATACAACACTTGACCATTTAACAATTATATGTCATAATTTGAATTTAACCACAGTTGCAATGTTGTTACGTAACGAGAACCGTTTAATAAAAATATTTTAAAAGAAACCGAAAATTGTCACGTGTTCCTTTTTTTGTTTTATTAATTATTTTTTATTTTGTATTTTGCAATAAGATTTCTAAATACAAAAAAATCAAAACCTGTAAAAGCAGTAAGTACGTAGGTACATTATTAACGTAGGTAAGTAGTAGGTTTAGTCAAACATAATAGTCACACTCGGAAAGGTTGTAACATCACTAGTCTAAACCGTTCTCAAAAATATACAATTTTTTCCAATCTAAACTATCCTCTTCAAAAAAAACCTCCGCATTAGGAAATATTTCCCCATTCACCATTTTTCGTCTGCGAAAATCAAGGTAATTCGTTTAGTTTATTATTTAATTTAATCAATTTAATAGGAAATAATACAATGATTTATGTGCGTATTCTAACGCATTTATTTTTAAGTTTCCCGCGCTTTATTGCGAACGTTGATTGGGCGGTTGAAAAGTCCACAGCCAAACTCTAGACTAGACGCACGTGCAGCCGACGCAGTCGAAGCCGTGCAGGTCAGGGCTCAGGGCAGGTTTTTGAATCGTGTGGAGAAACGTTTATGCAGCAACGAAATTCTTTTGGGGTACGTGTCAATTCCGCCTGTAGCGTTTGTGAACGAATTTTATTTTTTTAGTGGCAAAGATTAAAATTCGACCATTCGGATTTATCGGCTTTAGTAAACTACCCATAGGGATAAATTACCTGCTATATACAAATTTCCAAAAAACCGGAGGAAAAAAGTTACAGGATAAAAACTTCGAAAAGTAGCGTTATTTGTAAACGAATTTTAATTTTTTTAGTGGCGAAGATTGAAAGTCTACGCCTATGGGATAGTTTACTAAAGACTATAAATCCAAATAGTAAAATTTCAAACTTCGCCACTAAAAAAATTAAATTTGTTTATAAACGCTACAGGCGGAATTGACAGGTACCCCAAAAATAATTTCGTCGCTGCATAAACAATGCTGATGAACGTTGCTAACTTCACACATATGATTTCTTGTTGTTTTCTTTGCTATTGTGGAATGTGGGAGTTTAATACTTATGTATTTCTAGTTTCTAGTATTTGTGTAGTTTAGTGAATTGTGTTTGTGCCTTTGGTGACTCAGATATAATGACTATTAAAGACCATTGCATGATTTTATTATGCCCAAATAGGGGTAAAATACCGGGTATTTCGTATTTTCAGTAAGTATGAAGCAGTGATAGTTCTTGTTATGTAAGTTTATTTTATTATGAACATTTCAAAGACATCTTACTAGGCCTATGCCACACACAAACAAGATGTTAAAGCCCATACCTGTCTATATTCCCCATTCGTTAAATGATAATTTTGCAGTGCGCATGCCTATTCCTATGTGGTTTTGTTTACATGCGCAAGGCATAAATTTGCCACTTTTGTGATAATTGTTTGCTTATCTAAAGGTAGGTATGGTCCGAATCTGATTCTGAATCTAATAAACTCATCGTAACGGCCTCATTATTAGGGCTGTGCGATTACCGAAAAAGATTATCGATTTTCGAGTATTTGAAATAATCGATTATAGTTAGTTATATCCGATTAATCGAAAATAATCGATTATTTCCGATTAATCGAAAATTAACAGATTAATTGAAAATAATCGATTGATTTAATCAAAATAAATCAAAAAGTCGATTCAAATATTGATCGTTAAGAATATTAATTTTATGAAAGGCGCACAGATTGAAACTTTGTTCAAATTATTTCGTTGATTGTCTTGCAATAACATGCTATAATATTTTTTAAACCGATTTTCAGGGTAATAGGGTTGCTAATAAATATATAGAGACTTACAGCAGTAATAAGTAGCTAGCAACTTCAATCATCCAAAAACATACCTATATTTTCGAATAATCGAAAAATATTTTTTTTGTGAATCGATTAATCGAAAAATCATTTTTTATCGATTTTAATTTGATTTTTGATTAATCGAAAAATCGTTTTTTTTCGATTACTTAATAATCGATTAATCAAAAAATTGTAAAATTTTTTTTTTCGATTACTCAAAAGATAGTTCTTTTTTTCGATTAATAGATTTTTCGATTAATAATCGATAAAAAATATCTCTAATCGAATAATCGATTTTGTTGCACACCCCTTCTCATTATACGCTGCCATAATAAATTTAAATATTTTATGTCTATGTGAAACGACTTGTGCAACTACTTATGTTCACTACGTCCCATGCAATATGCGCTTTGAAATTATTTCCTACACTGCGCCCGCCTACTAGATAGGTACTGACCTGCACTGCTGCGTCGCCTGCTTTTCAATGTGCGCCGGGGTTAGAGCAAGTATAGGCATTTTTTACATAAGGATAAAATCGGTAAATATCTAACATATACGTTTATCGAGACAAAATCAATGATTTTTTAATAATTATGTATTTTGGGGCGTAGATTTATGAATCTGAACGCCGCATTATGGGTTATTAATATTGAAATATAAAATTACTTTATCTTTTAAAAACTATCGATATAATACAAACGTGTAAGGTAATCACTTAATTTTGTTGTTATTAAACAAACTAAAAACACGACGACGAATCATTTTTCAGCAAATTTTAGAAACAAAACCTTAAAAACAATTTTCTATCCTCAAAGTCTGATAGGTTTGCAAGCACTAAAAATGCCAGAAATCACTACCTTTTTTCCCAACTTGATCAAAAATTGAGAAAAAATTCCAATTTTTTCGCAAGAACGTGGGGCAAATTTTAGCTGTTTACACGTAAAAATATTTTAAAGCCCAGACCTGTTCATTTTCCCATTCGCCAAATGATAATGTTGCAGAGCGCATGCCTAATCCGGTGTAGCTTTGTTTACATGCGTAAGGCCATAAATTTGCGACTTTCATGATTATTGTTAACATATCGCAGAACACTGCGATATGATATACATCTCTCTTTTCTTTCCATATTCGCGAATTTTTTCTTCGGAAACGGTTGGAGCTAAACGATTCAAACTTTCTGGATGTAGAGAGGAATAGTAGGGGCACGTTCTGGGAGAACTTCCAATATACAGGGTGTACCGGAAAAAAGTTATTGAACATCAAAGTTGAAAAATTTGTTTTTTCGTTGTAGCGCGATACAGGTGGCAAAAATCATTTTAATCGATTTAAATTTCTTCGGCGTGTAGACGACGTTGGGCTACAAAACACTGTTGTTTGCAAACGCGATCGAGAGTTGGGAAGTCAATTTTTTGATTTTTTTTATATCAATGTAGGGTCATGTTGGATCGTTAATAAATCGAATTGGGTGCGTCCGACACACTTTTAGTTTGGATATTCGTTTAGGTCATCTCAAATACTACTTTTTTCAAATATATTGTTCTATACCTAACGGTAATAGAAATGGTCTAAAATTGTAAAGAAGCGAAATAAACTATTTTAGACACGATTTTTTTACGGTTTTTATGTTTTTTTCACACAAAAAACAACTTTGGATCGAAATGTTATATATCTTAGCCGAAAGAGCTCGTCAAACTTAAATAAAAAGTATTTTTTTTGTTTCTTCATCTTTAATACGGCAATAATATTCTCAAGCACGTAGCCAGGAAATGTATTCGGGGGGGGTCCGGCAGTGGCGTATTTCGGATTTTGATGAGGGTGGCCTTTCTTTCTTTCTTAAAAAATGCGCCGCAGGCAAAAAAATTTTAGGTGCCACGCCCTTTTTTTGACTCTCGAAACTTGGAAATTCTTAGTTTCGATAGCCTAACTCGAAAAAACGTAGATATTATAATATATAGAAAATATGAAAAAAAATTAATTTTCTGAGAATTTCGGGGGGGTCCGGACCCCCTGGTCCCCCCCCCCCCCCCGGCTACGTGCTTGTATTCTATATTATAGTTTATGTGGTCGGTGGCCTAGTGGTATATAATAGGTTACGACCTGTGGTCACGATGATCCCGGGTTCAATTCCAGGCGCGTCTTTTTATTTTTTTAATATTTCGTTATTTAGGTACTAAAAGTTTTTTAAATTTTCTTATTCTTACAGCGACAATCCTCGGTACGAAAAAAACGAACTTAAGTTGTGAAAAAACTAAATTTATTTTTTATCGCGAATTGAAATGATTTACAATAATTAGAGGTTGCTAACAAATGGTTTTGTCAAAAGAATGAAATCAAACGAACGAACTCGAACAGTGCCGAGCCCGAAGGGCTCGGCACAATAACATTTTCACCAATTTATCAGCTATCAATGTAAGAATAGTTTTTCCTTATGTTTAAATTGACTGAATATATCTTTTTATAGGACAAACTTGGAAAGTATATCCCACATTGCACATCTTTGCTGTGAGCCGGTGCTGACAGGTTCAATGTTAATATCAATGTCATAATATTAAATATCATATATTGCAGTAACGAAAAGTCGTAGCAAATCGAGCGAGACGGCATTGGAAATAGGGCGTCGAGCACTCGTCGATGCCGTCTCTGTCCCATTTCTTTTTATTTTGAAGTTTTGGTCGGTCCTTGTAATGACAATTTGGCGATATGTTTCCCCTTCACGTTCCGCAGGAATGTGAGGCAAAAAAAGCAATAGAAAACATAGAAAAAAAGAAAATAAGAAAAATACTTTTTTAATACAAAGTTTTAGTACTAATATTAGATGCACTCTCGGCTGACGATTAGCAATATGTACCCAGTCTAGTGTGCTTATCTAAAGGTAAACCTCTATGGGTTAATAACAAATAAAAATAAGCGAATACCTTAAACGGTTGTGTTATTATTTCGATAGTTTTTAAATAGATCAACTAAGTTCCAGCAGAGAGTAAATAGCTTACTATGCTTTGTATACGTCGTTAATTAAGATCACAGAATAGAAAACGTTTACGTCAACATACTCATCGTTGTATTATGACGTAAGCTGGTGCAAACCTAAGTTAATGGAACCATCGGTTGGAGATTCTCTAAACAAATTGGACGATAGATCTATGGCGACATAGAGTCCGCATAGCAACAAAGGTCCTATAATGGCTCCCTCTACTCCCATGCAGAATATTCCTCCAGCAATCGCTAAACCGGTTAGGTATGGATGACCACTAAAATAAATAAAGAATACAGAGTGCCACGATATTCTAGAAGACAAATAAAAGATTATTTCAAATAACTGACACTTACCCTTTTATCTCTTTATAGATTGTCGTGTCTACGACAGAGGTGGGTAGGAACTGACACCCGGCAAACAATATGGCAGCGATCCATCTGTCCTGAGACAGCCATAGATCTAAAATTCCTGGCACGCACGCCCAATAAGTGCCCAAAAATGGAACTGCGCCCAAAATTGTTGCAAAAGCTGAAAAAATTGCCGGAATGTATACACTGTGGCTCAAATCAAAGGATTACCTACACTTTTTAATCGTAAATATATTTTTTTATTTTGCACTGATTTAATTTATTTTTGAAGTAACGATGAACTAAAATCGTCTCAGTAAAATGTGTAATTTATATCAAAATATTTTGAACGGGGCCGAATTTACAGATTTGTTTTAAACAAACGTACGCTTATGTTCGTTGCAAACGGACAGTTTTATTTAATCCGTTTTTTTTTGTTAGTGACCTCAATGGTTATATGTTTGAATGGTTCTGGGTTGGATTAAGGTCAATAAAACAGCGTTGGAGATAAAGTATTAGTATTTGCCGACGTTTTTTTTTATTTAAATTTGAGATTATACTTTCGTTTTTTTGGTAGTTTAACGTATCGGAAATACTCCAGTGTAGGCCTCATTTTAAAAGATTTTAAAAATCAAGAAATACAACTTTTTTTGTTCAATGATGTACTAAAATAATGCAGTTATCATTTGAAAATTTGAGCCTATTTAAAATATGATGGCAGTATCCATGACCGTAATTAAATATCAGAGTATCCATGACTGTTATTGAAATAATAAACAATGTACTTTTTTACGTTTTTTACGCTTCGTGACAGCTAATCAGTACACAATAGCAGTCTTAAGTAAAGAGGATCGAATTCTTATCAAATATTTTCGACAAAAACACAATTACGGTGCAAGAAAAATTATATTAATAACCTATGGTGAAGGCGACTGCATTCGGTGATAGAAAATCATGGTGGTCATATTCATAATGTTATCCTGTGAATGTTTAGACATACCCACTGTCGATTTTAAGTGATATTTAGTTTTGATGGCAATAATTGTTAATAATAATAAATTTGTTAATTAAGATTGAACAAAAAAGTTCTATTTCTTCACTTTTAAAATGAGGCCTACACTGGAGTATTTTCGATAGTTAAACTACCAAAAAAACGTATCATCTCATGTTTAAGTAAAACAGTTTTCGTTTGCAACGAACATAAGCGCAGGTTTGTTTAAAAAAAACTGTAAATCCGGCCCTGTTGAAAATATTTTGATATAAATTAAACATTTTATTGAGACGATTTTAGTTCATCATTACTCCAAAAATAAATTAAATTAGTGCAAAATAAAAAAAAATATTAACGATTAAAAAGTGTACTCCTTTAATTTGAGCCACAGTGTAGAGGCATTCATTTAAATAATTAAATATCAGAGTGTTATGGAAATGATTTATTATATTTAACTTTCTGATCCGTATTTTGGTTAGCTCGCTAGGTGGTCGATAGATGCGCTCTTCGTTAGCGAGTCGATTTTTTCATAGAAATTGTGACGTTTTCTATCGTTTATTTATAAAAAAACACTTTTTTAATAATTTTTTCCTAATATTATTGACAATTAATAACGATAAATCATATGAAAGTAGAGTTGGCTTTGTGCCGGGGCATAAAACGGTATTCTTCCGATAAAAAGTTCACAAAAAAACAAAGAAATCGGTGAAAACCACCAAAGTATTTTTGCAGCTCCAAAGGGGTAAGTTTATTTAGCTTATTAACTGTAATAACACTAATTTACAGCCAATTTGCGACTGTAATGTAAAGGTTAATTTTTGGGCTATATGCAAAAATGATTGTAAAAACTTTTACACGTAAGATTTTTGAGCAGGATTAAATGTGTTAATCCAAATAGCGTTATGGAAACCGCGACCAATGCATTGCGATCGGCCTGCTACCCTCAAGTTCTCCATAGTTAGAACAAATGGTCTTGGCGTTATATAAAAAGCTTATTACATAAAAAAAAAACTGACTAGCTTATGCACAAAAACAAATACTAAAATAAGTAACAATACCTGACGATAAATACACAATCTTTACATTGAAAAGGTTGTGAATAAACCATGTCCACATTCCATAAAAGGCCGCCATTTTGAACGATGCCGAGAATACGCTGTTTATGGCCGCCTCCAGAGCATGGCCGAACCTTCTTCCACTGGGTGAAAATTTCGTAAGTAGCTCCACTGGTTTGTAATAATCTCCACTCGAGTTAAGGAGATAGAAAAGCGTTGTTAAAAAGACAATCTGAAAATTGAAATAAATGTCTGCTTCAAATGTTGCTAATACTCCACTGGTGTGGATGAGGTACCTGTCAGTGTTATACGGTGTCTGAGATCATTAGCGCTTCCATAGCGGATACAATGAATGTTTTGAGTCTGGTGTTTCCTAACAAACTAAAGTTGGCTTAAGTAGTGCCCATTTATAAGAATGGAAACCGAAGTGATATTTCAAATTATCGACCAGTGTCCATCTTATCCGTTTTCTCGAAAATTTGAGTGTGTGAGTGAGAGTGTTTTATGTTAGATTGGTGGACTATTTTATTAAAAATAATTTATTCTATGCTAGTCGACGTGGCTTTCTGCCAAAGCGGTCCACGATAACAGCCATTTTTCAGTCGCTTAACAATATAATAGAACAAACAGATAGAGGAATGATGGTATCAGGTCTATACTTTGATTTAAGTAAGGCGTTCGACTTGATTGATCATGACATATTGTTGCAGAAGTCAAGCGCGGATCCAAGGGGGGGGGGGTCATGGGGGTCATGACCCCCCCAAAACAGAAAAAAAATGGATTTACTGTTTTGACTACCTCTGCAGCTCTCTCAATTTGTTGAAGAATACTTTCGTAGGGCCATATACATTCCTTTATTAGATTCAATTATTGCCGACCTAAGTGAGAGAATCTCTCCAGATGTGCTGGCTTTATTTGAATGTTTTTTTACCTAAAATATCTTATATGGAAGCAGACATACTGACTGTAAAAGAAATTGTTAAAACGTATAAGCAACTTTCAAATTATCCACCGGTTTCTGCGGTAGTGGCAGAATTTCAATTATGGATTGCTAAATGGAAACGTGAAGTAAAAAATGGCTGTAAAATACCTGAATTACTTCCCCATAATAATTGATAATTGTGATTTATTCCCCAATATTAAGATTCTTCTTCAAATACTTGCTACACGGAAAGGTCCTTCTCGACTCTACGTCGCGTTAAAACGTGGCTTAGAGCAAGCATGGTAGAGGAACGCCTCACTGGCTTGGCTTTGTTGAACATTCATAAAAATATAATCATCGACGTTGATGAAGTTACAACCATATTTTAAAATAACAAACAAAGAAAATTAGAATTCGTGATTTAAGAATCAATGCCATGTTATGTATATTTTTTATTTTATTTTATCAAGTGTAGAATTTTTTTGTTCTTAATATTGGGGAATAAATGGGGTTTAACTAAAATTTTTACTTGGTTTTAAAAGTAAACACACGACTATTTATATACAGGGTGGCCCATTAGTGCGAGGAAGTCCAATATATCAGTTGTCAACAGAAATAGCAACAAATATTAGACATAAAAGCTATATGATGCGTAGAGACGCATATTTTAAAAATATTTTGAGATATACAGGGTGACCCAAAAAAGCAGAGCAGCAAAAAGGTAAGTTTTTTAAATGGCAACCCCCATTTTTTTTTAGGGAATTAAATTCAGCATGAAATTTAGCATATATTAGAGTATCCTAATTTTGTGTACGTTGCGGCGTTGCCAAGCTATATATAATTTACTAAAAAATCCAAGAAAAACCACCTAATCAAAACTTCTTTAAAAAAAATGAATCGATTTGATATTTTAATACATGGTTACGGTTTTGGATACCTGAGGGACGGTAGATTGATCTTATTAAGGAAATCTGACCATAATTTATACAGGGTATTTTTTACAGATGTGCCAATATTGCTATATTTAAAGTATCAAATATTCATTTTTTTAAATGGGACACTCTGTATAATAATGGGTCATGTTGTTAAGTATTTTATGCCCTATAAATTTGCAACAATAACTCATGTCCTAAAATCTACCGTTTTGTCACAATTTTGAATTTTATTTGAAAATGCAAAAATAGCATCTTTTTTTTCTTGGTAGGCCATGATTCAAACAAAAGTGGATATAATCACATGTCAAAATAATGCTTTAAAAATACCGTGGTTCATATTAAGTTTCTAATTTGTAATATTGACGCGTTATCAAGAAATTATAATGAATTTTTTAAAAGAAGAACTTGTTAATATGGTTTTTATATTAGGCGCCAGTGACAAGAACTGTTTATTAGCCACTAGGCTTTATTATGTGTCCTTTCCAGAAAGAAGACAACCAAGAAAAGAAGCGTTTGAAAAATTGTTGGAACGTTTTATTCGGACCGGGAAAGTGGATTACGAAAATACTGAGAGAAGCAAAACGGCCAATACAGAAGAAAATCAATTAACCGTTTTGCTTAAAGTTACAGAAAATCCGCATACTTCCCATCGGGTCATTGCAAATGAAACTCATATAACACGGCAAACAATTCAGAGAGTTTTACATGATCAAAAAATGCACCCGTATCACATTCAGCTTATGCAGGAGTTAAATGACCACGATTTTGGTGCAAGAGTAGTTTTTTGCGAATGGGCCCAACGAAAAATTCAACAGGAAAGATTATTTTTTAATTATGTGTTATTTACTGATGAAGCCACTTTTCACAAAAATGGAAATGTTAATCGTCACAATTTTCATTACTTTTCATCAATAAATCCACATTTTATTAGAACCCATAGCCAAACAAGATGGTCTTTAAATGTATGGGGTGGTATCGTTGGAACTTACGTTATTGGGCCCTACTTTTTTGAGGAGAGAGTAACTGGTCAAGTATATCTGCAGTTCCTTCAAAATGAGTTACCACGTCTAACCAATGCTTTACCAAATTACATTAAAGAAAGAATGTGGTATTTACATGATGGAGCTCCAGTTCATCATACAGCAGTAATCCATGAGCATCTAAACAACGCTTTTCCTAATAGGTGGGTAGGAAGAGGTGGACCATTTCAGTGGCCCCCTCGATCTCCAGATATGACTAAAATGGACTTCTTAGGGGTTATGTGAAAGAACAAGTATATAAAATTGCTCCGACGACTAAGGAAGATATGAAACATCGTATAACGGAAGTTTTTATAAACATTGACCACAATATGCTAAACGAAGTCAGTCGATCATTTGAAGAACGTATAGAAGCATGTTTAAATAACAATGGCGGACATTTCGAACATTTATTATAGTATCATACTTTAAAATATTTACAGACACACACGTGTGTGTGTGTGTGAGAGGGTGTGTGTGTGTGTGTGAGGGTGTGTGTGTGTGTGTGCATAGAAACCCGATATTTACCCGTTTTAACTCTTTATTAGAACGAGATAGGATCCCTGCAGAAATCGGAAGGAGTTCAGAGCCTTCAGAGCAGCTTGGCTGTTCGACAGGATATGTATCTTTTGGTCATGGTAGCCCTTTTCAAGATTCTTTTGTATGCATGCTTGTATCGCATGAACTTCTGCTTGGTATACTGTGGCGTAGTTTCCCAGGGGGATGCTGATCTCCATTCTGGGTCTTTCCCCAAATATACCAGCGCCTACTCCGTTGGCCGTTTTCGATCCATCAGTGTACCAAACTAGGCCATTGTCCAGCGACGGAGATTTTCCTTTGAACCACATATCAGAGGTCGCACCTGACATTAAACGGTTTTGTAAAGTTGTATATCGCTTTCATGCGATCGGTTTGCATCTCCAGGAGCTCGTCGTTGATAAGGTCCGTGGCTCTTGTGTGCCCTATTTTCTCGGGGCGTTGTTTCCATTCCCCATTTGCTTTCATCCTAGAAGCGGTGCAGTTGGCCTCCATTTTGATGTGTATATCTAGTGGTGTTAGTCCTAGTATGACTTCCATTGCTGCGGTGGGGGTGCTTCTCATTGCACCGCTGATGCACAAGCAGGCCAGCCTCTGTACGCTGTTGAGTTTTGTGGCTGTCGTGATTTGCTGTGTCTTTGTCCACCAAACTACAGACCCATAATATGTCATCAGAGGTCTGATAACTGTGACGTATAACCACAGCACCATCTGCGGTTTGAGTCCCCAGGTTTTCCCAAACAGTCTTCTGCATCTCATTAGACACATTTTTGCCTTGTTTAGGTTATTGTTAATATGTTGGTTCCATGTCAGTTTCGAATCCAGGGTTAGTCCTAGATATTTGATTTCGCTGACTATTTTTATCTGTTCACCAAAGATTTTTAGGTTCTTATAGTTCCCTGCCTGTCTTCGTTTGGTGAATGGCAATGTTGCAGTCTTAGCAGCGTTGACTTTGAGGTTTACCTTTTCGCACCAACGTTGCACGATGTTTAGTGCTCTTTGCATAAGCTCTGCTAGTATAGTGGCATGTGTACCGATGATGAGTATTACCACATCGTCTGCATAGCCTTGGGCGTAGAAGCCCTCTGCGTTAAGACATGCTAGTAACTCATCTACCACCAAGTTCCATAGGAGAGGTGACAATACCCCTCCCTGAGGACAACCTTGCGTTACATCGGCCCTTATAGAATCTCCCTGTAAGCTAGTTTTGACTTGCCGGTATTGTAGCATGTTGTGGATCCATCTTCGTGTGGTATCGTCGACTCCATGTCTTTTTGCGGCAGACAGCATTGCGAAACAGGAGGCGTAATCAAAAGCCCCCTGTATGTCAATGAAAACGCCTAGGGCAATTTCTTTGTGATATAGCGCTGTTTCGACCCTTGTTATTAGGTTGTGTAAGGCAGTTTCACAAGATTTGCCTAGTTGGTAAGCATGTTGATGTTCGTGAAAGGGTTTCTTTATGAGCGCCCGTCCCGTCTCTAATATGCCTGTCTATAAGTTTCTCTAGCGCTTTTAGTACAAATGAGGAGAGACTTATGGGTCGATATGCCTTGGCTTCGGTGTATGTTACACGTCCGGGCTCGGGAATGAAGGTGACATTTGCTGTTCTCCATGCCTCGGGAACATAGCCCATGGCTATGCAAGCTCGGTAGATTCTGCATAGGTGGGGTAATAAATACTCGAGTCCTTCTTGCAGGAGGATGGGATAGATTCCATCCGGCCCTGGAGATTTATAGGGTTCGAATGTCTCTATGGCCCACTTGATTCTTTCGTAGCTGACTGTTGTAACTGCAGTTTTCCAGTCTGCTTTCTTCGCTCTGTGCACAAGGTTCGTTTCGTGATGTTGAGTTTCCGGTTGTATAACCTTCGACCTCGGAAAGTGCACTTGGAGAAGAGTTTCAAGAGTTTTTTTACCGTTCATGGTATATTCGCCTGTTGGTTTTATTATTGTGCCAACTGAGTTTGACGTGTCTTTAGCGAGAATTCGGTGGATGCGGGCCGTTTGGGAGGTTGTTTCCACCTACCCGCAGAATTTCCTCCATGAGTCTCGTTTGGTTTTTCTTAGGGCTTTGTTGTACTCAGTGAGAGACCGGGCGTATTTGTCCCAATCGCCTGTGATTTTAGCTTTGTTGAAAAGTTTTCTGGTTTTTTTTCTCAGGTCTTGCAGGTGTCGATTCCACCATGGTACTTCCCTTTTTTTTCCCGTGCTTTTAGAGGACAGTTTTCTTCATACGCTGTTGTAATGGCGTCCTGATGCTGATCCACAGATAAGTCTATATCCACGGTACTTTGCAGATTGGTTTTAACAGAAGTCAGACCCTGTTTCAGTTGACCCCTATATGATTCCCATTCGGTATTACGCGGATTACGGTAGGGCGTTACTTCCCCACTGCAATTCTGAAGTACAAACTCATGTGTCTGTGATCGGACGCAGACGGTTCGTTCGATAGTCGCCAGTTTAAAACGAACTTTTTGGACAAAACTACTAAACTTATTGTACTGTATTGGTATAATACGAAAAACACCTAAATCTCCTCCAATTAGTCGATTTAAGCATCTTAAAATAATTTTTCCCAAAATGATTTATTTCTCGTTAGGGTTAATTTTTTAAAACGAACTTTTTAGACAAAACTCCTAAACTTATTGCGCTGTCTTGAGTTTATACAAAAAAAATCACAAATTTCATTTATTTAGTTGCTTTTATTACCGTAGAGACCTTCAACCCTCTTTCTCACTAAGGTATTTCGTCGGCGCGGCTATTGGCTCAATCTTTTCTCCAGGCACATAGCTCTCATCTCTCTGGACATTAGTAAGACAAGGCTCCGCGATAAAATCTTCCATACTATCGTTGCCGGCATCAATAACTAGTATTTCCGATCTTCCAGTCGTCATTGAACAGTGGACTGAACATTTTTTCACATCATCATTGTTGTTAGGCGCCAGGATCTTTTACTAAGATAAAAGATGCCAAAACTTTTCTCGTCAAAAATCGTATGTACCGCCACAAACTCACTAGGCGTATGATCTTAGCGCCACAGTGTTTGCGGTATATCCTGCAGCGGTTCTGTCACAAATCAAAAAATGTAAATTTTCCTCGAAAATTATTCTAAGTCCACTCTGTAATGTGGCTTTTTATTTTAAAGAAAATCTATCTATATAAAATATCGGTTCTTTCGGTGGACGGATGGAAAATATGTTTCCAACGGTATCTCGGGCGCCACCCCTTGGATTAATGTGGTAAGGGGCCCACGATGCACCAGGTAGCTTGTTACAGTGGAGAAAATTAAACCAGGCGTTCAACTACGCAATAAGCGACTAACTTTAAGCCTCCTGAAAGAAACAGTTTCGGAGAAGGAAAATAAAACAATCGGTGCGGTACAACATCTTGTATTATCAATCAAATCTTGGTACATTACAATGTGTTTAAGTGAGATATAATGAATGCGGTGAAATGATATGAAAGAGAGAGAAGGAAAAGTATGCGTGTATGTTCGTGTCAAATCGGTCTTAATGAAATGAAATGATCCGGCTATTCTACTAATATCGGTTTTGAATAATGCGCATGTTATCAAATTCGCAAGAAACGCGGCTGTTGTCTCAGCGGTAAACGGTCGCGGTCGGTAGCAGGCAATAAGTGAGGTTTGCGGTTAACTTTATCAGGTTCGGTCAGTGGAAAAAGGTAACGCGGTACGTGGACTTGCGGCTGTGCTTTAATGAACGCGGTTTGTTTGTGCTATCTACGGACAGGTGTGCGGTATTTGCGAAGACGGGCGCGGATTTTAAACATCAACTGAGGCGGTCGGAAAAGTTAACTAAGCGGTAATATGACCAATGGTCGGTGGTGGTTCGGTAAGACGTCGTTTCCCTGCGAGTACGCGGGTAAATATATCATATTGAAAGTAAACTTGCGGCCGGACGCGTTCTGGTATTGAAGTAATGTGTAAGACGGAGAAGTTATTATGTTTGAGACAGTGACGGTAAATGTGTGTAAGACAAACACGGTGTGTGAGGGTGTGTATGTTTTGCTATAATTATGGAACTTTGTGTGTACATACTCCTGAACTGTGGCATATTCACGAATTGTGGCATCTTACACGCGGTTCCATAATTTTAAAATTTAATTTCCGACATTGCCGAGGGTATACTTTTAATCTGAGTTATGTTTTAAAGTAATTGTGGTATTTCCTCTATCCCATATAATTTTAAACGACATGTAGGAAACATTATACAAGATATAGGCATTTTTAAAAATAATGTGTAAGGTGCCACAATTTAGTGTATAGCTGGTCTATACACTTAAGTATTTGTGGAACCTAACTATGATCAATACAGTAGCGCCCTCTATTTCCAATGTTGAAGTCGTTGCGCTGTTGTCATTTTTATTATAATCTGAATATATTTAACTAGCATTTAAGAGCGGGTGTGCACCTAAGATGCCATAAATGATTAAAATATTTGAATAACTATGGAACTGTATATGGACTATAGGAACGTCCAGTTTTTTGTAAATTATATTATATGGGATAAGTGAATTATTTACACACGTTGCTTGAGGAAAGAATGGTATTTATAAAATCTTAGGATTTATTACATTTAAAAATATTATGGTTTGGTACATATTTGATGTAACAAATAAAAAATAAACATGTGTTTTAACCCATTAAGTACTAGCGTTCCATATAAGGCACGCAAAACAACGCATCATAAAATGTTTAAAAAAAAATAGTTTAATTTCAAAAACTCTCCTTAGGTCGATGTTTTCAGGTTATTAAGTATTTCGGTAATGTTTCATATCAGTTTTAACGTCGAGTAAACAAAAAGAGTTCTTTAAAAACTATTTGCTCCATTCGGCTGTCTGGTGCATACACGAAAATGGCGCGTCAAGAGTGGTAAGTACAGATTTTGGTGGTTTTACAAATATTTAGACTGAAACTAGTAATGTTTTCGTAAACATTGGTGTACCGAACATTGATTTTTATTGATAGAATAATTTATAATATTTTGGTTTTTCTTAATTTCGCATTTTATTCTGCTGTTCCTTATATGGAACGCTAGTCCTTTAGGGTCCGTAAAACTTCTAATGAAAAAAAAATTAAATAAGTGATTTAAACATTTATTTGGATGATATAATCAATAAAACAAGTTTTTTTATTTCATTTAGTATGAAAATCAACAAAGCAGTCAATACATAGTCCTACGTCACATTTGCGACACTGTGTGCGCACATAACTACCTTTATGATTTTGTCCGGAGCATCGTCGGCGTTTGTTGTTGGGGATATATTCCACCAAATGATTTTGCTGTTTTTCAACAGTTTCTAGAATCTCTCCAGATATACGGCTTGATGAAAAAAATCATTTGGTGGAATATGTCCCCAACAACAAACGCCGACGATGCAATATAATAAAGGTAGTTCTGTGCGCACACAGTGTCGCAAATGTGTCGTAGGACTATGTATTGACTACTTTGTTGATTTTCATGCTAAATGAAATAAAAAAAATTGTTTTATTGATTATATTATCTAAATAAATGTTCAAATCACTTTTTTAATTTTTTTTATATTAGTAGTTTTATGGACCCTAAAGGACTAGCGTGCCATATAAGGAACGGCCGCCATCTTGAAAATAACAAAATAACATTGAATAATTTGACCTAAAACGTATTTGTATTGCTAATTAAAGTATTAAAATATAATTTGTTCCTTAAAATTTCGAATATGAAAAACTCAGGCCTTAATGGGTTAAAACCGATTTTAGAATAATAAGCTTAAAATAAGAATATTGACAAACCTTGGCATATAGCATCAATTCCAGTTTAAATCTAGACTTTTCTTTAAATTTTAGTACCACTTATATATATGTATATAAGTTATGGACCCAATGATCCATAAACATCATTAACTTATTATACAATTACCCGGCTTTAATAACAACATGAACATGCAATGGATGAACAGGACAGTGACCGGCACCGTCAGCAGTTTTTCAACATAAACATAATAGAAAATTAGAATCAATCGTTTGAAAAATCAATTAGTCTGAATTTAATTCTGTAACGCAAAACTTGTCTTTTTTAAAATAAAAATTTGTTTTTTAAAAACTTGTTTCGAGAAGTTAATTAGTTAACTGGCGCAGTCGCATTAGTAGGATACTCAAACGGCCTTAAGCACATAAGTCCGGTTCGTTTCTACGATTTATTGAGTAAAGAACATTTTTCGGGAGTTTCGCGAAATTTTAGACTTTTCGTCGCGTTCCGCAAACTCGTTTCACAGTGGTATAGTTGGGTGAATTGAGTAGCCTAACGAGAAGCAGCATCTTGGGGCTAAATCCTCGAAGCACATCGGAGATCTAAGCAACAATCCAAGCATATGGACAAGATACTGGTACTACTGTAAGTAATTTATGTCATTTAGAGGGTCTTTAAACCTTTCAAAAAAAACAAGTTTCTCTGATTACTCAGACACAAGTACAGATTCTGATTCAGACTCAATTGCTAACTTGTATCGCACAAGATCCCCCTTGAAACAAAAACCTAAGCCAAAAAGGCGTATTTTTGTAAATCATAATTCTAAAAACTGTAATTTAAATATGTCTTTAAAACCAGAATATCTGGGTATGATCCCAGAATTTCACGGTGAAACAGAACTTTTGCCGCGATTTATAAGTATTTGTGAAAAATTAGTAGCAAAATTTTATAACAACAATGATTTAACAGATTTCCAAAATGAATATTTAATGTCAAGTATTTTAGCTAAAATTAAAGGCGAGGCCGCCCTCAATATATCTTCATGTTTAATAAACACTTGGAATGATTTAAAATTAGCGCTTCTCAATGCTTACGCTGACAAGCGTGATATTTACACATTAAATATAGAAATGACAGAATTGAAACAGGAAAATGAGAGCCATTTTGATTTTTACAATAAAGTGCAACAATTATTACATTTACAAATTTCATTTATTTCAACTCATTTTAATGCAACTGAGGCTCCAATATTGTCTCAATACTGTCGTAATCTAGCACTTAGGGTTTTATTACGTGGGTTAAAAGAGCCTGTGGGGTCATTAATGCGCACTAAAAACCCGGATAACCTTAATACCGCTTTAAGTATGCTAACGAATGATTTCCAAATTGAAACTATTTCGACCAATTTACAAAAAATAAAATTTCCCCAGAATAAAAATAACAAAATAGTAAATCAATTTAAACCTAGACCAGTAGCCCCATTTCAAATAACAAACTTTCCGAATAATACCCAAAATTCATCTATGTACACACAAAAATTTCCAAATTATAACAACCAACCTCATTTTAATACAAATTTGGGACAGAGACCTAACGTTTTTAGGCCTAACCAAAATACTAATTTTCCAAAACCTAGTCCCATGACAGTATCAACAAGAAACACCCTTAGACCACAAAATAGTTTTTCTCAAAATGGAACACAAAATTTCCGACAAAATTTTACAACCAATCAAAATCAACCAAAATTTATTGTTGAAGAACTCTTTAACATTGATGATCAAAGCAATACTAGTAATCAATATGAAATTGGAAATCAATACGACGAATTAAACGTTCAACCTTCTATTGAACACCCTGAAGACAACGATTTTGCCAATAATGAACAGTTTTTTCAGGCATCGGCCTCGAGTCCCGAATACCCAACCTAGAACTTATGAATCTGTCAAATACTGAAAGTAAATTACCATATATTATTTATCCTGAACTTAACCTTAAAATGTTAATTGACACTGGCAGTACTAAATCTTTCGTAAAACCCGATATCGCTAATAAATTTTTTCGAAAATTTATTCAACAAGATCCTTTTAAAATCACAACCGCTCATGGGAGTTCTGTCGAAAAATTTAGTACCACTATCCCATGCTCAAAAATTTTCAAAACAGATCACAAGCCGCTAAAATTTTATATTTTTAATTTTCATAAAAATTTTGATTGTTTGTTGGGAATAGATAATTTGAAGTTTCTTAAAGCAAATGTAGATTTAGAAAAAAACCTTCTAATAACACACAAAACGGAAATACCACTACTTTTTTATGACTTATCCGTCTCGACAAATTGTATCACGGTGCAGCCGAGATGCGAACAAATTGTGAAATTTGGAGTCAATGGTATCCAAAACGGCGATATTTTAATCCCTCATACAAAAATCGGCGAATTAGAAATTCCAGAACGCATAACTGCGGAAAATAATAATCATGCCATTTGCTCAATCCTAAACTCGTCCAAGACGCCGAAAACAATCGAAAAATCGGTATCGTATGACGTAATTGAACTCAATAATTTCGGAATTCAAACGGAACAATGTAATAACTATAAAAAATTTACTGCCGAAAAGGTGAAATTTGATATCTCTAAACTTAGGACAGATCATATGAATCCTGAGGAATTTGATTACGAGATTTTACAGAGAGGTTACAAAAAAGGGAGTTTAAACAAAAACGCGGACGCATTGTCAAGAATTGAAATAAACGCGAACGAGACACAAGCAAAAACCGACTCCATATTTACCCTCAACGATTATATTCAAAATTTTAATGAATCTTTTACCAGACAAACACGACCATATTTCCAAAATGACATTGTAACAACAAACAGACATTCACGACAAGATAACCAATCAGTTATCGTAGAAACCGGAGACCTAGACAATCCAGAAAACGTAATGGATGCCACTGTACATTCTAACGATGAACATCCGATAGTAGGTATCCCAATAGTAGACTGTCCTGTAAATTTCGGAAAAAACCAGATTATTATCTCTGAAGTAAATTTTTCCCCTGCCGAGCCGACGATAGTAAAGTTATATAATACAAAACAAAGAGTTCTCGTTCAATTTTCGAAAAATAACTTTGATCAAGACGTAATAAAATTTATTAAAGAACATATTATACCGAAAACTAAATATCATTTATACTTCGAAGACCCTATATGCGAAAAATTTAGCACTACCTTACAAAAATATTTTAAGAATTCACAAGTTGAGATGATTAAATGCTCGAAAAAATTAACAGACATTCTCTCCGACGACGACATTAAACAAACAATACAAAACCACCACGAAGGAAAAACAAATCACCGCGGTATAGAAGAGACAACTAATCGAATTAAAAGCTTGTATTATTGGCCTAACCAGCAAAATTCCATTCAAACCTATATAAACTCTTGTGACATATGTCAAATCACTAAACACGATAGACACCCTCTTAACCTACGATACAATATTACCCCCACTGCTGTCCGGCCCTTCCAAATATTACATGTTGACAGTCTTACTCTCGAAAACTGCAAATTTTTGACAATTATCGACTCATTTTCAAAATATGCCCAAGCTTATAAACTAAACTCTTCGCAAGGTATTGAAGTAGCAACAAAACTTATCAATTTTTTTTTCGCATCATCGTATCCCAGATCAAATCATCTCCGACAACGGACCAGAGTTCCGAAATTCTGTAATTCAAGAATTATTAGCTGTCCACAAAAATAAAATCCATTTTATAAGTTCTCAACACCCAGAATCAAACGGTTTAATTGAAAGATTTCATTCCACCCTTATCGAACATATTAGGCTTTTAAATAATCAAAAGGAATACAAAAATGAACCGATTGACAATAAGGTATCTTATTCGATTTTGGCCTATAACAACACTATACATTCTGTTACAAAACTGAAACCATGCGAAATTATAAATGGTCATTTGGACACGAACTCGCCCTTTAATCTAGAATTAAACAAACAACTTATAAATAATTTTGTCTCCACTCATCGCGAAAAAATGAAATTAATCTACGGTAAATTAAACACGGATATACAAAAACAAAAGGAACTTGTAATAAATAGGGCTAATGAAAATAGAGAAGACCTCCCTAACATACCCGAACAAGTACTTGTTCGTAACAAACAAAAACAAAGCAAAACGTCCAATAAATACAAACCCGAAAAAGTAAAAACTATTGACAAATTCCTTAAAACCGCGAAAACCTCTACAACCCATGGCAACACTGCCAATAAAATTCACTTATCAAATATTAAAAGGCCTAGAAAAAAAACTTATACCTTTCGAAATATTTCAGGTTCCTCACCATCGGACAAGGAACAGAAATAAAGAACATTACACAAAACCTGGGCATTTTACCAGTAAACCTGGGGCCCGCAAAACTTCAAAGGACGGAACATACATTTTTACACTATTACAACTTAGAACCCTTATACGCGCAGTTTAATAACCTTAACTTACAATTCGACGACCTTAAACTTGTTTTCAGTAATAATTCACTTATTAAGAGCGACCTTAGCGATTATTATAGTATTGCTAACTATAACCAAAGACTAATTTATGAAAAAATAGAAAATATTAGAGTGCATTATAGTAATCGTACAAAGAGAGGGTTGATTAATGGGCTAGGATCCATAATAAAAGGGATAACAGGCAATTTAGACGCTAATGACGGTGAAAAAATTAACAGAATTCTTAATCACTTAATTACGCAATTGTAAAAAACTTTAATGAAACCATTAAAAATATACAACACAACGAATATGTTTTAACCTCTAGAATATACCAACTAAACCAAATTTTTAAGGACAGTGCTACTCGCCAAGATTTGCTCTTTGCAAAAGATCTATTAAATCAACTTGTTATATTATATAATGCAATCCTAAATACTCTACAAGATGTCGAGAATTCTATTACCTTTTGTAAATTAAAAATCTTACATCCAAGCATAATAAAGTCAAAAGATCTGTTTTACGAATTACAAAAAATTCAAAAACACTATAATAACCAACTACCATTTGAATTAATATTCGAAAATATACTTGATTTCGAGAATATTTTAAAAATTAACTGCAAGATCGGTTACAACAAAATTTCTTACTTTCTTTCGCTACCAATTGATTTTGAAACAAACTTTAACCTATATCAATTTATACCTATCCCCACTGTACACGAATCAGAATTTGTAACTGTTATTCCTAACGTAAAATACCTCTTAAATTCACAATCTGATAACATTTTTAAACCTCTAAGCGACATATGTACCCATGGTAAACCGTACCACTGTCCCAATTCTCTGCAGAATACAAATAACGTGACATGCGAAAAAGAAATCCTTTTGAGCCAAAACACAGAGAAATGCACCTTCATAAAACTTAAAATCCCAGAAAACCACATAGAAATTATTCCAGAACTGAACCAATATTTAGCCGTTTTTCCGACCCCAGAAAAGATGCAAATCCACTGTGAAAACCAAATAGAAACCAAAGAACTAAGAGGAATATTCCTTATAAAAAAAGGTTCTTGTACCCTTATATTTAGAAAACAGGAACTCTTCTTTCAAGAAACCAGCTTTGGAAGTCCATTAGTAATAAATACACCAAACATGAAATTTGGAACAGTAAACCAGCCCAAATTTGAAATTGAACTAAAAAAATTAAATTTCGAGATACCTCACTTCAGCCCAATTATCCCCTATGAGAATACTGTAAACAAGCTGTATACACCCAGCATATGGACCATCACCTTGTACATACTCCTAATAGGTACAGTTATTGGTTATGGAATAAGAAAACGCAAGAACATAGCAAAAGTTATTCAACACAAAAGCAAAAGTGAAAATACAAGGTCATCTTCCGAAGAAGTTAAGCTAAATCTTCCTGGCGATGCCTCATTCTAGGAGGGGAGGAGTTATGGACCCAATGATCCATAAACATCATTAACTTATTATACAATTACCCGGCTTTAATAACAACATGAACATGCAATGGATGAACAGGACAGTGACCGGCACCGTCAGCAGTTTTTCAACATAAACATAATAGAAAATTAGAATCAATCGTTTGAAAAATCAATTAGTCTGAATTTAATTCTGTAACGCAAAACTTGTCTTTTTTAAAATAAAAATTTGTTTTTTAAAAACTTGTTTCGAGAAGTTAATTAGTTAACTTATATACAGCGTGTTCGTGGATTTGCTTGCCAAATGGAAGACTTCTTTATTATCAATTTTTCGAAAAAAAGTTATTCTTAATAAAAAGTTTTGCTTTTTAAATTATTAAGATTGGCATAAGAATTTCTTTTTAATGTTGTACATGGTGTCTCAAAAAACGAAAAACTTTAATTCTAAATGTGAAAAAACTTTATACCAATATTTATTAACCGGCAAATTGGAAAGCGCGAAAAGAGCATTAAATCGTCAACTAATTTGTAGTATACAACGCAATGATAAAGTTTTTTTTGAATAGTTACTTAACATTTTTGATAAACAATATGGATAAATACCATCGCAGTATTTATTATTAAGCCATCAATTTACTATTTGCAGGTTAATTTAGTACACAGAGTGATTAAAATATTTAGATAATTTACTTATTAATCGATATTGTTTATCAAAGATGTTAAGTAACTATTTAAAAAAAAACTTTATCATTGCCCTGTATACTACAAATTAGTTGACGATTTAATGCTCTTTTCGCGCTTTCCAATTTGCCGGTTAATACATTTTGGTATAAAGTTTTTTCACATTTAGAATTAACGCTTTTTGTTTTTTGAGACACCATGTACAACATTAAAAAGAAATTATTATGCCAATCTTAATAATTTTAAAAGCAAACCTTTTTATTAAGAACAACTTTTTTTCGAAAAATTGATAATAAAGAAGTTTTCCATTTGGCAAGCAAACCCACGAACACGCTGTATAAAAAAAATATAATAAAAAAGTAGTGCCATGTGCAAACAGTTTTTTAATTTAATTTTTGTTTAATTCATAAATAATAAAAATTGTTTCAACATAATCCAAACCATTTATTTTTATAACTTCACAACTATAACAAGAACTTAAAAAATAATATATGGTAATCCAATGCTTGCACACAGGTAACCAAAAATCACCAGCATCGCATAATTATAAAAGTAAATTCCTTTTAAACCTAATAATTTTTTTTGTAAAATTTATGAAAACAACTTAATTAAAATAAACTTGTAAAATCTGCAGGAACTGCAATCTGCTAAATACTGAACAAAATAAGTTATTTTAGGTAGCCAGGATTCCAAAGGAAGGAGATAGGTATAGCTTATTTTTATGAGTATTTTCAGAAAAAATAAAAATACTGATAATAATATAGCATTTCAATGAAAACATATTAACATGAGTCTTTACCGACTCTGCTTTTTGCTGACTGTATAAATATTATCTTTGTAGGGAAGTTCTTAAACGATGTAGGTCTTTATTTTGCATTACCTCTTATAACCTAGTATAGTTCTATTATTATTAAACAATAATTAGTTTTTTTTAATCTTCTTAATTTTAGTAATTTGGTTTTTTACACAAAATTTTAAATCAGTCCATTTACGATTGTTGAGACGTGGATTTGCTTTCTGGCATGCTTCACAATCGGCTTTTCCTGGAACAATTTCATTTTTAATCTGTATTTTAAAATATTGGAAAACCGCCTTTTTATCTTCAGTATCCCATGGAGTGCTTTTGATGATTTTTTTACTTCCTAAAATTTAAGTGATTAAATTATTAAAAATAAACAACATAAAGAAACTGATTCACTAGTTAAAAACGGTAAAACTTTAACCATATCCTTAAGATAGTCCAACTGAACTTATATTTTTTTTTAAAGTTTTAGTTATTAAAACCTAATCCCAAATTTGCGGGAATCTATAGACAGTAACATACCGTAATAAAATTATGTAGGTATATTGCTTAAAAATCACATTTCATTTTCTTCGCTGTCTTAAATTAAAATGGTCTGAAGTCAAAAGAAAAGGTTTATTTTGATGAAACAACAAGGTAAGTAGTAGAATACGTTTTTACAAGTAATATCATATTTTTTGCCAATTTTCTGGTTAATTTTGATGAAAACTGTTTTTATTAGTTTTTCCATGTATAATATTTTATGATGTATACAAGCACTGACCTTTAGAGGTACCCTGTTTAGCTGTTTTGTATTTTTGTGTCGAGCCAATATTACTATTATCTGTGATTTCGGGCAAAATGTCGTAATCATCATTTCTCATTTCTGTAGATTCTTGCAAATCATAGTCAACCTCTTGGTTATCTTCATCTTCTTCATCAACTGGAGGTAATTCTAAAATTACATAAACATAGTCTCTAACAAATAAAGTAAATAAGTTATATAATAAATTTAAAAGAGCAATGAGGTAATTTAATAAAAAAAAATTGTCAAATCTCATAAAACTGGTTATAACTTTTAACAAGACCTTAAACTGGTCAAAGCCGGTCTAAAAACGAAAACAAAAATGCTATAAAAGAAAAATGTGTTTCCTTATTTGCTCTTGGACAGGAAAAAAATATTTTTAAATAAGTAGGTATTATTATCAAAAAGAAAGTTAAAGGCTACTCACTAATCCTAAAACAATTTTATATACCAAAAGTAGGTGGAAACGCATAATAAGTCTAAAATTATTAACACTTTTTGAAAAATTTAGGATTTAGGCTTTCAAGTTTTAAATGTAATAATCAAAACAGTGTATTTAAACTCCATTAGGTTTTTATTAAATGGTTTTTGTTTATGAAGGTACTTACACTTAAAACAAACATTTAAAAAGGATTTAAAAAAAACAAGAAAACACATATTTTTATGGTGAGAATTTATAAGACCAAAAAAAATAATGGCAACCGTAGTAGAAAAATACTGAGAAACAGGGACCGCTATTCATCGAAGTCTGCTTTTTAGAGAAAATGAGTTACCCCAACAATGGATACGAGTGTTTTTATTACGATAGCTATTATTTTTTTTGGGAATGACACAAGTCAGGTTCTAGATACCTGCTAGTTTAATATCCTTTAGCTGCATTCCTGCAAAATTGTTTACTTCACCATTATCCACTGCCATTAGGAGTCTACTAACTTTCGTTAGTTCAACAACATCTTCGTGCAATCTATAAAATTCTCGGTGGACCCTAATGTCATGGCCCAAATGCCGAGCCAACCAATCATATTCATTTTCTGATAAAGAAAATACTTGACATACTGTTGCAATGTATTTTCGTAATTTTGTGCTGGTAATAAGGTTCGGCTTTTCTAATTCTATTTCATTTACGATTTTCCTTAAAACATCAGGACCTCTCATAGATGTTAATGTTTGCAAACCTCTAGCAAATATGTAAGGATTTTTAGAATGGATTCCGACATTTTCTCCACGATGGCTGACTAGAATGTCAATGCCAGTCTTTGTCTCTTGAGTGAGAAGCACTGGAACGAATCTACCTCGTTTTCCAATTATATTTACAATAACGTGACGCTCTGCCAACTTTAACTCATAAGGAGTTAGTGCAGTCTTAAATTCTTCATTTGTTTGCTGTGACCATAAAGGACGTGTGTTGTATTGTTCCAAAGTCATTCTTGAGGCTTCTCCGGCTCGTCGTTTGTTAAATAAAATAATTCTGCACAGTATAAGCTTCGCAAGACGACTCCAATTCTCTGCTGTAGGGAATTTCATTAATTCTGTTTTGGCTTTTTCTAATTCTTTTTGGATGTAGGTATTACATTTTAAAAGATCACTGGTTACAGGCAAAAGTTGACCTGCATTAAGTTTTCTTTTATGTAATGACGACAAAGCATTAGAGGAAATTCTTATCTGCCACTCTAGCTCCATTAAGTTACAAAATGATACTAAGGACTCATTGCGACGTAAGTTTTCTTGTCTAAGTGCTAATCCTCTTTCAATATTAGCACACTTTTTTAAAGAGTGTCCCAATTTCAGAGCCAATGATGGGGTCATAAATTCGGGTCTTTTGGTAACATCATTTTGATGCCGCCGGCAAAGTTCCTTAACTCCTTGAACCACTAAATCAAATTTTTGAGGTGTTAAGAGATCAAAAAGTTTTAAATTTTGTTTCGTGATTTCTTTTATGGTTAGTGTCAGTCTAGCTAGCTGCCGCATACTTTGGCGTATGAGTTCTGATTGAGTGGTGCCATATTTTTCGTAAAGCATACATCCAAACCTTAAAATGAGATTATCCTCTTTGCAGCAAGCACCGACATCATCGTCACGAAGTGTATTAACGATATGACTTATATAGTCGTTGGAAAACTCAGTACCAAATACGCAGTTTAAAATAGCATTACTTTCAGCAATAACTTGCCGGTTAGCTTTTTCAAGATCTTCAGATTGGTTGGTTTGATCTTTTTTTGAACAATTTGTTTTTAAATGATGCCACAAATGTTTTTTTAGGAGAAATCCAAGACAGTTTGGACAAGGACCGTAGTCTCTATACTTATTAAAACGAATTTCGTTTTTTGTTGGTCTTCTAACTAGGATCAACTGACCTTGGTTAAGTGACATTACTTCACAGTTATGGTGAAAATCCCCTGCTTTCGTTATTGCAGAAAATAATTCCTTACGTTTATCCGATTTTTTTGGAAAAGCTAAAGCTCGGGCTACATCCATCTCGTTTGCATGTTTTACCTCAAAGTGTCTAGCCATGTGCAATATCATATCATGGCAGTAATAACATGAATGTTTCTTATCTCTGATCCTTTTGCCTTCTAAGGTCTGTTTTGCAGCGGAGATCTGTACTAAATTAGCACAATTCGAGGTATTACAGCTTTTAGTTGTAGTACTATCCGCTGGAGCTATAGCAGATTCCGTATCAGTAATAGGACAGGCATTGGATTTGGTTGGACCTTTCAACTGTATATTACTAATAACTTTTATATTTGAATTAGGTTTTAGAAATGCAGCGTCCCAACTAGAAGTTACATTATTTTCTTGGTGGGAATCGCTAAGATTTGAATCGGGTTTATATTCAGAAGTAGGTTGATTTATATTAATGTTATTTACGGCAGCACTACAATTAACAACGACTTTTGTATTAATTAGCTTTGCTGGCTGTTTATATTTTTCGTGGTACTTTTCTGTTTCAGAATCTTCATCGCTACTGGGAATATATTCACTTCCCGAAGTCTTATCTTCGGAGACGGAATCGTAACTTTCATTTTCTAAGTTTTGGTCATTGTTTTTATTGTCAGGCAACTTTTCTTGAATTGTAATAGTTTGCTCATCACTTTTTATATTGCTTGTAACGCTATCATCTACAATTTTTTTTTGTATTATATTCATTGATTGTTTCCTTTTAAGAGTTTTTATTTCAGTTTCCAGAGTTTTTCTGATTGTTTCTAAACTATTTTCCTGTTCTTGCTGCTGCCATCCTATTAGTAAAAGGAAAATATTTTAAAATAAGGTATTTCTAATTAAAAATGTGTATGTCTAAAACATTTACAGAAAATGTTTTATGTTTGACACCTTATAGATTTATTTGTTTTCTTGCGTCCACATAAAAAGACATAGAACGTGCACAAAAAATAGAAATAATAGGAAAGTTAAATATAAGTTGATGTGTTTTCAAACCGGCGTTGTAAAAAAAATTTTCTTATACCCTCAACTTTTTGGACTTTTTAAGCGAAAGGAGCAAAATAACTCTAAAGAAAATTTTCTAAAATCTTATTTTATTTACATCAAAGGTTATTTTATAAGGCAAACATTTTAATTTTGAAAATAACTAATTTATGACATACATATGAACGAACAAACCTGAACAAACTCTGACTGTCAGGTGCGAATATTTAAAAAAAAATGTTATTTTGACAGTTTAATAGGTTGTAGCATTCAGTTAGGTAGACTGCTACTTGTATATTTCTACGTATAGTGAGTGACACCGAGGCGATTTCTTATTTAAATAGCTGAAATATTTACATTTTAAAGTAAATTAAATTTTGTTACTTTATACTTTGTTTATTTTGTATTCTACCTGCTTTGTCCTAAAGTATTTTTGCAAGATTATGTTATTATATTAGTATGTTACTACTAACTTGTTAACCATAAATTATAATAAAACAAAAAAATATCGCATTTACTTCATATAAAAATAAATTACTCTACTGAGGTTTTATAATAAAAAACTTAATTTTACTAACATTTTATTACCTATGTTTCATTGACACTTGCCAAAAAATATTAAATTATTAGTCTGTGGTTACGTTTTAATTGTAAATAATTACCTGCGTTACTTTTAAGCACGTTGCTCCTGGTAACGTGCTTAAAAGTTTTTTAAGCACGCTGCGCTTAAAAGGAGGTTATTAAAAAACCATAATGATAATCGAAATAGCTATTTATACAATAAGTTGCGAAATGAGTGTCTTTTAGGCACTCGACGTGAAAATTGTCCAACGAGGCAAAGCCGAGTTGGACAACACGTCAAAGTGACTAAAAGACATTGTTTCGTAACTAATTGTACACAATATTTTTTCTACTGAGGTTTTATAATAAAAAACTTAATTTTATTAACATTTTATTACCTATGTTTCATTTAGACCTTTCATGTCAAAAATTGACACTTGCCAAAAAATATTAAATTATTCCTAGTCTGTGGTTACGTTTTAATTGTAAATAATTACCTGCATTACTTTTAAGCACGTTGCTCATGGTAACATGCTTAAAAGTTTTTTAAGCACGCTGCGCTTAAAAGGAGGTTATTAAAAAACCATAATGACAATCGAAAAGAGGTTATTATAAAACGTCAGTAGAAAAAGAGGTTATTATAAAACGTCATTAGAAAAAAGTACTTATAACTCGCTTGCACTGCTTATGATTTCTGCCTCTAGGTACATTTATAAAAACACATTTATATACTTACTGTTACATAAAAAATATTTAGAAATTTTCCCATTTAAAAAACTTTATATTGACCCACTTTGCGGACCACCAAAAGAATGAAATTTATATAACACAATGTGTAGAAAATATTAAATTTATTCATTTTTTTACGACCGATATTTTTTTATCTATTTAAAAATTTATATATCGAATATAACCACAAATAAAATCTTAAGGTATTTAGAAGCTTCAGCTCTGTTTTTTTCTTGAAAGTTGCTTTCATTTAAAAATACAAAAAAATTAGGTTTACAATAAATAACTCATGCTACAACTTACCAAAGTGTACAATATATATTTTTTAAATTAATGAATATATTTTTGGTTTTCTTAATATGAAAGAATACCAACTTTACCAACGAAAAAATCAAAAATAAAACGCTTAGTTTGGAAAATATCAACCTGCATAATGTAAATAAAAATAAAAGCTCATATTACTCCTACCTCTTATTGCTAATTCTTGCTGAAAAGAAGAAATTCCCTTCGTTGATTCATATCTTGGTATTAGAGTACCTGGTATTTGATCTTCTAACTCTATCTTCCAGGTACAGGCTGTTTGGCCTTGTTGGCCCATTAAAAGTATCCGTTTACTTCTGGTTAAGGCCATTCTAATTTCTCCTATTATAACAATGGTTAAGTTTAGTTTATTGCGGAATATATAAACTTTAAATTTACTTAACGAATACAATGGAACTTTCTTTCTCGGACACGGTTTCGCCCATGCATCCTTTTAACAAGAATTACTCATAAGTAAATGAAAACCAATATTGTAAGGTATTTTTTATAAAAGATAATAAAAAATAGTTCAAAACATGCAAGAAAGATCTTCCCAGTGACCTAACCTAAAATTTTTGCTATCCTGACCTAACCCTAACATTTAGGTTTTAAACAGTATAAATAGTTGGTGGAAATAGCGACTTACCTGCTCTTATATTGTATAAGTGTTTTTATTATTTAAATCACCAAAAACAAACATGTACGCGCGTTTAAAAAACGCAACGGTCGAAATGGATCGTTCTCATTCTTGTCCAAAAGAGGTTATAATCTTTTGGCAACAATGCAACCTAATTTATGGCATCTTGTGCAAAAAAAATCATAAATTTACATAATTATGGAATCCGCACACATAAAGTTAGGCAATACTATAATTTTGGCAAAGATGCCACAAACGAAATTTAATCATAGACTTCTATAAATGGTGTGTAAATAAGAACTAAGTACATGGATAGGTAGCTAATAGATGGCGCTATGCATACGTATAGATCATAAGCAGGTTGCCACATTTGGGGATATAGTTTGAGGTGCCATAAATATTGTGGGGCATGTAAGGGTGTGTGTGTGTGTGTGTGTGTGTGTGTGTATATTAATTTGTTATTGTGTTCCTAACTTTTTTTTCTGTTTTTTTTTGTCCTTTGTTATGTTATGTTGTTATAATGTTAATAAATGATTTGAAATGGTAGTTATATTGTCATTTCCTACTTTTAAAGCTCATAATAAAGCCTAGTCGCTAATAAAAGTAAAAAAATTCATTATAATTTCTTAATAACGCGTCAATATTACAAATTAGAAACTTAATATTAACCACGGTATTTTTAAAGCATTATTTTGACATGTGGTAATATCCACTTTTGTTTGAATCATGGCCTACCAAGAAAAAAAATGATGCTACTTTTGCATTTTCAAATAAAATTCAAAATTGTGACAAAACGGTAGATTTTAGGATATGAGTTATAATTGCAAATTTATAGGGCATAAAATACTTAACAACATGACCCATTATTATACAGAGTGTCCCATTTAAAAAAATGAAGATTTGATACTTTAAATATAGCAATATTGGCACATCTGTAAAAAATACCCTGTATAAATTATGGTCAGATTTTCTTAATAAGATTAATCTACCGTCCCTCAGGTATCCAAAACCGTAACCACGTATTAAAAAATCAAATCGGTTAATTTTTTTTATAGGAATTTTGATTAGGTGGTTTTTCTTGGATTTTTTAGTAAATTATATATAGCTTGGCAACGCCGCAACGTACACCAAATTAGGATACTCTAATATATGCTAAATTTTGGGCTGAATTTAATTCCCTAAAAAAAAATGGGGGTTGCCATTTAAAAAAACTTACCTTTTTGCCGCTCTGCTTTTTTGGGTCACCCTGTATATCTCAAAATATTTTTAAAATATGCGTCTCTACGCATCATATTGCTTTCATGTCTAATATTTGTTGCTCTTTCTGTTGACAACTGATATATTGGACTTCCTCGCACTAATGGGCCACCCTGTATGTAGGTATATTATATTTTGTATTGTCCATAACGAACGTGGCAAAATAATTTAAATATGGGAAATTCTGAATCCGAAAGTGTCCCTTCGGATGTCGAAGATATCGCGCAAAGCGTAATAGATTCCCTACTTCCCGAAAAGTCAAGGCAGGTGTACGAACAGACCTACGCAAAATATGAAGATTGGTGATTTATTTTTGTTTTTGTATCTTAACATTTGGATGTTATTATGAATTCATAATGACACTGACTGCTATTATGAAGGTCATAATGACATCTAAATGATAATGCTAAATACGTCATAATGGCAGTGTCGTAGATTAAGGTATATAATTTTTTACTTGATAATCTTAGGGCCATCCGGGGCAGTGAATTGTTTAAGCGTCACTTAAAGACCTTTTTAATTGACAAAGAATTTTACAGGCTTAATGATTTTTTTTTTCTCAACGCATAATTATTAGTGAAGTGTCAGTTTGCTGATCCGGTTTTTGTTTTTAAACTGTTACTTTTATTGCTTATTTTTTTCTTGAAGTTTCTATTTTTTGTCTTGTTTGTTTTATTGAATTTTTCTGTATCTGTAGGTATATGTATATAAAGGAATTCTTCAGTTTGAATATAATTATTATTGTTCAACTATGTACATACTGTGAGATTGTTAGTTAGCTTAGTAATTTTACCACTGACGTTGTCAATGTTCACTTGTGAATGATTTTTTATGACAATAAAGATTTTATTAATAGCTTATAGTAGGAGAGCCCGACCTGAAGAAACCACCATGAAAAGGTGAGGGGGTACACTGTTCATAAAATAGAAACTAAACGTACCTATGCCCTAAAACGTCACTACAATTTTTTTTTTATTTTACCCATTATCGAGAAAAGTAAAAAAAAATGCTCACAAAAAAAAGGGATTCTTTAACATGGATTATCGGGAATGGGCCGCAAGAAAAAGACCCATTTACCAAAGATAACGCACTAGGGTTAACGCCTCCGAACGAACACTATCTGGGAACCAGTAGCGCAGTGGTGATTATTTATACGTGTGTCGTAAAATTTCCTCTTTCAAATAAACCAGGGTTGTCGTCTCTTATTTTGCCATAAGATAAAGGACACCGTTTTTTAAAGCGATCAACTAAATTCATTTTGTAGCACCTGTTATTTCTTTTACGTCAATATTTTTAATGGTAAAAACTAAAAACATAATTCTTTCTACAAATCGTTACAAGAATTCAATTATAACGTAAGATCAAAAAGAATAGTCATTAAAAAAAGCTTTGAAAATAGTTCACACAGGACAGGTATTTATTTTATGACAGGAATTAGGTTATCATAGACTACTTATAAAATAGACTAAGGCATTCGTTCACAGGGTGGTATTACGGTATTATACCATCAGAAAAAACTATAACTCAACTTACCACATTTAAAATAAAATTCAACACGGCGGTTCCCCCTCCAAGTAGTATCGACACGCATGTACTGAATGATCCCAGTATAAGACTAATGTTACTGATTACAATACCCCAAATCGATTCTAGGAGCGACATGAGAGTGCCGACGTTCTGTTTAGCAAAGTCGACAATGCCATTAACGTTAAATATTTCTGAAAAAAAAAGACGCAATTGTTAATACCAAGTCCTTCTAGAATTAGAGAAAGAATGAGGGAAACCAAGCGGAAAGAGTAGTAAATATAGGTGTTCCGCAGGGTTCAATTCTTGGACCAGTCTTGTTTTTAATCTACATCAATGACCTGCCGGCAACTAATCCTAGGGCAGGACTCTTTTTGCGGACGACACAACTCTCTCTTCTGCTGGCGACTTGATGGAAGAGGCTTTTATGTGGTCCATGAAATCTCTGGAATTGTCGAGTGAATGGTTCCAGGCAAATAGGCTTCTTCTCAACGAGGATAAAACCAAGCAGATGGTATTCACTATGAGAGACTTAAGTGATAGTTCGGGTAATGTTTCGGAGGCAAAATTTCTGGGGGTCACTCTTGACGCAAAACTACAATGGGGCTTAGTCAGGTGGCTAAAAAGCTAACAAAAGCTGTATTTGTAATAAATGGACTCTCGAGTTGTGTTTCTCCAGCTATATTACATATACAGCATATTTTGCATTATTTCAGTCCCATATGCTATTGTGGCTTGGGGGCACTCTGCGGAGGTTTATAGACTTTTTGCCATCCAAAGGACAGTAGTAAGAGTAATATCCAATCTCGGCTACAGAGACGATTGTAGAGGGGCGTTTGTTGCTCTTCAAATTTTAACATTACCAGCCCTCTATATTTTCCAGAATTTACTTTTTATAAAAAAAGGCAGATAATTTTAAATCACACACAGACGTACATAACTATAATACACGCAACAAAAATAATTTAGTACCCTTATGGTGGCGCTTAGGAAGGTGTCAGGATGGCCCGGGCTATTGGGCAATTAAATTTTTTAATGTTTTGCCGGAGAGCATTAAGAACTTGCCTTATAAGCAATTCTACAGCAAAATGAAGGAGATCTTGACTGATAATGCTTTTTATTCATATACAGAATTTTAAAATTTTAAATTTTAATGTATTTTAACCTGTGTTTTTTTGTATTAGATTTACCTATGTATATTTTTGACGAGTGTAAACATTATTATGTATTAAAATGAATAAAGGAATTTTGAACCTGGCAAGTCAATCCTTTTTGCCTACCCTAGAGTCTTCCCCCAGTCACTCTAACCACATTATCCCTCGCCAAAACGTCCCGATCTCCTTATGAAGGCAAGTATATCGCTCCTGGCCAGGTCGTGTTTTCTCCTTTTTGTTGCCGATCCTAGCCTGTGTCTTTCCAGGGCACATATATTCTATTTAAAATCGACTCTGGCCTAGGACTTGACGGTAAAAGGCCGATCGGCAATGGAAGCATTTTAAATTTCTGTTCCCCACTGAACCAACTAAGCTACTTAGTACCGTGCGAGCAAAAATTATTTACATCAAAGAGGGCCTTGCATCTAAGGACGTAATGCTTAGCCGTAGAGCTTAATACCTGTTGGGTGTCAGTAACTACCTGAATTAACAATCAATCAGTTATTCCGTCATCTTTGACAGTCGTTACAAGTAATTTGATTCATCGCTAATTTTTCCAATTTCTTGAACAATTCACACAATAGGCTTTACGGAACAGCACAAAACATTCATGGTTGAAGCGTATTTTCGAAACGGGGTTAGAGTAAATGGTGAGTGGCAATACAATCCGGGTTTGTGCATGGACGATTTTCACGAACCTGTCCCTAGAAGTGGAAATATCTTATGGAACATGCAGGACTATTCTTAAGAAGCAGCTAAATGTATTTCCTTATAAAGTGCAAGTATTCCCAGAAATACAAGCCGCAGAATTTGAAAGACGCAGGAATTACTCTCAATGGTTTACCCAAAATTTATTGAAAAGAAATGATTTATTAGACCTGACATTTTTTTCGGATGAAGCCTGGTTCCACCTCTCCGGTTACGTGAGTCCACATTGCACCCTCAAAAAATTGGTGTCTGGTTAGCTGTTTCCCGAAGAAGAATTGTTGGTCCTATTTTTTCCATGACACAGTTACAGCACAGCGGTATAGAGACAATATTTTGAATCCATTTGTGGAGCAATTACTTGATGACGAACTACGTTTTGGATATTTTCAACAGGACGGTGCAACCGCCCATACAGCCGCCGAAACTATTAACTACTTACGCACTTTTTTCGACGACAGATTGATCAGTTTTCGATCAGATATTGAATTCCCACCTAGATCACTTTGTTTAACGGTTATGGATTACTTCGTTTTTCGTCAATTAAAGAACAATATTTTTAAAACAACAGTTGCAAATTTAGAACAGTTACAAGAAAGGGTTATCCAATAATGTGGTAACATTTCTCCAGAGATGCTGGTCAACACTTTCGAAAATATGAAGAGACGTGTGAATTTATGCTTGGAGCATGGCGGTGGCCAATTTCAGCAATTTATGTAATTATTTTTCTTTTTCTTTCGGTATATTCTTACCTTCGTTAATTTTGTAAACAACAAAAATAAATTTGTATTTGTCTACTTATTTTATTACTCATTAGTTTGGCATATGATGTCATAATATGAATTTGACAAAATTTTAACCTAGATTTGGTTAGATATATCGTCCCCATATCATTGTGATCTAAACCAAGCCCCACGTTTTTTAATCCAAGCCCTTTTTGATGCAAATAATTTTTGCTCGCACGGTTTTTGTTGTTATTGTTATTTTGACGTTATGAATTGACATGTGAACAAGTCTAACTTCAAAATATAAAATTCAAAAAATAGCGTCCTACTATTAAATCCTACCAGGTGATTTTTGTATGTCCATAACAAACGCATCCCAGGAACTTTTAACCGCGTCTTCAGTAACTTTGGGGCCGTTGCTTTCATTTGACATCATCCAAGATTGATATATTCTGTCCCAAAGTTCCAACACTTGATTCTCTAATTTTTCGGACTGCACTGAATCAGCATCGTTCATGACGCTTTTGACCTAAAATGTTTGATAGAAAATCACCTAAAAGATAAATTATAGAAACAACTACACTAACAATGGGTTTTACCAGTTTATTTGCATCAGTAGTCAAAGGTAAAAAAACTAAGTTCACCAAATTTTAAAAATATGACAGAAAATGTTAACCCAAGGGTTTTTTCGTCCGCAACTATACATGCAGTGTGACCAGTAAATAAGTCCGCATCATATGGGATTTTTTTTGTAATTAATAGCTTTATTCGAAATTTGACTTTGGCATCAAGTTCTGCTTCGATCAAGACGAAAATTAAGCAAAAAATAGTAGTCACGTGGTTCGCATTATCTGTCAAATTTAAATTTTTTCCAAAAAATAATTCAAAAGTGGAGTTATTTCTGAAAATATCGAAAAAAGTTATTAGAAAAAGTTTTTTTAAATGCAGTTTCTAGAAAACATGCAAAATTTCAGCTGCATAAGATAATTTTGATTTTTACCCATATTTTGTAAATTGTACCACTTTTGCAAAATAAGACTCAACGCAACCTACATAAAACTTCTTAGTTTTGACAATGCTTTATTTCAGATACATTTTCTTTAAAGTATCGCCATATTAAATGTGTGTTTTTCTACAAAATCAAAATTGGGCTATTAAAACTAGGTCGCATGTGATGCAAAGTTTATCTGTTTTTGACCCTGTATAACGTACCTTCATAAAATAAGTATTTTTGAAATTAGAACAATTGACTCTTTTCAATTAAACTATTTTCTTAACGTTAACGTGTATTACTTTCAGACACAAACTACATTTTCAAAAATACTTATTTTATAAAGTTACCTTATACAAGGTCAAAAACAAGTAAACTTTACATCACATGTGACCAAATTTTAATAGCCCAATTTTGATTTTGTAGAAAAACACACATTTAATATGGCGCTACTTTAAAGAGTATCTGAAATAGAGCATTGTCAAAACCAGGGTTGGCAAATATCATGATATTAATATAAATATCCAAATATCCGATATATATCCATATTCGGATATTTATTTATATTTTTAATTATTTTTAAATTATTTCATCTGTTTTCTGTAAAGATACAGTGTGACCAGGAAAGTCCGCATCATATGGGATTTTTTTTAATTAATAGTTTTATTCGAAATTTGACTTTGGCATCAAGTTCTGCTTCGATCGAAATGAAAATTAAGCTAAAAAATAGTAGTCACGTGATTCGCATGATCTGTCAAATTTTAATTTTTTTCAAAAAATAATTCAAAAGTCGGTTTTTTTCTGAGTTTCCAAAAAAGTTATTAGAAAAAGTTTTTTTAATGCAGTTTCTACCCACAAGAAAAATTTCAGCTCCATAAGATAATTTTGATTTTTTACGTATATTTTGTAGATTGCACTACTTCTGCAAAATAAGACTTAACGCAACCTACATAAAACTTCTTATTTTTGAAAATGCTTTATTTCAGATACATTTTCTTTAAAGTAGCGCCATATAAAATGTGTGTTTTTCTACAAAATCAAAATTGGGCTATTAAAATTTGGTTTCGTGTATAAGGTAACTTTATAAAATAAGTATTTTTGAAAACGTAGTTTGTGTTTGAAAGTATTGAGACAAAAAAGAACACAGTGTCATCAGTAAAGTGTTCATTAAGTGGAAAATACATTTTAGTGGTGGGTAAAAAAATCAAAATTATCTTATGCAGCTGAAATTTTGCATGTGGGCTAGAAACTGCATTAAAAAAAAACTTTTTCTAATAACTTTTTTCGATACTTTCAGAAATAACCCCACTTTTAAATTATTTAAAAAAAAATTAAAACTTGACAGATAATGCGAATCACGTGACTACTATTTTTTTATTTAAATTTCCTCTCTATCGAAGCAGACCTTGATGTCAAAGCCAAATTTCAAATAAAGCTATTAATAAAAAAAATCCCATATGATGCGGACTTTACTGGTCACACTGTATATTTTACACTGATGAATAGAATTTTTAAAAAAATATTGATATATATCAGGATAAATATCGTCGCATAAATATCATGATATATATCAGGATATTTATCACGGATATATATCCTGCCAACCCTGGTCAAAACTAAGAAGTTTTATGTAGGTTGGTTGAGTCTTATTTTGCAAAAGTGGTGTAATTTACAAAATATGGGTAAAAAATCAAAATTATTTTATGCAGCTGAAATTTTGCATGTGGGCTAGAAACTGCATTAAAAAAAACTTTTTCTAATAACTTTTTTCGATATTTTCAGAAATAACCCCACTTTTGAAATATTTTTGGAAAAAATTTAAATTTGACAGATAATGCTAATCACGTGACTACTATTTTTTTTTCTTAATTTTCATCTCGATCGAAGCAGAACTTGATGCCAAAGTCAAATTTCGAATAAAGCTATTAATGACAAAAAATCCTATAGGATGAGGACTTTATTGGTCACACTGTATGTATAGTTGCGGATGAAAAAACCCTTAGGTTAACATTTTCTGTCATATTTTTAAAATTTGGTAAATTTAGCTTTTTTACCTTGGACTACTTATGCAGTTCAAAAAGCCAATGAATATAAAGTCTGTTCAATGACCGCTGACCGTTACGTCACGACTAGTGATTATCTTTCTAACATTCGTGAATAAGGTGAGATAGTAAATTTGCGTCAATAATGAATGTCGTATAATTTTACCAGTTAAAAAAGTTTTATTGTAATTTTTGACATTTTTAATCAACATTATTTCAAAAATGTCACGGTCTTGTGAAAAAAAACAAGCAGTAATTTTAAAATTATTTAACGCATTTTACGAAGTAAGTAGATATATAATATAAAGCAGGAATTGTGAAAACATAAATAATAAATATGAAAAATATATAGTACTGTTTTTATAAACACCTATATGTTTTAGAAAGTTTCTGATGCTTTGAGTTTCGTGTTCAACAATCCAACGAATTAAGACAAAGGGGATAGAGAAGAATGCAGATTTTAAGAATCGCAATAATGTAGCTATTTTATTATCCCGTGATTGACAACTTTACGAAATTCATAAACATACCATAAGAGAGCGTATTTATGGGATGTTTAGAGCAGGTAAACACGTTACCATTCGCTCAATACAACTAAACCTTAAAATCATCGATGGTGTTGAAATATCCACTGGTTCATTAGCGGACTGTATCAAATAGGCATTTTTTAATAGAGCAACCCCATGTAGCCCAAAAACGAGTCGGAAATTTTTTTGCTATGGTAACCGAATGGTTACAAGAAATAAACGAATTTTAAATAAAGAAACATAATAGACCAAACATAGTAGAACGAAACAGTCAACCGTAGAAAAACCAACAATAGAACTAGAAAATAACAAAATAAATTTCTCGGATGACGTAAAATTTTTAGGTATCTACATCAATGAATTCTTTTATTGGTCATACCATATAAATACAGGGTGATTCAAAAGTAAGCGGCATCCTTTCGGGGGCGTAATCCGTGCATAAAAATAAGGCAAAAAGTTTCTATTAACATGGGTCCGAAAATGCTTTCTAAGGGAGCTACGCCCCCTTTGAATAGGACACCTGTTGTGGTAATGCAGATTATTTTTTATCAATAAACATACGCAAATCAGAAAATTTTCAAAGTCGATTTGCTAGTAAACGGTAGGTACACTCTATTGAATTGAACTAAGAGTACCTTTTTTACGTAAAAAACTCTAGAATTTTATAATTTCTAAACAAAATCGCAATAACCTAAAGAGAAAAATAAATAGGAATGTTTTAACCTTTACCCTCCCCCGTATGTGAGGCCACTAAATAAAATTTTAAAATTTTGAATTTAGAATCTTATTCACCATCAACTGTTCATACAGTACACCAATTTTCAAAATGTAATTGTAAAGGGTTATAAAGTACTAGAGAAAAAATCGTCTTTAAGGTGTCCTATTCAAAGGGGCGTAGCTCCCTCGGGAAGCATTTTCGGACCCATGTTAATAGAAACTTTTTGCATTATTTTTTGAATCACCCTGTATATTAGAAAAAAAAAACTAAATTCAATATACTATGATATAAGGGTTGTTGGCAAGTATATGGAAGAAAAAACGCTTAGAATGCTAAATTTTGCAAAATTTCGAGTCATTGTTGAGATATGGGATTGTCTTCTATAGAAAGCACAACTCGACACAAGGTATTGTGGCTCAAAACCGAGTGGTGAGAACTCTAAGAAAGATGGAATACAGGGAAAGTTGTAGAGGTGTTTTTAAAAATTTAGGTATAATGACCGTGTATGCGATTTATAAATATGAATATCTAATGTTTTTCTTTAAGCACAAAGAAATGTTTAAACTAAGAGTAGCTCAAGAGTATAAGACAAGGACAATATATGTTTTATATCCCGTACACCGACTAACACTAACAGAAAAATGTCCGCACTACATGTGTTTACGGTTCGTCAATGCTTTGCCAAATAAATTCCCAAAATAGATTTAAGGTAGGAGTATCAATATGCTTGCCAACCTATAACCTATTTCGCGTAGATTTACTTATGTTTTCTAGCTTTTACACAAAATTTAAAGAAAATCAGTATCGACTTGATATTCTATAGGTAATAATTGACATATTTAATAAATATCAAGGAATTTCTTAACTTATTTTAGGAGAATTGTATAGCGAAAAATATCGGGTAAGATTTTTTTTAACATTATTATGTCATTGTCACTCATTGTTCTTTCATTATACAATTCTCCCAAAATTAGCAATGGAATAAATTGATATTTTTGTAATATATCAGATATTACCTAAGTAATGTGCCGACGATACTGATTTTATTTAAATGTTAGTTTAAAAAATAATAAACTTGAAAAAACAAAGCGAAATAGGTTATAGGTTGGCAATAAATTGAATGACGTTGAGAATTCCACCTTAAGCAAGAAATTAAGAGATTGTCGATCGATTTGAAACCATATAATATAACTGATTTTAGCCCATAGCTTAAGTGTAAACTATTAGTGTTTGACGTCATTTCTTTTATGTACATTGTGCATGATTTGACATAAAGAAATTTATTATTATTCTTATTATTATTAGAGACCGACCGAAGGTTCGGTTTCGGCTAGTTTCGGCCAAAAAATCTAGTTTCGGTTTCGGCCGAAAACCGGCCGAACCTTCGGCCATGCCGAAACTCAGTGTTCGTGAATTGTCGCGCACCGTTCGGCTAACTTTGGGTAGGTTCGTAGGCAATGTTGTCTATATAAACTATATTTTTTCTCTGTCGACCTTTTTTTTTTAGTGGGAAGAGTTCAATCCGTTCCCAAGATCGATCTCGTCCTATATAAAATAAATTAAATTTCAGTATACAATAAAATGTTTAACATGTATAAATAAGTTTCGGTTTCGGCCGAAACTGAGACCAAGGCCGAAGATTCGGTTACGGCCGAAACTGAAAATCTTGTTTCGGTCGGACACTTATTATTATTATTATTATTATTATTATTATTATTAAGATAAAATGGACAGACCATAGTAAGATTCGCATGTGAAATGCGCATAAATGCATTGTTTTAGCCAATTTCTATCTGGTCTACAATATTATTTGTTGTGCCTGTTTTGAGATTTTAAAATTGGTCGGCTGTAAGCAGGTTTTATTGAGCTAAAAATATACATGCACCTAGCAACATTTATTAAGTAAAGGAGCGACTTAGCAATTCAAGCGACAAAACTATCAAATTGATATAGTAAAAGAGACAATTACCGTGAAGAATTACTTACTGCTTTTGAAATTCCTTCTCTGCCATACTGATAAGCATTGTCGAGTATCGAGTCCATTGTTTCGTCCCATGTCGGCGGTAACAGTTGACGCAATTCTGGATTTTGAACGACAGTTTGATTAATAACGTTACTCGTCATTTGAATCAACATAATCCCTTCAGCATAAATCTAAAAGTTAAAAAAAAATTAACAAACAGTTGAGTAACAAGTACAGTTGCACTCCTTTGACAATGACCCGAAAGGGCCGAAACACGTGCCAGGAAACTGATTAAATTTGTGAAACATAACAAGTAGTTATTATTTTAGCTTCCTGTGCAAATTATTCGAGATTAAGTTTATAATCTACTATATTATAATCTCTCGGCAGTAATGAAACATTACACGTCCTGGATTGTAATACTAGTATTAATTTGTTTGTTTCAACATAGACGGCTTTACTTGCAAATGTATGGTAATATTTAACGATTTGGTAATTATAGATGAAACAATAACAAGTGAATGAGAAGCTATTGACAAAATCATATTTATATCATTCTGAAGTAAATCAGCATACAAACAGTGGCGGCTCGCGGTTGTAAAAAATGGTGAAGAGCTTAGTAGCAGTTTGTGTTCAGAGGCATGCAGGCGAAATTTTTTTTGGACCACGCCCAAATTTGGTCAATAATTTATTACTTTATTACTTATAAACGAAAAAAAATGACCACAATAATAATTAATATAATTTTTTAGACCTACAAAACAATTTTTGTAAGGCGGCACTACTAATACATAGCCAATTATACTCTAAAAACCAGGAACACTTAAAATTATAATCTTATAGGATCTGCCACTTTTTTTCGATTCTTTTTTTAAATCTATGTTTAAGATTCCAGTAGGTCGCCCGTGTACTAAAACGTATCTTATCCTCATCTGTCCCACGACTGAATGGAGTTTCTAACAAATTACAAACTATGTCATTAATTGGGTTTATTTTTAAAACGTACAATAAAAATTAGTACTTAGGTCTACTGAATTAACTGAAAAATAAAAACAAAACTTTCTAATCACACAATAAATAACGTAAAAAGGATATCTATAGCCGTAAGTTTCGCGAAGCCTCAAAATAAATACCCGAACCAATACTTAAAACAATAGTGCATATGACTGATCTATTTTTAGATGCACTTCAATCACGTCTCACATGCTGTCGCGTACCTGACGTCACGTAACCATAGCGACGGTGGAAATCAAAGCCACTTGACTGTACGTTCAGTATGTTGGGTTTTCGCCGCTCTTCACTTGCTGCTTTGACCTTTCGATGCGACGGCGACGGACGCGGTCGGCTGGGGCGCGCCAAAATGCACGAGTGTTTATAATAGAATTATTGTCCATCGGAGTTAACCGTGGTCCTATTATGCATAGCTACATTTGGATTAAATTAATATTATTAATTCGAACATAATTATTTTTTAAGGTAGCTGTATTGGTACATTTAATATTTAATATTGTCGAAAAAAACTTCCTCCTGGTTTTATTTTTATTGGTGAAGGGCCCCTTCACCTACTTCACCTGACGAGCCGCCACTGCATACAAACAAATATCGCTCCTCCACTTTGTTTGCCAAACTTACTTTGTTAAAAGTATTAACATGATGTGGGAAATTTAAATCTTTGTCTAAAACCTTATCCCATCGCCTAAAAACGATGCAACGCAATAAAAATTTCGATGTTTTCGATGCATCGATGTATATCGTTTGGTGTTTCTTTAACAGCGGTTTGAAATTTTTTTCAGTTTATCGGTTTTGTGTTATAATTGTTTTTAGTGTTTTGTGGTATTTTCTTGGAGACTAATTGAGTTCCAAGTGTCAAGTATGCGAGGATTCGAAATAATAATTTTGCCGTTACTTTTCATAGGTGAGTAAATAGAAAGTTGGGTTTTTGTAGGTTAGGTTTATCCTATAGCAGCAAGGTCACATTCAAAAGTACAAACGATGTTGTCAACACATTTTAATACAGTTTATGAATGGCATGTGCTATCTATAAGTACCAGATTATCGGTTATATTTCAGTAAGACTATTATTTCATAATACTGTCGAATATGGATTGGTATCCTTAAGGATGGATTACTCACCTCGTACGTCGCTGTGGTGCTAAGACTCTTAGTGGGTGTTGAGCTTGATAAGAAGAGGTGTAGTGGAAAGATAGTGCATAGAACAAGGACAACGACATTCCTTGTTTCGTAGGAGGAATCAATCGGTAGACAAATGTTGATAAAAAATAATTGAAATTGGTTGGGATAAAGGGTTCCACTTCTAATAGTACATCCAGGGAAATCCCCTCTCTTATTAACGTGCAAAGTTATTGCTGGCATAGCAAAGCGGAACCCCTTCGTCCAGTTGGTAAGGGTTGCAAAACTGTATAAAAACTCAAAGGATCACTTACTCAGGAAGTTGTAGCAAGTAGCAATTGTTCAAGTGTAAGGGTAACCTCTGCCCGTTTGTCTACTCGGTTTAAAGTCAAGAACAATTTTGATGTCATGAAGAGTACTGCACCAGAACCAATCTATTTTGCTCCAATTGCATAAGCGTCTTTGAGTAATTTATTTAATCGTTTATTGTGTAAAATTGTATAATTCTTATTTTGGTCAGAGTTGTCTATTAAGTGGAAATTGTTTCTTTAAACTTGATGGAATAACACCTTCCTAAAGTAAGTAAAAAGGGACAATCTCTCTCCTTATTAGAGAATTATTCAAATTCACCGTTTTATACTCTTACGTTTTTTATTTATATTTTAATCATTGCAATCTTTCATTCTTTCATTGCTTTGCTGTATTGCTGTTCATCAAATAAATCTCTTAAAAAATCCAGGGTTGGCAAATATCATGATATTTATATAAATATCCAAATATCCGATATATATCGATATATATCCGACATATATCCAAATTTGGATATTTATTTATATTTTAAATTATTTCATCTGTTTTCTATAAAGATATATTTTAAAAATTCAAAATCACTTAATTTAATATAAACATGTTATAAACCTGTAAATTTATATGACAATTATATTCAATGATAGTTGCTATCGCAATAACAAGTTTTTTTAAGTACTCCTATAGGAATGTAAAATGTAGATAAAAAAAATACAAGTTTATGAATATGAACACATCATATATTTTTGCGTTTAACTATGGTTCAACTTAAAACCCAGAATTACTGGGCTTGTTAATTAAATCTAAATGAACCCAATCTGGATTTTTTATTTTTGGCATTGTAAAATTTTTATTTTATAAAACAAACAGCAAAATATTGCTTCGTTCAATCAGAAATCGGAACTAAATAAAAATGCCACGCGGCAAAGAACAACAGGTGGTCAACGTCTCGGAAAGATGGGGAATCACCGCATCATAATACGCTGTTAATACATATAATTAATATAAAATATTTTATACCTAGGTGCAACCATAAATATAAGAAAGCAAAAGGTGATATTCTGTGATAAGAGATAGTAAATTGTGTATTCTTACATTGTTAAATTGTTGTTGTTGAATAAATTTAAATTAAATTAAATTAAATTAAATTGTTGCCGCATCAGCGGTAGCGGGGCCATATTTTTATACTGATGAATAGAATTTTAGAAAAAAAATTGATATATATCAGGATAAATATCGTCGCATAAATATCATATTTATCAAGATATACAGTATGTCTACGTTAGTTGAAACCATATGAAAAACTTTTTTATTATTAATTTTACGAAAAAAAGTGATTCTTAATAAAAAGTTCTGCATGGTCTAAAACCTAAAATGCAACTATCAGATATTAAATTCTTTTAAGCGTATACGAGGTTTGTCAAAAAATATGAATTTTGCCTAAGAGCAAAGTACCTTCATTTTTGACAATATCGAAAATTGTTATTAAAAAAAGTTGATCCAAACTAAAAACCACGTTCAAATATGTAATTACACCCATTTACGATGAAAAAATAGGTTTTGTTATTTTTTACTAATTTTTCTGCATTATTAATTAATTATAAATGAACATTTATCTCGTGTAATTATTAAAAACATGATAACTTTTTCGTTTCTTAATTTTATCTAACAATGTTGAAATTTAAACACGTCCGTTACGAATGCATATGCATTTTTATATTGAAAATAAGAAAATAAACATCCTAGATTACATGCAACTACTGTACAGTGAAGAATAACTTTTTTTCGTAAAATTAATAATAAAAAAGTTTTCCATATGGTTCCAACTTACGGAGACATACTGTATATACGGATAAATATCCTGCCAACCTTGAAAAAATCCTTAGTGTTTCAGTGATTAGATAGCGCACCATAAGGGCACAGTAAAAAACAAAGAATCACCATCTTAGAAAATAAAAACATAGATTAAAACCATCTAAGCTACACAACCCAGTCGCCTAACATTCTGATACGCGTCAATAAAATATAATAATGTTTTTTAAATGAATAACTTACTTGTAGAGCTGTAAATATCGACGCACAAATGGAAAACACGATAAGACCAAAAATAACAACACAACTGGCAACTGTGTCAATACTATCCTTGATACAGCTCTTAATAGCAGCATTTATTCTATGTATAACCTTGTATAGTCCTCTTATAGGCACTGGAACCAACGCGTCGTGTCGTTCCATGCACCAATCACATATACTGTCGAAAATGAGAAAAAATTTGTCAAACAGATAGCTCCATACTCCTAAATAAATCCCAGCATGTTTTATTACATAGTATAGGATTGGTAGGGGTAGTAGAGGTAGCAACATGATATTTTTCCAGAATAACATTACAACACAGCACCATATGACAGAGTATAAGTAAAACGTGCTTTCATATGTAGTGGTTTCGTCGCCTTTATCAGAAATTTTTGAACTTATCTTACGGCTAAGGCTGAATAAATTAGAATTGCGAAAACGACTAGAAAAGAACTGAGGTTGAGAGAGAGATCTTTGAAACTTTGGTCTGGGTTTCTTCGCAGCAGAAGATGTATTTGGCGCTTGTTGTATTAAATGTATTCCTTGATTGGTAATTAAAACACCCGTCGCGGGTTCGGAACCAGGACTTTCAGTCGGTGTGTTTGGCTTGTCGTTAAACAATTCTAAAGTCCAAGGGTCTTCGGCTTTGTTTTTAGTGATGGCTATACTATCGCCGTTGCCTCTTTGAGGAGTTTCTTCTAGGGAATCAGCAAATTTTACAGTTGGAGTCGTTATCTTTTCGCCGTTTTCATTGCCCTAAAAATGTTTTTATTTAATAATGATAATAATAATAATAATATATATCTTTATTCTCAACCAACTTTAACGCATTAAATTAATTAAATAATTAAAAAATTAAATAAATAAAATAAATTTTCAACATAAATGCGTATAATTGCACACTTAGCCGTAGTTTTTAGTTCTGATCAACTTTTTTTATAACAATTTTTGATAATGTCAAAAATAAAGGTACTTTACTCTTGGGAAAATTCACATTCTTGGGAAAAATTCACGTTTTTTGACAAACCTCGTATATGACTGGAAATTTTCGATATTTGATGGTTACATTTTAGGTTTTGGATCATGCAGAACTTTTTATGAGGAATAACTTTTTTTCGTAAAATTAATAATAAAAAAGTTTTCCATATGCCGCCAACTTACGTACACACACTGTATAATAAATAATTACCATTTACAAAAAAATATTAATATATAATACGTTAAAGTTAGTTCAGTTTCAAAAAATATTTTTCCATAATTTTGATATTTCTTTAATTTTTTTCCGCAAACTGTTGTAAATTCAAATTGTTATTCCTTTATATAATATTGATTTTTGGGCTAAAGTACTCTTTACCATAGGTGTATGAATATGATGGTTTTGTCTGTTTGTATGACTATGTTGGTTGAATTATATTCGATTGTTTTTCTTTAATAATAATAGAGTGTATTAGAATGCATAGCTTTAATTTATAAAGATTTTCTAAATTTAAATATCCGTTTGGTTCATACAAATTTATAGTTGGTTCTAAAAAACGAAGTTTATGTACGCATTTAAATATTTTGTTTTGTAGTTTTTTTTAATGGCTGAATTGTAGTTAAATTCGCTGATCCCCAAATTGAAATCATATACTGTAATTTTGAATAAACCAAAGAATAATATATATTTTTTAAATATTTTAATGATATATAATTGTTAGCTTTAAACAAAATGCCAATTATTGGTGATGTAACTTCTTAAATATTCAATATGTTTTTCCAACTTAAATGTTCATCAATATATAAACCTAAAAATTTAATTGTATTAGTATATTTAATAAAATGATTATTAAAAGATAGTGAAGAATTATTAATATTTTTTAATTTTGATTTATTTATAAACATAAAAGGTGATTTATTAAAATTTAATGATAATTTATTAATTTCATGCCATTTACATATTATATTTAGGTCGTGGTTAATGTTATTATGAATTTGAGCATAGTCTTCATGAAAATATACAATAGTAGTATCATTGGAAAACAATTTTATTTTACCTTTTAAATTTAATTTTGCTATAGAATTAATGTAGATTTAAAAAAAAAGTAGGTCCTAAGGTTGACCCTTGCGGAACACCACAAGTTATATTTTATTTATTAACGAGCTTAGCCAATTTTCAAATTGCAATAATTAGTAAGTAATGCATAGAAACTCATAAGTAACATTAATAATATTAACACCAATAACAAAATCTTACAACGTAGCTCAACCACACAGTGATTTGCCCAACGATTAGTCAAAATCTATCTTATCATCAAAGAGGATTACCTATTTCGATATCAGGTAACCAGACGCAGGTTCATATTAAAACTTGAAGAAGATGAAAAAAAGTTCAAGCCGTTAGAATAGTAGTTAGCCAACCTAGGTCTTATACTTAGGTAGGATAGACCCCTGAAGAAAGGAATTTAAAGCATAATTTGTGCAATAAAATTGCTGATAAAAAGTAAAATTGGAACGTGTGGTTCTGGGTGGGACAAAAAGTGAAATAGATCCGGATAATGGTAAACCATAAACATTTACAATTTTATTCCCTCTTACTTACATGGTTTTCGTATTAACTGGCAGGTCGGTTGAAAAGTAAATAACGTACTGGCAAACTACAAGTTACAGCGGCATCTTATGTATGACAGAATAAACAACCGCTCAAAATGGATTTATCGCAACTTTCACAAACCTTAGGCCATTCACACAATTTGTTTCTGATGCGTTAGAAAACCAGAGAAGGGTGGATGCGGTATACACGGACTTCCAAAAAGCATTTGATCGAATAGATCATAGAATCCTGTTGCGTAAACTAGAAAACTTTGGAGTTGATAAACAGCTGTTAAAATTCTTTGTCTTATTTACATAATCGTTTGCAGCTTGCTGTATATAATGGGCATGTGTCAGTGGAGTATTTTGCATGCGCAGGTGTTCCACAGGGATCAAATTTGGGGCCACTTTTATTTTTACTTTTTGTTTTTACCTCGGTTTTTACTGTGAAAAATCAGTTTTTGCTGATGATTTGAAGATTTTTGTAAGGACCAACACTATATTGGCGTGAACTTGCAAAGTAATCTACTTAAAGTATCCAAGTGGTGCAGTGATTATAAACTGGAGCTAAACGCGTCCAAGCGCAAGGTAGTTTCCTTAACGAGAAAAAAATCAAGTTTTCGCTTTGTTTATTCAGTTAATGATACAGATGCTTAGATGCCCGCAACCAATCAAAATTTACGGCGTGAATAACGCATGTTGAGGCGATCCCACCGGTTAAAGAGAGGGGATCATTTGTGTTAGTGACGTTTGAGGAAATCACCTCATCGCCTCGGCTTCATTAACAGAAATTCAGTATTCAATAATATTTGGAACTTCGTTTGGGTTGTTCCGCGCATTTATTTGACGTATTTTTCATTTCATGTAAATAACTAACTACTTATTCTTCGCATCTTTGTCCGTTTATGGAGTATAGTAAGTAAACAACGCCCGCATTTTCCTAAATACCCTTACTCAGTTCATTTTATCGTGCCGTCGAGTTCAAAGTGAGTTTTTTTGTAAGTCACGTGTTGCAATTAGAGATTTCTAAAGTAAATAGAAAAAGAGAATAGTCGGACATAGCAGAAGATATGGACACCATCAAAAGCACCTTGGCCAGCTGAGAAAAGATATTTTTAACACTGAGCATTTCCTCTGGTAAGGTTTAATAAACCATTTAACTTTTAGAATACCTTTATTCCAAACTAACTTTTACAGTTTATTACATGGAAAGTGACGACATAATATAGAAAATAATAACCATTAAAAAAAAACAATTAAAAAATGGAAGTTAAGGAATCCAATTTAATTTATTAATAAAATCAATTAAAAAAAAAATAGTATAAATATTTTGATTTAGTAGGTAAATACCTCTATAATTGTTTTTAAAAGTTGCCAATTTTTTAATTTTTCTGATATTTTTTGGAAGATTGTTATATTTTATTATTCCGACATATAAAAGCGATTTTTTTCGGAAATTACTTTTTACTGGTATAACAACGTCGGGTGTTATGATCATGTAATGTCTTATTCTCCTGAAGTGTTGTTTGATATTTTTTCTTTTAAAATAATATAGAGTGAATTTGAATACAAATTTTTAATTTATAAATGTTCTGAACGTGTAAATACCCCTTCGGTCTATATCATAGACAATTTACCTTTAGATACCTACAGCTTATCTCCTGCGCAAACAAAAGTTACGTTTTATGGGTGAAAAAATACGTCCGAGCGCATGACTCGTCGGTCAGCTGTCTTCATTCGGGGAACCTTCGTGCATGCGCACAAACCTCGTGTTATCGGCCGCCCTACTTTATCGACAATAATCGACGCGCTCAAGAATACTCTCCAGAACCGGCTCGGCCGCTATTTTTGTTGTGTTTGTTGGATTCCTTGTAGTTTTCAAAGTTTTCAGCTTTTTATCGGATCGGCTATCGTGGATTGTGGGACTGGTGTTTAAAATTATGGATTTCTGGTTTTTGTGTAGTTTAGTTAGTGAATTGTGTTTGTGCTTTTAGTGACTCGGATTGTAATATAAACAATGACTAGTACTAGTTGCAGCCGTTGTATAATTGTATTATGCCCAAATAGGGGTAAAATAAACCCTCTATGGTGGCATATGAGCAAGAATTTAAATTTTAAAGCCCGGACCTGTCTATTTTCCCATTCGTCAAACGATAATGTTGCAGTGCGCATGTCTAATAGTTCCCAGTTTTGTTTACATGCGCGAGGCCATAAAACTGCCACATTCGTGATTATTGTTTGTTTATCTAAAGGTAAATTGTCTATGGTCTATATAGATTAACAGTTGATTCTAAATGTGGTATTTTTTAATAACTTTGTTTGGCAATTTTTGTAATGGTTTTAAGTTTGATAAACAAGCAGATCCCCATACAGAAACTAAGTATTGTAATTTTGAATATATTAATGAAAAATATATATTTTTTAAGTATTTCAAAGGAATGAAATATTTAGCTCTGTACAAAACAGATACCAAAGGAGATATCAAGTTAATAATATACTGGATATTGACGTTTCCAATTTAAATTTTCATCTAAATAATCCTAAAAATGTTGTCGCTTTTAAATATTGAATATTTTCATTATTAATATTTTATTGTTGGTCTCAGATGAATGGTCTTGATTTGAACATAAAAAAATGTCATAGTATATCCTTTTATAGATCTCGTAATCCCATTGATTGTAACTATAATATAGCTGGTGTCGTCTTAGATAAAGTTGGGGAGATTCGTGACCTTGGAGTTATTCTGGATAGGTCTCTCACATTTGTTAACCATATTAATTCTATTACATGTACGGGCTATAGAAACCTAGGATTTGTATCTAGAAACTGTAAAGAATTTTCATGTCAAACATTTAAATTAATGTATTGCTCCATAGTGAGATCTGGCCTGGAGTATGCCAGTGTGTTGTGGTCACCTTACTATCAGGTACATGTGCAGGCGATCGAGGGCGTGCAGAGGAGATTTCTGCGTGTTTGTGCACACAAATTACAAATTCGTTTTCAAAACTTTTATATAGATTATCAACTTATTCTCAATATCATAAATCTATGCTCTCTACAAAATAGACGTTTCCTCTTGGATATGTGTTTTTTATTTAAGCTTATTACTGGTGACATAGATTGTGATTATCTCTTATCTGAGCTGTATTTTAATACCAGACACAATACTCGCAGCAGGAATCTCTTCTGTTTACCTTTCCATTCTACAAATTATAGCATGTTTCGTCCGTTAACCAGGCTGCAGCGAAACTTTAACAGCCATGGCCTCGATATTCATACCACTCATTCTAAGTTTAAATTTGATCTTAAGAGAAAAATACGTAGTAGTGTATTACCACTCTGACCGACCAATACTGATTAACTCTCTGAGAATATTACCAAGTGTGGATTATTTATCTTTAAGCTACTGCTTACTAGTTTATATTATATATATAGTCTGTATCTGTATTGTTACTTTCCTTTGATTTAATGGTGTATACCGTAAATATTACAAATAAATAAATAAAATAAATAAATAAATGTTAAGGGGTTAATGATGGAAATTATTTTATTTTTAGTTATAAACTTAAAAGAATATTTTGTAAAATTTAACGTCAGTTTATTTGATTGAAGCCAAGAAAGAAGTATTTTAAAATCATTATTAATATCAAAATACATTTCTGCAAAAGTTTCAGCAGAATAAATAATTGTTGTATCATCTGCAAATAGCTTTATATTGTCCTTTAAGTTCAATTTGGAAACGGAATTAATGTAAATTAATCAATTTTTTGAACCTAATATTGATCCTTGTGCAACTCCACATATTATTTCTTTTTCCGAACTTTTTCTGTCCTCAATTTGAACAAATTGTTTAAAACAAGCATTCTGTTCAGCCTTAATTGGTTCTCTCGCTGTGTGATCTCTTTTTAACTAGCGTCAAGTATATTTTGTGTTAATTTCCTTTACAAAAAAAACCGCCTTGTAATAATAATAATAATAATAATAATAATATCTTTATTGCCAACAAGATCTAAATAGACACAGCAACGTCAAGGAGCAGAACAGTGCAGGACAGATTCCTACATAAATATAATTTTATATAATACGATCTATAGTTAAACATAATTTTTTTTTAAATATTAAAACTTTTTTGTTCTGTAAAACTAAAAGCACTTATAAAAAAACAAAAAATACACGTAATGAACAATACATTTAAAATATAAAACAAACTGTGTGGACAGAAGTACAGATTAAAAATCTTCATCAATAAAATAAGAAGCAGTTACAGAACACAATGACAAACACTACAATGGATAAACATCAAATTTAAAATTGTATAAACACTTTTCCAGCAAGAATTTGGTGGTATTTTTTTTGAACTTGGTTAAGTTTGGTTCAGATTGCAAATCAATAGGTAGTAAATTATATGCCTTGATGGCCATATAGCACGGTGTTTTTTCATAGAAAGTTGAGTTATGTGAGGGCACACTTAGATCAGCCCTACCCTGAGTAACCACAGTCATGTCATTCGTATAATGATGCGAGTTTGTGTAAAAGAGGTGAGGGTATCTCTTTACAAAAGTTACTAGTGACAAAAAGTATAGAGATGGCAGGGTTAGAAAGCCAAGCTCTGCAAAGTATGGTTTGCATGAAGTACGAGGGTGAAGCCCCAGTATGCATCTTATAATGCGTTTTTGTGCCACAAAAACCGCGGCAGCACCACGAGAAGAGCCCCAAAACATAACACTGTAAGTTAGAATAGATTGTACAGAGGAATAATAAAACTGCCTAAGAGTATCCAGAGATACAACCTCTCGTAGTCTGCGCAGTAAAGCACAGAGACTGTGCAACCTTGAGATCAGGTCATTTGTCTGGTTGTCCCAACCAAGTGAAGAGTCCAAGTGGACCCCCAGAAATTTAATGGACTGCAACACTGGCACTGTTTTGTGGTTGCTCCAAACGCATGGAGATTCGCTCAATTTTTGTGTTTTGTTAAATGCAAGTAGCCCAGTTTTTGTGGCATTTAGTTTTAAGGCATATGCAGCGCACCATCCCTGCATTTGCTCCACTGCCCGTGAACAGGCTCCAGAGAGGCCCGGCAGACCCAAGCCAGCCAACACTATGGACGTATCGTCCGCGTACTGGCTTATTAGACCCTCCAAAAACCCCTCATGGAGACCGTTCACGTACAGTAGGAACAGCACAGGCCCAAGGATGGAACCTTGAGGTACGCCCTGGGTTAGGTTGGAGGATGCAGACTGATAGCCTACACCATCTTTAGAGATAAAGACCAGCTGTTCCCTCTCCTGTAAGTAGGAAGTAATTAAATGCGAGCACTTCCCCCTAATACCATATTTATTTTGAATATTGATTGTAAGTTCAGGCTTGTCAATACTGGATGCCTTACCTGAGATTGGTTTCCTATAGTTTCTATTTTTTCTTCTATGTCGGTGGTTCCATTTTCATCACTTATGTCTAGATCAATTGGTTTATCATGAAAGGCCATTGACAAAAGTTCAGTAAAGGAAATCTTATGACCTACAACAACGTTAATTTTTTAAAATCATAATCAACAAAAAATATTATTGTTTCCTAATTTCTAGCTATGAACAACCCTGACAACATACAAGAGTTTCGCCGCCCAAATATTGTAGGTACGAGCCAATCAAGCTGCAAGCGGTGCGCCTGCGTATGTTTCACGTTCAATGCTGCGTTGCCATATTATAATTTACGTTCGCGGCGTACTATAAAGTCACCAAAATGTCATGTGTTTTTAAATACAAACAGCTGGATTAGTTCTCAGTGAGCGCAAGGCTTGGCAACCTATTGTATCGTAATTAAAATGTTTGTTATTAGAAATATGAGAGTCAATTAACCTAAACTGGTTTATTCTACTCACCGTTTAACTGAAATATTATTTATTTATAAGAACTTTATTGATTACTCAAAGGGCCATCGACCAAAGTCCTTCAGCCTGTTAAATTTACAATTCATTTGTATCTAATAAATATATCATCAGTTAAACTAAAAAACATTATGTAATAAAAAAAAAAAGCTTCAAAACATTGGATTTGGTAGAAGGTCAAACTAGAAACCATTGAGCCATTCCCATATGGTGAACTCTGGTTGGCGGAATCTTAGGGGAGCCTTTCTGTCCCTCTCTCGGCAAAATGGTCTTAGCAGGTCCATGTTGTGCGGCTTAGTTGAGAACCTTCTTGTGAGTGCTGAGCACCGTTCTTGAATAGGTTGTATCCTGGTTCTTGAGTAGAGATAGCCATTTGATGGGTTATGCATTGGGTTGTTTGGGTGTCTAATTTTAGTAAGTGTCCTTAGTGATGTTGTTTCTGCAGTACTTATGTTTTTCCAAGCTGGTCTCAAGGGGTGTCCGTATTCTATAAGTGGTCGGCAGATGGTCTTGTAAATTTTAACTGCTGTTTCTATAGATACTCCTTGATTTTTATAGGTTAAACTTCTGAAATGTTTTGCTCTAGATATTAACGCTTTTTTCACTAATTTTGTATGGCTATTGAAGTTTAGTTTAGTATCTATTGTTATTCCCAAGTATTTTGCTATTGCAGATGGAAGGATGGTGGTGTGTTCTACTTGGAGCTTAGGTGTTGACTGTGAAATTACATGATTGAATATTAACAATTGAGATTTTGCTGGATTAGCTTGCAGTCTCCGTTTTTTAAACCATGCCAAGGCCAAGGTTACTTGCACTTCATTTTGTAGGTTTTCCATTGCCTTGTTGACATTTCTTCCATGTGCTATGATTGCTGTATCATCAGCAAATTTTAAGAGATAGGTTTGTGGATTTGGAGTATTTGGGAAGTCATTGCAAAAGATGTTGTATAAAAGAGGATATAGTGCTGATCCTTGAGGCAGACCTTGTTCTGGGGTAAATTCTCCTGAAATGTTATTATTGATTCGGACAGCTAGTTTTCGGTCTACCAAAAAATCTTTTAAAAGCCATATAAGGCTATTGGGGACTTGAAGTGAATGTAGTTTAAAAAGGAGCCCTTTGTGCCAGACGCTGTCAAATGCCTTTTTTATGTCCAAAAATAAAGCTGCAGATTTTTGGTTGTTAAGTTTTTCTGTTTGAAGATTTGAAATCAGGATCATTAATGGGTGAATTGTTGAGCATTTTGATTTGAAACCAAATTGGTCAGCTGGGATTTTGTTTATAGTAATGTTTTCCAGAATAGTTCGGACGATTTTCTCAAACAGTTTTCCTAATACTGGTAGAAGTGTAATTGGTCTGTAATTTTTTGTATAGCTATGGTTTGTGTTTGGTTTGGGGATGTTTATTATTATATCCCTTTTATCCATTCTGGTGGAAAAAAAACTGAAATAATAAACACCAAGATTTTGGATTAGCCAAAAAGAGTATGATCAATTTATTATGGTTTCGTGGCGAAAAAAGATGGGAACCGCTGCGATAGAGAACCAGTTAAGGCTGAACAGAATATTCTCTCTACTCTCTCATAATTCCCATGAAGGAACAATGGGGAAAAGGGAAGTTTACATTTCCCGAGGTCAGAATGTCTCAAGAGGCAGGGGGCTCAAATGTCTGAAAAGTAGTTTTAACAATGATTTAACTAAAAAGTAAAATAGTTAGTGGTATAAGCACAAGGATGCCTTCTCTTCATAAAGTAGGCTTCCACTAAGAAGGGATTTTTCAACCTCTAAGGAGGTAAAAACGGGGGTTGAAAGTTTTATACGAATTTCTGTACCTTAGAAACTAAAATCTATCTATCTATCTACATCAGTGTCACCAGTAAAGTTCACATCATATATGGGATTTTTTTTATTAATAGCTTTATTCAAAATTTGACTTTGGCATCAAGTTCTGCTTCGATCGAGATGAAAATTAAGCAAAAAAATAGTAGTCACGTGATTCGCATTAGGTATCTGTCAAATTTTAATTTTTTCCAAAAAATAATTCACAAGTGGGGTTATTTCTGAAAATATCGAAAAAAGTTATTGGAAAAAGCTTTTTTAAATGCAGTTTCTAGCCCACATGCAAAATTTCCTGCATAAGATAATTTTGATTTTTTACCCATATTTTGTAAATTGCACCAGTTTTGCAAAATAAGACTCAACGCAACCTACATAAAACTTCTTAGTTTCGACAATGCTTTATTTCAGATACATTTTCTTTAAAGTAGCGCCATATTAAATGTGTGTTTTTCTACAAAATCAAAATTGGGCTATTAAAATTTGGTCGCTTGTGATGCAAAGTTTACTTGTTTTTGACCCTGTATAAGGTAACTTCATAAAATAGGTATTTTTAAAAACGTAGTTTGTGTCTGACACAAACTCTTACATGCGACCAAATTTTAATAGCCCAATTTTGATTTTGTAGAAAAATAAAATAATAAGCAAGTACGTATTTTAATGTTTTGGGAAATTTTATCCTTAGGAAGCTAGTTTCCAAACCAACCACTAGAGAAAAACTATAAGTAAAAAATTTTAGACAAATTCTTCTTCGCTTGGAACAAATAATCATGGGGAATCTGCAAGGCTGAAAAAACACCTAGCAATGATTGGTGTCAAATTTGCTTCAGATATTCATATTTGTTGGTTTACTTGTCAGGTTTCGGAACTTCCCCTCAATTAATATTAGGGAAGCTCCCAAAACCTGTACTTATATGAAAAAGATAAATTTGTGGAAAGTGTTAACTGAAGTTACACTAAATAAATTTTATGCACACAACCTTACCAATTAACTTTATAATTAAAATAACCTACCTGAAGCATTCATATTAGAATAGGCTTCATACACTTCAGAAATAAATCCACCAAAAAACACAATCTGTAAAATTATGAATATAGGCATCTGGAAAGAAGTAAATTGGCTGGCCAGACAACATGAACCTATCAGCCACACCACAGTGGAGGCATAATGGAACAGAATATTATTCTCTTGTTTCCAGAACAGGAATACCAGTGTAATGTATCCGAGAATAATAATAGATACCTTAAAAAATATGTAGTTTATAAAACCTATTTATGACAAATTCCCTATTCAGAAATTTTGAGAATGTAGCATTATTATATTTATTATACAGGTCAAAAGAAGTGGATAGTACAGGCCAACCCACATGATCATCTGTTAGACCTGTCCTATATATATATCAGTATCTATGTGGTAAAAATAAAAGGCACAATGTAAAATGTTTCCTTCAAGGTAAAGAAAATTAAAATTCACAACATTCATCATTTTGTTTACTGTAAGTAGTGGTTTAAATGATGTAATAATCTGAGCTGTAATTTATTATAATCGAGATTATAATACTATACCTACGTCCTACCATCCTTAAAAAATTATATGAAAATAGTTATTTAAATTGAATTAAATATAGATACTTAAGTATTGTTGTAAATGTAGTTTTATGTAGGTACCTCAATAAGAACATCTCTCTTATCTATGATATACTTGCACCCCTAACATTTATATTTAACTTAATCTAAGACATAAGTAGATACCTAAATATTAAATGAATACCTAATACTTAACATAGTTATTATAGCTGTTAATAAATATTATTTCTGTCTGTGGTGTGATTAAATTTCATTGTGTTAACTGATCATAACATAATAATAAACAGTACCTACTTATAAATATGTTTTGTTTAAAGAAAGGATATATAATAAGATGTTCTTCCTTACCAATGTAAATGTCGAATTGGTTATCACAAAATTAAAAGTCCAATAGATCCAAACTGTGCTATTCCATAATAATGAAAGCACAAGCCCTGGTGTGAAATGATATAACAATACTGTTACAGGAATCAATATTGCACCTGCTATTATAAACTTTAAATTCTTCCACAGAAACTGGCCTATAATTTCTGATACTTCATTAAAAATGTTAATTGGTAATAATACAAGCCCCAATATTGTAGGAGTATTGGTGTCTTCCAGCATTTCAAACCAACTTTGAAATATATCTCGTAACGATCTTTTCAAAGGATGTAGAGCAGAGCCAACTAAAAGAGCCCACATTAAAGGTTTTACGAAAGGTTCCAATATCATATAAAGACCAAGTGTTGCGGCACAACAAAGAAATAGAAGGAGCATAGCCACAGCATTGTAGAGTGCATGTTTTACTGGTTTATCATGGCCCTGTGGTAGACTACCTATTACACCAAAAATAGATTCTAATGGTGATCGATGGTCCATCTTTCTGTGAGTATCTAAAAATTAAATGTGACTAAAAAATGCGTTAAAAAAAGCCTTAATATACAACTGTATTAAGGATACTAACGGAAAATCATAAAGTTATTTGGTAATCGTTAAATTTAGATTTGAGGTCGCCTATAAAAATATATTTCTCCAAAACATAACACAAAACATATGTGAACTTAGCGTCAAGCGTCAACAGTTTTGTTTGACAGTGCCTAACTTCAGTCAGTCGCTGTGGCAAAAGCAACGAAATAATTGTATTATTAATTCGTTGGGCAAAAGTGATGCAACGCAAAGAAAATTTATAGGGTTTGTTCGGGTATGCAACGTGTCTAAAATAAAAGGAACTAAAAGCATAGATCCATAAAAAGGCTTTTTTACTTAAATAATCCTCAGTGATTATAATTAAAGCAAGGTCGCCAATGTAGAAAAGAAAATAAATTGTTAAAGAGAAAGCTAGCAGCTCTAAATTTTCTTTGGTGGTGATCAGTGCTACCAAAGTAAGGGAATGGTTTGCTTTACTACTAATGCCCCCAAAGTCAGAAAATAAAATTTCTTATTTATACGAATATCAATAGGCAAAATTATTCTGTTTTATTCACTTAAATCCCAGAAGCCCATGGGCAAAACAATACCAGTGCTGACACGGTTAGAAGTTAGAATATAAAATATTGCTGCTTCGAAAAAAAAAGAAAAATTAGAAAAGAAATTGAACAATCTATTTTTTCTCTGCGCTGCTGCCAACATTGTAGAAACCCGAGAAAACCCATTATTTTTCTGTGCATACAGTTAGGTTAGGTAAGTTAGGTTATGTTATGTTATAAAGCTGAAAAGAAAAAATCAAAACAAACATTTTGAGTAACAAAATGTTGATTTCAAAATTATTTAAAGTTAATAAAACTCATGTCCTCCAAATACAAGGCAGCTCAAATGTTAAAAGATTTCTATCCAGACAGAAAGAAAAGCACTATGATATTGTGATTGCCGGAGGTGGAATGGTTGGAACAACTTTAGCTTGCACATTAGGTAAAGTTTGGGGCCGACAACAAACTGTTAAAATTATTACCAATTTCATTTTAACTGTATACTAATTTCTGTAGCAACCTTGGGAATCTTTAGATGATTAATAATTATGCAAAATGGAAAGCAATTTCTCAATCAGAATACTTATCCTGACTATATATATTTTTGTCTTTTGCTCTAGAGCTTGATATCCAAGAGTAAATACATTGTTTACACCCAGATATATGTTATTAAAATCTGTCTATCTAATAGAAGTTAAGTATCCATGTTACTACACAGACACTATTTAGTCAATAAGTAGGTATACAGTAATATGTCGATCTACAACAAAAAAGGATCCTGAGATAACTACCTTAACTGAATGGTAAATAATGCTTTGTTATTGTAAAACAATTCGGTTTGCATTTAAGTATTATATTAATAATAAATGACTAAATTTGTTTTTTGAAAGATACCTACTTTTTATGTTCCTATATGAAATAAGATTTATTTTTCCCATTGGTAAACATTCTAATTAGGTATTTAGTTTCAACAATTAAACAGTTGTTAAGTAATAAGCAGTACTTGTATGCTTTGCAAATTTAAAAAAATGTATTTATGAGGTTTGTAACTGAAAATGATAATTTTTATTAGGTATAGGTATTCTAATTTTACCCTAATATTCAAAACATCAGTCAACTTCAATCTGCAATATTTTTCTTAATAATAATTTGATATCTTGAGTTTTATTTTAAGGTTTGAGTAAAGATCATTCCTTGTTTAATGAAAAGTTTTAAAAAATTCAGTAATATAGGTACTGAGAAAGCCTCGGAGAAAGCCAAGAAGTACGAGGCCTTGTCAAATTGACTGTGATGGTGCACTTTAGGATCCTCCGAATTTTTTTTTCTGAAAGAAACTATATTTAATTTTGAGTACCTAATTCTACTTAAAAAAATTATGAATGAACCGTTTTTTACAAAGTTATTAGCAAAAATCATTTAAGATAGCGTTACAAGGAAGTGTATGTGATGCTTTTTACAGCAAGCGTACTTTATTATGGAATATTTCTTAACCATTTCCTATCCATAGGGATTACTAAAGTATATGTATGGGACGGCTTTGCACCCTCTGAGCATTGTACAGAAGTATATTTTAAAAATAATCTACAAAAAAAATAGACTTTATCCTACTAGCATGTTGTGTTCTAATAAAGTTTTTGATATAAGGTCTCTATATGTCTTGGAGACTAGCATTTTTGTTTATAAAAATAAAGATATAAAAAATCATATCAGTCATTGCCACCTAAAATAAAGCAAATGATTATATAAAACTATCTAAAAGTACTTAACACTAATATTAACTTAAGATTTCTCAATTATTTCGCTCCCAAGATTTATAATCTCATACACCTGGAAATAATAAATAGGTATCACTAAAATTCATATTTTAAAAAGAAAAATGTAGATCTTGCATATTTGAAAGGATTCACATATTTAGGAACCTATTCTGAATTTCGGCTTATGTAGGTCACTTCTCTAGTCTGGAAGGTCTCTACTCATTTATGTCTATTTTATTTATTTGAAATCTGTTCAATTAAGTATTTGAAATTTAAACTTATAGGAAAATTGCAGCTATTACACATACAGGTGTTTAGTCATCTAGGTGATTGGTGGTTGCATTTTTTGTGTACAAAAATGTATCTGTATTTAAAAATTTTGTAGAGGAGATAACTTTTAACTATTAATACAACTACATTTAAATGTAACGATTTACATGTAATAGTACATCCTGAGATAATAAATGTGGTAGGGGTACTGTTCCCACGGAAATAATAATAATAATAATAATAATAATAATAATAAAGCTCTTTATTTTAAATTACATAGGTACAATTATACAATCATAAATACATAAAATGAACCGACGTTACCTTAACCTACCTATCTTAAAAACTATAATTCAAAAAAATCATTCAGGTTATATGGCTCTAGCTCTAGCAACAATATTTTAATTTTCTTTTTAATTAATGTTATGCTTTTAATATCTTTGAAACTGTTGGGCAATTTATTGAACAATTTGATGCACATGTAATAAGGTAATATGCAAAATAGAAATTAGATAAAAAAAATGGTCTGATTATTTTATTTATCATATCAAAACTCATTGTTACCCAAAGCATTTTTTTCTAATTTAATCGAGAATTTCATATTTTTCAACCAATACTGAATTGGCCCAAAAAAAAAGTCCAATTACTTATTTATAAATTTCCTATCTATTTTATACTAAGTTTGGCAACATTGTTAGGAATGACCAACGTAACAGGGAGTTTTCTTAAATAAATAGCTGTCAAAGACGCATTTCTTTTCCTTTCTTTTTAACAGAATATTAATCTTGTACATAAACTTTTTGCCTTTAATGTGTTCTATACAAACAGGTCTTTTCATTGCACTTTCAAAAATTGTGAAATTCCGCGGGTCCTAAAATGTACCAGATCCAAATTGACAATTTTTTAAAAGAATCTGGCAGATAATTGTTGGCTATATTCCAAAGGCAGGGCAAGGGCACTGGCACTATTCATTTTTTATAAAATTATTTTAGTTATTTGAATCTATTTCTTTTATTCCCGTTTTTAGTATGACAAATCCCACAGAAACTATAACAGAAAAAAAATTAATTTCACTTGCTAATTGTTTATTTTAATTCAATAGGAAAAAATAAAAAACTAAATCAGAAAAATATACTTCTCTTGGAAGCAAGTAAGGATAAGCAATGGACTTTACCTGAAAAATACAGCAATAGAGTGGTCTCTATTAATCCAGGCACCCATAAGCTTTTCAGTGACATTGGGGCTTGGAACTTCATAGAAAAAAGCCGATTTGCAACAGTAAAACGATTACAGGTATGTATTTATTATTATTATTATTATGTACTTATACAGGGTTATTCACGGTGGATGGTACGTTAGACGTATTTGATGAACCAGCTAACCAGTTGATCTAATAATTTGGTCATTTACGTAACAGACATGCTCTATTTATTTAAAATTCAAATTCAAATTCAAATATATATTACGGTTATCAATTACATAATAAATTTTACCGACGTCAATAAAAATAAATTGTCACATTTAAGTACATTTAAATTTACATTTAAAATTTTTTAAATTACATCCTTACATATAATAGGAAGCTTTTTACAGTTAAAATTGTTAAAATAGTATATAATACATTGCAAGCTCTAAGATATTTAATTAATTTTCACATGCACAACACTCTAAAACTTGGTGGTACCAAGACACAGAACATTTCAACACTTTAAAATAGCTCCACGGGAGCGTTGTGTTGCCACTTCTAGTAGCAACTTCGATATTATAATTATTTTATTTTCAAACCCCCTATTAATTTCTTCCCTTTCTATTTTTGACTCTTGAACCTTAAAAGCACAAGAAATTTACGGTATTCAGCACCTGTCAAATTTTGACAGGAGAATTTTTTCGTATTTTTCCCAAAGTCTCCCCATCGAATACTATTCGACCCTATATTTCGTTTCGTCAATATCGCTTCTTTGTTTTATACTTGACAGCTGTCAAAATTTGACAGTAGAATTTTTTGCGTATTTTTCCCAAAGTCTCCGCCTCGAATACTATACGATCCCATATGTTGTTTCGTCAATATCGCTTCTTTGTTTTATACTTCGACAGCTGTTAAAATTTGACAGGTAAATTTTCAACTATATGTTCCGTTATCGGGACCTTAGTATCCCAATCCATACCCCCCGATAGTTAGTTTCTTCAATTTAGCTTATTTTTCCAAAATTTGACATTGACAGGTGTCAAATTTTGACAGTAAAATTTTTGCGTATTTTTCCCAGAATCTCCACCTTAATTGACATTGACAGGTGTCAACAATTCAATATTTCCCGAATTCTTCGGGTCACAGTCTATACGACTCGCTATTTTTTTTGACAGATATCGAAATTTCCCAAATTTGCCATTTTGATAGGTATTCTATATACCGCTTGTCAATAACATTTTGACAGATCTGAGATATACGTTTTGTAGTATGTATACCGTACCAAATTTCGTCAAAATCGGATAAACTATAACGAAGCTAAAGCGAAAAGAGAATTTTGACAGATCGTATTTTATTAAGAAGTGCAGCTCGCACGGTACATACGATTTTCACGAAACTTTTTTTTTATCTTTCCGAAAGGACAACGATAGGTCATATTATGGCGTTTCTCGGAAAAATAAAAAATAAAAAAAATTTTACAGTGACAGGTGTCAAGTTTTGAGAGCGGATATTTTTCCCTAAATCTCCAGCCTATAACGAATACGGACATAATTTTTTTTTTTTTATTTCCGAACCACTTTTTTGCATATCTTCACTCGCTCTCATCGTTTATGTTTATATCACCGAATTACATTAACACAAAAACACGAAACTCCTACTTGAACTGTGTAATAAATCCTTAAAAAATTTAAATTCTTAAAATCCAAATTTTGTTGGTTAACGCCAACAAGTGAATAATAAAAATGGCCAAAAATGTTAGGTTATTATCGCGTGATTTACAGATGATTGCCACCTGATTCCTAGGTGATTCTCATGGATTCCCAAGTGATTCCTATGGATTTCCCAGTAAATCCCATGTATTTCAAAGTGATTACGAACTGATTCCCACAAAAATGTACAGTAATTGCCAGTAGTGGTTGACCCCTCGGTTCCAAGTCAATCAACAATCTCTTAATTTCTAGCTTAATGGCTACTTTATACCTCAATTAAATTAAACTAAACTTAATAAATTAAACTAAGAAATTAAGGCAATGGTTTATACCTCCACATTAAGTCACTTAATAAATCTACGAGAGACGAAGAAGGTGCTCCTAACCTATCTTATTGGTTCTTGTCCGTTTTATCATAAATGCATGGGAACTGTTGTACTAATTCAATCAATGTACCGTCGTTAACAACCATCGTGAAACTTTTTGGAATAATCAAAATATCAAAAATATAATTCTAAAATTTAACAAGAATTTAGGGTTAAGTATGTGTACAAATTCTTCTTTATTACATTCACCGAAATGACAAATGACATGACAGGAATCACGGATTATGCCGATCGCCCAACGAATTATGTCAAATCAACTAAATTAAACTAAAAAGGCTGGTTTATACGTAATGTTTTGTCGTCAAACTTGCATGACGTGGAAAGTTTGACAAACAAAACTGACACAAATCGTGCGGCTACACTATTCAAACTTTCTTAGCTCAGTCTTATTAGAAGCAGTATGGAGGAGGAACTGTTAGTGACGATAATTGTATTATATGCCCAAAAATTAAAGAAAAAGTCTGCACGTCGATCACGGTGGTCCAGAAAGTGGTTACTGAAGAGAGGGACATTCTCGCATGTAAATCTTCTCCGTGAACTCCAACTCCGTGATATTCTAGGTTGTTGGTCTTCGTCGTTCAAAAAGGAAAGTAAATCAAAGTACCATAGAGAAGGTTTGTAGATTTCGTCTGTGCCAGCTCCGGAACGTTTTGACGCTTTTATTTTTGCACACTCTACGATAAACAGTTCAAAATGAATTAATTTTTTTAGTGACCGAGTCTTTAGTTGCTTCACGATCTATTTCTTTATACTTATTAAGCAAAGCTGCGTATGCCTGGTTTTTCTTATCTCGGTTGCTGTAATCCTTTGACTTCACGTGCCAAAGGCAAGGAAAACTTTGGTACAACTCAATAAACTCTGTAAAAAACTCGTGAGACCAGTGTCGTAGGTCTGATGATATTTTCTTTTGCCCCTAAACACACTTAAAATATCCGCTCAACCACCAACGCCGCTAAAAGAATAGACTGGCGAGCAATAAAGTTTGACCGATTAGACAAACGTACGTCTACATGCGCCGACTTGTTTGCCGTCTTGCTTGTACACAAAGCTCCAGCCTATCAGTCTTTTGTGAGTTTGTCAAACCTCATTTAGTTCATGCAAAACGTCCAACTTGCTGTCTATACGTAATGTTTTGTTTGACAAATCTGGCATGATCATGCAAGACTGACGATAAAACATTACGTATAAACCAGCCTTAAGAAGTTAAAAGTTGGCCAACTTCTTAGTTTAGTTTAATTCCTTAATTGTAGGTATAAATGGTTACGTTTGAATGTAGTATTTTTAACTTCTTAATTATCTTAATTTATTAAGTTTAGTTTAATTTAATTGAGGTATAAAGTAGCCATAAATCTATTTTGGGAATTTATTTGCTTAATTTTACTTGGCAAAGCATTGAAGAACCTTAAACAGATGTAGTGCGCACATTTTTCTGGTAATGTTAGTCGGTGTACCGGATATGAAACATCCATTGTCCTTGTCCTATACTCATGAGCTACTGTTAGTTTAAACATTTCTTTGTGCTTAAAGACAAACATTAGACATTCATATGTATAAATCGCATACACGGTCAATATACCCAAATTTTTAAAAACACCTCTACAACTTTCCCTGTATTCATCTTTCTTAGAGTTCTCACCACTCGCTTTTGAGCCACAAAAATGCCATGTGTCGAGTTGTGCTTTCTCCAGAAGCAGAAGACAATCCCATATCTCAACAGTGACTCGAAATTTGCAAAATATAGCATTCTAAGCGTTTTTTCTTCCATATACTTGCCAACGACCCTTATGCCGTAGCATATTGAATTTATTTATTTTTCTAATATATTTATATGGAATGACCAATCCAATAATTCATTAATGTAAGTACTTAAAAAATTTTCGGCATCCGAGAAGTTTATGTTGCTGTTTTCTAGTTCTATAGTTGTTGGTTTTTCTACGGTTGATTGTTTCGTTCTACTAAATAATATTATGTTTGTTTTATCTTTATTTAAAATTACTTAGTTTACTCGTATTTCTTGTAAGCCATTCTGTTACCATAGCAAAAAAATTTCTGGCTTTCGCAAAACGATCTTCTAAATCCTGGCTACTTACAATAAGATTAATATCATCTGCATACTTGACTATATGTTCATAAATTTTATCTGTTATACACGCCAGATCGTTGACAAATATTATAAAGAGAATGGGCCCTAAGATACTTCCTTGTACTATACCAATCTTATACAAAATTTCGGAGTTACAGGTTTTTCCATTTTTGGTTACTGATACGGTCTGTCTTCTGTTATGCACATAGGACTCTAACCATTTTTTAGCAATCCCTCTGATACCATACGTTTCTAGTTTTTTAATTAAGATTTTTCTATCTAGATAATCATATGATTTTGAGAGATCCAAAAAAATGCACATTGTTAATTCACCTTTTTCAAGATGGTCTATGATAAATTGAAGGAACTGAAAAATGGCTGTGGGTGTGGACTTTTCTTTTATAAAACCATGTTGAAACTTGCTAAAACAGTTAGATTCCTTTAAGAAATTAATTATTCTTGTGCTCATAGCTAATTCAAATATTTTAGAGAATGAATTTAACAAACTTATTGGTCTATAGTTATTTATATTTTCGGGGTCACCTTTTTTATATAGGGGCTTAATCTTAGCTATTTTTAAATTATCAGGAAATATGCCAAATTGAGAGGAATTATTTATAAGGTAACACACGATATCCTGTAACTCAATCGCAGTTAGCTTTACGATGCTTATTGGTACAGTTATTTTTAAATGAAAATGTTGATTAAATAGTAACTTAAAACTGTTCATAAAGACATTCCACTGCTTATAACTAAGCGGGGAACGTGCAGGGCAATGGAATTTGGCAATTTTTATTCGAGATATTTTAAAAATGTATAGAACATTTACATTTAGGTATGGGATGCCCTATCAGATGCGTCAATCACATTTGGCAACTCTGAGCATACGGACACTGTCTCTTACATAGTCGAAAACGATGTCTTACTAGCTGCTGTCACAGCGGAAGCAAAAAACTGCAATAATGTTAATGTTCTCTACGATGCCAAAGTTGAGTGTTATGAATTACCTGATTACCATGGAAACTTGGTGACCATTAAGCTTGCAAATGGTGATGTATATACCTGTGATTTATTGGTAAGTTACTATTGTTAGTTCGTTGTTTAGACCAATTAAGTTAATGATGTTATCCAATCAAAAACGCACGTGTACACGTTTTCTTCTATAGTCTGTTTCCTACTGCCTGACAGCTAAGAACCTTCATTAAAAATGCAAAACACAAATTTTAGCTTACCGGGTGAACATAGTATTTTTCGCCTGAAAGTATAAGTATCTTTTTAGTAACAATACAGGTAGTTTAAACACTATATAGATTGGCACACCCTTAATTTTACCTTTCACAATAGGGTCGTAAAATTGTAACAATAGGGTAAGCCGATGATTGAGAATAAATCTTTGGACAGTGGCGGCCGTTTAGATTTTTATTTATAAAATATAAATTCCTTTTGTTTCCTGCCCGTGTTGTAAATAAATTATACATAGTAAGAACTTTATCTGATTAAGTTCTAGCCGATACTATACATTAACAAAACATAGTGATAGATAGTGATAGTGTATCGTTTTAAGAGAACAGGTGTGCCAAAAAATTCGACCGTTTTAACCCATTTTTTTAATGGAGTTACCTGTCCTCTTAAATTGTAATATGTACGTTCTTATTTTCATTTTTTTTTGGTTTCTGTATGTAATTTTTATTTATTCGTATGTGTTTTTAAGGCGTGCAAAAAAGATTTGTATCTTTAACTGAAATAATTTTATTTTCTCAATACAAAAACAGTTTATACTTAAAAGAGTTAACAAATTAAAGGTCTAGAAAGGTGTCTTCAGTATCACTAAATTCAAAGGATTCATCTGTGGAGTCAACTGAAATAATAAGTGGTTCTACCGTTTCTTTCATCGGGTTGTTAAGTCCCATATTTTTTTCCCTCTTTTATTACATGTTTTATAGCTTTTTTCCAATTTTTTTCGTTATAATGTTTAATGAATGCTTCAATAACTCACGTACATCTTTTATTTTAAATGTAGTGTTATTCCTTGCTACATACCCTTTTATTTGTGCCAATATTAACTCAATTGTTGTGCATTGTGTACATTTAAAACTATTGTCTTTACTTTTAGGTCAAGCACACCTTTACAAAACACTGGGGAATAATTATTCGCCATTTTTTTATTATTTTTATAATATACGTACAAGCTTTCGATAACACGTTAAAAATGAAAGTAAACTACGTCACTTGAAGTTGGAAATATTCTATGACATAAGCCATCTACCTGTATACCTATGCAATAGGTAATAGATAATTCAATTACTTAAGATCAGGTACCTACCTGTTATTGTTACGCTTATGGTTTATTGAGGTTTTACGACTCATGACCCTCAGGCTATGCTGTCAGGCTTTAAGAAACAGAGTATAATTAAATTGTTGATTAATATTATTTAGGATCTAAAAAAGTGTTTACCTAACCGTATTAGTGCTTGAGAATCTGCAAAACGTGACCATGCTCTTCATTTAGCACTGGCAACTGAAAATAAGCACTAATTAGGCTTGAAAATATGTTGAGCTGTGTGGTTAAAATTGTGATAATGAAGCGTTTTTACGTATTGCGTAAACATTAAGAGAAAAAATTACGATAATTCCAGATCTGTAAAGTAAGTGTGTGATTTAGTATTAGAAATTTCATTACTAATTCTGTTGATACTCAATTGGGCAAAAGTGCTAGCCCAGGTCCACTTTTGTTGAGGGCGTTTATCGAAAAATGTGTTTATTGCCAACACATTATGTTGCTCACCATCTAGCTAATGTCATAGGATAAAGTAATTTTATTGTCAATCTTAAAAAATAGAATGTGCGTATTCTTAATAAGTTTATTAAAGCTAAATACATAATAAACAATATACCAAATACAGCGGTATTATAAAATTATATATATTTAGGTATTTATTTCTAAATTTAAACAATATAAATAATAAATAACATAGTACAATAGGTATGACCTTAAAAAATATGGAAAACTCAATTGTGTTTGTGCCTTTAATGACTCGAATACAAACGACTAGTAAAGACCATTGTATGATTTTATCATGCCCAACTAGGGCTACAATACCGGGTATTTCGTTGTTTTAATAAGTATGAAGTAGTAATAGTTCTTGATATGTAATTTTATTTTATTATCATCAATTTAAACACATCTAACTAGGCCTAGGCCACACAAACAAAATGTTTAAGCCCGGACCTGTCTATTTTCCCCATTCGTTAAATGATAATTTTGCAGTGCGGGCGGTTTTGTTTACATGCGCAAGGCCATAAATTTGTCACTTTCGTGATCTTGTTTGCTTATCTAAAGGTAAATGTCTATGGTTCCCCAATGAAACCACGTGAAAATATACGTCAATTTTTACCCTAAAATAATACTGTTGCCGAAGAATCCAAAAACTTACCCCTTTTGGGTTCTATTTGACCTTAAATTGACATAATTGATAGTTTCGTATCACACAATCATCAGTTGCATAATTTTTCACTGTGCACATTATTATTACCACTCAATTGCGTATTTAATTTTTCTAACTTCTGTTTTATAATCTTGTTAATTTCTACAAGCAATTCTTCTTCAATTTTAGTCACTGGCTTACTGTCTTTTTTTGCACAGCTATATCTGAAACTATCTTTAGGAGAAAACAAATTTTTCCTAAACGATTTTCCTTTTAATTTATCTTTTTTGCTTAACACTAACTGATAGGCGCTTTGTATTAAACTTTTCGGTATTTTATTTTCTCTGGGATCGTTGGGTCTTACATTTAAAGTCCAATCTTTTTGGGACTTTAACAACAACGCCCTTCTATGTAACGACTTCATTATTTTTGACGGGATCCATTTCAGAAGCTTGGAAAACAACATGCTCTCCACATAAGCCATCAGCTTGACTTGACGTACCAAACCATCCAAGATGGCGCTTTTTTGCAGCCCTTGTATGTCGCTTACTGCCAAACCCACTATTAGATTGGTCAAAATTATTGTTACTAATATCACAAAGACCAGATAAGCAAAGTGTGCCGTATATGGATACTTTATTTCGTATGTGTCTGAGAAGAATACGTCTTCGTACTCTAGTTCACCCGACATCATGATGATGACTTTTATAAAAACCCACTGGAGGTCCTTAAATGCCGGATAGTTGGGGAAAAGAACGCCAAAGGACAAAGTAAATGCGATAATAAGGCAGAAATATGCGCACATGAATTTGGAAAAGTTGATTGATACAGTGGTGAACATTTGAACATAGATTCCGAAAGCTGGGAACCTAGCGACTATCATCATAAGATCAACCCATGCCAAGAATATGCTTATGGCAGCGACGTGGTGTTGCCAGGTATACACAAACTCTCTTATGTTCATTTGATACATTGGTTGCACACAACCGAACACGCACACTATTATCGTCCATTGAAGATAGTTTTCCCATTCCAAGATATAACGTTTAACGCAATGGAATATTTGAAATATCTCTTTCAACATAAGCACCACGTTTAAGAAGAGCATGTAGTATCCCAAGTTTATTACAGAATCGTCAGCGAAACAATCTACTTTTGTTTTGGCTCTTCTGAACGAAGGACAATCCTTTAAGTAAACTCCTTTAATGTAAAATGATAGCAGTAGAACGAAGATTGTCCGATAAAAAAGACTAAAGAAGAAAAATTTTCGGATCATTCTCCACTTTAAAAGTAAAAATGTTATACAGAGCGGGTGTTCGAGCACTTCTTTGTGGCCAACTTCGATGAAGTTTGTGAGTAAGGATGTTTCTTGATGACCCATTGTCGGCACCAGCACTCGGAAGTCGAGTTTTAGTTGGCAGTCTACGTCCCCTAGGTCGTGTTCGTTTAGCCGGATGGAGTTGTCGAATCTGAAAAATATGAAGCTTTAGGTATGAGCCATTGACTGTGAAATATTATATTATATATATCATATTTGAAAACTCGTCTCCTTGCTTGTTCGAGTCGAGTCGACAAGCGCCGTCCTGTACGCGAAGTAGTTTGCGTTTGTTTGTCCCGCTTCCACTAAACTAAGACGGGGTTTCATGGTACGTCGGGCGAAATCGGTTAAACAGCTGCACAGTGGGTCTTATCCTCGCGTGAAATGTGTCAACGGGACGCTCATTCGATCGGCTCTTCCTGTTAAAAGAGCTTAGCGCCGATACAAATCCAGTCCTGTGGTGGGAATTGGACTGTGTTGCTAAATGGAACTGCTAAGCTAGAAAATGTAGTAAAATGTAATGAAAGCATAGGATCATCAGAATGGAGGCCAACTGCAGGCCTGCTGAGAAAATAGGGCACACAAGAGTCATGAACCTAATCAAGGACGAACGCATGAAAGCGATCTACAACTTTACAAAACCATTTACTGTCAGCTGCGAACCTGATATTTGGACAAATGGAATACCTCCGTCATTAGGCAAAGGTCTTGTTTGGTTCACCGATGGATCGAAGGTATATTTAGAAAAATACCCAGAATGGACATCAGTGTTCCCTAGGAAATTACACCACAGTATACCAAGCGGAAATTCATGTAATAAAAGCATGCGTACAAAAGAATCTTGAAAAGTGCTATCAGGATCAAAAGATACACTTTCCATTGGACAGCCAAGCTGCCCTTGAGGCTCTGAACGCTAGCCGATTTACATCACAGATCACAATGGAGTGTCAGATCTAGCAGCCAGGAACAACGGGATTGAACTCCTATGGGTCCTGGTCACTCAGGAATAATAGGCATAGAAAAAGCAGATGAACTAGCAAGAGCTGGATCTGCTCAAAATTTCAGGATCCCTGAACCCTCCCCTGTAATATCAAAATAGGCAACCTAATCAACATTGGACAGATGAGCGCAAACCCAACATCTATCTGGATGGAACCGTATACCAGGTCAAACACACGCAAGGGCTGCTATTGCCAACCCCTTAAAGAAACTTTCAACTGGAATGATACTCTTGACGCGCACTCATTTAAAACAAGTGACTGGTTTTTGTACCTTAAGAAACCACCTTTAACGAATAGGCATTTACAATGGACCCATTGAATGCATACTTTGCGGTGAAGAGGACGAAACCGCCTCTCATATCATATACAACTGCGAAGCATTAACCCTTAGAAGATTCAAAATCTTCGCTAATATTCAACGTGGCAACAACCTCCCACATGACAAACTTGCTAGAAAACGATTGGACCTCATAGAAGGAACAAATCTTTTCTAGCAAGACTAGGGCGCACAATAAGCCAGAAAGCAAGCAAAGCAGTGCAAGAAGCTTGGGCTACACGCCTGACCTTCGCTCTAACCAACCAACCAAGCATGGGATCTTTATCGATTTGGTAGCCATAAACCTACCTCGATTTATACTTCGGAATAACCTCCGGCGTTTTCTTGGTGATAAAATTCAAAGCTGATACGCCTCCCTTAGTTCTGGCCGTTACGTCTCCGCCATTTTGAAGTAGCAACATCACGCAACTGGAGAACTCATTTAGAGCCGCTAGGTGCATGGGCGTGTACCCAAAGACATCGGCGTGGTTCGGGTTAGCACCGGAGGTCAGCAGGAGACGCGCACCCTCACAGGAACGCTGTACGTTCACTGTAGAACAGTGTAGAGGTGTGCGTCCGTCGCTGTCGCCAGCATTTGGGTTGGCCCCTAAAGAGAAAAACCAATATGTAAGTAAATACTTAAATTTTTTATTATGTAACATTTTAAAGTCTATAATCATCCGAGTGTATTATGGTTGTAGACCTTCCACTTAAGAAACACTAAACCCCAAAATATCTTCCTCTTCCCCCTATATTATGGCTAAGAAAAGACCAATTTTTGCTTTATTTAGACATTTTATATTTTTAATACCAGCCGACGCTGTATTGGATGTAAAGGCCATGCTCTTCAAAAAACCGTAATTTTCCCGAAATCAATACCGGTACGAAGATTGCAGACTATCTTTAAAATTAAAAATACGAATATATATTAACGTACAATCTCCCATATTTTTGATCAAATTAAAATGCAGAGATCCCAAATAACCAGTCGTCGGAAACGTTTATATAACTTAAGAAACTGAAGGCGAAATGCTCGTGTTCGGCGTATTCATACCGGGTGTTTCCGGAGAAGCGCTTACCCCTATAACTTTTTTTTATTGTTTAAATTACAGAAATAAAGTTTGGTGGGTTTATATGTGATATTATTTTGCATTGTATGCCATGATGGACGCCATGTGTAATTCCCTTCTTCCTCCTGAAATATCAGGTAGATCCTGATGTTGATATTTTTTGTCCGTCTGTATAACCTACCTTTTTGTATTAGAAGCTCCAATGTCTCGGAACAATGCGACAAAGCGGCTAAATGCAAAGCTGTCTGTTTTTTACGATTTGTAGCATTGACCATGGCGCCAGCTTCTATCAGTAACCGAACACAGTCAGTGTAACCCTGCTCCGCCGCTAGATGGAGCGGTGTGAGTTTCTCTTCGCCACTTTGGACGTTAACAGCGGCTCCGTAGTCCAACAATAGTTTGATAGAATCGACGTTTCCTAGTGCTGCTGCGACATGCAACGGTGCTTCACTGAAAACCTAAAAATAAAATAATATTTAAAAGGAGAGATGTAATTTAAACAAGCACTCACAATTCGATTTTATGTTATATTCAAAGTTGAAACTTCCAATATTCCGAGGAATAGCCCAAATCGTTTTAAACTTCGCCTGGGGGCTACCGACACTTCGGATGAAACATGAGAGTTCCGAGTCAATACTGTGTTTGTTACTGCCTCTTAATATTCAATATAGTATATATCATTAGACTAGCATAGATATGTGTAATACAGTAATATTACAGTAAGCTCCTTACAATATTTTTTTACCTGTGGTGTGTTAGGTATAGCTTTATTTTCCAACAACTCCTTTACACAATCTACAGCCCAACTTTGTACAGCGTAGTGCAGCGGACTCCTTTTCTCTATTCCAACGTTAACGTGAGCCCCATATTTAATTAATAGTTTAAGGCAGCTAAGATGACCCATACTGGCTGCGCAATGTAATGGGGTCACCGACATTTTTTGGTCCTGCGCGTCAATGTCCGCGCCATTTTGGAGGAGGAGCCATACGCAATCCGAATGACCTGCGTATGATGCTAAATGTAGAGCTGATCTAGAAAATAGAGAAATAATAGTTAACGTCAATTCGTAGGTGCCAATAGTGAATTGGCTAGTCGGCTGTCACCAATGATCTTTGATGATATATAAAATATAAATATATAATTTCAATTTCATAAATGACAATACATTCGTATATTCTAATCGAAGGAATAGGGAGAGCATTTAAGCTCCACCTTCTCCCGTTACTTATGACGTTATTGAAGTATATTTGCTGCAATATATAAAATAGCTAGTTAGTTCGCGAAACGTTTGGCAACACCGCTCTTGGCTCTCCCTATTTCTGCGGCTAGACTATTGTTAAAGGCCACTCAACTCCTGAGACAAGAAGTAAGCCTGTTTGAAGGTGGTAGACAATGAAGTAATGTCAAAAAAATTACCTTGTCGGACTTCCATTGTCTTTATTTTGTTACTTAACACAACGTTTCGGTTAGTTAGTATCTCTAACCGTTTTCAAGTGTAAACTAAATTATAATTCTAAGGCTACTGTCTTAAATACTATCCATGAGCAATTAAGCTTGATTACTCCGCCTACGTGCTTATTGGAATGTGTAATCACGGATCGCACTCAAACTCCATAAAACAGGGCATAATTCAAACTCTTTATCACAGAGCATCTAACGTTTGCAACAATCCGGAAGACCTTAATATTGAAATTTCAAACATGAAAAAAGATTTAAAACCGAATGGTTACCCTGAAACCTTTGTAGCTAATACCATCTCAAAACTAATACAGAAACGAAAGAGGAGCAAGCATTTCTCACAATACCTTATGTCAAGGGGATTTCTGAAAAGATGAGAAGGATAACCAAAAACTATAATATCAAAATAGCCTTCAAATCCGGAAATACGATTAGAAGCTTTCTTACAAAAGTAAAACCCCCCCGTAATGAAAACACAAAAAATTGTATATTGTATCTATCAAGTCCCTTACGAGTGTGGCGAATCGTACATTGGAGAAACAAATATACCTCTTCCTGTACGAGTTAAAGAACATCTGAAACATACTCAAAGGAGTGAAACTTCGAGATCAGGTATAGCGGAACATGTATGGACCAACCAGCATAATATACAGTGGTCAGAAGCCAAGGTTTTGGACACGGAACAGCACTGGAGAATACGAAAGTTTAAAGAAGCAGTTTTCATGAATCAAAATATCCATATATTTAGTAAACCAAGTATAGATATCCCTAATATCTGGAAGCCTCTTCTTGTCCAAAACCAACAGCTCAAACTTCACATTCCAATAAGCACGTAGGCGGAGTCATCAAGCTTCATTGCACATGGACATTGAATTTAAGACAGTAGCCTTAGAATTATAATTTAGTTTACACTTGAAAATGGTTAGAGAAAACCGAAACGTTGTGTTAAGTAACAAAATACAGACAATGGAAGTCCGACAAGGTAATTTTTTTGATAAGAAGTAAGCCTGTTAATACTATTTTCTGTTCGTGAATTTTTTAATTTTTTTTTAATGAATACTTGCTAACATTATCTTAAATTAGAATACATAAAAACAAAGTTCCCATCAAATTAATTTTTCAAAATAAAACTTATTTATATCAACTGTAAAAAGATGGTTTACAATTTAAAGTTATACAGGGTGTCATGGTCAATAATTTAGGATTGAGTAGATTGGTTAAAAATAAAGTAAGAATAAGGTCATTTAAAATTGTGTCCTATGTCCACTTACTATGAAAAAACAACCCTCTAAAGCTGGTAGCCTGAAGATGGGTTTCTAAATGTTTTCGAAACCTTTGTAAACATCAATTTAAAATGTAGATATTTTGGTAAACTTTGTAGGCTGAATAGAACTGGTCTTTAAAATGTCGATATGTAAGAAACGTGGCAAGAAATAGGGGATAGTGGGGTAAAAATAGACATAACTTTTTTTACGTTAATATTATTTATACTTTTTTTATGTCAAACTGGAAAAACCTGACATATTTTCCGATTGGTAAGACATGATTGGATGCGCCGTTTTCTGAGAAATTTATTTAAACATTACCGTGCCTTTGAAAAAATCGCCAATTGATGTTATTTACTGGTATTAACAAATCCTAAAATTTTATTCAATTTTATTTACGACCCCTATTATTTTATCAAAAGAAAGGCCTAATTTAAAAATGGGTTACAAGACAAACAACGTTTGAACCATTAAGGCGGCATCCCACGGCGCGTGTATCGGCAAGCCACGAGCAAGACTTGCCGATACACGAGTCGTGGGACCGGGCAGCTATGGGGCAGCTCGTCATTTTTGGCGCGGCTTGGACGTACCCGCTTTTTGTCGGTAAACTTGACGATACTCAAAGGAAGGCGAGCCTCTTCGAGCTCGGCTCGTGTCGTGTTCAACCCGATCCAACGATCGCTCGAAACGAGTACGGAGGTTCGGTTCAGGGTTCAGGTCAGTAGCGTCTTGACTTTTGCTGCGAATGGTTGGCAGGATGACGGAAAAAATAATTATGGAGTGGTCCAACGAGTTGGTGCTCGAGTTTTTATCTTTCTACGAAGGTGAACCGGCGATATGGAACCCAAGGGACCCAGACCACAAAAATAGGAACCTGGTCCATGATGCGTGGAAACAAATTGAAGAACAAATGTCCAACAAGTTTACGGTGACGGAATTTAAAAAAAAGGGATAGCCTAATGGCTTCTTTTCGAAAGCCAGATTATCTTTATTTTCAATAAAACCGTTTAACTTTTAAAAACATACCAACCAAATAGGTAATTTGTAACTACAAGTTAATAAGAACTGTTTAAATTTTGCATACGTAAAATTCTAAAAATTCTTTACTTTTTTACATACAGAAGAATGACAGATACAAAAAAATAAAAGGACTAGTTTTCACCCCCCTCCCCCAGTATGCTATATCAAATTGTATTGAATTTAAAGGGGCAACCTATAAAAGTACTTACATATTGCGGCTTTTATACAAAGACACTCTCCACCAACGCCTTTTTTTGCCGTTGTTGCTGATTCAAAAAATTACCCAACATGATGTAATAACCGGCTGCAACACAAGCTGCATTTCGTTTTCGTCGATTATTTATGTTCATGTTGCAACACCACTGGCACGACTAAAAAATAAATTTGCCAAACCAACACGAGCATTCTTCACGACCTTTCACGCGTCGTGGGATCGCATCCACTTGCCAAGCCCAGATTAACGAGCCAAGCCTAGGCGAGCCTAGACCAACTCAAGCCAGGATCGCCACACGCCGTGGGATGCCGCCTTTAGCTATTTAGTAATACCAAATTTAAACCTGTTTAATTAAATTTTGCTGGTGATATTTGGTGACAGCCGAACACCTGCAACTATTTTTAACATATTTATCTTAGCTATCGTTACTAGTATAAAAGTTCAATGTACAATTATTACTTTATTATTTCAAAATAAACAAATATATCTTGAAATCAATTCGATAGGTTTTGAGGGTTTCGAGTAAATGGTATAAATACATGTCGCGAGTACAAGCGATGGTATACTCTTAACCATATCTCGTTTTGCAGATCCACAATACGTACGAATTTGTATCACCCTGTATAGGTCTGTTTCGGTTTCAACCAAACTTCTGAAATTTGTGTTAATTTGCGAAACATAAAACAGACATAATAAGTACATAAGTAATAAACAAACTGCCTGAAAATAGTTTATTGACGCATTGAAGTATGTATTGTTTTCGAATATTTTCTAAAATTAATAAGAATTTACTGACTTTTGGTTTATTCCGAATTAATAGTAACAAAATAACTGTTACAAGGAATTTAATATTTAAAATTAAGGCGGATGTCGCACATAGCGGCATATTATATACAATGCCGTCATAGTGAAAAACGCAGTAAAGTCAATTTTTATCGATTGTTGCATTACCTTTTTTTTATAAAAAAAATTTTTTTCTCCAAAAATAAATTATGAAAATAGTCGTAATAAGGTATTGATACGTCATTAATTACTATCTAAAATGCAGTAACAAGTTATTCCTAATAAGTAACGCAGTAACTTTATGTTCATTGCATAACATAAAAAGTCATTGTTTGCTTTTTGAAAGGGCAGTTGTCGTAAATTTATAATAATTAAAAATGCTGTAACATTCAACCTATTTGCTTTAATTCAAGTATCTTTACCTAAAAACGTAAGCTTTTACTAAAAAAAACGCAGTAACCTTAGCTTACTAAGACTTCTACTAGTACAATACGTTACGCTTTGCTAATTAAGAATGTAGTACACAGTAAATTCCCGCCAAACTGATTTCTTTATTTCTGCCTTAAGCTTGATGCTTGTTTTTCTTATAAATTTTCTATTGTGAGGCTTTTAAACCCCTATATAGGTAGTAATAAGTTGTTAATAAATACTAAATAAAAAGCATAAACAGCATATAAATAAATTAATTCCACTAAACAATTTGGTATTGGCGTTAATTATATGCATCAATTTTTCATAACCAATAGGGTAAGAAGTAATAGAATAGAATAATTATTATTAATGAATCATTTATTTCCGTAGGAAAAAATCAGAAAAATTTAAAAACTATTTGGCACCGAGGAAAAGCGGTTAAAAAGAAATAATTCATTCGTCAGTTAAATTTAAATAATATTCCTAGGTAGTAGGAATCTGCTTAAACAAATACTCTGTCCCCTGATGATGAAAAAAGAAATAAAAATATTTTGGTTTATTTTGAAAGAATCTGGCTAGTTGGTTTAACCAGAACACACAATTGGGAAGAAAATTGTGATTCAAATTACTTAAATAAATCGAATTATTTAGGTAACTAAAACAAGCTGCAGCTTTTCCTAATTTGTTAATTGTGAAATAGAAAAAATCTCTAAAGAAAATACAAAATTGCTTTAAAAGTGTACCCCGAAGGCCTTAAATATCTATCATATTTAATAACATAATTTTTACCCCACGACATTTTATTGAAACAAGTACCTAAGCACTTTTTTACATGACAGGCAGTTTGAATTACGCACAATATTTATTTTGCGATAACTTTTTTATAAGTAACAATATTTTATATTTCACCACCGTATTTATTTGTATTATAAATTAAGTTTTAATAATTACGCTTGGATTATTTTCAAAAATGAAGTCATATTATGGAAAAAATAAAGTAAAATTAGCTTTTTATCGTATAAGTGGGTACACATCAAAGAATGCTAGCTAAAAACGCAGTAACTAAGCGAGATACTGCGTTATTGTTTATGAAACCTGTATAATATTTCTTGGAGTACTAGGTAGAAACGTATTTTTGTTAATATTATTTTACGGAAACACTAAACATTACTTAAATTAAGTAAAAATATAGAGTCAGATCTTATATTGTATAGATATGTCAATAAAAGTTAACAAAAACATTACATTTCTTACTTTACTGCGTTTTTCAATATGGCGGCAGTATACAGGGTTGATGTGATTAAATTAAATAAATTAAAGTAGCCCACAGACAATGGCTTTGTTGACAGCTTTGCTTGACGAACAAAATGGCAAACGCGATACTGCAGTTTTATTCACCAGTTTAAGAAATAACTACGTAATTAAGAAGACAATATATTTATGTGCATTGGGGGGCGGCATTAACCATAAAAACTAAAAAGAAGGGACAAAGTGGGCGAATGAATGACTTTTGAAGCTAACCCAATTTTCCCATATTAACCTGTTAAACGAGCTGAAACTGGACCCGGAAAATTGGTTTCATTATTTTCGAATGGATTACTAAACCCTCTTAAAATTAGTAACCCCTCTTATAGAAGGAACAAACCTTTTCTAACAAGACTGGGGCGCCCAATAAGCCAGAAGGCTGCAGTGTAAGAAGCTTGGGCCACACATCGAACCCGACCCCCGCCTTTAACCAACCAACCAACCAACCAACCAACCCCTCTTATCCAACAAGACCCGCAGTTAAAACAAACTAATACACCGCAAGAACGACTTGCAGCAACGTTAAGATTCTTTGCTACAAGTAGAAGTTACGAAAATTTAAAGTTTTCAGTTCTCATATTACCTCAAGCTAGGTAACTATAGTTAGTTCAGTGGCGCAAACAGGGGGGGGGGGCTGCCGGGCTGCAGCCCCCCCCCTGAGCTTAGAAACTTAGCCTATTCGTTTAATTGCAAACCAATTTTTCATGTCACGCGAACTATTTTCGCATGTTTTTTGCCATCTCAATGTTTTATGGATTTGTAATTTTTTTGTTTATCAATGTAACATGGAATCTTACGTTTTTTGAGTAATTAAAGTATAAATTTTAATAAATAGCTTAAAATTGTACATAATGATTAAAAAAAAAAAATTCGGATTCGAGTTTTTTCCGTTTCTTTGCATTTTTTGAGAACATTTACATTGGAATGTATATAATTTTACACCATCAGAAAGTAGAGATTTCAACGAACAAAAAGCGTACCGACTTTTTTAAAACAGCAGATATTTTGACGTGAGAATTTTCGATTGAAAAAAAGGGTGCTTTTTCGATATTAAGTCAAAATAAGGTGAAAAGATAAATATTTTAAATCAAAATAATTACAGTGTGTTTGGGACATAAAAAGGTAAGTTATCACCAAATTTCGTGAAAACATAATTTTTTTTGTAAAAGATAAAAATAAAAAAACAAAAACTTGGTTATTTGAATTTTTCACATAAATTTTGAGGTAATGTGAAAAAAGTGTTAATACAAAATTTGTAGATCTTTTTACTACCTACAACTTTGCCAGATAACGTTTTTCCATAGGACTTGTAGTTTTCCCGGAAATAGAGATAAATCGTTTTCTAGCCTTAAAAACTCACCCCCTTCCACTTCCCGACCTCGGATCGCCCGTAAATTATTTTTCCTTTCATTTTTGTTATATTCTCTTTCTTTTCCAATGGGTTTCATTCTACTATTATTTTTTTTTGTTTAAAAAATTATCGACCCTGGTCTACCTATTTCTGCGAACCACAATATTGATATTGATATAGTTAAATTCACATAAAGTTTTAATGCCAAATGTCAAGACTTGTTATTGTCTAGTTACTTTAGATTCCACCAACTTACTAAATTTCTTATACAGCTGAGATTGGTCAGTGTTTTTTCTTTTTCTTTTCTGGAATTGTTCGGCCAACTCTTTTTATTTCTATCTCTTTTTAATCGTATGAAATAATACAAGATAGACATACTTTGTGTGCAGTACAATTATACTAATTAAATTATATTACCGTGGAAGAAATTCTGGACGAAATGGCAAAAACAAAACGAAGAAGTTTACTTTAATATTAGTATTATTAGTGATTACTTACAACTTATTGTATAAGGTTTTTGTTTTGTTTTAGTATAAGTATGCTTAATATATGCGTTACTTATTTTTACTGCATTTTTACTAATTAAAATAAAATCTCTAAATTTTTTTTTATAAATATTTCGTTAGGGCCAGCGGCGTATTATTGCAAAAGTTGTAGTGGGCTGTCGCTCTCGTCAATTATACGTATTTTATCCAAAAAAGGGCGTGGCACCCAAAAAATTTTTCTCCTTCAGCGCAAGAAGTTAAAGCCCCCCCCCAACAAAATTTCTGGTTGCGCCACTGAGTTAGTTGTTGGGTATACTGTTCCTCTAAAATATACAGTTCAAACGTTATAGCCTGTCAAAAAGGTATTTTTCAAACGTCAGTCTGTCATATAAAATGTTTTATTACTTACCGTCCATATCTATCCTTCTCATTCGCAGATATTCCTTCCTTTAAAAGGACTCTTAAGTTATTAACTTTTCCATACCAAGCCGACAGGAGGAAAGCAGTTTGTTTATTTTTAGTTGCTGAAATATCGATTATGTCATCACCAAACACTAGGTCTTTCATTAGTTCGCCTCCAGGAAGAGCCTAAATTAAAGATAAAAAATGTATAACAAATCATTAGGGCATTTTTGCTCGGTACTACAAAAGATTATATTTAAGCCGGGGACACATTGTTCTGACGTGTTTTGTTGTGATGCACATCTATCTGATGCCACGTCAGACCGCGTCAGAGTTCAGGGTGGGCCTACGTTACTGCCTTCAAATGTTACAAGGTAGAAGCTGAAACTTTGAGGGAATTAATAAAGGAATGACAGATTTAGGAAACACAACGAAACTAGGTCCGTTTGCCTACTCAATTATTAACGTTACTAAAAAGACCAGGGTCGATAATTTTTGAAACCAAAAAACATAATAGTAGGGTGAAACCCATTGGAAAAGGAAGAGAATATAACAAAAATGGAAGAAAAAATAATTTACGGGCGATCTTTTCTAAGGGTAGAAACCGATTTATTTCGATTTCCGGCAAAACTACAAGTCCTATGGAAAAACGTTAAATGGCAAAGTTGTAGGTAATAAAAAGATCTACAACTTTTGTATTCACACTTTTTTCACATAACCTCAAAATTTATGTGAAAAATTCAAATAACCAAGTTTTTGGTTTTTTATTTTTACTTTTACAAGAAATTTTTTTTTCACGAAATTTGATGAAAACTTACCTTTTTATGTCCCAAACATACTGTAATATTTTTGATTTAAAATATTTATCTTTTCGCCTTATTTTGACTTAATATCGAAAAAGCACCATAATTTTCAATCGAAAATTCTCACGTCAAAATATCTGCTTTTTTAAAAAAGTCGATGGGCTTTTTGTTCGTTGTAATCTCTACTTTCTGATGGTGTAAAAAAAATATACATTACATTAAATGTTCTCAAAAAATGCAAAGAAACGAAAAAAAAATAGAATCCGAAATTTTTTTTTTTTATAATTATTATGTACAATTTTGAGCTATTTATTACAATTTATACTTTAATTACTCGAAAAACGTAAGATTCCATGTTACATTGATAAACAAAAAAATTATAAAACAAAGATCGCAAAAAATATGCGAAAATAATTGTTCTAAATATAATTAAAGGTAGAATTTGAAGGGGATTTCATCACATTTACCATAGTAACGTATATATTTTTTTACATCATCAGAAAGTAGAGATTTCAACGAACAAAAAGCTCACCGACTTTTTTAAAAAAGCAGATACTTTGACGTGAGAATTTTCGATTGAAAATTATGGTGCTTTTTCGATATTAAGTCAAAATAAGGTGAAAAAATAAATATTTTAAATCAAAAAAATTACAGTGTGTTTGGGACATAAAAAGGTAAGTTTTCACCAAATTTCGTGAAAAAAAAAATTTTTCTTGTAAAAGATAAAAATAAAAAACCGAAAACTTGGTTATTTGAATTTTTCACATAAATTTTGAGGTTATGTGAAAAAAGTGTAAATACAAAATTTGTAGATCTTTTTATGACCTACAACTTTGCCATTTAACGTTTTTCCCGAGGTTTTTCATAGGACCCATAAATTATTTTTTCTTTCATTTTTGTTATATTCTCTTCCTTTTCCAATGGGTTTCATCCTACTATTATTTTTTTTTACATTTTACCATTTTCAAAGGCTTCAGCCCTGGTCTATAGTGCCTATTATAATAAAAAATGTATACGTTACATGAAGTTCCGCTGACAATACATCTGCATTCCAAATTTCTTGTTCTGGAATACGCGTGATTCGTGGCTCATTGTCTAAGTCGGATCCAGTATCGTCTTCACTTGAAATATCGAACGAAGGGTCTTCGTCCATGCTGATGTTAACATCAGCCCATTTGAAGTCTGCTTCATTGGAAGTAAAGGTTTTGTCGTTTAAGGGTTCCATGAAGGATGTGTGTTTTCTAAAAATAATTAGTTGTTTTTTGTTGTTATTGTTTATTATTATTTATTTATTCCAAATAAAATCCCAAAAACATCTGTTCATGCGGGATATTCTATTAATAACAGCATCAAAAATATAATTGTTAAATATAACTAATTAAAATACAAGGTAAGTCAAAATAATACTTAAAATGTTAATATTCAATAAAAAAATAAAAATATTTAAATATGTATAAAATCATTCAAATAGTATTTCTTTTAATAAAATAATATAACTAATAATATCGTTTAGATATCATTTATAAATAATTTTGAAAATAATAATTAATCATAAAATAAGCGGCCATTCAAGATTGCATCCCGAAATGGGCAGGTAGTAATTTTAACCCATAAGTTGCATCCTGGGTACAACGAAATTGCATCCCGAAGGCGAATTTTATAAATAAGACTAGATTCAGCTTAATATTGACAGTGTTGTCGAACCGTTATCTTTAGAAGATTGTATTTCTAGAAATTGTCAATAAGAAAAATCCAACTTGGACTTGACATACTCTCCAATCGGTTCTAAAAGGTGTATTGGTAACCGGTTTGTTCGTTGTTACCCAGAGCATTTTTTTAAAGTTACTATTTCAACCAATATTTTTTTAACTGAACTTGACATACTCTCCAATCGGTTCTAAAAGGTGTATTGGTAACCGGTTTGTTCGTTGTTACCCAGAGCATTTTTTTAAATTTACTCTTCAACCAATATTTTTTTAACTGAACTGGCTCAAAAAAAGTAAAATACTTTAGGAATTTTCTATCAATTTATATTTTATACTAAGTCTGTATATTACAGTCCTATTAGATAAATTATTTAAAAGAACTAAATTGTCGTGATAAACTTTCTATAGGGGTCTGGCAACATTGCATTGATTTTATATGGTATAATGACCACTCGACTACAGGTGACTCTTTTCTGTTTGGGATGCAATTTCGTTGTGACCTTTTCTAGTCTAGGTAACAACACCTTTTTCGGGATGCAACTTGGAATGGGCCAAATAAGTACACGTTTAAATATTTTTTAGTTTAAAATTTAGCTTCCCCTTTTTTAAGTATTTTCTTAGTTATCATTTTAAAACGTTTTATATTTAAAGATTTTAATTCTTGGGGTATTTCGTTGTAAAATCTCATACCTTGATAATAAATGAAGTTCTGACGTGCCCTAGTGTGTATTAAAGGTAAATCAATATTGAAAACAGTTCTAGTTAAATGATCATGTACGTCACGTCTGTAATTGAACTTTATATTTGAATGTTTATTTTTTGATATAATTTGGTGAACAAAAACAATATTTATTTTGCATTAAGTGAATATCCTTAATTGACATAATATTAAAATTTTTATATAAAAGTTTCTAGTTGAATATTGTCTATCCAAGCAATATATATTTTTAATTGCTTTATTTTGTAAAACTTGTAAAGGGTTAAGAAAATTATAAAAAGTTGATCCCCATATTAAAGTTAAATATTGTAAATGAGAGTGAATAATAGCAAAATAAATAGGACGTAACTTATAAGTTTTTTTAAAATCCCCACTAGTGCAACTATTTACTGTTTAATATATTCAATGTGTTCACTCCAATTAATAGCTTAATCTATTATCAACCCCAGAAATTTAATTTTATTTCATTGTTTTAAATGCCGGACTTTTAATTTTAAATCAGTTCAGTATAAATTGGATTCCTTTCCTATACACATAAAAAAGAGGATTTTTCCAAATTTAATGTTAATTTATGACTACACATTCATAATTCAATGATTTTCATATCATGATTTATAAAATTTTGTATAATTTCATATGAATCAGCGATGTATAAAATAGTATGTATCATCAGCAAACAATCTAATTTTTCCTTTCAATTTTAATTTAAATATAGAATAATAGGAATATAAGGAAAAATAAAGGGGCCAAAATCAAACCTTGCGGAACACCACAATTAATATTAAGAAATTTGCTATATTTATTTTTGATACGAACTTCTTGATTCCGCTGATTCAAATAGTTTCTAAACAAGTCAAAAACGACACCCGAAATACTCATCATATCAAGTTTTCTTAAAAGAATAGAAAAATGTACTGTATCAAAAGCTTTGCAAAGATTCTAGAGAAACAAGTGTACTTTTTTGGCCTCTATCATACGCCATTTGAATTTCTAAAATTAAATCAACAGCTGCAGAATATGTATCACTTGTTCTCGAAAGCCATATTGCCATTAAGATAAAAAATTTATTGAATTTAAATGTAAATTAAGACTATCTTTTACTATTCTTTCAAAAATCTTTGACAATATTGGCAGCACTGATATCGGCCGGTAATATAAATTGTGGTTTATCGCCTTAAAAATTGGTCTAATGTCAGCAATCTTCATTCCTTGAGGGACTTCACCAATTTTGAGAGAATGATTTACTAGTTTACACATTACAGGACTTAATGCACATTTACTGTTTTTAATCGTTGCCACATCAATATCATCCCATCCTGAGGCTTTTGAACAGTCCATTTTATCTATTATTTCTTCTATTTTGGTTTGAAATACATCAGGCAGTGACATGGGTATATCTGAACTAAATTCATTGGACAAATCTAATGGGATATCTTTTATTTTTTTAGATATTGTTTCTCATAGTCATAAAAACTCTTTTCTACGACCAGTTTCAAGCCATTCCATTAGATAGGTAGGGTATGGGAGAAATATAAGACGGAGGTCCCGATTAAAAAAAAAACAAAACAAGTTACTGTTTAGTCGCAAAACAAGTTGGTGAACCACGTTAAGTGGCCTTCCAAGGAATTTCATTTATTATTTTGAGTTTTTGAGGGAATTGTATAACGAAAAATATCGGATAAGATTTTTTTAACATTATTATTATCATTATCATTGTTCTTTCACTGTACAATTTTCTCAAAATTACCAATGAAATAAATTGATACTTTTGTAATATGTCAGATATTATTTAAATTTTTTTATTTTGTTTAAATGTTAGTTAATATAATAATAAACTAAAAAAAACAATGCTAACTTTTTTGGTTGGTAGCGTACTTTTAACTTGCTAAGCATGCGCTTTGATTGTGAGAGACGGTTCATTCAACATCTACTGATGTAATCGAACAATACTGCAACTTAAGTAGCAAAATATAAGGCCAAGATACAACTTCGTTGGATGTTTTACCCTCATAAATGCTTTTTACTGCAGTTAAGTATTTAAATCCTTTCAAATGTGTTCCTTACTTGACGTCCTACTTTACCGGGCATATTGTTACATTTAGCGGAAAAAGTTTCAACAATACTAATTGAGTCTGTTAAACTTAAATTTCTACTCTCCAACGAGGATATTATGTCCGGTATAAAACTGAAATTAACCTTAATAAAAACAAGATCTTTAGCTACACTTACACTTTTTAACAACTCTTTACTTTGCAGTCTTTGCACAACACACTGCGAAATGGTCTGCGTAGAATATTACGGCCTTAATCCATTTTCCCCACCGGGTAATTACGGGTTCTGGAGGTAAACTAACTCCTGGTAATCTCTCCTTATACAACTGCACTCTTAGAGGTGCTTTTAGAAACACTTTTTTTACATTTGAAATAATTTATTTTAACTTAAATACAGTTTGTTAAGCAGGTAATAATAACGCATTATTAAGTGACAATAAACAACCTCTAACAATATACCTGCAAACCCCGGAAACCCCCAATAAATACGTCATGTATAACCAAAATGTAAATATAATTATTATAATCTTCAGATTGAAAAATCCCTGAAATAAGTACCGAACTGGACATTAAACCTTTAATGTTTTAAATTTTTTGATAACGCCGAAAACATAAAAATATGCGCTTAAAATATTAATTTATGAAAAATATGCATTTTATTATAAAACTGACCAAAATATGCAAAAAATGCATATACAGTGTGTTCAAGAAAGTATGCAACATATGGGAAAGTTTTTTATCACCGATTTCTCAGAAAATTTTATTCTTTAGAAAAGTTGATGCATGCCTTAAAACCATAAATGCATATTTCATATTTCACCTGCGGCTAATAGTAAGGGAGTAAATGCCATTTTTTCGAAATTGCTTTAAGAGTGAAGTACAGAGTTTTTCCGTATATTTTGGAGCACCCCTGGAGCTTTTATTTGAAGACCTAGAAAAAACTTTAAATTACCAAAGCTGCATTATTTCTCCTGAACTACCAGAATTTGTTATCGGACAAAACAAATGAACATCGTAAATTTGTTTAATAATGCCAATGTCGGTTTTTTTAAATGGAACACCCTGTATATTAATTTTTTTAACTCCTCACTCTTTTCTGATTCCAAATATCTATATATGTTATATGTTTGTTTCATAAATTATTATCATTATTTATATTAATTATTGTTACTGAATAAGCATTATGTTCTATTATGTTTTCCTCACACCAATATAGATTTTATAATCCGCAATATTTTGAAATGCAATTTTGCCTAAACGGCTAAAGTAAACATATAACATATATACATATTTGGAATCAGAAAAGAGTGAGGAGTTAAAAAAAATTAATATACAGGGTGTTCCATTTAAAAAATCGACACTGGCATTATTAAACAAATTTACGATGTTCATTTGTTTTGTCCGATAACAAATTCTGGCAGTTCAGGAGAAATCATGCAACTTTGGTAATTTAAAGTTTTTTCTAGGTCTTCAAATAAAAGCTCCAGGGGTGCTCCAAAATATACGGAAAAACCCTGTACCCTAATTATTAGAAATACAGCCAAATTTTATATGGAAATGTTCTTGCAAATTAGTAAGCTAGTCCAAATACGAAATTTGAGTTAGGTGTCACAATTTTTAATTTTTTTTGGTTAATCTCTATTTTCCCCTAAACGGTACACCTCTGGTCGATTTTTTGTTTACGCAATTTTAATATATTTATTAAATAACTTAAACGTGGATTTATAATAAAAATGGATGAAGTAGTTGCAAACTTTTTAAAACCTTTAAATGTTACGAGTTGGTTCAGATATTATCGTGTTGCACGCCTACTTAAACACATATTTTAGCCAACTTATGTTCTAAACATGATAGAATCCAACTCTATTCGTATTACTGGAAATGATTAATAATTTATTTGTCATTTTCACCCAGTACGCTGAAGTCCAAAAACCTATTTTAAAGAAATGCATATAAAAAAAATTAAAAATTGACACACCTAACTCAAATTTCGTATTTGGACTAAGTTTTTAATTTGCAAAAACATTTCCATATAAAATTTTGCTGTATTTCTAATAATTAAAGTACCTACTTTACTCCTAAGGCAATTTCGAAAAAATGGCATTTGCTCCCCTACTATTAGCCGCAGGTGATATATGAAATATGCATTTATAGTTTTAAGGAATGCACCAACTTTTATAAAGAATAAAATTTTCTAAGAAATCGGTGATAAAAACTTTCCCATATGTTGCATACTTTTTTGGACACACTGTATATGCATTTTGCATATATTCCGCCCTTGAGTTATTACCAACCAAATTAAATTTCTATCTTTAATATTAAAAAAGTTAAGGGGGCGGTCATATAGCCAACGACCTTGTACCTATACAGGGTGTTCGAAAAATAGACGGAGATATTTTAGAGGGTGATTCCTTGTTAAAAAATACGAAAAAAAGTTTCTATAAACATGGGTCTGGAAATGCAGGGTTTTCAAGATACAGGATGTTAAAAAAATAGAAATAAAAAATTAAATTATTAATTAAATTAAAAATACTTACTCGATGCTGTTGAAATTTGGCAATGATATTTGTAGTATTAAGAGGCTAATTTAGCCCTAAATAGATAAAAATTATTGAGTCCAATGGCGTCCCGGGGGGCACCTTAGCGAATATTATTATCAAAAAAATGTACGCCACTGTATTTTTTGTAGCTTTAATATTTTTTGTTTAATTAAGCATCTAAAGATACAACTTCTTTGCCTCTTGTATTTTTTTCCTATCTCACTTTATTTTCGAGAAAAAAAATAAAAACCGTTTTATTGTATGTCATTGGACAAAATTGGTTTATTAATTTCTACTAAAATAAATCACAAGTGCATTGGACCACAAATAATAAAAAACATTTCTAGGAAAGAATGTTATTGCAACTTTTCCAATACCATAACATAAACTACAACAAATGTTGGAAATGTCCACCATCCATTTCCGTACACCTTCTCACTCGACGCATCATTGAACGACGAACTCGAGCTAAAATTCGAGGTCTATTTTTTATTTCTTCGCAAGCATTTACGATTTTATTTCTTAGTTCTTCTATTGTTTCTATGGGAGTAGTGTAAACCACCGTCTTAAGGTGTCCCCATAAATAAAAATCTAATGGATTTAAGTCAGGGGAGCGAGGTGGCCAGTTAATTGGTCCACCTCTTCCAATCCAATTTTTACCAAAGGTGTTACTCAGATGAGTTCTGACAGGTCTACTAAAATGAGGAGGAGCTCCATCGTGCATAAAAGTTATTTGGTTACGTATATTTAGAGGAACTTCTTCTAGCAGTACGGGCAATTCTTGTAGAAGAAACTCTAAGTAAGATTCGCCGTTTAATCTTAAGGGTAGAAGGAAAGGACCAATTAAATTGTTACCAACAATACCCATCCACACATTTAGAGAAAATTGTTCCTGGTGGCGACACTGCACGAAAGCATGGGGATTTGCGTCACTTCATACGTGAGTGTTATGGTAATTAACAATACCATCCCGCCGAAATCCTGCTTCGTCTGTAAAAAGTATGGTTTTATTAAAATTCCTATTATTATTAACCTCTTGGTAGTACCATTGGCAAAACTGTAAACGAGGAAGAAAATCTCTTGGTAGTAATGCTTGCACACGTTGGACATGATAGGGATACAAGAGTTGCTCGGAGAGAACCTGCCACACAGTGCTGTTGGAATGATTACGCCCTAATCTAGTTGCTATACTATAGTCCTAGTACTGATACCAGGATTTTGTTCCACGGCACGTAAAACTGCCTCGTCACACTCGGGCGTTCTTATGGACCTCGGCCGGCCTCTATCATTGGTGGGAACGGCAAAACTTCCTAAATAACATTATTGTCAAAAACATCACAAAAAAAATAAGAAAATTTACCTCTTTCCCGTAATCTACGGTCTACGCTTTCAAAGGTTTTACTATCTAGAAGTTGCCGATTGGGAAACGCTTCTGCATACAGGCGCCTCGCTGCATAATAGTTACTATAGGCACGTGCATACATTACATGCATGTCTGCCATTTCCTCAAAAGTGTAATTTTCGATCACAAAAACCGAGACAAAAACTTTTTAGAACAATTTCGCCAAAAAAAGTGTATAATTCTTTTCTAAAAGAACTAACGCGCAAATGTCAATGCTTCATGCAGAAATGATTATTTGTTTTCCAATGCACTTGTGATTTATTTTAGTAGAAATTAATAAGCCAATTTTGTCCAATGACATACAATAAAACGGTTTTTATTTTTTTTCTCGAAAATGAAGTGAGATAGGAAAAAAATACGAGAGGCAAAAAAGTTGTATCTTTAGATGCTTAATTAAACAAAAAATATTAAAGCTACAAAAAAGACAGTGGCGTACATTTTTTTGATAATAATATTCGCTAAGGTGCCCCCCGGGACGCCACTGGACTCAATAATTTTAATCTATTTAGGGCTAAATTAGCCTCTTAATACAACAAATATCATTGCCAAATTTCAACAGCATCGAGAAAGTATTTTTAATTTAATTAATAATTTCATTTTTTATTTCTATTTTTTTAACATCCTGTATCTTGAAAACCCTGCATTTCCGGACCCATGTTTATAGAAACTTTTTTTCATATTTTTTAACAAGGAATCACCCTCTAAAATATCTCCGTCTATTTTTCGAACACCCTGTATACATATTATGCAATATTATAAAAACATTCTGAAAAAGGCGGCGAATGCCCCACCCATGCCTTAGTGGCCACTAAATTGTAACAACTAGAAGATTGATATAAATACAATCAATTAACTAACTAAAACGATTTTATCTAAAATCTACTTTTAGCCTTTAAAATAAACTTACCCGGTTTGTTTATTAATTCTGAAATTTTAAACAAAGTCTGTTTCCATCCAATAAGTTGATAATTTATTTATTTTCGAATACATGGAACACCTAATTTTAGAGTTTTTTTTTATATTTACGACTAAAGTGCATTCCGTTCCATGATTTGTTTTCAAAGGTTCCGTTAAAAGATCGTTTTTTGCTATACTGTTTTGAACTCGAAGGAGGTCTTCCAAGTAGGATTTATCGGCGGAAGATCTACTACAGAACGAATTCTTACGATTTCCGGCAAGGTTGGCAGGATATATATCCGTGATAAATATCCTGATATATATACAGGGTGTCCCGAAATTAGCTGACAATATTTTAAGGAGATAAAGTACATCCAAAAATAAGACTAATACCCTCTATTAATATACCTTCAAAAACGCTTCGTTATGGGGCTAGAGCCCCCCGAATTGGAGCTATGATAAGCAGTTTTTTCACAATATCTCAAAAACCGATTAGGGTATCGAAACAAAATTTGATACATGTTTTACCCATGACAAGACGCAATAAACGATTTAATTAGATTAACTTTATTTCTTCCAGTGGCGTCCCACTGGGTAGGTAGTTGGGAGAATATTGCCCTAAGTTTTTTATTTTTAGAATGTTTTAACTTCAGGTACAATTTTTAGAAGCCTTGAAGTCTTTTGTTGAAAAAAGATACTCTTGTTTCATTGAGGTAGGACTCACCATTTTCCAGTAAAATCGATTTTAAAATTTTCGGTTTTTTGAAATCCGGTGAAAAGGCTAAGGTTTTTTTGCATATCTCAGCAAACACTTAATATTAAAACATGAAATTTATTAGAAGTTCTACTAGCGACAAGGCATAATATGTATTAAAGGATGTTACTTTAAAATATTTTTCCAGTGACGTCGCACGGGGTGGTAAGTAAATATTACTATTTTTTTTTAAATTTCATAGTTATAATGTAATTTTTTTTTAATTTTAAATTTTTTGTTAATAAAACCTTCTATTATTGTAATTTGACAGAATGTTACGTTTTTAAATTAAACAGATTTTTAGATTCCTTTGTTTTTTAAATATTTATTTTCATAGAGATTTTAAGAGAGTTTTAAAATAAAACAAAAAAGAATAACAAATTGCAAATCAAACTTGATTGTGAACCACATAGGAAACTAATTCTTAAGCAAGTACCAGTCATGTGTCCCCAAAAATAATAATCAAGGGGATTTAAATCAGGTGATCTTGGTGGCCAGGCTATGGCTACCCATCCACCTGGTAATTTTCTTCAAGCCAATTTCTCACTTGACGTCCGTAGTGAGCTGATGGTGCCCCATCATGTTGAAAGAAGTGCCTTAAACGTAAATCCAGTGGCACATTATCTAATAAATCCCCAAGTTGATTATGTATTATTATTTGTCGCTAGTAGAAATTTTATATTTTAATAATAAGTGTTTGCTGAGATATGCAAAAGAAACCTTAGCCTTTTCACCGGATTTCAAAAAACCGAAAATTTTAAAATCGATTTTACTGGAAAATGGTGAATTCTACCGCATGAAACAAGAGTACCTTTTTTCAACAAAAGACTTTAAGGCTTCTAAAAATTTCACCTAAAGTTAAAAAATCCTACAAATAGAAAACTTGGGGCAATATTCTCCCAACTACCTACCCAGTGGGACGCCACTGGAAGAAATACAGTTAAGCTAATTAAACCATTAATTGCGTCTAGCTATGGGTAAAACATGTGTCAAATTTTGTTTTGATACCCTAATCGGTTTCTGAGATATTGTAAAAAAACAGCTTGTCATAGCTCCAATTCGGGGGGTTCTAGCCCCATAGAGAAGCGTTTTTGAAGGTATATTAATAGAAGATTTTAGTATCATTTTTGAATGTTCTTTATCCCCTTAAAATATTGTCAGCTAATTTCGGGACACCCTGTATATATAATTATGAATGTACAGATGTTATATAAATATCATCAGAAAGGAGAAATAAAAAAAAAATATTGGCTCAAATAGTTAACATTCTAGAAAAAAGAAAAATACTAACCTGATGGAGAAGACGACAATTACATGATTCGAATAATGACCTGCAAAACATTGATAAAAATAATAATTAACCAAAAATAATTACCGAAGTTGTTCATTTTGAAAACTGAGTAGATATTTTTTATATTTCAATTTAAATGTGTTACTATCAAGGAAAACCAGTTCATTAGGTAAGGAGTTGTACAATTTAACAGAGTTGTCGGTAAATTATCTCTGAAACATGGCACTCTGATGCTGAGGCACCGTCAACCTATTAGGAAATCTCATGTCACGGGAATGTATATTTTCACGAAATACAAACCTACTTTTTAAAGAAAGAGGCAGAGCCGGATTATTTAGAATTTTAACCAAAAAATCCCCCAAATGTAAAGTTCTACAGTTGTTCATTACTAGCCACTTGATATTTTTAAACGTATGAGAAATATGATCAAATTTTCGAAGTCCAAAAATAAGGCGTGAGCATGTATTCTGTACCCTTTGTATCCTATTACTATCTGCTACATCAAGGCAAGGCCCATAAATGAAGTCACAGTAGTTAAAGCTGGATAAAACGAGACTCTCACACAGCATTTTACGTAATTTAAAATTTAGGACATGACGGTTGTTGTATAATACTCTTAAAGACATATATGACTTTTGAATTAGTTTTTTGACATACTCCCTAAACCTTAGTTCAGTATCCAGGATTATACCCAGATTTTTAGCTGTTTTAACTACGGGGAGCCTAACACCATCAATAACTATATTGATATTATCATTCAAAAAGTCAATTTTGTTCTTATTCCCAAAAAGCATCAAGAATGACTTCAATGGATTTAACCTTAGATTGTGATCTAGAGAAAGTTGACTTAACATACTTAAATCTTCGTTAAGCAAATTCGATGCGTTTATATAGTCTTGGCAGTCGAAATGAAGGTAAATTTGCGTATCATCTGCATATGCCTGAACCTTACAGTGCTTTAAAGATTTTAAAATATCTGAGGTATAGATAATAAATAGAAGAGGTCCAAGGATAGATTCTTGAGGTACACCAGACAAAATTTGAATTTGTTCTGAATAATTATTGTTTTTATTGAACATTTTTTGGCACCTGTTATTGAAGTATGATCTAATAAGATTTAAGGATGATTCTTCAAAGCCATAATATTTGATTTTGCCAGCAAAAGTGAATGATTAAGGGTATCAAAGGCTTTTGAAAAATCGAGAAGAACTAGCGCACTATTTAATTTTTTATCAATTGCTGCCATTATATCATCTGTAATCTTAACCAGTGCGACAGCCGTATTAAAGTCCTTTTTAAAGCCACATTGACTATCCGGAATTATTTTGTTAATGACACAGTATTGAAATAATTGACCATACAACACTTTTTCAAAAATCTTGGAAAGCAGCGGCAATATACTTTTGATTCGAAGATCATTAAAAATTAAAGGATTATTAATTTTGGGCAGTGGTTTACCAACAGAAATTTTCCATTGATCTGGAACATAGTTAGCCTCTAGACAACAGTTGATAATATGTGTGACATACTGATCTACGTGGGGACGGCAATATTTTAACATCGTTAAAGACATACCATCTGCACCAGATGCATTGGAAGTAATGGAGTGAATTATTTTGTGAATGGTATTTCAGCCATTCTAAAAGAGAAAGTTTGTTCATTAAAAAATATTCTACTATTGTAAAAATTCTCCTTAGGGCTGCAGTCAGAAACAGTTTTCAAATACCTACCAAAAAATTTACTTATATCATTAGGATCGGATAAGTTATCAATATTTCTTTTTAATCAGTATAAAAATATGGCACCGCTGCCGCTGAGCCGGCAACCGGGCAACAGCGTATTATGCTGCTTACGATGCGGTGATTCCCCGTTTTTCCGAGACGTTGACCACCTGTTGTCAGTGTTGCCAACGCTACCCCGAACGGGGTATATCTACTCCTTTTCAGAGAAATCTCGCTCGCTCGCTCCCCTCACGCAAATCTACCCCGATTACAGTATCAAATCAACAAAATTTGTTTAAGTAATAAAAATACTTACAAATAATATAAAACGCAATGAAAAAAAATTGAGCAAGATCGATTACAAAAATCAAGATCTTTAAAAAAATTGATCGAATCGAACATCCCTAAGTTGCGCGAGTACGTAGTGCGATACTTGCTTACTAGATGACGGTAAGCTATATTTTATTATTTTAAATTTCGGATTATGACAACGGTCCAACGGTGTATAAATTGCATTTATTTTGTATCTATTACACTAATAAAACAAACGTTTTAATTCATCGTTAAAAAAAATTATTAATCATTCATTGCTGAGTAGTGACGTAGCTATAGCTTTTACATGGGGGGGGGGGGGGGGGGTTGGGTATGTCAATGTCCTAAAAAAAGCGCCGCAGGCGAAAATTTTTTGGGTGCCATGCCCTTTTTTAATAAATTGACGGCGAAGTTGCCAAGTCAGACAGTCAGACGTATTCTCTAAGCAATGTTGCCGGACTGTCGGCATTGATCTGAGAATTGATTCACATCACATTATCGCACTTTTACTTATAAGTAGGAATGAACTAATGTAATCCTAATATTTCAGCAGTAATACAGTATGATAAGTATTTTCCCATGGGGGGGTTTGAACCCCCAAAACCCCCCCTTATATACGTGCCTGTTGCTGAGAGTTGCCTCATTCATTCATACTTTTACTATCGCTCTGCCATCTACCAACTTCATACCTAATTATGCTCTACGAAACCAGATTTATTACAAAATTAATTCTTTTTTGACACCAGCACCATATAGTTGCTTATATTAAAATGATAATTGAAAATTCATTTAATTTTTCACTTTGTTTATGTCTCGTTGAATTCGGTTTCACAAAATATTTGTCGTTACGCAAAAAAATATGTCGAATTGTTAAGTTTCAAATTTTATTAAAAGGAAAGAAAAGCATAAAGTCATCCTCCACAAAGTTTAATAGAAAAATTATTAAATCATAGTTCTCTACATGTTTCGAACGTAGAAACGTTCATCCTCAGGAGACAGAAATTTTTTTTATTTTGTGCTGTTGTTAGCAAAAGAGAAACTTAAAAATAGAACCTTAATTGAGCTTTTATGGACTCAAAAATTGAAGTTTAGAAGAAACACGATATGAAGAAAATTGGTGATGGTAAAACCATACTGAGTATTTAAAACATTATTAAAGTGGGCGTAAACAAACCAAGTTGCACGGGGAAAAAAGGGAAAACCTTGCCAGAAAGGTGTCGAAGATTATTTAAAAACTGTCTTCAAAAATCAGACCTATCCAACATAACTAGTCTTTAAGACATTGTAAAGGTGAAAATTTGATAACAAAATGATATATTCCGTAGGAAAGAGTACCCCAAATACTCTTGACTAGTTATGTTGGATAGGTCTGATTTTTGAAGACAGTTTTTAAATAATCTTCGACACCTTTCTGGCTAGGTTTTCCCTTTTTTCCCCATGCAACTTGGTTTGTTTACGCCCACTTTAATAATGTTTTAAATACTCAGTATGGTTTTACCATCACCAATTTTCTTCATATCGTGTTTCTTCTAAACTTCAATTTTTGAGTCCATTAAAGCTCAATTAAGGTTCTATTTTTAAATTTCTCTTTTGCTAACAACAGCACAAAATAAACAATTTTTCTGTCTCCTGAAGATGAACGTTTCTACGTTCGAAACATGTAGAGACCTATGATTTAATAATTTTTCTATTAAACTTTGTGGAGGATGACTTTATGTTTTTCTTTCCTTTTAATACTTTCAACTCCACTTTAAGTATGGACTATTTCTTCAAATTTTAACTAAGCTACCCCGAACCGACCCAGTTCTACCCCTCTCTCTGGCTGTAGTCTACAGTCTACCCCAATAAAAAAGAAGCCAGCGGCAACACTGCCTGTTGTTCTTTGCCGCGTGGCATTTTTATTTCGATTTCTCATTGAACGGAGCAATATTTGGCTGTTTGTTTTATGAAATAAAAATTTTACAATGCCAAAAATAAAAAATCCCGTTTAAGTGTTCATTTTGATTTAATTAACAAGCCCAGTCCAAGTCCAGTCCGGGGTTTTAAGTTGAACCATAGTTAAAAGCAAAAATATGTATTTGTTTATATTCATAAACTTGTGTTTTTTACCTAAATTTTACATTCCTAACATAGGAGTACTAAAAAAACTTGTTATTGTGATAGCAACTATCATTGAATAGAATTGAAAGGCAAATTTACAGGTTTATAACATGTTTATTAAATTAAGTGATTTTTAATTTTTAAAATGCATCTTTACAGAAACAAGATGAAATAATTTAAAAATAATTAAAAATATTAATAAATATCCGAATTTGGATATATAGGTTTCGAACATAATTATATCGGATATTTGAATATTTATATAAATATCATGATATTTGCCAACCCTGATTTCCCGAGATTTCTCGTTCTCGCATGTTTTTGTCTCGTCTCGCGAGATTCTCGCAGAAAATACTCTTGTCTCGTCTCGCAGGAGACCAGACCAATATAGGCCCACACCCTCCCCCCTGGCCCTTCCCTTGATACGCCAATGCCCATTTTTCAAAAATTTACTTTTAGACCTCAAAGTAAACTCACCAGATTGCATAGTCCGTTTCAAACAAATTAGTTTAATTTGGTTTTTAAATTACTTTACACTACATTTAGAACCTTTTGGAAATGTTAACGGCCAAAGTGCATGTCGTCTTATTTTGTTTAAATGTCTCGTGACGGTGGCACTAGACTCTGGCACTCTGGAATTTCGCAATTACACTGAATCAATTTATTAAAAAAATTATCCTGTATAAGAAAAGAAGGAAATCGATAGAGTAGGTAATTGTTTAGGTAATAAAACGGCTGGGAAGGGAAAACGGTGATAATTAATTGGTTTGGACAGATCTACAGTGTGACCAGTAAAGTCCGCATCATATGGGATTTTTTTTTATTAATAGGTTTATTCGAAATTCGACTTTGGCATCAAGTTCTGCTTCGATCGAGATGAAAATTAAGCAAAAAAATAGTAGTCACGTGATTCGTATTATCTGTCAAATTTTCATTTTTTCCAAAAAAATATTCAAAAGAAGGGCTATTTCGGAAAGTATCGAAAAAAGTTATTAGAAAAAGTTTTTTTAAATGCAGTTTCTAGTCCACATGCAATATTTTAGGTGCATAAGATAATTTTAATTCACTAAACTACACCAAAAACTAGAAATCCATAAATATTAAACATCCTCAATACAATCCACAATAGCAAAGAAAACAAAAAATAATTCATATGTGTGAAGTTAGCAACGTTCATCAGCGCCGTTTATGTAGCAACAATTTTTTTTGGGCTACTTGTCAATTCCACCTGTAGCGTTTGTAAACCCCCAAAAAGTTAATGAAATTTTAAGTTTTAATTCGTGGAGCAAAAATACAAACCAAACTGTATAGTCGAGGAGCAAACCAAAATGGCAGTCGTATTTGATATTTTTGACACTTGAAAAAGAAATGGGTATGTTTTGCCTATGGAGGACTTGAGGTAGGAGGCCGATCGCAATGCATTGGATTCGGTCCCAAATTAGAATCGGTAATTCAGCTTTACGAGTTGCCATAAGATGGCGCTCGTGTTCGAAGTGGGCTATCAAATAAATGGTTTCTTATGGACGCGATAACTATTTTTATTTAAATTAGTTCTTTAAGGAACAAATAAGGACTTTTATATGAATTTACACTTACTTTGTTATACTTATTAGTAAACTCGGCCTGTATAAAGTTCCAACGATGCTTGGTTTTTAAAATACAGGGTATTAAACATTCTAGCTACAGAGGTTTTTTTTAAAGTGAGCTTACCTTTGGAGCTAGAAAGATACTTATTTGGCTTCGTTTCCTCTTTGAAGAAGATCCTGTCTTACACCCCGACACAAAGCAAACTCTACTTTTATAAATTGTACCATTATTCATTATAAATATGGAAATTAATTACAATACAAAGTTATTTGTCTTGTCTTGCCTTCAAACGTTATTTGTTATTTCTAAAAATAAAATGTCAATTGTCAAAAGTAAAAGCACAGAAAAATAAAGGGTTTAAGTAAAATTTGTCTTGTCTTGTCTTGTAAAAACTATCGAGGATCTAGTTTTCCATATTAAAAACGAAGAAGAAGAAGACAACATCAGCCCACTTCGGACGCGAGAGCCATCTATCAGCCAATAGCGAACTAACCAAAAAACCGGGACAGAAATTGAAAATGCTGCCATTGTCGATCGGCCTCCTACCCTCTAGTTCTCCATAGTGTTGCCAAGTAACTAATAATTGTTAAAAATAATTACCATCTTTTTATTCCAAAGTGACGAAAAGATAAGTTGTATATCTTCATAGGCAATTTTTTTTATCGATGTTGGTAAATACTTTTTGGACTTTGAAGAAAATGGGCTCATATATATCCGAATTATTTATTCGCTGTTTTTATTGATAGACCCGGGAATAAGCTTGTGTAGAAATATACGGGTTGCCACAAGCCTTTTCTTTTGTATGATGCGAAATGCGATAATATAGGTACTATGATGTGTGTTAATATAGCTTCATTAAAATTACTTCCCAAAACAGAAAATGTATAATGAATCTTACCAAATATTTTTTTTAATCTTTTGTATCGTTTTTAATCATAGTTTAAAAACCCTTTCTGTAAAGGTCTCTTTACCGATATAAACTATGTATTTAACGATGTCCAAATTATTTCATAGAATACCTGCAGTGGCGTAGCTAGCATGGGTGCCACCCGGGGCGGAATTCGTGGTGTCACCCCAAAAATGAAAACTGATTATTATTTTTTTCTAATTAAAATATAAATGAGTAAACAAAAATATGTAAGTACCTTAAAAGTTCTTTTTTCTAGATTTAACAGCTGCAAACTCACTAATTACGTCCTCAAAATTTATTTTTTGCGTTGCCTCGTGTTCTATTGTTAACATGCTTAGACTGTTGAGTCTTCTTTCGCTCATTGTAGCCCTCAAATAGTTTTTTTATTAATTTGAGTTTGCTGAAACTTCTTTCACACGAGGCTACCGATACGCAAATTGTTACAAATAGTTTGAGAGCGACCACAAGATTTGGCACAGATTCTATAAAATCCCATTGCACAATAAACTTTAAAAAGTCTAGAGACAACCAATTATAGACACTGATATATTGGCCGCTTGAATATGTCGGCGGAGTCTTGGTATCTCCAAGAGGAGTTCGGCTTCCGATACTTCATCGTCATAAAAATTACAAAATTTTGATACAGCCAATTTCAATTCATCAGTATTTGCAGAAAGCAAAGTATTTGGCTGTACAACCTCAAACAATGAAGCTACTTCTCGAACAGACTGCAATCTTGTTTGAAGTTCTACGCTGAATCGATCAATGCATTCAAACATATCTTTTTGCACTTCAGCTCTCAGGGTGAGTCCTGCATCGGTGGCCAACTCACCGGCCACTCGTTTTTTACGACGAATTCGTCTTTCGATTGGAATGTCGTACTTCTCCGATTTTTTTAAAGCAAAATCTATGGCGTTTTTTACAACTTCATTTCGTTGCTCCTCAGTATAAAGACGAAGAGCTTATATTTTTATAACCAATTGATCAATACTCAACCCTTTACTTTGTAATGCAATCTGAAGACAATTATTTTGAATAATTTAATAACAAGAGAGATGATAGAAGTAAGAAGATTCTTAGATCTTAAAATATAAAAGCAATTTTTGTGTTTATTTTTATAAAATAAAATTGTGATTTGTAAAGTAAAATGAGCCGCATATAAGTAAATAACACATTTTGTATGTATGTTAATAACCACTGAATGATCTTTAAAAAAAAATAAAAGTGGCTTTACTCAGTGATTATTTTTGTTGATAAAAATTGTCATAATTATGATTTGTGTATTTTTTTCATCACTGTCGGGTTATCGGGTGGGTCGGGTGTCACCCCTAAAAGGGTGACACCCGGGGCGGTCCGCCCCCCCCGCCCCCCTCTAGCTACGCCACTGAATACCTGCCTATTTTTCTATAATTTATATAAGTATTTACATGTTTTTTCGAAAGTTAAAATAAAAATATTTTGACCGGCATTTATAGTTGTACTTGCATTCAGGAACCCAACAACAATAACGCCTTTTCACTATAAAACTTGAAATACTAAACCAGGAATTAAAATAGACACGGTAGATGCACTTATTATTTAATATGCATAAAAGAAAATCCGTGCAAATGCAAAACTAACATCGAATAAATCCAGCTGATTTCGTAAGGTCACGCCACAGAATTCATGGAGACGAGACGGGACGGACGTCATGTGTCAGTGCTATGATAAAATTATAATAATATTTTAGTCACTTGAAAATAAAAAATGTCTTTCTTAAAATATGTTGCTAGAAACCACTGTTTTTAATTTTGGCAGAACGTATCTTCCTAAGATTTCATAAGATACTACAACTCCCTAGTTTTATAACTTTTATACAGCAAGACACTTTAAATTTAAATTAAAGAGTTTTATTTTAAAATAATAAGTTCAACAGACGTTTAAACATTTTTTATTGAACTAAAAACAAACCGACGTCAACGTAATTATAGCCGGCTGCGAAATTTGAATCACCCCGTATAAAAACGTCATAGTTATGGAAATGGAACCTAACTAAACGACATGAATTTGACTAAGCGAAACTACAAACGACAATATTTATATAAGCATCTAAAAGTATTGTGGGTATTCTTTGAACTCTTTAAAAATTATACATCAAACAATTTTGAAAAGAGGACATGGCAGTCGTAGCACGTAGTTATTTAAAGCTTGATAGGTTTCTAGTTTTCCCGTGTGGTCAGTCAGTTATTATAAAAAAATATATTATATACTTACTTGTAAATGATGGGTTAAATAACTATACAGGGTGTTACTTAAGTATGTGGCCAAACTCGAAGGGGTGCTTCTTTAAGCTATTTTAAGAAGAAAATTTCATATAAACATGGGTCCGAAAATGCATAGTTTTTATGATACAGGGTGTCAAACTTTAAAAAAAAAATCGGATGTTCGTACACATCTCAATACTCTTTTATTCGATTTTGTTGAAATATGGCAATTCTGTTTTTATAAACAAGAGGATAATTAAGCCTTAATTAGATTAAAATTATTAAGTCCAGTGGCGTCCCTGAAGACAGTGTAACTAATATTTTTGACAAAAAAATTGCGCGCCACTGACTTTTTTAAATTATGTATTTTTCGAATTAAGCAACTACAAATACAACTATTTTATTTCCTGAGTTTTTTCATATCTTGCTTTGTTTTCGAGAAAAAAATAAAACCACTTTATTGCATGTCCCCGGGACAATAAAAGTAAAAAATTTAAACTACTTACCAACTATTAAGCAATTAAAATTACGCGAAAGTCCTCTTTTGAATTTTTTCGCACAGATTTAAACTGTTTTCGATAAAAAAAATTAACATAAAATAATCGCATAACGTAATAATTTATTGCTGCAATGTTTTAAAGGTAACAACTATAACTCTTATTGTCCCGGGGACATGCAATAAAGTGGTTTTTATTTCTTTTTCTCGAAAACAAAGCAAGATATGAAAAAAACTTGGGAGATAAAATAGTTGCATTTGTAGTTGCTTAGTTCGAAAAAAATACATAATTTTAAAAAAAGTCAGTGACGCGCAATTTGTTTGTCAAAAATATTAGTTGGATTGTCTTCCGGGACGCCACTGGACTTAATAATTTTAATCTAATTGAGGCTAAATCATTCTCTTGTTATTACAAACAGAATTACCAAATTTCAACAAAATCGAATAAAAAGTGTTGAGATATTTACGAACACACCGATTTTTTTTTAAAGTTTGACACCCTGTATCGTAAAAACTATGCATTTTTGGACCGATGTTTATATAAACGTTTCTTCTTAAAATCACTTAAAGAAGCACCCCTTGGAGTTTGGCCACATACTTAAATAACACCCTTATATGCGCATGTTTTGGCTGAATTTAAGTGCATATAATCCGCCCTTTATTAATTGGTATAAAGTATACATGCTGGAATTTGCTTACCCTATACCTTAAAGTACACCCCGTTATATTATCAAAAGTTTATACGTGCACACTGACGTTATATTATGAAAACTTAACCGCAACTAAAGCTTTCCTTCAACTTCTCCCGCCTCACGGAGTTTTCCGTCTATTTTTAAGATTCCTGAAAAATTATAACCTTTTTGAATTATTATAAAATACATATGTGTGTCACTTTTTCCATTTTTACTTGAAGTCGTGGTAAATAGGTCGAACCATATTTTCGATTCAAAATTATTGAAAAAATATTGTTTTAATGTTAATGTAAATAAAATTCAGAAATGTAATTATGCTTGGGTGTTGTTTACCTACTATATCATGGTAGTCAAAATAGTTCTGTCAATGTGCCATCAATTAATTTATCTTAACCAAATATAATTCTGGTACCACTGGATATCTGAAGGTTCAAACTTTGTTTGACATTTATTAATAGATTTTTAACTTACAACCAGCGACGTAGCAATGGGGGGGGGGCTTGTGACTTCAATGACAGGACAGAAATGAATTTCTCACAATCAGAGTGGCCAGGAAGTTGACGTTTAAAAAATGTATTTTTACTATTTTTTATTTAATCTTAAATTTAAAAAAACTTTGCTATTTTGTTTTAATTACATTAAAGTCCTCCAAATCTACTAACCTAAAGGTAATTGCAATAACGGTTTACTTTAAATTCAAGCCGTAATGCAAGAGATTATTTGTAGTTACACGTTGGAATTCGATACCTACACCAAAGAAAATATATAGGGTTAGAAATATTAACTCCTTGTTAAAAAATCGCAACACAGTGGAGAAAGAAAGAAGAGAGAGTGAGTGAGAGAGAACGGTTTTAGTGTGCCTGCTGGCCATCAGAGGCGCAATGGCGGGAAATTTGAACAGCGGTTTTAGAACTTTTCAACTCTATTATTAACTTTTGAACGAGTTTTTATTGATATAATTTGTGATTCAATATAAATATTATTAAATCACAAATTAAGTCAATAAACAGACGCACAAAAGTATTTATTTTATGAAATAAAAGCACGTTTTATATTAACCAACATTTGGAAAATAAAGATGAAAGCACTTTATCGTAAATAATTTTTTTTACGTTTATTTATAAATAAAAACTGCATTGACAACCATAACAAAAAATAACTGTTTAGAATAAACTAAAGTCCTTCGGTTACGTCTCACAGGTCTCACTCATCAGGAATTGTCTCAGTTCATATAATGTATCACAAATACTGTATAAAACACAAGCACTAGGATGCAACGAGACACGTACTAACACATCCATAAACTATCAGGTGATTCTTACAGCATTCTCTGAAACAAAAGAAACAGTATCGGGTTGACATTAAATTTCTCTGTAAAATATGGCCAGTGGCCAAGTACCTATCTACTTATCGAGTTAGCTCAAACCATTATCTTTGTGCCATCATGTTATACTTCTAATCTACTCAGTAAAACAAAAATGTTAAAATTATCATTTCAAGAGCCCAAACTATCTGTTCGTAACTGATACTATTGTTAGGTATTACCTTGGGCACAAAAATGTGTTGCAGTTATCTGCAGGCTGCCAAGTGATATTTTATTAAGATTGGCTTGTAAACCAATACCTATTACGTATGTGAAACATTTCATGTTAATTTCTTTACTGTAAACTTACATTTCCAATATAAAAAACTGGTATAAATGTAAAATCAATTTGATAAACAATAAAAAATAATTACCTGCATGGTAGGCTGGAATAATAACACATCGACGTTTTCTAGAATAGAAACTAATAGAATAAATAATGTTAATTAAAATGATAATAAAAAATTAATTTAATTTCATGAGAAAAAAACGTGGACAAGAGAAATTTACAGTTTTAACATGGCGGGCTGGCTGGTTTGTTCCAATTAGCACCTGGCGCAGTTTGGGAAGCGTTATAGTAGTTCAGAATATAACTGTCCTTCTCTTCCATACGTCAAAAATATGCGACAGAACCCGGTTACTCGGCCAGCTGGAGAATCATCAAGGGACAACAGCGCCGATTTGACTCTGGTGGCCAGTTGGCCGCGGCTTGAGATAAATATAACCTTGTGATGCAAGATCGCCCATTTACAGTTTTACCGGGGTGACCTACACTATTGTTCGTTCCTGAAGTTTCGCTCCTGAAGCGTCGGTTCCTCCGGAACAACCTTTCATCAGAGCGACGTTCCACTTCACTCCAAACCGCGTTTTCGACGACTTGTTCTATTTTCTATTACGAGGATTTAAGGGTAGACAACCAGTATAACCACCTAATCAAGTTCTGGGCTGCGATGTATTTTGTGTTGTGGTTCAACACAGCATTCTTGAAGGGAAGCTCCGCTCCGAACGTTGCTCTCAAGCGGCGTTACGGCCATAGCGAGGTGACAAATCAAAACTTGTCGGTGCGCTCCACGATAACTAGTTGTGGAGCGCGTTGGAACGTTATCAAAACATACCGCTCCAAAATCGCATCTCTCATCTAAATAACGACCCATCTCTAATAGAATTACTTGAGACTGTTTAGAATTACGCGAAGTCTACCACTCTAAGTACTATAACCTAACCTAAGTTGATATTTTATTGGCGGAAAGAAAGGAACAATTCGTAATATACCGTTTTTTTCCAGCTTGGATGTGACGGGGTGAATTCATCAGTTAGAAAAGCCATGCTAGTCGACTATCTGTCTTGGAGTTATCATCAAATGGGTGTAGTTGCCACTTTGAAACTGTGCGATGTAAGTATACATCTGATAGTTTATCAGCATTAGTATAGAGGGTGTTAATTAAATAAGAAATGGGCAAAATAATTGATGAGTTTAATTCAAAAAAAGCAGCTGGATTTGATAATATTTCAATCATAATTATAAAAATTCTAAAGTATAATACCTATAATTCCTATATTACATCATCTAACCAAAATTTCTTTTAAAACCGGGTTATTTTCAGATAAATTAAAAATCTCAACACTCACCAGTTTTAAAAAATGCAGAAAAATATTTTTTCTTATCTGTTCTGTTCTGTTTTACCCACATTTTCAAAGATTTTTGAAATAATAGATTTTTTAGAAGAAAAAAATTTACTCTCCATTTCAATAATATGGTTTTTGTAAATTTAGAGATACAGAACTTGCAGCTGCAGATATTATTAAAGATATTCAACAAAACGTTGATAACAAAAAAAATGCTGCCTACTGTCCCTAGATTTATAGAAAGCATTTTTGATACAGTCATTCACAACATTTTACTTAAATGCCTATACAATATTGGAATTCAGGGAAATATTTATTATGAAAAAATTACTTACATAATAGAACAAAAATTTCAAATTGGAAAATGTTAAAAGTTCACAAAAAAAAACCTAAATTGTGGTGTTCCGCAAGGATCAACCTTAAGACCTACTTTTTTTTAAATCTACATTAATTCTATAGCAAAATTGAATTTACTTTGCTTTGGTATTTCAGAGCAATAAATTAAAAACGGGAAAAAAATCAAAAAACCAATTTTTAAACACAGCATTGGGTGAGATTTATGGCAAGGGGCCTAGAGATGTTTTAAATCTAAGGGTGTTAATATATTTTATTGTTTATAATATGATTTCAAAAACGACACATTTAAAACAATTTTTCTCAAATTTTTCAAATAAAACACTCCGTGCGACCAAACATTATTTGCATCACAGAGGGCTTGGATTAAAAAACGTAGGGCTTGGTTTAGATCACAATAATATGGGGACGATATATCTAACCAAATTTGAAGAGTGGTCAAGCTAAGTGATCTATGTGCCAAAATTAAAAAAAAAAAATTTCTATTTATATGATTTATCTTGATAACATTTTGATTCACTATAACTTTTTTGTTTTTAAAGATATAAAGGTAAACAAAAAACAAAATGTAGGGTTGGTTGCCAAGTTTTTTCCTAAGTTACATATAAAACAAAACACTATCAATTTTCTGACATATAAGTCTACCTTATGTTTTTTTAAATGGAACACCCTGTATATTTTTACATTTTTAAATTCCACATAAAATTATAATTATTTTTTATTAAATGCATTATTAGTCTATACTTCATAGTTTCCGAGATATTGACTCTCGAAAAGTGACATTTTTGAACTTTGATAGCTTCTAACTTTCTAACAGTACGTCTTAGAGCAAAACGGCTTACATGTCCCTATCTTCAAATTTTATTATCTTTCCAAGAAAATCAACTTCCTGTTAAACCGGATGTAACTCGAAAGCAGGAAATATAGTTGTTCCGGTTTAACTGGAAGTTGATTTTTTTGGGAAGATAATAAAAATTGAAGATAGGGACATGTAAGCCGTTTTGCTCTAAGACGTACTGTTAGAAAGTTAGAAGCTGTCAAAATTCAAAAATGTCACTTTTCGAGAGTCAATATCTCGGAAACTA